>CAWUFW010000408.1:1101736-1691736 GCA_963921515.1 Calotriton arnoldi
CTACCACTACTACCAGCTCTACCCATGGGGGGCTGGATGCCTGTCACTACTCCCACCTCTACCCAGGGGGTGCCAGATGCCTACCACTACTACCACCCCTCCCCAGGGAGTGCCAGATGCCTACCACTACTACCACCTCTACCCAGGGTGTGCCAGATGCCTACCACTACTACCACCCCTCCCCAGGGGGTGCCAGATGCCTACCACTACTACCACCTGTACCCATGGGGGGCTGGATGCCTGTCACCACTACCACCTCCACCCATGGGGGGCTGGATGCCTGTCACCACAACCACCCCTACCCATGGGGGGCTGGATGCCTACCACCACTACCACCCCTACCCAGGGGGTGCCAGATGCCTACCACTACTACCACCTCTACCCATGGGGGGCTGGATGCCTATCACTACTCCCACCTCTACCCCGGGGGGGCCAGATGCCTACCACTACTCAGACCCCTCCCCAGGGGGTGCCAGATGCCTACCACTACTACCACCTCTACCCAAGGGGGGCTGGATGCCTGTCACTACTCCCACCTCTACCCAGGGGGTGCCAGATGCCTACCACTACTACCACCTCTACCCATGGGGGGCTGGATGCCTGTCACTACTCCCACCCCTCCCCAGGGGGTGCCAGATACCTACCACTACTACCACCCCTACCCAGGGGGTGCCAGATGCCTACCACTACTACCACCTCTACCCATGGGGGGCTGGATGCCTGTCACCACTACCACCTCTACCCATGGGGGGCTGGATGCCTGTCACTACTACCACCTCTACCCATGGGGGGCTGGATGCCTGTCACCACTACCACCTCTACCCATGGGGGGCTGGATGCCTGTCACTACTACCACCTCTACCCATGGGGAGCTGGATGCCTGTCACTACTCCCACCTCTACCCAGGGGGTGCCAGATGCCTACCACTACTACCACCCCTCCCCAGGGGGTGCCAGATGCCTACCACTACTACCACCCCGCCACAGGGGGTGCCAGATGCCTACCACTACTACCACCTCTACCCATGGGGGGCTGGATGCCTGTCACTACTCCCACCTCTACCCAGGGGGTGCCAGATGCCTACCACTACTACCACCCCTCCCCAGGGGGTGCCAGATGCCTACCACTACTACCACCCCTCCCCAGGGAGTGCCAGATGCCTACCACTACTACCACCTCTACCCAGGGTGTGCCAGATGCCTACCACTACTACCACCCCTCCCCAGAGGTGCCAGATGCCTACCACTACTACCACCTGTACCCATGGGGGGCTGGATGCTTGTCACCACTACCACCTCCACCCATGGGGGGCTGGATGCCTACCACCACTACCACCCCTACCCAGGGTGTGCCAGATGCCTACCACTACTACCACCTCTACCCATGGGGGGCTGGATGCATATCACTACTCCCACCTCTACCCAGGGGGGGCCAGATGCCTACCACTACTCAGACCCCTCCCCAGGGGGTGCCAGATGCATACCACTACTACCACCTCTACCCATGGGGGGCTGGATGCCTGTCACTACTCCCACCTCTACCCAGGGGTGCCAGATGCCTACCACTACTACCACCTCTACCCATGGGGGGCTGGATGCCTGTCACTACTCCCACCTCTACCCAGGGGGTGCCAGATGCCTACCACTACTACCACCCCTCCCCAGGGGGTGCCAGATACCTACCACTACTACCACCCCTTCCCAGGGGGTGCCAGATGCCTACCACTACTACCACCTCTACCCAGGGTGTGCCAGATGCCTACCACTACTACCACCCCTCCCCAGGGGGTGCCAGATGCCTACCACTACTACCACCTGTACCCATGGGGGGCTGGATGCCTGTCACCACTACCACCTCCACCCATGGGGGGCTGGATGCCTACCACCACTACCACCCCTACCCAGGGTGTGCCAGATGCCTACCACTACTACCACCTCTACCCAGGGTGTGCCAGATGCCTACCACTACTACCACCCCTCCCCAGTGGGTGCCAGATGCCTACCACTACTACCACCTGTACCCATGGGGGGCTGGATGCCTGTCACCACAACCACCCCTACCCATGGGGGGCTGGATGCCTACCACCACTACCACCCCTACCCAGGGTGTGCCAGATGCCTACCACTACTACCACCTCTACCCATGGGGGGCTGGATGCCTATCACTACTCCCACCTCTACCCAGGGGGGGCCAGATGCCTACCACTACTCAGACCCCTCCCCAGGGGGTGCCAGATGCATACCACTACTACCACCTCTACCCATGGGGGGCTGGATGCCTGTCACTACTCCCACCTCTACCCAGGGGGTGCCAGATGCCTACCACTACTACCACCTCTACCCATGGGGGGCTGGATGCCTGTCACTACTCCCACCTCTACCCAGGGGGTGCCAGATGCCTACCACTACTACCACCCCTCCCCAGGGGGTGCCAGATACCTACCACTACTACCACCCCTACCCAGGGGGTGCCAGATGCCTACCACTACTACCACCTCTACCCATGGGGGGCTGGATGCCTGTCACCACTACCACCTCTACCCATGGGGGGCTGGATGCCTGTCACTACTACCACCTCTACCCATGGGGGGCTGGATGCCTGTCACCACTATCACCTCTACCCATGGGGGGCTGGATGCCTGTCACTACTACCACCTCTACCCATGGGGGGCTGGATGCCTGTCACTACTCCCACCTCTACCCAGGGGGTGCCAGATGCCTACCACTACTACCACCCCTCCCCAGGGGGTGCCAGATGCCTACCACTACTACCACCCCTCCCCAGGGGGTGCCAGATGCCTACCACTACTACCACCTGTACCCATGGGGGGCTGGATGCCTGTCACCACTACCACCTCCACCCATGGGGGGCTGGATGCCTGTCACCACAACCACCCCTACCCATGGGGGGCTGGATGCCTACCACCAATACCACCCCTACCCCTGGGTGCCAGATGCCTACCACTACTACCACCTCTACCCATGGGGGGCTGGATGCCTATCACTACTCCCACCTCTACCCAGGGGGAGCCAGATGCCTACCACTACTCAGACCCCTCCCCAGGGGGTGCCAGATGCCTACCACTACTACCACCTCTACCCATGGGGGGCTGGATGCCTGTCACTACTCCCACCTCTACCCAGGGGGTGCCAGATGCCTACCACTACTACCACCTCTACCCAGGGTGTGCCAGATGCCTACCACTACTACCACCCCTCCCCAGGGGGTGCCAGATGCCTACCACTACTACCACCCTTACCCAGGGGGTGCCAGATGCCTACCACTACTACCACCCCTACCCAGGGGGTGCCAGATGCCTACCACTACTACCACCTCTACCCATGGGGGGCTGGATGCCTGTCACTACTCCCACCTCTACCCAGGGGGTGCCAGATGCCTACCACTACTACCACCCCTCCCCAGGGGGTGCCAGATGCCTACCACTACTACCACCTCTACCCAGGGTGTGCCAGATGCCTACCACTACTACCACCCCTCCCCAGGGGGTGCCAGATGCCTACCACTACTACCACCTCTACCCATGGGGGGCTGGATGCCTATCACTACTACCACCTCTACCCAGGGTGTGCCAGATGCCTACCACTACTACCACCTCTACCCATGGGGGGCTGGATGCCTGTCACCACTACCACCTCCACCCAGGGGGTGCCAGATGCCTACCACTACTACCACCTCTACCCATGGGGGGCTGGATGCCTATCACTACTCCCACCTCTACCCAGGGGGTGCCAGATGCCTACCACTACTCACACCCCTCCCCAGGGGGTGCCAGATGCCTACCACTACTACCACCTCTACCCATGGGGGCTGGATGACTGTCACTACTCCCACCTCTACCCAGGGGTGCCAGATGCCTACAACTACTACCACCCCCACTCACAGGATGGCTAATACATGACACAACAAGCACACACCAACATAAACAATGCAACATAAAGACATCCCCCCAACACCATGACAAGCGTGTGTAGACTGTGTCAAATGGCTACAACACTGAACATGACTTTGAACATACAATGTGACCCCCTATCACATGTGCCACACATAAATGTGTGTGGCCCCCACAATGCAAGCAGACCATGACCACTGTGGCAATGGGGTCCAACCCCCATCATCACAGTGACCAAAATGTAAGTGTGGGGCCCATAGCTGAAGCACATCTTGAACATTGTGGCAATGGGGTACAAACCCCCATCATCACAGTGACCAAAAGGTAAGTGTGGGGCCCATAGCTGAAGCACATCTTGAACATTGTGGCAATGGGGTTCAAACCCCCATCATCACAGTGACCAAAATGTAAGCGTGGGGCCCATAGCTGAAGCACATCTTGAACATTGTGGCAATGGGGTACAAACCCCCATCATCACAGTGACCAAAAGGTAAGTGTGGGGCCCATAGCTGAAGCACATCTTGAACATTGTGGCAATGGGGTTCAGACCCCCATCATCACAGTGACCAAAATGTAAGTGTTGACATTGAAAAAGCTGCAACTGCCAAACTGCATGGATGATTCCTGGTCACAGAACAACAAACACATCAGTGGCAAAGTAGTGCTTGTGTCCCATAGCAACATAGATTGGGGGAGGCAAACACTGCAGTGCAAATAAGACATACCTTTGGCCATGTGCGACAAACATCACCCATGGGGGCTGACACTGTCAACATTCATCAATGACACAATGACAGAAGTGACCATGATAATGCAGACCCACATATTTGCACCAATGGGCACACAAATGCAGATACCCTGTGGAGACTGTAGATGTGAGGTGAACAGATACCATACCATGGCAGCAATGGGACACACAAACAATGATCATTGTGCTGACTGATGACCTAGGAGTCCCAGGGACAGCAGGGGAAACCCACCAAACAACATACAGCCAATGGCACACTAAAGACATGCCAATGCAGTGGTGCAGATGCACAAACACAAACAGGCAGACCCACACTGCACATCAAACACAACAGGTGAGGGGGGGTGCCAGTGTCCCCAGGCAACCACACAACACATGATGAGGCCTGAATACCAATTACACAGATGTGCATACAGTGCCACACAAAGGTAACTCATGGATCCAAATCCCCTATGTCGGCAATCAGGCATTGTTAGATGAGAGGGAGCACAAATCACACATGTCACACAAGCATGTAGGAACAGCAACTGACACAGCAAGACACAGAGACACCACAGCACTACCCCCAGGGTCCCCACAATGTGGTGACCCTGGGCTGCATTACAATCCCACTGTGATGACAAAGCTAGATGTCGTTCACACTGTGAACCACAGTCATGTGTCCTGAGCAACAAACTACCATCACACCTACACAAGCACAAATCAATCAGCACGGCCAGTAAGCCAAGGCCAACATGGAGGCAGGGGTCTAGCCGTGCAACAACTCTCATCTGCACACACTCAACACCACACACCTCGACCTCCAACAATGTGCAGCAGTGAAGCTCACATGCACTGGTGACATTGCACATGCACCCATGACAATCCCATGGGTGGTGGTGGGAACCAAGGTGCAGAAACACATCACACATGGCCACTCAACAAGACCCTTGAATGTCTGACACACTGCACACTACGCTGTACATGGACATGATGGCAATACCACACCAACCAATGGGATCCCAGCCACAGTCCCACACCAATGAAGAAGCCAAGGTCACCCACAAAGAACACACATAGACAACTACCAACATTGCAGCCCTGACCCTGAGGAGTGCCAGCAGTCACTCACACAACGTGTCACAATCACTGAAAGCTAACACAAACTGGAAATCACATGACAGGTGTAAACAACAAGTGCCAAGGGGAATCCTGACTGTGACCCATCTGCGTCTGCCCACAAACTCAGCCCTCACAGCCAACACACCTATGGGTGACACCCTGATGACCAGTAATGTGCCATGCACCCACATCACAGAGAACCCAGGGAGAAGACTTTGGGGGAACATAGGTCAACTCAGCAAGCATCACAAACAGGAACACCACTAGGGATCCCAGCATGCACAGCAAAATGGAAGTGAACACACAGACATGCTCATACAACACACACCTTGGGCACAGGCGATGTCACAGGAGTACACACTGCCATGAGGGGACTCCACTCCTGTGTGAGGAAAGCTGTGCCATATGTTGCCACAGTAGGGCTCCATCATGTCAGCAGAACACTTGGTCACACAGTCAACAATTTGCACCAAATGAAGGCTCCCGTCACATCAGCCTGGTCATGGGAGTGTCAACGAAATCATCAGCACAGATCCAACACACATGTATAGCAAGTTGCACTGACAACACAGATGAGTCCTTCCCCATTGATGCCCAAACCTGCATGTCCAGTGGAGATGGCCACACGGTCAGGGAAGTAGAATAATTGAACAATGGCAAGCACAACAGATGTGCAGGGGTGGAAGCCACAGATGTGACATTGCTAATCTAAGTAGGAAATCCCATTGCCAAATATTGAAAATATGACACCCTCAGATGCTGCTAAGGATGACATGGATACACCACAGGATAGGACACATTCCCCGTGGACCCCATGGGTTCCTGAACAGTAACACTTCATTTTCATGAGACCAAATATCACCATCACTGCAGCAAGGGCATGGTTAGCATCATCAACATCATGTACATCAGAAGCAAAAGCACTAGAGAACAGAAAGTCGCTTTATTCAGCATATGTGGGTTCAAAAGTTGAAGTCCAGTAAAAAAGAAACAAAGGCCAATGGCCAGTCCATCCTGAAAGTCTAAACAGGGTGACAGTGGCAGATGTCACCCTACGCATGCCTGCACTGATAAAAACCAGGGACAATCCCCTCTGAGGGGTGTACGGGGGGGCAGGCCAGGCACCGCAGGGACAGGATCAGGGCTCACCAGAAGGAGGCAGGGAAGGGGTGTAGTGGGTGCTGAAGAGCCACTGACAACTGCAGTGGAGGTGTCTGACATGGTGTGTGCCGGGACAACTGGGGGGCATGACACTGATGGTGTGGGTGCCGGCACGACTGCAGTGGACTGTGCAGATGGAGTGGACAGGTCCCCCACTGCAGTGCCCAAGTCAGACAGGGTGGTAGTGGACTCCACTGCAGTGCCTACCTCCAGGGGAGGAGAATGGGGATCAGGTAAGGTGGGCAGGACAGAGGGGAGGACACCGTCTCCACACCAGTGGCACAGACAAGCGCAGCGGGGGTGTGGGGCCGGAAGAGCAAGTGGCAGGGGGAGAAGGCCGGATCTTTTTGGGGATGGTGTATCTGTGGGTGGGGGAACCTGGGGCAGGGTGTGGTGGTGGCACCTGTGGAGTGGGGGCCTGAGGGATGGAGGAAGGAGACTTGGTGCCTGAGCTGCAGGGCGGCGGCGGGGTCTTGCTCTTCCGGGTCCGGGGGGACTTGCGGATGGGGGCGTCAGTCGGTCTGCTCCTGGGGGAGGGTGTCCGGGGGTGAGGGGCACTCCGCTCCGTGTGGGTGGGCTTCCTCTTCCCCCTGAATGCTGGATCAGCTGGATCGGAGGGGAAGAGGCCGAGGTCACTGAGGAAGAGCCGCTGTGTCTTTGGGGTTGCAGGTGAGGCAAGGGAGGGGGCTTTGGAGGGAGAGGCAACTGAGGACTGTGCAGTGCTCGTGGATGCGTGTGTGTGTGCCTGGGCCCCATCCCCTGTGAGTGTGGTTTCAGTCCCCTGACTGTGCGTGCGTGTGCGTCTTGTTTGTGGTGTGTGTGTCTGTGTGCTGCTCGTGTCAGTGCTGGTGTGTGCCTGTGCCGGTGTGTGTGTGCTTGGGACAGGTAAGGTGCTGGGGAGTGTGGATGGGGCAGAGGCAGGAGGGGTGAGGGACTGTTGGAGGAGGGACACTGCTGCCGTCAGGGAGGAGTCCATGGACCTATTGCCCCTCTGTAGGGCAGACATGCCCGATGAGATGCCCTCCATGAACGACACCAGCTGAGTCAACAGAGTGGTGTGTGCATGGAGGACACTCAGCATCGCTGTCTGCCCTACATGGAGCTGGCGAAGGAGGTACACAGACTCCTCACTCAGGGCAGCAGGGGACACAGGGCAGGGGTGCGGTGCCTGGCCCGAAGGAGACACACTCCCGAACATGGGAGCCTCCACGGACCTCGGGAATGGGAGCCGATGGGAGGGCGGTGGTGGTGGTGGTGGTGGTGGCGGGGACAGCAACACTAGCTGGGGTGTGGTGGCTGCTGACACCCGCATCCACAAGGGAGTCATCCTCCGAGCTGCTGTGGTCCTCAGCTGAGGTGGATGGTGCTGAGGACTCCTCGGTGTGGCTCCCCTCGCCCTCCGTGCCACTGGGTCCCTCCGACCACTCCTCGGCTGCTGACCCAGTCTGGCTCTGCGGCTCCTCCTGGTCCGTGGAGCTGTCCCCTCCTGTGGCTGTGGATGTATCTGCAAACAATAGGGAAACAGACAGACATCAGTCACCTGCACTGAACGCACACACCACAGTAAGTACAGCACATTACAGTGCAAGCCCTGGCATCCTTAGTTGAACATTGCCAAAAGTGCCCAAACAGAATAGGAGTAGCCAATTGTCAGTCTGATGGTCAACCATGGCACTCACATCCCTCCTGGCCTTGCACACATCTGTCTGGTGTCTGTTGGATGGCAATACCCCAGTGTGGACACATGCACCACCTACACAGTAGTTGGACAGTGCAGAAAACACGGTGAAGCATGTGAACATGCACACATCACAACTCTTGCCACTGAGTCAGTACAGGTGTCCGGATGAAAGGGATGCCCAGAGTCAAATATGAAATGCATGTGATGCATACCAGCGACAGACACCATGATGCACCCATGTCCTGATAGCCATTGCCACAATGGTGTGCATGTAGCACATGTCACTCCCCTGCAGCATCACTCATAGGAAGTTACATGCCATGGCACAGGCATGCCTGCTAACTCATACATCACTGTCTCCAGTCACATGGGCAGGGCAGCCAGACAACAACAGTCTGCACTGTGTCACAATAGTAGGTCATGGGGAATGCAAGTCCTGGAGCTGAATAAGTGCACATGTACATCCCCCACACACCACATCATCTGAACCCTTATCTGTCCACGTCATACCGATTGGACATATGGGAGACCTGTAACACAACCCTCTGAACCTGAGCACCTCACAATCTGCTGTGAATGGGAAACAGCTGCCTGAACTTCACATTCGCATACCCCAGTCTGCACGGTCAGGTGATCAAACACCTATGTGTCACCCAAGTATCGTCTACTATGGTCACATCTCCGGTGGCATGCTGAGCCCCAACCGAGAGACACCCCAGCAGTCATGACAAGGAAGCCACAGCACACTGACACAGAGGCAGACACCTGAGGGGACATATCACTGAGCACAACGTGTCAGCTGATACACGGGAGTGGGAGTACAGAGTGTATTGTATGGCCTGGAGTAGGCATGACTGTCCTGCCCCACATGAATGAGGGATGAGCCCTGGACAGTAGGCAGCTGGCTAAGTATGTGTGACACACGTAATATACACACTCCTGGGGCCCAAGCATTGTTCCCACCCGCAGCATGGGTGTGTGCCAGATACCCCAGGCACATGTGGTGGATCAGCTCAGCAATTGGACCACATATCAAAGTAACATGCAGATTACATGTCAGAACACAGGCATTGTGTAAGCAAAGGACCCACCCATGATGCCCACCACAGAGTTAGGGGAACAGATGCTGTCCCCCACCTTGAGTCAAGCAAACTGCAAGGACACAGTACCCAAGTGACACAATTCCCTGACTGCAAGGGCCACACCTGGATATCAGATGAGGAGTGGGCAGTGCACAATCGAGGGACATGGGTCCTGGACCACATGACTGATGTACTGTGGAAGTTCAACCAGGCCAGAGGAGGGCACATAGCATGGCAGACAAAGTTCACAATGCAGTCATGGACTCACCCCCTCCTTGCTGCTCTCTAGCCTTCAGCTGCCCATCCAGATCAGGGAAGACCACCGCCAGGATCCTGAGCATGTGGGGGTCAGGGTCCGGTGTCCGCCCCTCCTGCAAGGAGGCGACAGCTTCAGCTGGACCCGTGCGATCCTCCGGGTCCAGCCCGAAGGTCCTGCCACCTCTTCTGGCAGTTGCGGATCCGGCGCTTGTAGTCCCCACGGATCTCACTGCCCGGACGATGGTCAGCCATATCTTCTGCTTCTGGTGGGCATCAACCTGTGAGGAAGACAAAGTGAGAATGCCATTACTACACATGCAACATATCCGTGCATTACACAGTTGGATATACATGTCTCAATCACAGGGGCACATGATGTACACAGGCAGTGCAACGATGGCTATGGACAGTATGCCAGCAGTTACTACATGGTATCATTGCCTGGGAAGTAAAACCTTGTTTAAATGCACTGTCACTGCACTATACCTGTTCAGTGCATGTAACTACACACTATGGGGGGTGACAACTACTCAATGAGCCTGCTAGCCAGTGGCGTGCAGACTGTTAGCCTTGCTAGTCAGACAACATGCACATTTAGTAAGGCAGTGGACAGCACACTCACCTGCTCCCCTGCTTTCCCATACAGCTTGCTGTACTGTGGAAGGAGGCTGTCCAGCAGGGCCTGGTTCTCCTCAGTGCTGAAGGCTGGGGCTCTCTCCACAGTACATGCCATTGCAGGGTCCAGAGGGTGCAGATACATCAGCAGTGGTGGTGGCAGATGTCGTCCTGGAGCATGTAGTGCAGGCAAGTGAGCTCTCAGGGGAACAGCCAGCATTATATGTGTGCTGCAGAGGCAGATACTATCCCATGTGTCCAAAGTGATAGGTCCAAGTCTTTAGCATCTTCTGAATCTGGCCAATCCATGGAATTGCACCACTTACACACACCCACAGCATCCTTCAAAAGTTCAACTTCATGACACCCATGAATTTGCAACATTGTTGTGGGTGACCAACTGAATTTCCAGCATCAGACTCGTTCAAGATTTGAAAACGCGTCCGTTGCAGGCCAGGCCATAGCCAATGGGTGCGCACCGATCGGTCCATTGCTGTTCAACGCGTATTGCGGATACAACGCGTACCCGCTCAGATTGAATGCAATGGGCCGGCCGGGCACACCGATCGGTCCATTGCTGTTCAACGCGTATTGCGGATACAACGCGTACCCGCTCACATTGAATGCAATGGGCCGGCCGGGCACACCGATCGGTCCATTGCTGTTCAACGCGTACCCGGATACAACGCGTACCCGCTCACATTGAATGCAATGGGCCGGCCGGGCACACCGATCGGTCCATTGCTGTTCAACGCGTATTGCGGATACAACGCGTACCCGCTCACATTGAATACAATGGGCCGGCCGGGCACACCGAACGGTCCATTGCTGTTCAACGTGTACCCGGATACAACGCGTACCCGCTCACATTGAATGCAATGGGCCGGCCGGGCACACCGATCGGTCCATTGCTGTACAACGCGTCCCTGTACAAGTCACTGGCATATGTCACCATGCCTGTCACAGGTGAATATATGCCAGCAACATATACTTCCCAGGGAGTGAGGGGCACACCTACAACACCACACCCTGTCCAAACTGTATCCTGAGGCATGTAAGGCTGCATTACCTATTCCATGTATGGGGGTGAACATGTTGTTCTGTGGGTGGCACTTGGGGGCAGCCACTCCCAGGCTGTGCACGTGTTCATGTTGACAGAATCCTTGGTGTTTCATGTACATGACCACTGTGATGTGCAACTGTTCATTTCTGTGCATGTGGCATGGTCTCATTTCACGGTGGTGTATGTGTATGTCATGTCACATACCCCCTGAGTCCCATGTGTGACGGTATGTACGTCCCAGGGTGACCCATTGCCACAATGGTGATGGTCCTCCACAGTCTGTGTGCATGTTGTGTTTACAATGTCTCTGATTCCATGTGCACAATGGGAGACAGTCTCCACATCCACGTTGTTTGTGCATGGACTTTGATGTTGTACGTGTGTGTGTCACAGACGTCCATGTCTGTCCTGCAGAGGCAACAGGGACCACTACCTGTGGGGGTCATGGTTGTTTTGCTGTGGTGTATTCATGATACACCATGTCATGCCAGTGTCCATGTGGCAATACAGGGTCCCTGGGAATCTACCTGTCGTTGAGCTGTGATGCCTGGGGCACATCTGTCCTCACATGTCACTGTGGGGTGTGTTTGGAACGTGGCAGCAGGAGATGGGAACTGTGACACGGCCTCATGATATCCCATGGCACAACCTGGGACTTGTTGATGCCACTTGTTGAACTGTGATGTTAGATGTTGGCCATGTATGTGCCATACATGTCCTTACGGAACTGCACACATCATGTACTTGTGCCTCATAATGATGTATCATGTGATATTGAGTATGGTCAATGCCACATATGTGGGGTGACTGACAATCTTTCTTTCTTCACCTATGCACTGCAGGGCACCAGCTGTCCATAGACCATTCCCTGACCTTGCAACCATGGTGGAACGGGACTGCATCCGACGGTACCGCTTCACCAGGCCGCTGATTGAGGTGTTGACGGTGCGGTTGGCCCCACATTTGCAAGCTGGCCGGACATACCCTACAGCGCTGACCCCCAAGGTGAAGGTGATGGCAGCCCTACACTTCTTTGCCACCGGTACCTTTCAACACACTGTGGCGACTGCTGGTGGGATGTCACAGACCATGTTCAGCCGTGTGCTCCGCGATGTTTTGGAGGCTATGTTGATTTACCTGAACCAGTACATCTATTTCCCTAGACTCCAACAACTCACTGACGTGAAGAGTGACTTCTATGCCCTGGGGAGGATGCCGCATGTCATTGGCTCCATTGATGGGACACATGTTGCTTTGGTACCACCACAGGCCCAAGAGCAGGCATACAGGAACCGCAAACACTACCACTCGGTCAATGCACTGGTGGTATGTCTTGCAGATATGAGCATCTCACACGTCTGTGCCCGTTTCCCCGGTTCTGCACACGATGCCTACGTGATGAGGAGTAGTCGCATCCCGAGGATGATGTCACAGATGCGGAACCAGCGTGCCTGGCTTGTTGGTGTGTACTGACTTAGTGCCATTGTGTGTGTTCTGCAATGTAGTGTTCCACCCTCTTTTCCAACTCAGCTAATGTGCAATTGTCTGTATGTAGGTGACTCCGGATACCCCAACATGCTGTGGTTGCTGACGCCCCTCAGGAACCCTGTGACACCAGGCCAGATGCGCTACAATGAGGCACATGTTCGGACCAGGAGAGTGATTGAGCGGACCTTTGGTCTCCTGAAGAGCCGCTTCCGCTGCCTGGACAAGACAGGAGGGGCCCTCCCATATGCCCCAGCAAAGGTGTGCAAGATTGTCATCGTCTGCTGCATGCTACACAACCTGGCAGTGCGGAAGGAGTTGCCTCTCATCCTGGATGATGATGACCAACATCCACCACCTGTGGAGGATCCTGGCCTGGACCACGATGCCAGTGATGATGATGATGATGATGATGATGATGATGATGATGATGGTGATGTCCGCACACAGCTCATCACCAACTTCTTCAGCTGAATGTGAGTATCCAGAGATGTCATGTCAATGATGTGAGTATGCATGATATGTGTTGGTGGTGCTCTGGTGCTGTTTGAGTGTGTCCATGTGCTACATGACTGTATGCGTGTAGCGATGTGTCCTTACAGGTAGTCTGTACTCCCCAACAGTGTTGACATGCTAACTTGGTTCTGGGTGGGTATCTTGTGACATGTATTGGGCATGAGTATTGCAGTTCTGTCCTGTTCTTCAGTGCTTTTGACTGTGTTTCATTTCTGTCCTTCACAGGGTACTTTCAGAGTGGTTTGGTCAACTGTGATCCCCAACACCGTGATTCGACTTCCAGGGTGGTAGCTGTCGTGTCACTACAGGTGATGTGCGCCACACCCATGGACTTCCTTCCTTCTACACTTGTTGACTGTGTGCCCGCTGCCAGGTGGGATTGCCTTGCATCTGTAGTGGTTACAACATGTTGCAAATGTGTAATAAACCTGTGCTTCACTTTGTGATGTGCGTTGTCTGTGGTCACACATCTGACTGACATTTGCTTACTGCACCAGTGGGCTAGTTGACAGAGACTGTGAATAGGTGTTGTGTCTGTGCATTGCACCGTATTTCCTGGCAACATCAGTGTAGGCGATGAGTCAGATGGGCTATGTGTGTATATGTTGTGTAGCCCTGGTGGTTTGTCTCCCTCATATGTGTCACGTTGCCATGACTCACATGCCTGTGTTGTACTTGCTGTAGCAGTTAGCATGCACAGTGTAATTTCGCAGGTCATCATCTCCATGACAAAAACAACGTTGGAATCATAACAGAGGCAGGTATGGTGTATTAGTGTGTTTATTGTCATACATGTGTGTGTATAGTGCACAGGATGGTGGGTGCTGTACATTTTGATTTCAATCCTAAGTTCCTAGATGAATTGGAAGTCCTGGTAGCAGATATGTCCAGAATAAAGTCCACAGTCATCTGATACATTGGTCCAACTTGTACTCCCCATGTCATGTGGGGGAGTTGTGTTGCAGTCAACAGGGTGAACAGTTTGCGCACAAAGGTGATTATCCAGTACAGGTTTTGGCTTCCTGGGGGTTGCACATGGCCATCGGCCTCTCACTTGCCCCTCCTCGGACGACCCCTCTTCTTTGGGGGGGGACCCTCAAGTGCAGGCTGCTGCGGTGCAGGCGACTCTCCGCCAGAGTCATCCTCCCTCCCTGTGGCAGTTGCAGTTGTTTCAGCACCAGATGTTGTGGGCACACAGGGAGGTGTTGACTGGTTGCTGCTCATCTGGCGGAGGCATTGTAATATATCCCTATGCACCGCCGTCATCTCTTGCAGTGTGTCCCACTTGGACTCCACGCGGGACATGTGCGAGTCCAAGCGGGCATGATGGGCAGCCTGCTGCTGTTTAATGTCCCTGAGGAGCCCCACTACCTGGCTGAGCTCTCCGGTGCTGGACTGGTACGCATCGGCTATGCGTACCAGTTGTGGGTCATCATGCAGTCCAGACCCTTCTGCGATCAGTGACCTATGTCTCCCACCCCTCCCACCACCCCTGGCGACACGTGCAGTACCTGAGGTGGCACGCACAGGTGACCCTGGGCCCGCTTGGGGGTTGTTGGTGGTGTTGGTGTCCATAGCCCCACGTTGGTACAGGGTCCCTGTGCTGGTGGTGGTGGTGCTCCTTGGTCTGTCCGTGTCAGCAGGGGTGGTATGTGTGTTGACAGTCGTTGGAGGGGTGGGTGCAGGGGGTGCAGCTGGTGGTCCTGCTGGTGCTGCATGATGACTTGCTCCGGAGGTGCCAGGTAGGTCTTCGTCATCCGAGGAGGGCAGAGGCTGTTCCACACCAGTGAGCTCCGTTTCCCTTTGAGCCTGGGACAGGGACTCCTCAGCGTCTGCTGCTGTGTCCCCATCATCACCTGTTTTTGGGAGACACACACAATGTATGCTATGTTTCTGCAGGCATGAATGGTTGACACACATGACAGTTGTGACTGTACCTCTGGATGCAGGCCTGTACATTGCATTGTCCTAAGTTGTCACAGTCAGAGGTTGATATTGGTGTAGCACATTGTCCTGCATACTTTGGGCATTTCTATATGAATGTTGGGGTGTGTACATGGTCTGCATTGGTTGTATTTGGTTGACATCCGGCCCTCCTTCCCACACAGCCAGATATTCCACCATGGAACGTGCTTCCATTTCAGGGAGTGCAAGTTGTCTTTCAGGATGTCAGTCAGTGGTGTCCTGCTGTTGGTTGGTGCACAGTTGCCAGCAGGGCCTTGTGCTCCCCACAGCAGTACCCAGTGTCAGCCATCTTGTCAGTTCTTGTCCACTCCCTGTGATGTGCGCATGGTTCAGGGTGGTGTTGATGGGACAGTTGTGGGGGTGACCAATATCTGTGACTACCACTCCCATCATGCTATTGCCTCTACCCCACTTCCCAGCATGCCCATACTTACTTGCTTTTGGGTGGACTTCACTGTGTGTGAGTGTGAGAGCAATGGCAAGATGGCTGACAGTGGTGTCCTGCTGTTGGTTGGTGCCCAGTTCCCAGCAGGGCCATGTGCTCCCCACAACTGAGCACCAGTGTCAGCCATCTTTGAAGTGGCTTTTGACTCCCTGTGAGGTGTGCATGCTTGGGTGTGAGCTTGCTGGGCCATGTGGGTGGGGGATGTTGGGCTGTGACTACCACTCCCATCATGCTATTGCCTCCACCCCACTTCCCAGCATGCCCATACTTACTTGCTTTTGGGTGGACTTCACTGTGTGTGAGTGTGAGAGCAATGGCAAGATGGCTGACAGTGGTGTCCTGCTGTTGGTTGGTGCCCAGTTCCCAGCAGGGCCATGTGCTCCCCACAACTGAGCACCAGTGTCAGCCATCTTTGAAGTGGCTTTTGACTCCCTGTGAGGTGTGCATGCTTGGGTGTGAGCTTGCTGGGCCATGTGGGTGGGGGATGTTGGGCTGTGACTACCACTCCCATCATGCTATTGCCTCCACCCCACTTCCCAGCATGCCCATACTTACTTGCTTTTGGGTGGACTTCACTGTGTGTGAGTGTGAGAGCGATGGCAAGATGGCTGACAGTGGTGTCCTGCTGTTGGTTGGTGCCCAGTTCCCAGCAGGGCCATGTGCTCCCCACAACTGAGTACCAGTGTCAGCCATCTTGTCAGTTCTTGTCCACTCCCTGTGATGTGCGCATGGTTCAGGGTGGTGTTGATGGGACAGTTTTGGGGGTGACCAATATCTGTGACTACCACTCCCATCATGCTATTGCCTCCACCCCACTTCCCAGCATGCCCATGCTTCCTTCCTTTTGACTCTGCTTCCCTGTGGGGTTGTGTGCCTGTGCTGACAAGATGGCTGACAGTGTTATCCTGGGGTTAGTTTTGCTACAAGTCCCATGTGTGTCCCTGTGCTTCACACTGCATGACCCAGGGTTGTGGTTCTTTGTGGGATATTTGATTAGAGTGTGAGGCAATGAATTCTCCCAGGTGAGTTGTGTGGAGTTTGTGTTAGGGGTGTGTGTGAGTGGAGCTGCTGGTAACTATGGTCAGTGCTGTCAGTTCTCCTTCCCACCCAGCCAGATTCTCCACCATGGAACGTGCTTCCGTTGCAGGGAGTGCAAGTTGTCTTTCAGGATGTCAGTCAGTGGTGTCCTGCTGTTGGTTGGTGCACAGTTGCCAGCAGGTCCTTGTGCTCCCCACAGCAGTAGCCATTGTCAGCCATCTTGTCAGTTGTTTTCCACTCCCTGTGATGTGAGCATGGTTCATGGTGGTGTTGATGTGCGCATTGTGAGGGTGGGCAATATCTGTGACTACGACTCCCATGATGCTATTGGCTACACTGACTTGCCCAGCATACACAAGATTCCTTCCTTTCAGTGGGCTTCACTGTGAGGTGGTGTTGTAGTGGTGGCTACATGTCTGGATGTGTTTGTTAGTTATATTTGTGCCACTGCCTAGCTGTAGTTGTAGTTGTGTTTGTACATGTGATGACACAGTTACATATCACTATGAGATGGCATGTGTTGTGTTTATCTGACTGACATACACATTTTGGGATGATTCTGTTCTGGTTGGTGTGTATTTGCTTAGGGTGCATGGTTTGACTCTCCCCTTGACAGTGATGTGTGTGTATTGTCGCACAATATTGTGTACATTTGTTGTGTACTCACCAGGCTCTGGGATGTTTTCTAGTCCATAGACGCTCACTGGTGGTAGGATGGCCCGCACCTTCTCCTCCCAGGGCCTGAGGTATACTGGTTTGGCAGGAGGGCCACTGCCGGTGTGTTGGCTTCAACAGCTCCCTGACCCTCCTGCGCACGTCATACCACCTGTTCTGGATGTCTACCTTTGTCCGCAAACATGGTGATTGTGCGTTCACCCTGTCGACGATCCTCTCCCACATCTTGGTTTTCTGCGACATGGGTGTCTGTTGGACCAGTGTACCAAACAGCTGTGGCTCTACCCTGAGGATCTCATCTACCAGGACTTCCAATTCACTATCTAGGAACTTATGATTCTTCTTTGGGGGCATGGTGATGGGTGGTGATGGTGAGTGATGTGTGTGTTGGTGTGCAGGTGAGGGTGTGAGAGTGTGTGTTTAGCTGGGTGTATGTGAGGGTGCTATTTGTTGAGGTGCTGATGGTGTGTGGCTTGTGTGATGGATGAGCTGTGGGTGAGTGGGTGGTTGCTGTCTGTTGTGTGCTGGCAGGTCATTAGAATTTGCAAAGGATCATGGTAGTGATTTGTGTCCTTTATATGGGTGGAGTTGTGGGTGTGTCTTTGTTCCCTGTCCCCCCCCCAGTATTTATTGGCTTTGTAATTGCTTGTTTGGTCTTTTTTTGTGTGTTTTTCCCTTTGTACTTTTTGTGCATGTAGGAGACGTTCTTGTGACCGAGTCGGACCCTGCAGTTGTCTCGTACGAGCTTCTCCGAGTCGTTCACGCTGTGTTTGTGCTGTTTTCTATGCTGCGTACGCGTCGGTCGCGGTGTATTGGGTTGCTTCTGCTCGCAGTTTTGTATGCGTGTCGGTCGTACGGCTTGGGCTCCGTGCGACTCGGTCGTGTTTTCCACGCGTTGCATCATAATGCGCGGGTCGGACTTTGCGGGTACGTTTCGTTCGGGTTCATTCCTGGTGCGTGTCGGTCGGTTCGATTCGCGTGGTTTTCCGGTCGGATGGCTGTTTTCCACGCGGCTTGGTCGTTCGGCTTGTGTTCCGTACGAGTCGGTCGGATTTTGCACGCTTCTCATCGTACTTTGCGGGTCGGCCTGCACCTGTACGTGTCGGTCGGTATTAATTCCGGCTCCGAGTCGGTCGGTACGTTTTCCGGCCCGAATTGGAATCGGCCCCTTAGTGTCCGATCTTAGTATTTAGGCTAAGTGCCTTTCACTACTAATCCATCTTATATGTATATATACATACACACATACCAATCATATTTTTGAATTTGCTAAAGTTTTATTGAGTCATAAAGTGAGATTATGACCCAATACCCATTCACTATTTGGAAAGGGCATGTTTTAGGTGTCCCTTCTAATTAGTAAATATGTATGAGATGCATCAATATTTTGTGACTGTAATCCAGTTGCAAAAATTATCAAATTGGAGTGGTAAGCCATTCGTGAAAGGGAAGGGATACCAACTCTTTGTGAATTTCGGGAAAAAAGGTTTTTAGGGAACTAGGCACAGTGGTCCAGGTGCCCACCACCGATTCTAAAACAAAGTTAAAATTTTTAAAAAAAATTTAAACACAGTACCGTCTCCTTTAAAGCCGGCTGCGCCCAATCATATTATGTCACAATTTGCAACCTACCTAATTTACTAAGCGGTCTATGAGTACACAGGTGGGTTTGTAAAATTCTTTACTGGTCTGAAATTGCTGTCAGTTTTTTCCAATCAGTATTTCATACATCAGGCGCCATGTTCTAGTTTAACAACTTCATGGGAAAAAAAGTTAAATTGATGCCATATTCTACTTTTTGTTAAATTCGTCTTCCCTACTGTTGGAAATGGCCCTTTTTGCAGGGTTATCCCCAAACTTTTTGCTCCTTCCTCCTATTTTTTCCTGACCTGTTGTTGTTGGCTATAGGACTCTGGGCTTTTACCACTGCTGATCAGTGCTAAAGTGCATATGCTCTCTGTGTAAATTGTTATTGTGATTGGTTATCCATGATTGGCATATTTGATTTACCAGTGGGTCCCTTTTAAAGTGCACTGAGTGTGCCAGGACTGGTAAATCAAATGCTACTAGTCGGCCTGCAGCACTGATTGTGCCACCCACATGAGTAGCCCTGAAAAGATGTCTTAGGCCTGCCACTGTGGTGCCTGTGCGCAGTTTGTTAATTGCCATGTCGGCTTGGCCAGGGCACCCACTTGCCAGGCCCTAACCTTCCCTTTTCTTACCTATAGGGCACTCCTATGGTAGGCCCAAGGTACCCCCCTGGGCAGGGTGCAGTGTATGTGAAAGGTAGGACATGTACTGGTGTGTGTAACATGTCCTGATAGCGAAATACTGCCAATTTCGTATTTCACTATTGAAAAGCTATCTTGCCCCATAGGACAGAATGGGGAATGCTTTGTAACATTTTACAAGCATATCCTCCCATAGGGATAAGATGGAAAATGGAGTTTGGTATCCCTGAACTTAGGATTTAATAACACATATTTTAGTAAAGATGGTTTTTAAATTGTGTGTTTGAAAATAGCACTTTTAGAAAGTGGCTATTTTCTTGTTCAACCATCCTGTGTGCCTCTGCCTGTTTGTGGATTGACTGTCTGGCTTTGGAGTGACAGGGGCTGGGAGGTGCAGTGGCTCCAGGAGTCTGGATGAGTTAGCACTAGGCTGAATAGGCCTGATCTGCATTTGGAGTGGTGGGAGGAGTAGCACCTGTACCTGAATAGGGCTGTGCCTGCCTTCTACAATGCTGGCTCTGCCCCCTCGTGGTGTGTCTGGAGCCAAGGCTCACACTGACAATGGATGTTGTTGTGCACTTGCAGAGTGCCCCCCAGAGGTTTGAACTGGGCTCAGAGCACCTTGCACAAAGAGAACAAAGACATTTTGGGGTATAAGTATCAGACCCAAAACCCCAGACTTTAGATCATTCCTGGAATTCAAGAGCAGTGGCGGCTGGTGAAGTTTGAAAGTGGTGGGGCTGGGGTTGGAAAGGTATGAGTTAACTTAACATTAGGGTAGCACTGGATTTTTTTGCGAGGCCGGTCGCGATTTCCTGCGCAAATCTAGTTTTAAAACTTAAATAATGTATTTTCAAGAACAATTTTTTAAAATAAAAAGAGCAAAAAACAATAGCTGTTTTTAACTTCAATGGTTCCCAGGATAATGGAAGTCATTAATTTGGCATATTTTTGTATTGCAGCAATACATAAAGGAAATTAGCAAGGAATTGAGCACAACAATGTTGTGGTGAGCAGAAGCAGAAAAAGCTCAGTTGAAATGAAATTCTTTTAAGAGACAATTTTTAATTAGGTGGCTGTTCAAACAGCCAGGTACCAGCATCTTGCTGACTAGTCATGGCAAGTGCTAAAAAAACTATCATGCATGCTCTGCACTTCAAGCGGCATAGGTAAAAGCTTCAGAGATATGTAAATTAATTCTACTATTAATCAAAGGTACTTCGTGGAAAAACCAAATGCAACGTTATTTGCTCCAAAAGAGAAGGCAACCCTGCAAAGCTAATTCATTCAGTGCTTTGTCGAGTTCAGATCTAGTTGTATGACCCCCAAATCAGTTGTGAAGGAATATCTGGATGTGGTAAAAATGAACAGTAAATGCGTTTTTAATAAGTCAGTTCACATTCTCACACTGTATTTTTTTGCAGCTATTATAAAGGCCAAACTCGACTGAAGATACTAGTGCACTTTACATGAGCACCAGTTGCACGAGACAAGGACATATTCATGTTCTATAAGGACAGGGAGAGTAAGTTATTTGCCCAGATCCACAGGATATTGAGCTGACACCAGGACTCGATCCTGGTTCGCCACACTAAAAATCGTCTCCCGTAAAGAAAATATGCCAGTCATAACATGTCACAAGCACACCTCACGGGATCATTTTGTTTACAAAGACAACCATCCACTTAAAATAGCACCCCATAGTAAACTCTAAAGAATTGTAAATACATTCCTCCCTGTATTTACAAATTACATTTATACAATAAAAATTCCTCCCTCCCGATCCTAAAAAGAAACTATGAAAACGATGTGTCCATTCCAACATGCAAATACAATACATTTATACATTTTATTGAGATTATAATACAGCAGTGATGGTTGATTGAATTGCTTACTTTACTTCCTTCAAATAGGCCAGGCCCGAGCATGCCACTTTCTCATTTCCCCACCTGCAAAGTGTTTTTTTCATTTGGCTGCCGATCTGCCCACAGGATTCGGAACTGAAAGGCATCGTCAGGACTGACTCGGGTGAATCTTCAAGTGAAGTAAGGCAAGTTCTTTCATCAGGGACTCCACTGGACATCTGCAGTGTCTGATGTCCACGAGTCTGCAGGTGGTAGAAAATGCGTCCAAAAATGTCTGCAGCGCGGGAAGCAGACACCCACCGGCGTACCTAGGGGGGGGCGGTGGGGGCGGCCCGCCCCAGGCGGCACTATTTTCGGGGCGGCGGCCACGCGGCACTGATGGCCCATGGCGGCGGCCTTTATAATTTATTTGCGGACACTGACACAGTGTCCCCAAATAAATTATAAAGGCCGCCGTCATGGGCCATCAGCACCGCGCGGCCGCCGCGTCATGTGGTCCCAGAGCCATCAATCTTGTAGCGCGCGAGCGCTACCAATGATGGCTCTGGGAATCATTTCTGGCCAGCCCCCCCCCCTGCGCTGAAAGCACAGCAGTGACGTGCGCCACGACCACGCGCTCTCGAGTCTGGAGAGTGCAGGGAGATGCCGGCAGGCCTTTGAATTATTTCCGAACATCCAGAGAGCCCGGGCCGGCCCGGCCGACACGATGCCACTGGGTGAAGGAAGGAGAGTGCTGCGTCATGCACTCAAGAGACCGTGGTGAGAGCTTGTGGGCCGATCGTCACTGGTAGAGTCACGCTGCCTCAGCCTGGGGGAAGAAGAACGAACACTGTAAGTTAACCAGCCAGACTTGCGTACTGCCACACTAGGTCAGTCCCCCCACTTCGTTTTTTAGGACTTGTGCCCTGCCCGTCACACTCACACCCCTCGCCTCCCCACCCTCCCCCCACCACTTAGACCCTCCTCCCTCCCAGGGGTCACCCCTGGAGGAGAGTGACTTGAGGTAGAATACAGGGGACTTCCCTTAGTTAGCGATAACCTTCATTCCACGAGTTTGAATTCTTTCGTGACAACCGAGACAGCCCTGGTCAAAAATTCCTCGATAGTGGCAACTCGCGGGAATATTTGGTGGTGTAGATGCTTTAACAGCAGTAGTTTTCCTTGTACTCATAGTTAGCACTCATAGGGCACCTACTCAAACCAGGTAACAACTAGGGAGCGAAACAAGCCTGCAATGATACAAGCCATCCTCATCTGCGTCCCGAGCTTAATCAGATTGAATACAAACCACCCACTTCAAAGCTACAAAGACTAGCCTTCAACTTAAATAAATGCTACCTCTCGGCCCTCAAGTCCCGCTCCGGTCCCACTGAGTCTACCGTAGGGGGCTCCCTCTTCCGTGAGGGGACTTGTCCAAGGCGCCACTAGTCTGTGACTTAGCGCCTCCAAACCAATGGTCCGCCGTTCCCAGTGCGCCAAGTCCTGCTACCCCGGCCAGGAATGCAGAGGAGAGAAGTCAAGGGGGGTGACCCCGCCCCGCCTCTTCCTGACGCGCGCAGGACGGGCCCACTCTTGGCCCGGGCGCGTCCTGCACTGCGGGACTGAAATGCTCCTGATATCCACAGCAGGGCTCGAGTCGGGGGTACACGCAGGTACACGGCGTCCCCCCACTCTTTTGACAGGGTGGACGCCGTCCCCCCTGCCAAGAAGCTGGGCCCCACAGAAATATGCTGAACGTGTTCCGGTGTAATTTTCAGACACCGGGACACGTTCAGCACCTGACCTCATGAGGTCATTTGCATATTGTCAGTCCCCCCACTTCTTTTTATAGGACTTGTGCCCTAATCCACAGTGAGGTCGAGCACAAGTGTGCAGGGAGAGGGGATAGTGGGTCTTGTCCGGAAGGCCTTCCCCGGGTTCCCCCGTGTATTGGCGGTGACCCTGGGGATGTGTGACAGGCTCCTCCAGATGGTATCAACCAGACAGCAGTACTTGCACCCGCAGAACAAGCAAATATGACAGGCAACGCTCCTTATATCCCCAGTGAGGTCGAGCACAGGTGCGAAGGCAGTGGGGATTGTGGGACTTGTGGTTCCCAGTGGGTGAGTCAGCATGGGCTTCTCCCTTGTATTAGTGGTGACCCTGGAGTTGCGTGTCAGTCTCCTCCAGATGGTATCAGCCAGACAGCAGTACTTGTCCCCTCAGAGCCAGCAAATATGACAGGCGCTTCTCAACCTCAAATTGTTGTGATTCCTGAGAAAACTCTCCCCATTACCAGATTATACTGCTACTGCCAGGACTGCCCACTTGATCTTGGTTTGGTTACTTTCAAACATTTTCTCTAGTACAGTGAGCCTTTTGGCTGTGACCAACCATAAGTTAGGTGTATCTGGCTCATCTAGTAACCTTTGTCCTACGAAATTCACTCAATGTGCCCCCGTTAATCTCCAACTGCTCACTGGAATAATCACTATACCTTTTTGGAATTCTTCTGCTCTAGGGTAAGTAAGCAGGCAACAAACATGCCTTTGCTCAGAAAATATAATTATTGACACCTCTGATACCTAGGGTAAATAATTCCCAATATCCCTTTTCTAGTCAATATCAGACCAAGAATTGTCATACAGATGTTCAAATACTACAATTTGTTTCATATCCTTAAATCTGGGTTTGGGGAGGCCTATGTTGATCGGACACCCCATGTATGCGATTCTAGGCGGCTGCTTAAGGCAATACAAACTACGGGGTGCCACACCAGAACCACTATGTGCTCTGCAGTTTACCATTCTGCTTTCTTTTGCAGTAGACTCCTATTAAGCTTCCCCTTTCAAGCGCTCTTCTTGATTTGGTATTGTATTTACCAACAGATTACTAGAATCTTTTGGGCAACAGGGGTATACACAAAATGTCACTCCTGTGAACATGGGTGATTGCAGTTCGGATCCTACGTTTAGCTTTAGGATTATTACTGCTCAGTGTCTCGAAGTGTCTTTTTGAAATAATACAGCATAGATATCTAGGCTATGTGTACCTCAGTCAGCCTCTTCTCCTGAGGCTTGCCCCCCCATCATGCCTCATTGTATTGTAATGTAATTACTTAGACTAGCCATGCAACTTACTTTCAGCCTCAGGTTAATAATAGCTGGTGGCGCTGCGCGCAGTGCTGTAATCAACGAATTGATTTTTATTAAACTGCTCAATATGTCTTTTTGAAATAAATAGCATCATAATGCATAGCTGCCAAGGTTTCAGATTGCTATGTGTGACATTTTTAGAATTTCAGTGTAATTATGAGTGACATTTCAACAACTATGAGTGACACTTCCGCGCGAGCAAAATCAAGCAATGAAGATGAGGGAAACATATAAATATTATAAATTACACCCATTTGAGCAACGAGAAACTATAAGAAGATCTTAAAACGGCTGGAAAGCACAAGAAATGGATGGGCACACACATAGCTAGGGGTCACAACCCAGGCTGGAAGGTACTGAATGTGGTGATGAGGAATAAGGTTAAAAATACATGGAACGGGATGGAATAATGGAGTATGTCTAACGTTATGATGTAAAGCATGCCAAGAATGTCCGAACACAAAAGCAGTGTGCGATTTCTCTAAGTCACTAGGCCTTGTGTGAAATTAACTTCTATATATCAATAACAAGCTGGAGGTTTTTGGCGCGATAGAGCCAAGCTACACGGTTGACTTCATTGGGGGCTTCGGAGCAAATACGTCCTTTTTTCCGCAGACCCCACCACCCCCTCCCGCTATCGGCCATGGGCGGCAATCTGAGGGATAGCCCCGGGCGCCAGAAGCTCTAGCTACGCCACTGCAGACACCTCGAGTCTGCGAAGTGTGTCTTCAAAATTCATGAAGACAAACTGCGCAGACTCGATTTCTTGGCTTTCCGGCTGCCTGTAGCCTTAACTCCACCCTTTCCTAGCACATCACAGGGTGGGGGCCACCCCGCCCTGTGACGAGCTAGGAAAGGGTGTGGTGACCATGCTCTCACCTCCCTGATTGACGGGAAGCCCCAGAGATACAGGGCTTCCCTGAAACACGCCCGGGGCCGATTTTATCCCCAGGGCATCAGGGGGTGGAGACTGGTCGACAAGGCTTTGTCTTTGCCGAGCTGATGACCTCACAGGCCTCGGGGCTGTGAGAGCTTCAGCCGGCAAATACTCTACACTTTGGTCACGCCCAGGGGCAGCATTTTAAGGAATGCTTGCTTCTGTCACGGACGGAAGCAAGCACAGTGAGTGACTGGCTGCATCAGCCCGATAGCCAGAAAGCACGAAATGTGTGCACATTTTATTTTAAAAAAAATCAGTTATGGGCCAACAAATTGCTTTTATTTACTCATGTCCTTGGCAATGAAAGTAAAGGGGGCAGAGCCCCGACGCCCAACAGCAGAAACCGCCACTGTTCAAGAGGAACCTTTGCCAAGGAGAAGAGCAGGAGAGACCGAGGAGACGTACTGCCCTTGCTGTGTGTCTGGGGTTGGCCTGCAGTTGCTGTTTCTGCCAAGGACAGGAGAAGGACTTTGCTGTGTGCTGTGTCCCCTGCTTGAAGGAGATCTCCAAGGGCCTGAAGTGAAGTGGCCTCCTGTTCTGAAGTCGCAGGGACACAAAGACTTCACCCCCAGTTCCCCTGAACTCTGCTGCTGTGAGTTCTGACCTGCCAAGAGGTGCCTGTGCCAGTTTTGGGCCTCTGGAGGTTTTTGCTGCTGTTTGGGAGCTGGAAGAGACTCAAAGAACTACAGAAATTGACGCATCGCTCTTCTTGCGGCTGTTTTCCCGAAGCATCTCCACGGCGCAAGAAGAATTTCCATGCATCGCCGCGCCGCTGCAGAAACCGACACAGTGCCTGCCGCCGCTGCAAGAATCGACGCATCGATGGATCGCGGCTGAAGAGGACCGACGCAGCGCCACTCGACGCCACCGCATTGATCGCCGATGCATCCCGGATTTCCACACATCGTACCTGTGCGGCAAGTTCTTCCGACGCATCACCCGCGAACCGGAACCGTCACGAAGAATCAACGCATCACTCCCAGTACAGACCAGATTTGACCCAACCCTTCCTCTGCGTGCAGCAGGACTTTCGCATCGCCTCCCCAAGGTCTCAGGAGTGCTGCATCTCTTAGTTTTCCAATTCTGCGGCTGTTTGGCTTGTGAACTTTGACGCATTTACAGGCACTTTGGTGAAAAGTCACTCATCCATAGTTTTCTATGGTACAAGTTCTTGAAACCTTTTTGAAAGTCATATTTTTAACAGTGTATGTTGGATTTTTGTCGATTTTGTCTTGTTCAGTTTAGATAAAGATATTTTATTTTTCTAAACTGGTGTGGTGTCCATTTGTGTGTATTTTCACTGTGTTACTGTGAGTGTTGGTACAAATACTTTACAGATTGCCTTTGGGATAAGCTTGTCTGCTCGTGCCAAGCTACCAAGGGGGTGAGCAGGGGTTATCTAAAGTGTGTATCCCCCTTACCCTGACTAGAAGCAAGGGTCCCTATTTGGACAAAGGTACCTACCTCTGCCAACTAGAGATCCCCATTTCTAACACCTACTAATCCTTTCTTTTTGGCCCTCTCCACATCTCAGAGAGGATGAGTCTTTAACAGCATTCAGTGGCACCACTGTATAAATGTGGCATAGCAGCCAAAACTGCTGACTATGGAACCGGGAGAACCCATTTGAGCCCAGGCCTTGGCTCAATGTCTGTGATTCAGGGCAAACCACTTAACCTCCCTGTGCCTACATTTTTGTTTTTAAAGGTAACTTCTGGTTTTCAGGTAAAGAGCTCAAATGCGGTTGAGCCAAGTTTGCACTATATATAAAACAGGAAAGAAATGGTGGTGGTCAGGTAATACTTTGAGTCTCACTACTCGTTCAGCCCTTTTCATACTCAGGGCCTAGGCCCTCGACCTCCTCTTTGACACCTGCATGCTCCAGGGCTCCCTACACTTGAGTGCTGAACATCGCATTTGAAGGACTTGAAAGACTTGTGCACACGAAGGCCCAGCATCAGCACTTGAAATGGATATATAGAAGCGTAAGTACTCACTACCCTGTTGTATCCCTTTAATTACATGTGTTCCAAGTTCGGTTATTCTATCCTATCTCCATGGTGCTGCTGTTGTCCAGTGGGCATTCCTTGCTGGAGACTCGACTGGGCAACAGCTTCACCGGAGACTCCGTGGGTTTCTTCTAATGAATTTGTAATAAACAAACGTCTTCAATTCATCTCATACGTTTATGTCTAATGTCTAATGATACAACATTAATTTGGCGACGAGCGGTTTCGGACACGGACCACAAGATTCATACCCACCAGAGAACACTTATTGTTTTAATTTTAAAGTCAACCAAAGCATCGAATGACATCGGAACGCACTCAGCGTATTCAGTGAGGTGCAGTGGACACGGCGTATCCTTTGAGGTACATTTCTTTATTTGCCCTCATCTTAAATATTCGCAAATTAACTTACGACAACCGTTGCTTGCTCTCGTGACTGTCTCCACCCTGCGCTAGCATAACGAACTCTGCGTGTTTGCAATTGTCTCTTCACAGCGCGAGGAACACTGGCAAGATAATGCGCTACTCTGTGTGCGTGCGTTTGTGACCCTTCACAGCGCGAGGAGCACGTCCACTGTGTGCGCGCGCCTCACTCTGATTTTCCTCTGGCAGAACAACGCGCTGAGGTCATAATCCCTGCCAGTAATAAAAGACTAAAGCGCATCGCACAGTTCTTTTCTGTGACGATTTTTAAGCAAGCCTTGCATTTTAATTTACTGCTGCTTTGTTTTCATCATTTCTTACATGTAATAAGGCAGCAAAAAACTGACATTTTTTCATTTTAAGTTTATCTTTTCAGCATATACATTTATTTTACGGCTAATACATTTATTTTACAGCAAATACTTTTATTCCACTTTATTCATGGCTTATCACATAACCCTTACCAAATAAACCCATTTCTACAAAATCCTGGAAAACCAGCAGTAAAATGGCAACAATGGTACAAATCTTTTGAAAGCTATATTATAGCCATTGATGGAAAAGCTTATTCTAATGAATGCAAAATAGCCGTTTTATATGGGTTATTAGGTGATTCTGGTAGAGTAATTTTTGATAATCTTCCAGAAACTGAACCACCACCAGGACAATTTATACCTTGGGATGTTTTCACAGAGGCAAGAAAAAGGTTGGAAAAAAGATTCATCGAACAACCTAATATTATGGCAGAAAGACATGGATTTAATAAAAGAAAACTTGCTGAAGAAAGCATAGAAGATTACGGGGCCGATTCCGATCTCGGTCGGAGGCGCACCCAATACCATTCGGTCGGGAAAAAAGCCATGCGAATGCCTGTTTCCCGACCGATCCGTACAGCACACCGAACGAGTAAGTACGATGCGCACAACAGCACAGAATCCGGCCGAGCCGTACTCACCCAATCCAGGTCCTGTACTCCGACCGAGGCGAATCCGGAAACGCCGAATCGAGTCGCACGGAAGGGAAAATGCAGCTCCGTCCGGCCGACCAAGTACGATGCGCTTCCCGTACGCGCCGAACCCGTCGCTACGCACGGCACGTCAAAGCATCCGGGAGAGGCGCACATAAGCTCCGATTCGCGCCACAACACAATACACGGCTACGAGGCGAACACGCCAGCGACGAGGACGACGCTAAGCGACGAGGACGACGCGCAGCAACGAGAAGGACGAACGACACGAACCAACCCATGAATCCCTTCGTCCCGATCATACCAATATTCTACATTTACTACCGGAACAGGCACGGACGCGTACGGCGCAGAAGGTAAGTCAGACTGTAAAGAAGTCCAAGGGGCACACTGGAAGTTTTAGGGAGCTTTATTGGGTACAGCATATATAAGACCACCAGCCCAGGCAGCAGCCAAGCTTCAACTGTCAAACCACAGAAGGCTCAACACAGAGACCATTCTGTTGTCACGCAGTGACACATAGAATGCGGGGACGCAGCCCAGCAACAGGGAGGAAAGGAGAAGACAGGTCACAGGGAAAAGGAAGAAGAGGGTAGGTCACAAGGATGAAAAGCAGACCACAACACATCTCCCTTCCATATAATGAACATGAAGTAGTGAGTTATAGATTTCAGAACAACATTACAACAATATGGGTTTAAAACATTTCGTAGTCTTTATGCCAGGACGGTCTGAATCTCAACCTCCTGTAACTTCCTCGATTAAGCTCGTTGGAAACTCCATCGGCTCTTGCGGTCCCAAAATTGTCACGCAGGCCGGCAGAACCTACAGGTTCCATTGGAGAAGTGAAACCTCTGTCACGCCCGCGAGCATTGGGACCAGGGTGCCATTTAACTAACCTGGACATGCTCCACACACCACCAGAATTGAGAACAACAACATTCTTCCTCACTTCTTTGATGATGAAGGGTCCCATGAATCGCGAACAACCTTTCTTCAACAACCCAGGATTTCTGACTAATACCTCATCCCCAACACTCCAATGCTTGAAAAGCGCAGAATTCTTGAGGTCAAACCTATTCCTGTATCTTTCTTGGTGGAGTTTCCTTTTTTCAGCAGCTTGCTCATCCACTCCTGTGTCCCTCACATCCAACCTCAACCACGCAGGACTCAATTTGTCATGGGGTTTTCTGCCCCTCAGAATGGAGAAAGGAGAAACAGACGTCACACAATTTGGAGTGTTGCGATGAGCCCACCAAGTTTCTCTGAGCATTTTCTTGAGTGAAGACTTAGCTTGTAAAGCCCTCTGGGCACAACACTTAACCAACTTATTCATGCTTTCCGCCAGACCATTGGCTTGTGGCGAGTATAGAGCCGTTTTGAAATGAGTGATGGATAATTCTTTTAGGAACTTATTCATCTCCTGTGAGACAAATTGAACTCCGTTATCGGTGATGAGGTGTTTGGGAATACCTTCCCTGGAAAACTCCTCAGAGAGAAACTCAATAACAGTCTTGGAGTTCACCACAGGCACACATTTGGTAACTACCCATTTGGAGGTGTAATCCACCAACAACAACACATAGCGCTCATCATAAGCAAACAATTCAAAAGGTCCAGCAATGTCCAACCCCAACTTGGACCACGGTTCCAAAGGAACTTCCACGGGTGAGAGCGGTGCAGTACAAGTCTTTTTACTTTTATCACTGTTGGCACATTCCCAACAGTCCTTGACAACCTCCTCTATCTGTCTATCCATTGTAGGCCACCAGTACCACTCCCGAACCCTGGCTTTCGTCAAATTCCTTCCCAAATGTCCCTCATGCGCTAAATTTATGAGCTTGCACCTCAGATCATGAGGAGGTATCACACGATCACCCCTCAGCAACTTTTCATCAAAAACACAGAGTTCGTCCTTAATATTAATGAAACCTTTCAAGGATTCAGGCACTTCTTTGTCTGCTGGCCAACCCTTAATTGAAAATTCCTTTACCATTTCTAAATCGCTGTCACTATGAGAAGCAGAGGACCATTCACTAGAATTAACTGCAGATTCGTGCACCCACCCGACAAGAGAGTTCTCCACTTCCACCCCCGATTGATTCAAAGGCAGCCTAGAAAGACAATCTGCTACCACGTTCTTAGGTCCAGGGACATACTCAACCACAAAGTTAAACTCAGATAACCCTTCCATCCACCGCTTGATTCTGGGAGAAATATTGTCAACCTCTCTGCAAGTGAAAATTTGACACAGAGGACGGTGATCAGTCCGAACAACCACAGGTAAACCCCAAAGGTAAAACTTGAAATGGCGAATAGCCCAGAAAACCGCCAACGCCTCCTCTCAATCACCGAGTAGCGTTCCTCAGCACCCCTGAGAGAGCGGGAGGCAAAAGCGACGATTCTGGACTCACCATCCACAACCTGCGATAAAACCGCCCCCAAACCAAGCATGCTGGCATCAGTGCACAAAATGGTTTTTTTGCAAGCATCAAAATGCCCCAAAGTGGGCATGCGACCAATTACACCTTTGATTGCATTAAAAGCAGAGGAGCAGTCATCAGACCATGAGAATTGGACACCCTTTTTGAGCAGCATCCTGAGAGGGGAGGAAACACAGGCAAAGTTTGGAACAAACTTTGAACAAAATTCAGCCAAACCCAGGAATGATCGGACTTGGTCTTTGTTAACGGGCACCGGAGCTTTCACAATACTCTCTGCAAGATCCAATTTGGGGCTAATCCCTTCACCAGAGATAGTATGCCCAAGGTAGTTCACAGAAGACACCCGAAACTTACATTTTTCCTTCTTAATGACCAGACCAGCATCTTGTAGTCGTTGTAAAACCCTGCACAAACCCTTATCATGTTCTTGTTGGTCCCTCCCGTATACCAGAATATCATCTTGGAAAATGAGGACCTTAGACAAACCCTCCAGCACCTTATTCATGACCCTCTGGAAACAGGCCGCAGCGGAAGCCAGGCCAAAGGGCAAACGAATGAACCTGAAAGCCCCCAGGGGCGTCACAAATGATGTCAAATGTCGGGAGTTAGGATGGAGTAGGACTTGATGATAGGCAGAGGACAAATCCATCACACTGAAACATTTGGCATCTTTGATCAGGGCAAGGGTCTCAGAGATATTCGGCAAAGGTTGTCTGTCAACCCAAATATGCTTGTTCAATCCGCGTAAGTCCACACACATGCGAATCCCTTTTCCCCCATCCTTGGATGCCAAAACAATGGGGGCCAACCATTCGGAGCATTCAATCTCTTCGATGACACCAGTAGTCAACAACTTCTTGAGCTCTCGATCTAAAGGTTCCATCAACAGGTGAGGAACTTTCCTTACCTTGCTGACAAATGGTTGGGCGTTCTGTTTAAGGACAATTTTATGTTCAAAGTTTTTGAGTAGACCCAAATTGTCACTGAAAACTTTGGGAAATTGTGAACATACATCATCTGATGGTGAACCATAAGACAAGAGTAACACCTTCTCAGGCGAATTGGGATTTAGGGTAATTCCCATATCTCTCTGGTGTCTCCATCCCAGAAGGTTGTCACCTCTTTTTGCTACATAAACTTTCCCCACAGTTTCCCTGTCTTTAAACTGGATTTTCCTGACTACAAAACCCAAAACATCAATTTTCACGCCACCGTAACCTACAGGGTTTATGTCTGGGGGAGACAATTCAATCTTGTCAAGACCAAAAACAGTGTCCCAATTGGCGTCACCTACCATGGTGTATGGTGAACCTGAGTCAGCCAACACAGTAAATTGTTCACCACCAATGAACACTTCGCACTCAGGCATGTCAAGTTTATCACCATCTACAACCCCATCCTCTCTCACTCTGAACATAAACTTTTTCTCTTGCTCCACAAAGCGTACCGTTTGATACTTACTACCCCGACACACACGTGCGTAATGACCCCTCTTCCCACACTTGTTGCAAATAACTGATTTTGCAAAACAATTAGGACTGTTCGGCAAGTGGCTCTCACTTCCGCACCTAAAACACTTGAATCCACTCTTGTTGTTCTTGAACCCAGACTGTTCCGGATCAGATCTGTACTTGGCAACAGTATGTTCCATTTCTGCATTTTTCCTATCTTTCTCAATGTAACTCCCCTTAGACACCACCCCCTTGGAATCATCTCTCTTCGAATCATCTTTCTTAACTTCATGAATGGCTTTTCCTTCCACAGATATATCACCACTCTTCTCCACTCTCATTTCACGTACCCACATATTTGTATTTTCCATTCCTTCGACTATTAAAAGGGTTTCTTTGAGGTCTGGATTCTTGGTGAGAAGTTTTTGTTGAACTTTCCCATCATTGGTGCACCTCACAATTTGATCTCTAATAAGAGAGTCAGCAAGTTGTTCAAACTCACAAGTGCGAGCTAACGTTTTCAAAGTGGCTACATAGCTACCAATTTTTTCTTGCTTCCCTTGGACTCTTGAAAAGAATTTATGACGTTCTAAAACTACGTTAATCTTTGAGCCAAAATGCTTTTCAAGCATCATAACGGACATGTCATACACATTGTCAGGCTCGCCTTCTCCACGTCCCAAAACAATCTCATCTAGGCTGTCGTAAACATGTCTACCTTCTACTCCCAAATTGTGCAATAAAGTGGCTTGTTTCCTTAAAGCTGAAAACTTCTCTCCCCAATAGCTAGTAAATAAGAATCAAATAATGGCTTCCATCTCTTCCACGGCAAAATGGGGTCACCTACATCAGACAGGAATTGCGGCGGTTGAGACATACTAGAGGAAGCCATCTTAAGGGTAGAGATAGAGAAAAGAGAAGAGAACCCAAGAGAAAAAAAATAAAGGATGAGTAATGGCTAGTAATGCATAACTATTAAACAACAACTGGCCCCAGTAATTATAACACAGTAAGTGAAACTGTAAATACGATTGTCCAAAAGAGATTTCCAAAGTACGTAAGAGTTTTGTGAAGATAGTGTGCGCATCACTGATGCGCCCTAAAAATAAATGTCACATCTATGGTACATTAACATGGATAACAAGTAAAAGGGCCACGGAGTATCAACTGTATTGTTGTACAGCGTGTGCATCACTGACACGCCAGGAGAGATAAGGAGAGAAAAAAAATGCGATGAAATTTACATCATATTAGTACATACCAATAAGTGTCACTGACACGCTTCCAAACCTTTTTAAAAAAAAAAAAAAAAAAATATTTCCAATTTAGGCGAGTTGCCATCAATGGTGAGCCGAAACATAAGTGTGCGCGTCACTGACGCGCTCCTCAAAGTATAAATTTGCACCAGTTAGTTTTCTTCGAGCAGGAAAAAAAACGGAAGAAACGCGATTGGCAAAAAGAATCGCGATGTCTAAGTGCCAACCGCAAAATGGCGGCACGTCGCTTGCGTCACGCCGGGTGGCTCCCAGCACGTAGATATAACGTAGTGCGAGCAGTGCGACACACAAGCAGGAGAATGGAGCTCCCACGAAACTCCAACCTTGGCCAAGTGAGGTAAGCGACTTCAATGTGCGCGAGAGGGCTGTTTTTTTTTTCCGTGGAACAATGTGGCAGTTAACAGACTCTTCCTGTGCTCCTCAACGACGGCGCACCACACCACAGCAACAGTGGCAGTTGTTGGTCTGTTCTTGTACTCCACACACTTTTCCTCACTCGCTGCACACAGTACAACAGGCGTCTCCTCGTTGAGACAGGGAACCCGCTAGTTCCCCCAGGTCTTTAGCACCCCCAAGCAAATGGGCGCAGGCAACAGTAGCGATCCACCACAAACTCCAAAGCACACTTGCTCTTCAAACACAGAGTCGGTACTTGAGCATGGGCGCAATATGACAGCAGTAACTGCAGCACTCCAAACCACACGCCTCTCGTGCTATCCCGATGCTTGAAATCACTACTGGAATTACTTCCACAACACGGAGTCAGTCCCAGGCTTGAAAACTCCAAGAATGAACAGTACCTGAGTCAAATAAAATGTAGACTCTTCTTAGTTTGGTCCACGTAGGTCCATGTAGGCTCCTGGTATGGTAAATGGGTTCGATGGGGGAGACTGGTGGTCATCAGGTCCTGTCCCCTTGCAGGAACAACTCGTCGCCAGTGTAAAGAAGTCCAAGGGGCACACTGGAAGTTTTAGGGAGCTTTATTGGGTACAGCATATATAAGACCACCAGCCCAGGCAGCAGCCAAGCTTCAACTGTCAAACCACAGAAGGCTCAACACAGAGACCATTCTGTTGTCACGCAGTGACACATAGAATGCGGGGACGCAGCCCAGCAACAGGGAGGAAAGGAGAAGACAGGTCACAGGGAAAAGGAAGAAGAGGGTAGGTCACAAGGATGAAAAGCAGACCACAACACAGACACCAACCACAAAACACATACAACACGTACACGACACATCACACACACACAGAGGGATGCAGAATATACTTACACCAGCAACAGCAGCAGCATAGGGGCGGGATGCCCATCACCAATGCCACATATGCACACAGGGGCCTGAATGCGCACCACCACCCCTACCCAGGGCGGCTGGATGCCTACCACTACTACCACCCTTAGCCAGGGTGGTGCCAGATGCCCACCACCACTACCACCCTTAGCCAGGGTGGTTCCAGATGCCTACCACCACTACCACCCTCACCCAGGGGGGGCTGGATGCCTACCACTACTACCACCCTCACCCAGGGGGGGCTGGATGCCTACCACTACTACCACCCTCACCCAGGGGGCTGGATGCCTACCACTACTACCACCCTTAGCCAGGGGGCTGGATGCCTACCACCACCCTTAGCCAGGGGGCTGGATGCCTACCACTACTACCACCCTCACCCAGGGGGCTGGATGCCTACCACTACTACCACCCTCACCCAGGGGGGCTGGATGCCTACCACTACTACCACCCTTAGCCAGGGGGCTGGATGCCTACCACTACTACCACCCTCACCCAGGGGGGCTGGATGCCTACCACTACTACCACCCTCACCCAGGGGGGCTGGATGCCTACCACTACTACCACCCTCACCCAGGGGGGCTGGATGCCTACCACCACCCTTAGCCAGGGGGGGCTGGATGCCTACCACTACTACCACCCTTAGCTAGGGGGGGCTGGATGCCTACCACCACCCTTAGCCAGGGGGGGCTGGATGCCTACCACTACTACCACCCTCACCCACGGGGGCTGGATGCCTACCACTACTACCACCCTCACCCAGGGGGGCTGGATGCCTACCACTACTACCACCCTTAGCCAGGGGGGCTGGATGCCTACCACTACTACCACCCTCACCCAGGGGGGCTGGATGCCTACCACTACTAACACCCTCACCCAGGGGGGCTGGATGCCTACCACTACTACCACCCTCACCCAGGGGGGCTGGATGCCTACCACTACTACCACCCTTAGCCAGGGGGCTGGATGCCTACCACCACCCTTAGCCAGGGGGGCTGGATGCCTACCACTACTACCACCCTCACCCAGGGGGCTGGATGCCTACCACTACTACCACCCTTAGCCAGGGGGGCTGGATGCCTACCACTACTACCACCCTCACCCAGGGGGCTGGATGCCTACCACTACTACCACCCTTAGCCAGGGGGGCTGGATGCCTACCACTACTACCACCCTCACCCAGGGGGGCTGGATGCCTACCACTACTACCACCCTTAGCCATGGCGGGCTGGATGCCTACCACTACTACCACCCTCACCCAGGGGGGGCTGGATGCCTACCACTACTACCACCCTCACCCAGGGGGGGCTGGATGCCTACCACTACCACCACCCTTAGCCAGGGGGGGCTGGATGCCTACCACTACTACCACCCTCACCCAGGGGGGGCTGGATGCCTACCACTACTACCACCCTCACCCAGGGGGGGCTGGATGCCTACCACCACTACCACCCCCACTCATAGGATGGACAATGCATGACACAACCAGCACACCACAACCTAGGGAATGCAAGAAAAAGACATCCCCCCAACACCATGACAAGCGTGTGTAGACTGTATCAAATGCCTACAACACTGAACATGACTTTGAACATACAATGTGACCCCTAGCACATGTGCCACACATATATGTGTGTGGCCCCCACAATGCAAGCAGGCCATGACCATTGTGGCAATGGGTTCCAAACCCCCATCATCACAGTGACCAAAAGGTAAGTGTGGGGTCCATAGCTGAAGCACATTCTGAACATTGTGGCAATGGGGTCTAACGCCCCATCACCACAGTGACCAAAATGTAAGTGTGGGGTCCATAGCTGATGCACCTTTGAACATTGTGGCAATGGGGTCTAAACCCCCATCATCACAGTGACCAAAAGGTAAGTGTGGGGTCCATAGCTGAAGCACATTCTGAACATTGTGGCAATGGGGTCTAACGCCCCATCACCACAGTGACCAAAAGGTAAGTGTTGACAAAGAAAGAGCTGCAACTGCCAAACTGCATGGATGATTCCTGGTCACAGAACAAAAAACACATCAGTGGCAAAGTAGTGTATGTGTCCCATTGCAACATAAATTGGGTGAGCCAAATACTGCAGTGCAAATAAGACATACCTTTGGCCATGTGCAGACAAACAACACCCATGGGGGCTGACACTGTCAACATTCATCAATGACACAATGACAGAAGTGACCATCAGAATGCAGACCCACATATTTGCACCAATGGGCACACAAATGCAGATACCCTGTGGAGACTGCAGATGTGAGGTGAACAGATACCATACCATGGCAGCAATGGGACACACAAACCATGATCATTGTGCTGACCGATGACCTAGGAGTCCCAGGGACAGCAGGGGAAACCCACCAAACTACATACAGCCAATGGCACACCCAAGATATGCCAATGCAGTGGTGCAGATGCACAAACACAAACAGGCAGACCCACACTGCACATCATACACAACAGGTGAGGGGGGTGCCAGTGTCCCCAGGCAACCACACAACACATGAGGAGACCTGAATACCAATCATACAGATGTGCATACAGTGCCACACAAAGGTAACTCATGGATCCAAATCCCCTATGTGGGCAAGCAGGCATTGTCAGATGAGAGGGAGCACAAATCACACATGTCACACAGGCACGTAGGAACAGCAACTGACACAGCAAGACACAGACACACCACAGCACTACCCCCAGGGCCCCCACAATGTGGTGACCCTGGGCTGCATTACAATCCCACTGTGATGACAAAGCTAAATGTCGTTCACACTGTGAACCACAGTCATGTGTCCTGAGCAACAAACTACCATCACACCTACACAAGCACAAATCAATCAGCATGGCCAGTAAGCCAAGGCCAACATGGAGGCAGGGGCCTAGCCGGGCAACAACTCTCATCTGCACACACTCAACACCACAGCCCTCGACCTCCAACAATGTGCAGCAGTGAAGCACACATGCACTGGTGACATTGCACATGCACCCATGACTATTCCAGGGTGGTGGGTGGGAACCAAGGTGCAGAAACACATCACACATGGCCACTCAACAAGACTCCTGAATGTCTGACACACTGCACACTACGCTGTACATGGACATGACGGCAATACCACACCAACCAATGGGATCCCAGCCACAGTCACACACCAATGAAGAAGCCAAGGTCACCCACAAAGAACACACATAGACAACAACCAACATTGCAGCCCGGACCCTGAGGAGTGCCAGCAGTCACACACACAACGTGTCACAATCACTGAAAGATAACACAAACTGGAAATCACATGACAGGGGCAAACAACAAGTGCCAAGGGGAAACCTGACTGTGACCCATCTGCGTCTGCACACAAACTCAGCCCTGACAGCAAACACACCTATGGGTGACACCCTGATGACCAGTAATGTGCCATGCACCCACATCACAGAGAACCCAGGGAGAAGACTTTGGGGGAACATAGGTCAACTCAGCAAGCATCACAAACAGGTACAACACTAGAGATCACAGCATGCACAGCTAAACGGAAGTGAACACACAGACATGCACATACAACACACACCTTGGGCGCAGGCAATGTCACAGGAGTACACACTGCCATGAGGGGACTCCACTCCTGTGTGAGGAAAGCTGTGCCATATGTTGCCTCAGTAGGGCCCCATCATGTCAGCTGAGCACTTGGTCACACAATCAACAATTAGCACCAAATGAGGGCTCCCGTCACATCAGCCTGGTCATGGAAGTGCCAACGGAATCATCAGAACAGATCCAACACACTTGTATAGCAATGTTGCACTGACTACACGGATGAGTCCTTCCCCATTGATGCCCAAACCTGCATGTCCAGTGGAGATGGCCACACGGTCAGGGAAGTAGACGAATTGAACAATGGCAGGCACAACAGATGTGCAGGGGTGGAAGCCACAGATGTGAAATAGCTAATCTAAGTAGGAAATCCCATTGCCAAATACTGAACACATGACACCCTCAGATGCTGCTATGGATGACATGGATACACCACAGGATAGGACACATTCCCCCTGGACCACATGGGTTCCTGCACAGTAACACTTCATTATCATGAGACCAAATATCACCATCACTGCAGCAAGGGCATGGTTAGCATCATCAACAACATGTACATCAGAAGCATAAGCACTAGAGAACAGAAAGTTGCTTTATTCAGCATATGTGTGGAATGAAAACAATGTCCAGAAAAAACACAAAGGCCAATGGCCAGTCCATTGTCAAAGTCCAAACTGGGTGACAGTGGCAGATGTCACCCTACGCATGCCTGCACAAAACCAGGGACAATCCACTAGGAGGGGCAACCGGGGGGGCAGGCCAGGCACCGCAGGGACAGGATCAGGGCTCACCAGGAGGAAGCAGGGAAGGGGTGGTGGGTGCTGGAGAGCCACTGACAACTGCAGTGGAGGTGTCTGACATGGTGTGTGCCGACACAACTGGGGGGCATGACTCAGATGTTGCGGGTGCCGGCACGACTGCAGTGGACCCTGCAGATGGAGTGGACAGGTCCGCCACTGCAGTGCCCAAGTCAGACAGGGTGGAAGTGGACTCCACTGCAGTGCCTACCACCAGGGGAGGAGAATGGGGAACAGGCAAGGTGGGCTGGACAGAGGGGAGGACACCCTCACCACATCAGTGGCACAGACAAGCGCAGCGGGGGGTGTGGTGCCGGGAGAGCAAGTGGCAGGGGGAGAAGGCCGGATCCTCTTGGGGATGGTATATCTGTGGGTGGGGGAACCTGGGACAGGGTGTGGTGGGGGCACCTGTGGAGTGGGGGCCTGAGGGATGGAGGAAGGAGACCTGGTGCCTGAGCTGCAGGGCGGCGGCGGGGTCTTGCTCTTACGACTCCGGGGGACTTGCGGGTGGGGGCCTCAGTCTGTCTGCGCCTGGGGGAGGGTGTCCGGGGGCGAGGGGCACTCTGCTCCGTGTGGGTGGGCTTCCTCTTCCCCCTGAATGCTGTATCAGCTGGATCGGAGGGGAAGAGGCCGAGGTCACTGAGGAAGAGCCGCTGGGTCTTTGGGGTTGCAGGTGAGGCAAGGGAGGGTGTTTTGGAGGGAGAGGCAACTCAGGACTGCGCAGTGCTCGTGGATGCGTGTGTGTGTTCCAGGGCCCCATCCCCTGTGAGTCTGGTTTCAGTCCCCTGACTGTGCGTGCGTGTGCGTTTTGTTTGTGGCGTGTGTGTCTGTGTGCTGGATGTGTGTGTGCTGGTGTGTGCCTGTGCCGGTGTGTGTGTGCTTGGGACGGGTAAGGTGCTGGGGAGTGTGGATGGAGCAGAGGCAGGAGGGGTGAGGGACTGTCTGAGGAGGGACACTGCTGCCGTCAGGGAGGAGTCCATGGACCTATTGCCCCTCTGTAGGTCAGACATGCCCGATGAGATGCCCTCCATGAACGACACCAGCTGAGTCAACAGAGCGGTGTGCGCATGGAGGACACTCAGCATGGCTGTCTGCCCTACATGGAGCTGGCGAAGGAGGTACACAGACTCCTCACTCAGGGCAGCAGGGGACACAGGGGCAGGGGGTGCGGTGCCTGGCCCAAAGGAGACACGCTCCCGAACATGGGAGCCTCCACGGACCTGGGGAATGGGAGCCGATGGGAGGGCGGTGGTGGTGCTGGTGGTGGCGGGGACAGCAACACTAGCTGGGGTGTGGTGGCTGCTGACACCCGCCTCCACAAGGGAGTCATCCTCCGAGCTGCTGTGGTCCTCAGCTGAGGTGGATGGTGCTGAGGACTCCTCGGTGTGGCTCCCTCGCCCTCCGTGCCACTGGGTCCCTCCGACCACTCCTCGGCTGCTGACCCAGTCTGGCTCTCCGGCTCCTCCTGGTCCATGGAGCTGTCCCCTTCCGTGGCCGTGGATGTATCTGTAAACAATGGGGAAACAGACAGACATCAGTCACCTGCACCAAACGCACACACCACTGTGAGCACAGCACATTACAGAGCAAGCCCTGGCATCATTAGTTGTACATTGCTAAAAGTGCCCTAACTGAACAGGAGAAGCCAATTGTCAGTCTGATGCCAACCATGGCACTCACATCCCACATGGCCTTACACCCATCTGTCTGGTGTCTGTTGGATAGCAACACCCCAGTGTGGACACATGCACCAACTACACAGTAGTTGGACAGTGCAGAGGACACGGTGTAGCATGTGGACATGCACACATCACAACTCTTGCCACTGAGTCAGTACAGGTTTCCGGATGAAAGGGACGCCCAGAGTCAAATAGGAAATGCATGTGATGCATACCAGCGACAGACACCATGATGCACCCATGTCCTGATAGCCATCGCCACAATGGTGTGCATGTAGCACATGTCACTCCCCTGCAGGATCACCAATAAGTAGACACATGCCATGGCGGAGGCATGACTGCTAAGTCATACATCGCTGTCTCAGTGATGTATGACTTGGCAGCCAGACAACAACACTCTGCACTGTGTCACAATAGTAGGTCATGGGGAATGCAAGTCCTGGAGCTGCACAAGTGCACATGTACATCCCCCACACAACACATCATCTTAACCCTCATCTGTCCAGGTCATACCGATTGGACATATGGGAGACCTGTGACACTACCCTCTGAACCTGAGCCCCTCACAATCTGCTGTGAATGGGGAACAGCTGCCTGAACTTCACATTTGCATACCCCAGTCTGCACGGGCAGCTGATCAAACACCTATGTGACACACAAGTATCGTTTCCTATGGTCACATCTCCAGTGGCATGCTGAGCCCCTACCAAGAAACACCCCAGCAGTCCTGGCAACTAATCCACAGCACACTGACACAGAGGCAGACACCTGAGGGGTCAAATCACTGCGCACAATGTGTCAGCTGATACACGGGAGTGGGAGTACAGAGTGCATTGCATGGCCTGGAGTAGGCATGACTGGCTTGCCCCACATGAATGAGGGATGAGCCCTGGACAGTGGATAGCTGGCTATGTATGTGTGACACACGTAATCTGCACACTCCTGGGGCCCAAACATTGTTCCCACCCGCTGCATGGGCGTGTGCCACATACCCCAGGCACATGTGGTGGCTCAGCTCAGCAAGTGGACCGCATATCAAAGCAACACGCAGATTACATGTCCGAACACAGGCGTTGTGTAAACAATGGACTCACCCATGATGCCCACAACAGAGTTAGGGAAACAGATGCTGTCCCCCACCTTTAGTGAAGCAAACTGCAAGGACACAGTCCCAAGTGACACAATTCCCTGAATGTAAGGGCGACACCTGGGTATCAGATGAGGAGTGGGCAGTTAACAATAGAGGGACATGGCTCCTGGACAACATGACTGCTGCACTGTGGCAGTTGAACCAGGCCAGAGGAGGGCACAAAGCATGTAATACAGAGTTCACAGTGCAGTCTTTGACTCACCCCTCCTTGCTGCTGTCTGGCCTTCAGCTGCCCATCCAGGTCTGGAAACACCACCGCCAGGATCTGGAGCATGTGGGGGGTCAGGGTCCGTGTTCCGCCCCTCCTGCGAGGAGGCGACAGCTTCAGCTGGACCCGTGCAATCCTCCGGGTCCAGCCCCGAAGGTCCTGCCACCTCTTCTGGCAGTTGCGGATCCGGCGCTTGTAGACCCCCACAGACCGGACAGCCCGGACGATGTCCTTCCAGATCTCCTGCTTCCGATGGGCATTAACCTGTCAGGATGACAAAGTAAAAAGGCCATTACTACACATGCAACATATCCGTGCATGACACAGTTGTATATACATGTCTAATTCACAGGGGCACATGATGTACACAGGCAGTGCAACGCTGCCCATGGACACTTTGCCAGACGTCACTACATGGTATCATTGCATGGGAAGTAAAACCTTGTTCAAATGCACTGTCACTGCACCATACCTGTCCAGTGCATGTCACTACACACTATGGGGGTGACAACTACTCAGTGAGCCTGCTAGCCAGTGGCGTGCAGACTTTCAGCCTTGCTAGTCAGACAAAATGCACATTCAGAAAGGCAGTGCACAGAACACTCACCTGCTCCCCTGGTGTCCCATACAGCTTGCTGTACTGTGGAAGTAGGCTGTCCAGCAGGGCCTGGTTCTCCTCAAGGCTGAAGGCTGGGGCTCTCTCCACAGTACGTGCCATTGCAGGGTCCAGAGGGGCAGAGACAGCAGCAGTGCAGTGGCAGATGTCGTCCTGGAGCATGTAGTGCAGGCAAGTGAGCTCTCAGGGGAACAGCCAGCAATATATATGTGCTGGAGAGGCAGATACTGTCCCTTGAGTCCAAAGTGATAGGTCCAAGTCGTTTGCATCTTCTGAATCTGGCCAATCCATGGAATAGCAGCACCAATACACACCCTCGGCATCCTTCAAATCTTCAACTTCATGACATACATGATTTTGCAACATTGTTGTGGGTGACCAACTGAATTTCCAGCAACCGACTCGTTCGAAATTCGAAAACGCGTCCGTTGCCAGGCAAGGCCATTGTCAATGGGTGCGCACCGATCGGTCCATTGCGGTACAACGCGTACAGGGGTACAACGCGTACCGCGCACATTGAATGCAATGGGCCGGCCGGGGCACCGATCGGTCCATTGCGGTACAACGCGTACAGGGGTACAACGCGTACCCACACACATTGAATGCAATGGACCGGCCGGGGGCACCGATCGGTCCATTGCGGTACAACGCGTACAGGGGTACAACGCGGCGTACCCGCACACATTGAATGCAATGGGCCGGCCGGGGCACCGATCGGTCCATTGCGATACAACGCGTACAGGGGCACTAACGCGTACCCGCACACATTGAATGCAATGGGCGGCCGGGGCACCGATCGGTCCATTGCGGTACAACGCGTACAGAGGTACAACGCGTACCCGCACGCATTGAATGCAATGGGCGGCCGGGGCACCGATCGGTCCATTGCGGTACAACGCGTACAGGGGTACAACGCGTACCCGCACACATTGAATGCAATGGGCGGCCGGGGCACCGATCGGTCCATTGCGATACAACGCGTACAGGGCACAACGCCGTACCGCGCACATTGAATGCAATGGGCCGGCCGGGGCACCGATCGGTCCATTGCGGTACAACGCGTACAGGGGTACAACGCGTACCGCACACATTGAATGCAATGGGCCGGCCGGGGGCACCGATCGGTCCATTGCGGTACAACTGCGTACAGAGGTACAACGCGTACCCGACACATTGAATGCAATGGACCGGCCGGGGCACCGATCGGTCCATTGCGATACAACGCGTACAGGGGCATAACGCGTACTCGCACACATTGAATGCAATGGGCCGGCCGGGGGCACCGATCGGTCCATTGCGGTACAACGCGTACAGGGGTACAACGCGTACCACGCACACATTGAATGCAATGGGCGGCCGGGGCACCGATCGGTCCATTGCAGTACAACGCGTACAGGGGTACAACGCGTACCCGCACACATTGAATGCAATGGGCCGGCCGGGGGCACCAATCGGTCCATTGCGGTACAACGCGTACAGGGGTACAACGCGTACCCGCACACATTGAATGCAATGGGCCGGCCGGGGGCACCGATCGGTCCATTGCTGATCAATGCATCCCTGTACAAGTGACTGGCATATGTCACCATGCCTGTCTCAGATGGACATATGCCAGCCACAGATAGCTCCCAGGGAGTGAGGGGCACACCTACAACACGTCAGCCTGTCCAAACTGTATGATAAGGCATGTAAGGCTGCATTTCCTATTGTGTGTATGTTGGTGTACATGTTGTCCTGTGGGTGTCACCTGGGGGCAGCCACCCCCAGGCTGTGCACGTGTTTATGGGGACAGGATCCTGGGTGTTACGTGTACATGACCACTGTGATGTGCAACTGTTCATATCTGTGCATGTGCCATGGTCACATTTCACGGTGGTGTATGTGTATGTCATGTCACATACCCCGTGAGTCCCATGTGGGACGGTATGTTTGAGCCAGGGTGTCCCAGTGGCACAATACTGATGGTCCTCCACAGTCTGTGTGCATGTAGTGTTTACAATGTCTCTGATTTCATGTGCACAATGGGAGACAGTCTCCACATCCACGTTGTGTGTGCATGGACTTTGATGTTGTGCGTGTGTGTGTCACAGACGTCCATGTCTGTCCTGCTGTGGCAAGTGGGACCACTACCTGTGGGGGTCATAGTTGTTTTGCTGTGTTGTATACATGATACTCCATGTAATGCCAGTGTCCATGTGGCAATACAGGGTCCCTGGGAATGTACCTGTCGTTGAGCTGTGATGCCTGGGGCACATCTGTCCTCACATGTCACTGTGGGGGTGATTGTGACACGGCAGCAGGAGATGGGAACTGTGACACGGCCTCATGATATCCAATGGGCCAACCTGGGACTTATTGATGCCACTTGTTGGACCGTGATGACAGATGTTGGCCATGTATGTACCATACATGTCCTTACGGAACTGCACACTTCATGTAGTTGTGCCTCCTAATGATGTATGTTGGGATATTGAGTGTGTTCAATGCCGCATATGTGGGCTGACTGACAATCTTGCTTACTTCTCCTCTGCACTGCAGGGCTCCTGCTGTCCATCGACCATTCCCAGACCTGGCAACGATGGTGGAACGGGACAGCATCCGACGGTACCGCTTCACCAGGCAGCTGATTGAGGATTTGGCAGTGCAGTTGGCCCCACATTTGCAGCCTGGCCGGCCGTATCCTACAGCGCTGACCTCCAAGGTGAAGGTGATGGCAGCCCTACACTTCTTTGCCACCGGTACCTTCCAACATACTGTGGTGACTGCTGGTGGGATGTCACAGACCATGTTGAGCCGTGTGCTCCGCGATGTTTTGGCGGCAATGTTGCTATTCCTGAACCGGTACATCTATTTCCCTAGACTGCGACGACTCACTGACGTGAAGAGTGACTTCTATGCCCTGGGGAGGATGCCGCATGTCATTGGCTCCATTGATGGGACACATGTGGCTTTGGTACCACCACAGGCCCAGGAGCAGGCCTACAGGAACCGCAAGCACTACCACTCGGTCAATGCACTGGTGGTGTGTCTTGCAGATATGACCATCACACACGTGTGTGCCCGTTTCCCTGGTTCAGCACACGATGCCTTTGTGATGAGGAGTAGTCGCATCCCCAGGATGATGGCACAGATGCAGAACCAGCGTGCCTGGCTTGTCGGTGTGTACTGACTTTGTGCCATTGTGTGATGATCTGTAGTATTCCGCCCACTTTTCCAAGTCAGCTAATGTGCACTTGTCTGTCCGTAGGTGACTCGGGATACCCCAACATGCCGTGGTTGCTGACACCCCTCAGGAACCCTGTGACACCAGCCCAGATGCGCTACAATGAGGCACATGGTCGGACCAGGAGAGTGATTGAGCGGACATTTGGTCTCCTGAAGAGCCGCTTCCGCTGCCTGGACAAGACCGGAGGGTCCCTCCCATATGCCCCTGCGAAAGTGTACAAGATTACCATCGTCTGCTGCATGCTCCACAACCTGGCAGTGCGGAAGGAGTTGCCGCTCATCCAGGATGACAATGACCAACATCCGCCACCTGTGGAGGATCCTGGCCTGGACCACGATGCCAGTGATGATGATGATGATGATGAGGGTGATGTCCGCACACAGCTCATCACCAACTTCTTTAGCTGAATGTGAGTATCCTGAGGTGTCATGTCAATGATGTGAGTTGGCATGATATGTGTAGGTGGTGCTCTGGTGCTGTTGGAGTGTGTTCATGGGCTACTTGACTGGATGTGTGTTGCGATGTGTGCTTACAGGTGGGCTGTACTCCCCAACAGTGTTGACATGCTAACTTGGTTCTGGGTGGGTATTTTGTAACATGTATTGTGCATGAGTTTTGCTGTTCTGTCCTGTTCTCCATTAATTTTGACTGTGTGTCATTTCTGTCCTTCACAGGGTACTTTCAGATTCGTTTGGTCAACTGTGTCCACCGACGACGTGATTGCACTTCCAGGGTGGTAGCTGTTGTGTCCCTACAGGTGATGTGCGCCACACCCATGGACTTCCTTCCGTCTACAGTTGTTGACTGTGTGCCCGCTGCCAGGTGGGATTACCTTGCATCTGTAGTGGTTACGACATGTTGCAACTGTGTAATAAACCTGTGCTTCACTTTGTGATGTGCGTTGTCTGTGGTCACACATTTGACTGCCATTTGCTCACTGCACCTGTGGGCTACTTGACTACAACTGGGAATGGGTGTGGTGTCTGTGCATTGCACCGTCTTCCCTGGCAACATCAGTGTAGGCAATGAGTCAGATGGCCTAGGTGTGTATGTGTTGTGTAGCCCTGGTGGTGTGTCTCCCTCATATGTGTCACGTTGCCTTTACTCGCATGCCTGTGTTGTACTTGCTGTTGCAGTTCGCATACACAGTGTAATTTTGCAGTTCATCATCCCCATAACAGCACCCACGTTGGAATCACAACAGAGGCAAGTATGGTGTATTAGTGTGTTTATTGTGATACATTTGTGTGAATAGTGCATAGGATGGGTAGTGCTGTACATAAATCTTGCAATCAGAAGTTCCTAGGTGAATTGAAAGTCCTGGTAGACAAAATCCCCAGTATCGGGGCCACAGTTGTCTGAGACATTGGTCCAACTTGTACTCCCCATGCAATGTGTGGGAGTAGTGTTGCCGTCAACAGGGTGAACAGTCTGTGCACAAAGGTGAACATCCAGAACAGGTTCAGGCTTCCTGGGAGTTGCGCTTGGCCATCGGCCTCTCACTTGCCCCTCCTCGGACGACCCCTCTTCTTGGGGGGGCCCCTCAAGTACAGGCTGCTGCGGTGCAGGGGACTCTCCGCCAGAGTCATCCTCCCTCCCTGTGGCAGTTGCAGTTTGTTCAGCACCAGATGTTGTTGGCACACAGGGAGGTGTGGACTGGTTGCTGTTCATCTGGCGGAGGCATTGTAAAATGTCCCTGTGCACCGCCGTCATCTCATGCAGTGCATCCCACTTGGACTCCACGCGGGACATGTGTGAGTCCACGCGGGACATGTGTGACTCCACGTGGGACATGTGAGAGTCCAAGCGGGCATGATGGGCAGCCTGCTGCTGTTTCATGTCTCTGAGGAGCCCCACTACCTGGCTGAGATCTCCGGTGCTGGACTGGTACGCATCAGCTATGCGTACCAGTTGTGGGTCATCATGCACACCAGCAACCTCTGCAAGCAGCGACCTCTGTCTCCCACCCCTCCCACCACCCCTGCTGACATGTGCAGTGCGTGCAGTGGCACGCACAGATGACCCTGGTCCACCTTGGGGGTTGGTGGTGGTGGTGGTGTCCATGGCCCCAGGTTGGTCCAGGGTCCCTGTGCTGGTGTTGCTTCTTGTTCTGTCCATGTCGGCAGGGATGGTATTTGTGGTGACAGTCGTTGGAGGGGTGGGTGCAGGGGGTGCAGCTGGTGGTCCTGCTGGTGCTGCAGCTGGTGGTCCTGCTGGTGCTGCATGTAGACTTGCACCGGATGTGCCAGGTTGGTCTTCTTTGTCCGAGGAGGGCAGAGGCTGTACGACACCAGTGAGCTCCGCATCCTCTTGAGCCTGGGACTGGGACTCCTCAGCGTCTGCTGCTGTGTCCCCATCATCACCTGTTTTTGGGAGACACACACAATGTATGTTATGTTTCTGCAGGCATCAATGGTTGACACACCTGACAGTTGTGACTGTGCCTTTGGGTGCGGGCCTGTACATTGCATTGTCCTAAGTCGTCACAGTCAGGGGTTGATTTTGGTGTGGCACATTGTCCTTCATTATTTGGGCATTTCTATGTATTTGTTGGGGTGTGAACATGGTCTGCATTGGTTGTATTTGGTTGACAGCCGGCCCTCCTTCCCACCCAGCCAGTCAGTTATCCCACCATGGACTGTGCTTGCATTGCAGGGAGTGGAAGTTGTCTCTCAGGATGTCAGTCAGTGGTGTCCTGCTGTTTGTTGGTGCACAGTTCCCAGCAGGGCCTTGTGCTCCCCGCAGCAGTAGCCAGTGTCAGCCATCTTGTGAGTCCTTCTCCACTCCCTGTGATGTGAGCATGGTTCAGGGTGGTGTTGATGGGACAGTTGTGGGGGTGACCAATATCTGTGACTGCCACTCCCATCATGCTATTGCCTCCACCCCACTTCCCAGCATTCCCATACTTACTTGGTTTTGTGGGGAGTTCAGTGTGTGTGGGTGTGAGGGCAATGGCAAGATGGCTGACAGTGGTGTCCTGCTGTTGGTTGGTGTGCAGTTCCCAGCATGCCCTTGTGCTCCCCACGACACAGCAACAGTATCAGACATCTTTGATGGGCCTTTCCACTCTCTGTGGGATGTGCATGCGTGAGTGTGAGCTTGCTGGGCCATGTGGTGGGGGATGTAGAGCTGTGACTACGACTCCCATCATGCTATTGCCTCCACCCCCTTCCCAGCATGCCCATGCTTCCTTCCTTTTGACTCTGCTTCCCTGTGGGGTGGGCTGGCTGTGCTGACAGGATGGCTGGGAGTGTTGTCCTGGCAGTTGTTTGGCTAAAAGTCCCAAGAGTGTCCCTGTGCTTCACACAACATAACCCAGGGTGGTGGTTCTTTGTGGGATCTTGAGTTAGGATGGGAGGCATTGCATTCTACCAGGTGGGTTCTGTGGAGTTTGTGTTGAGGGGGTGTGAGGGGAGGTGCTTGTGACTATGGTCAGTGCTGCAAGTCCTCCTTCCCACCCAGCCAGCCAGATATCCCACCATGGTACGTGCTTGCATTGCAGGGAGTGGAAGTTGTCTCTCAGGATGTCAGTCAGTGGTGTCCTGCTGTTTGTTGGTGCACAGTTCCCAGCAGGGCCTTGTGCTCCCCGCAGCAGTAGCCAGTGTCAGCCATCTTGTGAGTCCTTCTCCACTCCCTGTGATGTGAGCATGGTTCAGGGTGGTGTTGATGGGACAGTTGTGGGGGTGACCAATATCTGTGACTGTGACTCCCATCATGCTATTGCCTCCACCCCACTTGCCAGCATTCCCATACTTACTTGGTTTTGTGGGGAGTTCAGTGTGTGTGGGTGTGAGGGCAATGGCATGATGGCTGACAGTGGTGTCCTGCTGTTGGTTGGTGTGCAGTTCCCAGCATGCCCTTGTGCTCCCCACAGCAGTAGCCAGTGTCAGCCATCTTGTGTGTCCTTCTCCACTCCCTGTGATGTGAGCATGGTTCAGGGTGGTGTTGATGGGCCAGTTGTGAGGCTGAGCAATATCTGTGACTACCACTCCCATCATGCTATTGCCTCCACCCCCTTCCCAGCATGCCCATGCTTCCTTCCTTTTGACTCTGCTTCCCTGTGGGGTGGGCTGGCTGTGCTGACAGGATGGCTGGGAGTGTTGTCCTGGCAGTTGTTTGGCTAAAAGTCCCAAGAGTGTCCCTGTGCTTCACACAACATAACCCAGGGTGGTGGTTCTTTGTGGGATCTTGAGTTAGGATGGGAGGCATTGCATTCTACCAGGTGGGTTCTGTGGCGTTTGTGTTGAGGGGGTGTGAGGGGAGGTGCTTGTGACTATGGTCAGTGCTGCAAGTCCTCCTTCCCACCCAGCCAGCCAGATATCCCACCATGGAACGTGCTTGCATTGCAGGGAGTGGAAGTTGTCTCTCAGGATGTCAGTCAGTGGTGTCCTGCTGTTTGTTGGTGCACAGTTGCCAGCAGGGCCTTGTGCTCCCCACAGCAGTTGCCAGTGTCAGCCATCTTGTCAGTTGTTTTCCACTCCCTGTGATGTGCGCATGGTTCAGGGTGGTGTTGATGGGACAGTTGTGGGGGTGACCAATATCTGTGACTACCACTCCCATCATGCTATTGCCTCCACCCCACTTCCCAGCATTCCCATACTTACTTGGTTTTGTGGGGAGTTCAGTGTGTGTGGGTGTGAGAGCAATGGCAAGATGGCTGACAGTGGTGTCCTGCTGTTGGTTGGTGTGCAGTTCCCAGCATGCCCTTGTGCTCCCCACGACACAGCAACAGTGTCAGACATCTTTGATGGGCCTTTCCACTCTCTGTGGGATGTGCATGCGTGAGTGTGAGCTTGCTGGGCCATGTGGTGGGGGATGTAGAGCTGTGACTACGACTCCCATCATGCTATTGCCTCCACCCCCTTCCCAGCATGCCCATGCTTCCTTCCTTTTGACTCTGCTTCCCTGTGGGGTGGGCTGCCTGTGCTGACAGGATGGCTGGGAGTGTTGTCCTGGCAGTTGTTTGGCTGAAAGTCCCATGAGTGTCCCTGTGCTTCACACGACATAACCCAGGGTGGAGGTTCTTTGTGGGACCTTGAGTTAGGATGTGTGGCATTGCATTCTCCCAGGTGGGTTATGTGGAGTATGTGTTGAGGGTGTGTGTGAGGGGAGGTGCTTGTGACTATGGTCAGTGGTGCGAGTCCTCCTTCCCACCCAGCCAGCCAAATATCCCACCATGGAACGTGCTTCCATTGCAGGGAGTGGAAGTTGTCTCTCAGGATGTCAGTCAGTGGTGTCCTGCTGTTTGTTGGTGCACAGTTCCCAGCAGGGCCTTGTGCTCCCCACAGCAGTTGCCAGTGTCAGCCATCTTGTGAGTCCTTCTCCACTCCCTGTGATGTGCGCATGGTTCATGGTGGTGTTGATGGGACAGTTGTGGGGGGCAATATGTGTGACTACGACTCCCATGATGCTATTGGCTACACTGACTTGGCCAGCATACACAGAATTCCTTCCTTTCAGTGGTCTTCACTGTGTGTTGGTGTTGTTGTGGTGGCTACATGTCTGGATGTGTTTGTTAGTTCTATTTGTGCCACTGCCTAGCTGTAGTTGTAGTTGTCTTTGTACATGTGATGGCACGGTTGAATGTAACTTTGAGATGGCATGTGTTGTGTTTCTCTGACTGACATACACATTTTGGGATGATTCTGTTCTGGTTGCTGTGTAATTGCTATGAGTGCATGGTTTGACTCTCCCCTTGACAGTGATGTGTGTGTGTATTGTGGCAGAATATTGTGTACATTTGTTGTGTACTCACCAGGCTCTGGGATGTTCTCTAGTCCATATACGCTCACTGGCGGAAGGATGGCCCGCACCTTCTCCTCCCAGGGCCTGAGGTATACTGGCTTGGCAGGAGGGCCACTGCCGGTGTATTGGCTCAGGAGGTAGTCTTTCTTGAGCAGGTCCCGTACCCTCCTGCGCACGTCATACCACCTGTTCTGGATGTCGGTCTTTGTGCGCAGACATGGTGATTGTGCGTTCACCCTGTTGATGATCCTCTCCCACATCTTGGTTTTCTGGGAGATGGGGGTCTGTTGGACCAGTGTGCCAAACAGCTGTGGCTCTACCCTGAGGATCTCGTCTACCATGACTTCCAATTCACAATCTAGGAACTTGTGATTCTTCTTGGGGGCATGGTGATGGGTGGTGATGGTGAGTGATGTGTGTGTTGGTGTGCAGGTGAGGGTGTGTGAGTGTGTGTTTTGCTGGGTGTATGTGAGGTAGGTATTTGTTGGTGTGCTGATGGTGTGTGGCTTGTGTGAGGGATGAGCTGTGGGTGTGTGGTTGCTGTCTGTTGGGTGCTGGCAGTGGAATGGCATTTGCAAAGGATCATGGTTGGGATTTGTGTCCTTTATATGGGTGGAGTTGTGGGTGTGTCTTTGTTCTCTGTCCCCACCCCCCCAGTATTTATTGGCTTTGTAATTGCTTGTTTGGCCTTTTTTTGTGTCATTTTTCCTTTGTACTGTCTGTGCATGTTGGAAACGTTCTTGTGACCGAGTCGGACCCTGCATTTGTCTCGTACGGTGTTCTCCGTTTCGTTCACGCTGTGTTTGTGCAGTTTTCTATGCTGCGTACGCGTCGGTCGCGGTGTTTTGTGTTACTTCGGCTCGGTTTTGTATGCGTGTCGGTCGTACGGCTTGTCCTCCGTCCGACTCGGTCGTGGTTTTCGCGCCTTGCATCGTACTTTGCGGTTTGGAGTTCGCGTGTACGTTTCGGTCGGATTTGTTCCGGGTGCGTGTCGGTCGGTTCGATTCGCGTGTTTTTCCGGCCGGATTGCTGTTTTCCGTGCGGCTCGGTCGTTCGGCTTGGGTTCTGTACGTGTTGGTCGGATTTTGCACGCTTTGCATCGTACTTGGCGTGTCGGGTGCCACAGGTACGTGTCGGTCGGTATAAATTCCGGCTCCGAGTCGGTCGGTGCTTTTTCCGGCCCGAATCGGAATCGACCCCTACATCTCTAATTTACGCATTTTAGCAGCAAAATGCGAATTTGGGGATATGTTGGACATTTACTTGGGTGATAAACTTGTGTTTAACTGCTATTCTAAAAAGGTCCAAGAACGTTTATTGGCTTGCAGAAATCCAACATTAACTGAAGTTTTGGATATTGCTATAAGCATTGAGCGTTCATCTGTCTCGAGTAAAGTGATCACAGGAACTGACAGTAATTCTGAATCTGTCTGTGTAGTTTCCAGTAAATCTAAAATGTCTGAAACTACAAGAGGGAAACCTAATCCTGTTTATCAAAAGAAATTTGTATGCTACCGTTGTGGTTCTAAAACACACATTGGAAATAATCCTAGTTGTCCTGCTATTGGTCGTAGAAGTAATAAGTGTAAGAAGCAAGGGCATTTTGAGAGTGTGTGCAAATCTAAGGTTAAGAACAGTAGTACTGTTCCTATGAGGGTGAATGCTGTTGAGGAACTTCAAGATGACTTGTTTAACAATTTTAGGGGCATATGTATCAAAGGATACATTTGCGATTCTCAAATAGCGATTTTTAGAGAATCGCTATTTGAGAATCGCAAAATGCTATGTATGTAGGATTTGCAATACATTTTGCGAACACTACATATTCCTTAATTGCGAATCTCAAATTGCGATTCGCAATTAAGGAATACCTCCCCATTCATTCCTATGGGCCTAGAGGCCCATAGGAATGAATGGGAAGACATTCTCAATTTGCGATTCCCAATTAGAGAATTTCAAATTGCGAATGCAATTTCAAGGGTGCCAGGGTGTCAAAAGGACACCCTGTTGCACCCCTGAAATGAGCATGGGTGCAGATGTGGCACATATACATGCCCTAAGGGCATGTATGTGAGTCACATGGCACTTTGTAAAATGCAAAAAAGTGCATTTTTCAAAGAAATCGCAAATTACCACCAACTTGAAGTTGGTGTTAATTTGCGATTCCTTAAGTCCAACTTGCACTTTTTCTGTGCTTCTTACATTGCATTTAAGGAATCGCAATTTGCGATTCCTTAAATGCAATCGCTAAATAGGGAATCGCAAAATTTGCGATTCCTTATTTTGCGAGGGGTGTTTTGTGTCATACATTGGACACTGCAATTTTAGTGATCGCAAACGCCTGAAATTCTGCGAATTTCGGCGTTTGCGATTGCAAAATTGCCTTCATACATATGGCCCTTAATGTTAAACATTAGCTTCAATGATTCAGAGGTATCCTTTAAAGCACCTTTAGGAGAAGCTTGCATTGGAAATGTTTCCCTTGAAGTAATGGCAGATTCAGGCTTGCCAAATACTATACTATCTGATGTTACTTATTATAAAAATGATTTTCCCAAAAAGCTTTTTCTTTCAGATGTTAATCCTAAAGCGTTTGGCGGACAGGACATAGAAATGGTAGGTTATTTTCATGAAACAGTGAATCTTTTAGGCAGATCAATAGCTACTAAAGTTTATGTAGCTAAAAAAGGACGTGACATTGTTGGATGGCGTGATCTTGGTTAGATGGGCATCATGCTCAAACCAGGAAGTTATACTCCCATAATTTTAGGAGATATGTCTATTGCTTCCGTTGATGTGTGCGCAAATACCAAATTACGTGAATTAGATGAAATTCTTAAGAAGTATAAAGAAGTTTTTGAGGATAAGATTGGATGTGTCAAGGGAGTATTACATGATATTAAGCTTAAAAAAGATGCCTTGCCTGTCAAACATAAAGTTAGGAGTATACCACTCAGTGTAAGAAAGGATTTAAAGGACCTTTTGAATTGTTTGTGCAAGGACAACATTATCAAACCTACTGATTCTTCAGAGTGGGTTTCGGCTGTTGTTTTAGCTAAAAAATTAATTAAAATTTGCGTCTATGTGCAGACTTACGCTGACTGAACAAAAACATTCTTGTAGACTGCCATCCTTTGCCACTTATTCAAGAAATGTTAATGTCAATTGGACAGGCAACTCATTTTTCACTTATCGACTTGAAATCAGCATACCATCAGGTTGCTTTGTCAGAGAAGTCACAAGATCTTTCTACATTTGTCACTCCTTTTGGCGCTTTCAAATACATGAGGCTGCCCTTTGGATTAGCGTCGGCAGCTAGCGTTTTCCAGAAACTTATGGATTCATTATTTGGAAGCTTCAAAGGAGTGCAAGCGTTTCAAGATGACATCTTGATATTTGGCAAAGGGATTGATGAGCATAACGTTTCTTTAGAACAGGTATTAAAAATCTTACTCGAAAAAGGTATGACTGTATCTAAAGAAAAATGTAGTTTTCTTGTGAAAGAATTGTAGTATCTAGGTCATTCCATTACCTATGAAGGAATTAAGCCAAAAAAATTGTAATTGATGTTATTGTCAAAGCACCAGCACCCATGGATAAGGATTCACTGAGGTCTTTTTTGGGGCTCAGTGAATATTATGTACGTTTTGTGCATGGATATGCTTTATGTGTTGAGCCCCTAAGATGTTTAACTCGTAAGAAAGAAAAATTCGTATGGAAGCAGTGTCACGAAGATGCTTTCATTAATGTAAAGGACATGATTAAAAATGCCCCTGCATTACAGCCAATTAGTTGTGGCTTAAGATGTACTGTCACCGTGGATGCAAGTTCCATTGGATTGGGAGCTGTTCTTACTCAGTCACATAAAGGTAAAGAATGTACCATTGCCTTTATTTCACGAACTTTGAGTAAAGCTGAATCTAATTACAGCACCATAGAGAGGGAAGCCCTTGCTTGTACATGGGCTGTTGAAAAATGTAAAAGTTATCTCTGGGGAAATTCTTTTGATTTGTTGACGGATCACAAACCTTTAATTTATTTAATGAGTGGAAACGGTACTGGATTGGCATCATCAAGACTAGTTAGGCTCATCTCGAAATTACAAGAATACAATTTTGAGATTAAACATATATCTGGTGGGGCTAATTTTAGAGCAGATTGTTTGTCTGGTTTACCTTTGAAAGAAAGTTTGGATCATACTGAGCATTCTGATGATGAGTGTGTTGTTTCTGCCATTGACGCATCTGAGTGCACTTTTGGAGCAATTACTGAGAAGGATTGGCTTCAACATTATGAAAAGGATGAAGTTCTCAACAAGTTTATAAAATACATTGTCAATGGTTGACCTCGAGTTAGAAATTTAGAAAAATGTTTAGTACCTTTTCAGCAAGTGTCTTCTGAGTTAAGTGTTGAGAACAACTTAATCACTAGACAAGGTTTGTTTGTACCACCATACAAATTAATTGAATCTTTGGTCAGTGCTGCACATGTTGGTCATCCAGGTATGTCTGGTACAAAAAAATTGTTGCGTACATTTTATTGGTGGCCAGGTATGGATGCTTTTGTTGAACAGTTTATTAACAAATGTCCAGAGTGCTTATTATCTGATAAGCACTGGAAAACTAACAAAGTGCCAACTTGTGTTAATAATTTACCTTATGAGCCTTGGGAAAAATTAGCTATAAATTTTTCAGGACCTTAGAATGTGTTGTGCAATGAGATGAAATATCCAATTGTACTCACTGACTACTACTCGAAATGGGTTACGTATGATTTTGTTTCTTTTCCTACTACTGATTCTGTGATTGAATTCTCGGAAAAAAACTTTTGCACTGAAGGTTTTCCAAGAAAATTGGTGTCCGACAATGGTACACATTTTACTTCAAAGAAAATGGTAGATTTCTTGAACAAATATTGTATTAAACATGAGAAAACACCTTTGTATTTTCCAGCAGCAAATGGTTTAGTTGAAAGATCTAACAAGTTTTTTAATGAAGGTATTCAGACAGCTTTGGCATCTGGTCTAGATGTGCGTAAGTATTTAAGAGAGAAAGTCTGGAGTTATCTTAATACTCCGCATACCATTACCGGTTTTTCACCTTTCTTTTTATTGAAAGGTAGAGATGCAAAGACTATTTTGGATCCCAGTTTTGATAACAAAACGGGTTTACGGTCTATGGACATTGGTTTAAAGAATCACAGAGGTGTGGATGAATGTGTTAGAGAGAATTTTGAACGCAGATATAAGTCACTTAATAAGTCTTCTTCTAAAGAGCAGAGAGAATTTTTTGTTGGCGATTGGGTCATTGTCAAAAAAACAAAAAAAATCAATAAAGGTGAACCTAAATTTTCTGGACCACAACAAATTCCCAGAGTAGCACGCTCAGCTGTTTTATTGAACAATCGTGGGTGGTGGAACAAAAGTGCTGTTGTTAAGATTGAACCTTATCAAAAGGACATTTTTGAAAAGAAAAGGATTTACAAAGAGAATGTTTTGGATTGTTCATCTTGGGATTTTTGTAAAGATATTTCTAATCAGAATCACATCATTGAACAACATAATTGTATTTCTGATAATGCCATTTCTTCTCCACTTCTAATTGTTCCAATGAGGAAGTGCTTGATGATTGTTTTGTTTGTGACAATTCTTCCATTTCAGGTTTTTCTCCAGCTGTTGGAAAGAGAAATGTTGTTATACCTGCTAAATTTAATGATTATTATTTGTATTGATGTATTAGTTTATTTTCTTGTTTGTATTTTTGCATTTTTATTGATTTGTTTCTCCATTGCATTTTATCTTTTATTTTGCATTAGAAAGGGAGATGTTGTATCCCTTTAATTACTTGTGTTCCAAGTTCTGTTATTCTATCCTATCTCCATGGTGCTGCTGTTGTCCAGTGGGCATTCCTTGCTGGAGACTCGACTGGGCAACAGCTTCACCGGAGACTCCGTGGGTTTCTTCTAATGGATTTGTAATAAACAAACTTCTTCAATTCATCTCCTACGTTTATGTCTAATGTTGTCTAACTATACAACATACCCCCCGAGTACCTGTCCATTACTAAGAAGTGAGGGTACTCTTCTATTAAATGTATTGCACAAGTGCTGAGAGGTACAGGTACTCTACCTTTCAAACTGAAGAAATGCAGGTGCTCTTTTTAAGCACTGTCCTGCACCAATCCCTTTGAATGGCGCGCACCCCTGCTTAGAGCAAGCATGCAAGACAGCGCCTCCGGTGATGTCACCACCCCTGTGACGTCACCGCGCAAAACGTGGGGCGTTGCGTCAATGGATTAACAGTGAGCGAGAAGCGAGGCATCGCCCAGGCAGGAGGAACAGTGACGTCACGTCGCATCGTGCGGGGCGTTGCGTCAGCGAGCTGCCAGTGAGGGCGGAGGGAAGGCCCCGCCCAGGCGGGAGCGGAAGTGACGTCCCCAGCTCAGCAGCCTCCTGTCAGCTGCAGACGGTTGGGGCAGCGGCCGGTGTGTCTGCTGCGGATCCCTCAGTGCCCTGCACCCCCGGGCCGTTCATTCCGTCCGTGCAAGTCTCACGAGAGCCAGCAAGGCGCTCCGATCCGCACAGCTCGCTGGGTCTCCCTGCCCTCCGGCCCTCTGCGCGCCTCTGTCCGGCCTCGCCCCGCGCGTCCCTCGCCTCCACCTGCACAGCCGGCGCCATGTCCTCCTCCGGCGGTGGGGAGTTCGGCAACCCGCTGAGGAAGTTCAAGCTGGTGTTCCTGGGGGAGCAGAGCGGTGAGTGTCCGTGGCCGGCCTGGCGTGGCCATTGGTGGAGGGCGGCGGTGGGGGAAGAGGACTGTCGTGGGATGGAGATGAGACCAAACGAGCCCCACCTTTAAGCGCTCCTCCCTTCATCCTAGTGTTACCGCTGCCTCTTCCCCGCTAACTGCGGCTCTCTGGTCAGCTGCCATCGCATATTGGCTGTCATTGCATCCTACCTCCCCCTGGCTGTCAGTGCATCCTACCTCCCCCTGGCTGTCAGTGCATCCTACCTCCCCCTGGCTGTCAGTGCATCCTACCTCCCCTGGCTGTCAGTGCATCCTACCTCCCCTGGCTGTCAGTGCATCCTACCTCCCCTGGCTGTCAGTGCATCCTACCTCCCCTGGCTGTCAGTGCATCCTACCTCCCCTGGCCGTCAGTGCATCCTACCTCCCCCTGGCCGTCAGTGCATCCTACCTCCCCCTGGCCGTCAGTGCATCCTACCTCCCCCTGGCCGTCAGTGCATCCTACCTCCCCTGGCCGTCAGTGCATCCTACCTCCCCCTGGCTGTCAGTGCATCCTACCTCCCCTGGCTGTCAGTGCATCCTACCTCCCCCTGGCTGTCAGTGCATCCTACCTCCCCCTGGCTGTCAGTGCATCCTACCTCCCCTGGCTGTCAGTGCATCCTACCTCCCCTGGCTGTCAGTGCATCCTACCTCCCCCTGGCTGTCAGTGCATCCTACCTCCCCTGGCTGTCAGTGCATCCTACCTTCCCCCCCCCCCTTCCCCGGCTGTCACCTCATCCTACCCCCCCCCTCCCCCGGCTGTCACCTCATCCTACCCCCCCCCCCCCGGCTGTCACTGCATCCTACCTCCCCCCCCCACCGCTGTCAGTGCATCCTACCTCCCCTGTCTGTCAGTGCATCCTACCTCCCCCTGGCTGTCAGTGCATCCTACCTCCCCTGGCTGTCAGTGCATCCTACCTCCCCTGGCTGTCACTGCATCCTACCTCCCCTGGCTGTCACTGCATCCTACCTCCCCTGGCTGGCTGTCACTGCATCCTACCTCCCCTGGCTGGCTGTCACTGCATCCTACCTCCCCCTGGCTGGCTGTCACTGCATCCTACCTCCCCCTGGCTGTCTGTCACTGCATCCTACCTCCCCCCCCCGGCTGTCACTGCATCCTACCTCCCCCCCCCGGCTGTCACTGCATCCTACCTCCCCCCCCCCGGCTGTCACTGCATCCTACCTCCCCCCGGCTGTCACTGCATCCTACCTCCCCCCGGCTGTCACTGCATCCTACCTCCCCCCCCCCCCCGGCTGTCACTGCCTCCTACCCCTCCCCCCCGGCTGTCACTGCCTCCTACCCCTCCCCCCGGCTGTCACTGCATCCTACCTCCCCCCCGGCTGTCAGTGCATCCCTCTCCCCCCTGTCAGTGCATCCTCCCCCCCCTGGCTGTCAGTGCATCCTCCCCCCCTGGCTGTCAGTGCATCCTCCCCCCCCCTGGCTGTCAGTGCATCCTCCCCCCCCTGGCTGTCAGTGCATCCTACCTCCCCCTGGCTGTCAGTGCATCCTACCTCCCCCTTCCCCGGCTGTCACTGCATCCTACCTCCCCCCCCCCCCGGCTGTCACTGCATCCTACCTCCCCCCCCGCTGTCACTGCATCCTACCTCCCCTGTCTGTCAGTGCATCCTACCTCCCCCTGGCTGTCAGTGCATCCTACCTCCCCTGGCTGTCACTGCATCCTACCTCCCCCCGGCTGTCACTGCATCCTACCTCCCCTGTCTGTCAGTGCATCCTACCTCCCCTGGCTGTCACTGCATCCTACCTCCCCCCGCTGTCACTGCATCCTACCTCCCCTGTCTGTCAGTGCATCCTACCTCCCCTGGCTGTCACTGCATCCTACCTCCCCTGGCTGTCACTGCATCCTACCTCCCCCTGGCTGTCACTGCATCCTACCTCCCCCCCGGCTGTCACTGCCTCCTACCCCTCCCCCCGGCTGTCACTGCCTCCTACCCCTCCCCCCGGCTGTCACTGCATCCTACCTCCCCCCCGGCTGTCAGTGCATCCTCTCCCCCCCTGTCAGTGCATCCTCCCCCCCCTGTCAGTGCATCCTCCCCCCCCTGGCTGTCAGTGCATCCTTCCCCCCTGGCTGTCAGTGCATCCTTCCCCCCCTGGCTGTCAGTGCATCCTTCCCCCCCTGGCTGTCAGTGCATCCTCCCCCCTGGCTGTCAGTGCATCCTCCCCCCCCTGGCTGTCAGTGCATCCTCCCCCCCCGGCTGTCAGTGCATCCCCCCCCGGCTGTCAGTGCATCCCCCCCCTGGCTGTCAGTGCATCCTCCCCCCCTGGCTGTCAGTGCATCCCCCCCCTGGCTGTCAGTGCATCCTCCCCCCCGGCTGTCAGTGCATCCTCCCCCTGGCTGTCAGTGCATCCTCCCCCCCTGGCTGTCAGTGCATCCTCCCCCCCTGGCTGTCAGTGCATCCTCCCCCCCCCTGGCTGTCAGTGCATCCTCCCCCCCCCCTGGCTGTCAGTGCATCCTCCCCCCCCCCTGGCTGTCAGTGCATCCTCCCCCCCCTGGCTGTCAGTGCATCCTCCCCCCCTCTGGCTGTCAGTGCATCCTCCCCCCCTCTGGCTGTCAGTGCATCCTCCCCCCCTCTGGCTGTCAGTGCATCCTCCCCCCCTCTGGCTGTCAGTGCATCCTCCCCCCCCTCTGGCTGTCAGTGCATCCTCCCCCCCTCTGGCTGTCAGTGCATCCTCCCCCTCTGGCTGTCAGTGCATCCTCCCTCCCTCTGGCTGTCAGTGCATCCTCCCTCCCTCTGGCTGTCAGTGCACCCCCATCTTCTGGCGGTCAGTGCACCCTCTCGCTCAGCAGTCACTGCATCCTGTTCCCGTGGCTGTCACTGTATACTTCATCCTTATCCCTGGCTACCTGCACCCTCCTGCTACCGCCCCAGCACCATTTCTTGCTCCCGTGTCGCTGCCCCCACTACCCTTTTTCTCCTTTGCTCACAGTATGACACTTTCCTCTTTTTGACACTGGGAGCCTTCCCCTCTGGCTGCCGCTGCCCCAAATCCGCACTTACTGCCCTGCCCATGGCTACTGCCCACTGCAATTTTAGAGTTTCTCTACCCTTTTTGCCATCGCCCAGGCCTGGCACTGCTGCCTCTTTACACCACTGACCTGTAGGTGCTTTTGGTCTTCCTTGGCAAACTAGAATTTCCCAGGATAGATCAAGAAGACCAAGTCCTTCTGCTTGGCCCATTCTGGTAATCGGATCCTTCCCCTCCTGTACTGTCTCCCGCTTCGTGTCTGGGCGTAGTCTATGGATGCGCTGTCCAGTGCTGAACCATTATCAAGGCGAAGGCCTGCTGCTCAAACTGCATGCCTGAGGGCGTGAAACGGGCCCTCGGTGACTACACATGTGAAGCTGCCCTTTTGACTAAGCAGTGAGGAGAAAAAACATAAATCATCCTTTCGGAAGCGATTCAGGCAAACCCGGTAGTTCTAGGCCAGGGTGGGGCTGAGGCGCTAGAAGAAGCGTGCGAGGTAATGCAAGGTGGGTTTGAGATGTTGTGAAGGTTAACCGAAGGAAGGTCTGTAGGATTTTGTCAGATCAATACGTTTTTTTTTTTTTAGTTTATACAAGACGCAAAAATTCTTCAACAAAAAGTGGATATTGGTTTTGGCCTGCGATTTCAGAGTAATTAATGTTAGCCATATTCTGAAGTTGTGCGGATGCCGTTGACGTGCAAGATTAGCATACATTTTTTCCATGTAAATGACCTGCAATTTTCGTTTTTGTTAAACATTCTATATGGCTCTTGAGGAATGATTTCTCTCCTATAAGTTTGGAAATTGTAACTGTAATGTGTTTCGGTCAATTGATTTATCCTCCCTTTGTGTAGCAGTGAGAGTGACTAGACACCTTTTGTGTCATTGACTGGGGCGTGGTAAGTCACAAATTATGGACAGCTACAGTTTATTCAAGATGTGGAGCACTTAGTCACATCTATTCGCATTTTAAAGTAAAAGCCGTTGCAGGGTTGTGCCCCTTTGCTCGGATGTTAAGGTGCAGGGTAAACGGAGAGTATGTGATTGTTTCCATGGACTCTGAAAGAGCCCTTCTTCTATGCAGGCTCTGTCTTCTGCTTACACGGATTCTTGTCTAGTGCCAGACTTGCATGTGGAAAGCTCAGCCTGGTATTATGGGTTTTATCTCATCTGTTATTTATTGAACATTATTAAAATGCGACACTCTTATTAGCAGTGTGGACTAGGGGAGGAGAAGCAAGGAGTTTGAATTCGGCATGATGCTCCATATACCATGCCTATCACATCCTTCTTTTCAGACTGGTGTGTTTCCTTTCTGGGTGTTGGTCTTTTGCTAAGTTTGTCCTCCGTTTGTGAGATTCTGCTTTTCTGCCCAGCGCCACCAACACAGGATGCACTGACGGTGGTACCCGGATCAGAGGGAAACTGATTCCTGCTTTACAGTTTTATTTTTGTGCCTTTGACGTTTAAAAAAGATACAAGTCATGTGCTAGGTTCCATTCTGTTTACATTTTTAACTCCAGTTCTAGAGTATTTTGGTGACATTTGTATATTCCTCAAATAATGTAAAATGGTGATCAAATACCATAACTTTATCTTGTGGCCCAGTACAATTCAAGCTGTTGCCGCTCCTTTGACACAAATGAAAGTACAAATCTGGCCATAGCTCTCCCGGCCGCATGAGGCCTCTGCTACAGCTCCACTTTGCTCTAGGCAGGCTTAACTCTGTCCCTGACCTCGCGGTGGCCACCCTTTTTTTTCGTGTGTGTAATTTACTGGAGATCACCAGTTGATTTCAGCAGTACGTTCTCTCAAATAATCTCTGGATAGAAGTGCTATTTCTGAGGCACAAAAGGTTTTACTGAACGCTTGTTTCCCAGGACCCTTTTGGAGCTCTAGAAGCAGCAGCCATCTTGATGGAGTCCTCCACCTTTCAACTTTATTTTATTTTCATTATTGACCAACAATACAAAAAGCATGACTTAAAACATCCTAAACAATGCAACCTAACACGAGACTTCATATTTATATACATCTTCACGGTTACATGCAGTAAAACCTTCCAACGACATTCATGACTGGTGAGTTCTCCTTGTGACTAGCACTAGGGCTGATCCTGGTGTCGCTTATCCCACCATGGGCCCCATATTTTAAAATGCTTCCCCGGACAGCCCCATGCCTTATAGATTCTTTCTTCCGCTACTGCACAGAACTCCATGACCCTGAACCAGTCTTCTATGGCAGGGACAGCCAGTGTCCATCGTGTACATACAATTTCCCTTTTAGCAGTTAATAAGCTCGCGGCAACTAATTTCTGTTTTGCCCATCTCCCATCCCACCAAGACATCCCAAGCAGTGCCATCTTGAGTTCCCTCAGAAGGTGGCCACTGGTCATTTGAGTGAGATTATGAATTCTGGGCCAATATTTATGAAGCACCGGTGACTCTCATACTATGTGAAGGATGGCACCTGTTTCTCTTTGGCATCTAACACATTTTGGCGTTTGGCTTTTATCCATTTTATGGAGGCGTTCCGGTGTGCCTTAAACTCTATGAAAATATTTGAACTGGATGAGACTGCGCCTGGCCAGCATCACCAGCTTACTGGCAGATATCCTCGCCTCCACCCATTCCTCCTCCTTTAGGGGGCCCAGGTCTACTTCCCATTTTTCCCTAAGGGTTTGCAGTGGGTCTGGCGTTCCTGGTGATCTTGAGGTCTGTTTGTTGTGTTTATCAGACAAGTTTAGCCTTAGCTGGTCCAGATTTTTCTTCAGCATCGTGTACATACATGCACGCATACATTGTGGGGACTTTTTCAGGCGACCCAAGGCAGACTGATTACTGGGTTCAAATATGAACAATGAAAGTCTTTTATCACAGGTGTCTTGGAGATAATACGCTACTGGTGGATTTGAAACTGAGCACCATATACACCCCTTTAGCACTGGACCATCAGGGTAACAAAGTCCAGCAGGTCGGGGTTTACTCGGAGAGGTTGTAGGAACTCAAAACTGAATGAGACACTTAATATCCATTAATAAATCATTGTCCGGCCTAGGCTTTTACATGAAAGGAAAAGTACTTTACTTCTATGCAGTCAACACAGAAAGATCAAAACTGTACATCAAAGGTCACAGGGTAAAAAACACAACTATCTAGGCAACACTCACTGTGGAGGAGCTAACTGGTGCTTAGCGGATGCTGTTGCTCTTGTGATGGTAGTGTATAATAGAGTGATTGCAAACGTAGACCCATGTCTTTTTTTGAAGAATTGGTGGGTGTGGTTCTTCTGGCCCTTGGGGATCCCATTCTAACACTTCTCACAAGAAATATGGCTAGGTTCGTGGTAGTGCTTAGTAGTCCCTAAAGTCTTACCATGCTGCTCCCTTGCACTGTAATTTGGCACCTTAGTGCCATAGGCTACAATGCCCTTGTAATATGGTGGACCGGATATACACCATGTTTGTGACGGAGTATCCCATCCGCCAGACTCTATATAAGGCTGTTAGTCTGTTGTCTGTAGGTGTTGGGTCAGCCCGCTTCTGCCAGCAAAGTGCAGGGCTGCTCTGCTGGTGGCACGTGGGTCTGGATGGTCTACCAGGAACTGTCATGCTAACTGAGTCACAGCTGATGGTACTGCTGTCTCTGGTTTTACTTCTTGTGAAAAGGTGCTTTCTAGATAAGGATGAACCCAAACCGAAACCCACAACCCAAATAAAGTCAAGAACCCAAGCTTGGTTGGGTTGCTGTGATAATACAATGGCGGTTGACCTAATCACCAGCTGAGGTAGGTCATCTTGTTGACGCACCAGCCTTCCTGAGGTGCTTTCACATGCGATTCGTCTCATAGGAAAACTGTAGGATGCTGTTGCATTTTTCCTGACCGTCAAGCTGTCATAGTAGTTTTTGCTTCTAGCCATGCCAGTGGCATACCAGAGCCTCAAGGCATTACTGCACTGACTGGCAGTGGAGATTCTTCCATGCGTTGCAGCTACCTCACTGAAGGCAGGTCAAAGACAGCTCTTCGTGGGAGGCTGCAGAGCTTCAAGGTTTGTGCTCCTGGACATGGCAATGGGCTGTTGACAGTCAGCGACTCATCCCTGGAACTCAAACAACTTCTCAGTCTCTACTGGTGTGGGACCCTAAATTGTATGTATGCATGCACTAATTGTATAATGCAAACCTAGAAAAAAAGGCAGCAAAGTGAGGCAGTTCTTGCCTTTTGTGTCTTCCTCCAGCTATAGTCTTTTTCTCATAGGTTTAGCTAGTAGAACGGGTGAAGTTGGGAGTCTCCTATTGGGAAGACTCAAAACAAGGGCATAAAAGAGTAAGAGTTTCCACACTCAAGTATTATTGGGTATAACATGCCAAAGAAAAAAGGAGCAGGAAAGGCTATGGGTTTTTCCACATCCTAGTCCAGTCCACCACAAAGGACCCCATGAATGCTCTGAAGAAGCCCTGTAATTCACATTGTTTCCAGTTTCCATCTATGTACCCCTCCAGTGCCCAAAACTGAAGTGGATTCCTGTGTGGCTACAGTCATATGAAGGATACACGCCTGCACAGATTCGACCCACATACGTGAACTACACACATGTCATCCATGTCCCATATGGATAGAACAAAGGACTTTCTTGCAGGGGACTGGCAGTCCAAAAAAAAAAAAAAACACACTGGAGAGTCCAGTAGGAAGCTCTCCCTGACTGGCAAAACGTTAAAAGTCCTGTTCTGCTTGTGTAAGCTGTTGCTGCCGCCACTGTCCGGTGAGCTGATGGTACTCGGACTCCTTAAAGGAGGGAACACCAGGTGTGCTCCTCGAGATCACAGAGCTCAGCTCTAGCTTTTAGTTTGTGTTACATGGAGCCCTTAGTGCACTCACATTTGTTGTGCGCTGAGGCAAAAATGAAAATAAAACTCGCTGTGGGAGGGGAGGGGAGGGGGGTTGCTCGAGGCAGGAGTCCTTGTTCTGGAGACAAGCAGAGGCCCTTTTCCATCCCGACAGACAGACATGCACACAAGCCTGGATCCAGAGAGTTTATTGTTGAACAGTTGAGAGTTGCAGGTCCTTCTGTGGTAGGCCTGCTTGTTTAATAGTGAGCCTGAGTTGATTATGTGTATGTTGAACAGCGGTATATTGGTTAGGTAAATGTTTCAGCTTTCAAGAATTGGGAGATTCTTTGAAACCTGTCAAGTATGATTTTGTACCATGACTTGAAGAAGGTGGTATGTATCTTCTCATTTTTATTTGACAAGAGAAGGCAGCCATTGTGCTAGGAGGGTAGTGAGGTCACTTGGATGAGGCTGAGTTCTGAAGTCAGAATTTTGTCAAGGGTGCGGATTTTGGGCCCACAGAAGTGAACTGAGATATTGGCTTTGCAGAACACCTTTGAGACAAAGGATGTAAAGGTGGTGTTGTCTTTGCCAAATTTTGATGTCACCTATTAGCTATCTGTTTTTAGATTGTAGAAAGTGGAAAAAAAAGTGATGGATAAAATGCTTGAATTAATCTCAGCCACTGGTAATTACATGTTAAAAAAACAACAAGGGAACCCTACTCACTGGGAACCTGGGTAAGTAAATTGGAAGCGTAACAGTGGCTCCTGTGAACTAGTAAAAATAGTAATAATAAAGAAGCGCACAATGGCAATGTACAGAGTTACGTTGATGTCAGAGAGAAAAGCTGACCACAGACACAGAAGTGTAGGTATAGAACTGCTTTTATAAATTTTGGTACGTAAATTACAAAGTATATAAACTATGAAAAACACACAAGTTTGGCAGTGTACCCCGTAAAGACCTAGCACCTGACCCACTATCCCTAATAATAGGATTTCTCCATTGATAGTGTGTGCACACCGTTAACACACCCACCGCCGCGGTGCAATCCAAAACAGGATTATAACAAGGAGACTAAAACGCAAAGGTGCACCACTTAGTAACAAGAAACAATAGACACATCACAAAAAATCAAGTCCGTGTCCATAATATTTTCCATATATTTTCTTCTTTTATTTCTCAAAGTATTCTAGATATAAAACCACAGCTGACGCGTTTCGTCCAGTGATGGACTTCTTCAGGGCTGTAAATTTAACAAACATATATATGTACATAAATATATATATATATATATATATATATATATATATATATATATATATATATAAAAGGACATCACCAACATCAATATACACAATCACATTCAGACAATATATATGTACATATTATGTACAAAGACAGTAACCTTAAAGACAGGACAGCTATATACAAAAATATACAAAAATCACATTAATATTATACTTAACGTATAACAGTTTCACAACACATAACTACTAACAAAACTTCTATCTTCAAAACAAACACCTAATTTGACATTTATATACAACATTTAAGCAACTGTACATCACATACTATTTACATAAAACCATAAACAAAATAGCATCTTTATAGATGAGTTAAAAATAGAGAAAAAAGAGAAAAATCGCAGAGAAGTTTGTGGAAAGTTCATGAAAAAGAATATATAAAATGTCATATTGTCTCCTCCTGTGTCGACAATAATATGAGGAAACAAATATTTAGAACAACTATAGTCCTGTGTGACCCACAAATTAATAGCCAAGAAGGTAGACCAGTAAAGGGAGAAAGGGCTAACGGTACTCAAGAAAACCAAAAGAAGAAAGGCTGGGACCATTGCTCATATTTCAAAAAAGTACCCACCGTTAGAGCCAAAAAGGCGGGCACTCCTGGAGATAAGTCAACATCGGAGTTCCACCCTCTGGATATATGTTTCGCTGAAATTGCCCAAAGCTCTTATCCTCTGTATACTGTGCCAAGAGAAAAATATATAATGCAATATAATCATATAATCCTACTGAACTAGTCTTTCTATTTGTAACGGATAGCATATGACAATTACTTACATAATAAAATCAAGATAATTATTCCTTAATTGGAAAAGGCAGGATTCATTCATGGGAATAATACCCTCCACAGGAATCCTTCCGAAGTGCGCCTCACTATGATAAAGTGGGCCAACAGTAGAAACGGGCAATCTCCCAATACAGCCTACAAAGTATATAAACTGAAATTACAAAAATGTTTAATTTTGGCAAACACTAGTTTACCAAGTAGTGAATGCGTGTCCCAGTGAAAAAAACATAATAAACCTGAACAGATAGTGACATAATGTGTGACTTATGTAATGACACCAAAGGAGACGCACGCTCCTTCACTCCAGCAGGCCCAGGGGAAATCATACATCGTAAATTCATGCAATAATTAAGATTGCCATAAACTAAAGATTAAAAAGAGGGCCTGCAGTACTGCCGAGGAATTCCCGGTCTTGAGTTTAGGTCTTGTCTACCACACTCCTTCCTCACATGGGCACCAGGACGGGTTCCCTGTGAGTAGCCTTTTCCTTCTCTCCCTTATTTCCCCTATCACATGGTGGCACTGTTCTTCACATTAGGCAGGATCTACCGCCCTTCAGGTGTCCCACATTTCCAGGTCCTGAAGAGACCCTACAATTCAAAACAGGGTCGAAACGCCGTCGACTGTTAAACAGGGCGAACCTTGAACCAACATTGATGATTGTATCTAGTGTTGTTTATATTGTAAAAAACTACAAATAGTCGCCCGATTGTTTTAAACCTTGTACATAAGTCACACATTATGTCACTATCTGTTCAGGTTTATTATGTTTTTTTCACTGGGACACGCATTCACTACTTGGTAAACTAGTGTTTGCCAAAATTAAACATTTTTGTAATTTCAGTTTATATAGTTTATATACTTTGTAATTTACGTACCAAAATTTATAAAAGCAGTTCTATACCTACACTTCTGTGTCTGTGGTCAGCTTTTCTCTCTGACATCAACGTAACTCTGTACATTGCCATTGTGCGCTTCTTTATTATTACTATTTTTACTAGTTCACAGGAGCCACTGTTACGCTTCCAACTGGTAATTACATGGGCTGCATCCCAGTCCATCATGTTTATGCCCACAATGCTACCTCAGATTAGACCCAGCCATATGCAAATCAACTTTGATCCTGCTCCAGTACGAACTGTCCCGCCCGAACAGCCAAGCCAGATCCTCTCAGAACTGAAACGCAAGCAATCCAAGACCGGATTCGGCTTCTTTGAGCCTCTTCAGTTGGGTGCAGCTTGGTTCCACTGTTACTATGAGCACAGAACCTACGTCTGAGCATTCCCTTTACACTTAGGGCCTGATTATGATGTCAGGCGGTCGGGCCCCCTGTGGTCCGGGGGGAAAACAGTCACCTCTGACATGATCTGAGATCCCTTCAGGGCTGCGGTCGGAATCATTTCCCGTGAATGGCGGTGGTGCCCAAACAGGCACTGCAGTCGGGATTACGATACCCCTTACTGACAGCTCTTTCATGTTGGATAGACCACCATGAAAGGGCTGTCTGAAAGGGACTTTGGGAACCCCAAACAGGGACCCCGTCCGTCGTGGGCCACTTTAAATTTAAAGTGGCCCAGGGGACACATGTAGTGCCCCCACGCACCTCCATGCACCGTGTGCCATGCACCACATGGTGCATGACACACAGTGCATGGATGTGCACAAAGTGCTTATTTACACTGCAGCCTGTGCTGTGGCCCGTTTCCTGGTCCGCAGCACAAGCCAGCGTGTAAATGAGCACTTTCTGGCTGCCAGCTTGCCAGTCGCAACAAAATGCAGTTGTCGGACTGCCGACTGCTTGTCGAGCGGTCTCCTGACCGCCACGATAACAGTCACTGGTCTGACCGTCTGCCATCATAATAAGCCCCACAGTGTGTCACAATGAAAAATACAAAAAGTGATGAATGAAATACTTGAATTAATGTCAACCACTGGTATTTACTTTTGGCCGCATCCCAGGCCATTGTGTTTTCTTGCTCACCCTTCCACTTTGTAGTCTTCATTGTGAAGCCCATACAATGTAGATGGTGTCATTGTGCATAGCAATCTTGTGGAGGACTTGAGGGCCTGTTAATAGAGTATGTGAAGTTTGAAATTGTGATCTGATGTTGTTTTCTCAATGAGATGTTGAAACAAAGAGACCTTAGCTGCTGCAAGGCATATTTAGGGCCACAGCTCCGTCAGTACACTGAATCCCATAAGTTTGAGTTTGGCTAAGGGTTTCGTTTTACTACCTGCGAGCCAGGTTTTATGTTGAGGTCTGATAGTACAGATAACCTTATTGATGACAGGCCTCACATTATCAGACTAAAATGAATTGCCGGGGATGTAATTGTTAAGGTAATTGTAAGAAGAGCAAAATTCTGCTCTACCTGTCAAATGAGTTAAAGAGCAGCAGTATAGCTTAAGCACACAGATCTGTAACCCAGGGGGGCACTGATAAACAGACTTCGGAACAGTTTAAATTAGTAATAAGACATTTTGGGTCAAGTTCCCATAATGCCCGGCACACACACCCTGCCACGTATACCCTTTGTGAAAGGATTATACCATTGACCATAAAAGCTATGCCAAAACTGAAACAGTAGGATTACAACTGACTGTATATGATTTCCATTTAATTGAGTCGGAGTGGGTATTCTGAAAATCTAGTGTGGATCTCTGCTGTCTTGGACCTATTATGGATGACCAGATTACATACATTTTCACCCCTTTATCTCATTTTGAGCCCCTCACTAAAACTCCAGATTCCTTGATCAATATTACTCTTTTTTCTGCCACTCTCAAAGGGATTTAAGTTGCTGGTGAGTGGCTCTTCAGCCTCTGGTCCATTGATGCTTGGCATCTGGTTTGAATGATGGTCATGGTGGCTACTACCATATAGCAGGTCATTGGTTTTATCGTGAGTTCTATAGAATGGTTGTATGAGGATATCAATCCATTCAGACCAGGTCAGCCCTTCTGCTCTATTCTTCTGAGAATTCTCCCCAGTGGATGCATCCAAATGTATCCTTGCTCCTGCTAAGATTTACTGCCGAACCATAGAGGCTGCAGGCAAACTGATGGTTTATTGGTGCTCCCGGTACCAAGCATTTGCTTAGACAAGCCCTTAGGATTGATGCAGTGAGGATCACGTGGCTTGGTGCCTGTCCTTTGTTCATGCACATAGACATCTGCCTATAATCTTCGATTTGGGGAGTCTCTGTGTTGGAGGTTCTTAACCTTCTGACTCCTCTGAACTCCCACTGAATCATTAGTGGAAGCCTGTGAACCCACCCTAAGTATTCTGTACAGTTTGAGCTTCAACAATTCACAAAAATACAGAGACAAGGGCATATCAAACACATTTATAGATTCTGAAATATATTATTTATTCACAAACAGAAAATACAAAAAGTTCCCATAAATGGGAAGGTTGGAGATTCACACAAATTGGTTTTATTTCTAAATGACGAAATGATATACTGCAGTCTAGTGTCTCACTTTACTTTTTGCTTCTAATGCTTGCGCTCTTTTTGTCAGTTCCTATCGGTGCTTCTCAAAAATACAAAATGGCAGAGAGCCCAATGAACAGCACCCCCCCCTCCCCCTTTGTCCCATATTAAGTAATTTCCAAAGAAACATTTTGCGCTCGCTATAAGCACCGAATGCTCAAGGGTGCGACCTGAGGCCACAGAAGTATGCATTTATTAAAAGTGATTTTTAAACATTATTTGAGAAACCGCCCTGATGACAGTGTGGTTGATGAACTAAGAGGCAAGTCAGCTCTCATGTGTATCCTATATGTTGCTAGATTTGTATTTTATATGGAGAAAAAGTTTAGTCTATTAAATCAAACAAAAGTGTTTTTTGTACAGCAGACATGCTTAACCCGTGTATTTGAAGGTGCTCTCATGTGATCAAGAAGAAAACGGCGGCTCAGTGACTTACAATATTTGCCCACGATCCCATAATTTGAACCCAGTTTATGGGTCAAGAGCATTATAATTAGATCGAGTAGATTATTTAAGTTACTAGACCTGCAAGTCTGGAAACAATTTTATGATTTTTCCAGGCCTGTGGACACTAACTAAGGTGTCAAGTACGGGGCGGCCTAACCTGATATTAAAAGGATCAAGGGTGTGTAATCTAATTGGACCCTGCACATATATGGTATATTTCCATATGATGAACTACCGATCACAAGACGCGTATCATTGTATATTGGCTTTACAAAATAAGAACGCCCTGAAGAGGTTCACAGTGTTGTTTTGCTGTAACACTTGGATCCATATGTCTACTGTACAAGCACTATGGAACATTCTACATTTTAATTTGGACTCTTTCTCATTATTGACTGTTGGTGCACCTCTATATGTATTTTCCCTACCAGTGCTTCAGTTGGGGCTACCTCCCATCCATATTAGATTATGTTTGCTGTTCTTGTGCTCCTCCCATGAATTAATCAAAGGACACCAATTTTTTAGTTTCTTATTTCAAATGCTTTCACAGTTGTAAAGCATTTTTAAATTTCCAATTGTACATTCTGTGTTTTTATTCATATCTCGCCCCCACCCCAAAGTAGGGTTGTGTAAGGCTGCACTACTTTTATTGAGGGATGTTGGTCTTCTGCAGACAGAAGATTCACACCTTGAGGCTCCTGCATGCATGCATTTATGCCCCTTCACTGGGTTTCTTTGCAGCGGTCCAGTATGCTTCAAAACCGAGAGGAAGGCCAGAGGACGCCTATGGCTTTTAGCTGTTATTGAATATTTGTGTAGATAAAATATCAAACTACCCCTCTAAAATGTTCCTATTTCAGTTATTGCCTCTAAAGAAAGGTCCTGCTCTGCCCAGCAAAGCATGTTAATGCGTGCCCCAGTTCACTTTGGTGCATGCTGAACATGTGCGTCAAATTGTGTAACCACAACAGCTACATGTTTCTTTATTAGCTCGTTACCTCGCTTTGTTATTGAATGACTTGGTGCTTTCGCCCTCACTGCTTTCTATGTATTAATCGTCTACACTTAGGTCTTTAGTTAAATTTCTACAGTTTGCTCATCGAATCTCGGCCTTTTAATTCACTAGATCAAGATTTTTATCATCTTTCAAAATGTAATAAAAAAATTCAGCTAGTTAATACAATTAATTTGGACAAACAATATTGTGATCCGTATTCACAACATATATAATTATAGATGGGTAACAGTGAGTTACGGGGGGTTTTTCACCGAGGGGTTCTGAGTGACGTGACATGACATAGACCACAAGGGCAAAGCTCATGTTGTCCTGCAGTTCACTTTTTACCCATCTATAATGTTATATTCTGTATGGCCCCAAAAATCATTTGTCCATGCTTTCAGTTGCTACACAGAGGCAAAGGAGTAGTGAGGAAGCCACGCATAACATGACTCACTCACCCAGATGTGAAAAATAAATACCTTACCAAGCACTCAATCAATCAATCAAAAATAACTTTATTTCGCCTACCAAAATGGTGGCATAAAAAGTATTCTAAAAACATATACAAAAACACACAGTGATAAAAATATAATTTTTACATAGCATACAAAATGATATAAAAACCAAATAATCTCCGACATAGGACCAGCCTTGGATAAATAAATTCGATAGCAGGTTAGGGAGTTAATCTTCTCTTTTTTAGGGCCGACAAGAAAAAGGACGCCAGTGAGAAGCATGTAAAAGGGTCAGGCAATAACTGTAAATAAAAAGGGCCACACGACACTGTCTAAAATTCATCTTACGCATGAGAGGGATAATAAACTTTTTTCTCTGTTCCTGATAAAATTTACAAAAAAATGAAGATCATTCTGGACGGATTGGTCATCACGTGCAAAAAGGCAATTCGGACAGTGCATAAGTTTTAGAAGGGGAACCTAACATCAAAGACATATAATTTAACCGAAATCGCACCAGTATAAATCTGTGTTGCTGATAAGTGACAAAAGACAAATAAATTGTATTAACATCCAATGACATAATACTTGGGGCAGCAAAAAATGTTCTTACTGATGACAACCTGAGGCTAACATTCTGCCTCCTTACATATAGACTGGACAGTAATAGATTTTTTAATTCTTTTTTTGAAATAGAGCAACATGACAAGGGATTTTTAAAAAGATCATGTAACCCAACTGCCTTAAGAGTAGATTCCACATAACATAACCAACTAATCTTGCTAGCTCCATCTAACTTCTGGACATAATTTATTATGTCTCTAGTCAGCGCAAGTGTTTCCTTCCGCCAAATCGAATGCCACATCAAGGTAGGTGAAATACAAATTTTGTCACTTATATAAGGAACATCTAATTCCGTATGGCAAATGAAGTTGGAACAAGATTTAGGTAGGGAGACTAGCTTCTTTAAAAAGGCATCTTCAATCATTTGCAATTTTGAACAGTCTGCAGTGCCCCATACTGCTGCTCCATACGTTGCAGCAGATACACTTTTAGCCTGGTAGATTTTCTTTATAGTTTCAATTGGTTTTGATCCAATCTTTTTTACAAATTTGGAAAGGGCCCCAATAGTCTTCTCCATCTGCAAACACCAATTTTCAATCATGCATTTCCAATTACATAAACCGTCAAACATAATCCCTAAGTAATTAAAAGAATCTAACACTTCCATCTTACCCCTTCAATATGAATGTATGGCTGTTTCCTTTGTTTAGCACCTGCCACTAAAACAAAAGATTTGGAATAATTTATTCTCATGTCTAAATCATTCATGAATTTGATATACTCCCTTACTATCCGACGCAGTGCATTGCCGGTGCGAGCTAGAATCACTGCGTCGTCCGCATATAGGAGTAATGGTAGCTGCCTAGACTTAATGTAGGGAACATCTGGCGTAGTATCCATTAAGGCAGATTCAACAGCGTTAGTATACAATGAGAATAAAAATGGGGCAAGAACGCACCCCTGGCGTACGCCTCTAGCAATTTTAAAATATCTGGTACAGTCGCCATTTTTTCCAAAACGGACTGAGGCTGATGCCCCACTATACAGATCCTGAATTATACGTATGATCTGGGTATCAACCCCCATTGCCTCCATGATCTGCCACAACCTATGCTGTGCCACGCAGTCAAAGGCTGCGGATAGATCCATGAAGGCAAGGTACAGGTGGCCATTTTTAGCTGCAGTATATTTAGCTATCAGCAGATTCAAATTCAAACACTGGTCCACCGTTCCTTTCCCTTTCCTGAAGCCATATTGGGTGGGGATAATGATATTCTTCTCCGTTGCCCAGACCTCCAGTCTATTTAAAAGGAGCCGTCCCATTAATTTTGCTGTGCAATCTATTAGAGATATCGGCCTATAATTGATTGGCAGTGTTCTATCTCCCTTTTTAGGTCGAGCCTCGAGTAGCGCGCAAGCGCTGCTCTGCGAGACTTATAGTTAGGGAGTTTGAAAAGCTGACCAGACGCTCGTGCGTCATGGCCTTTTCCCTGCGGTTACGCGCGCGGCAGACATGTGTTTCCAATTATTGTGCCCAGACGCGGGCGCGATAATTGGAAACACATGCTGGCCGTGCGGGGAAAAAGGCCATGACGCACGAGCGTCTGGTCAGCTTTCAAAAGCCCAGGCTGCCGCGCTCGCTCGCCCCCGCTCCTCTCTTGTCATTATAGCTCGGCTGCACACAATACAAAAGGTATACCCTTTATTACAATACGCGTTTACATGTACACTTGTTCTGCTGAACGCAGTACTGTATTTTAGTTTTACAACCACTGTTATACTCTAGGGGATAGGAAACGGAAAGACGGTGTCAATAGAATGGCATCCGTTTGCCCGAAAAAAGTCTTACATTGTTGTGGAATAACTCTTTGAATAGAATTTGCTATATGTTCTTAAGATACATTTGCATGTTCTATACTGTTAGAATCTCTGATGTATAAATAACTATTTGTGTTAAATAACCAAAATAGCTAGCTAATTACACCACAGAACGTGCTGCGCATTTGTCTTTCATTGCTCGATACTCCATGTATTTAGCCTTTCATTGCCCCATGATTCAGGCAACTGCGTTGCATAATGTGTTCGCCCATTGCCGTATAATGCCAGTGGTCTGCATATACTCTAACACCTCAAAATAATTTCAGTCAGTCCGTGATTGCACAGCATGTAAACTGCAGGTTTCTTGGCTTGCATTTTCGTTGCAAGTATCACACAAGGAGCGGCCCTGCCTGTGCTTACCCCTGAGCAGCAGGGACCTGGGCTGTGGGGGACAGAGAGGGGAACAGAGTCCCTGTTCTTCAGCCCTTTTCTTCTCAGCAGAAACCTGCCAATTAGGGAACCAATTACTGTCGATTGTGACGAGCTTTCATGCGTACTTGTCTCATGGGGGCCCATGCTCTCTGGCCATTAACTCGTTTCACCGAAGGCCCTGGCCTCCAATCATTAACGGCATGGGCCAAACTGGGACTGCTGACCTGGAACTGAAATGTGCGAATTCTCTGAACACCGCAGACCCTATCACCAGTCTTCTTTCATAAACAGCCCTGCTTGTCATTTCCTAGTTCAAACTACGATTTGTTGACATCTGACTCAGGATTAACCTCATCGAGTTATGCACCTCTGCATGCAAAACAATCTGAAATCGCATTTTTACCTAAATTATATATTACTTTAGAATGTTGTTTAACTTTCGTCACCTACCCGTTTCACAAGGTTCAATATTTTTTCGATTGGACTCTCAACAGTTGAGCTCCAAAGTTTGTTTATACCTGGGCATATGTAGATTTTGTAGATTTAGATGCCCTCCTTGTGACATTTCATTTCACTACTCATCCTCTCATACATGACTTGTTACTTTTCATGGTATTATTTACCACTGAGCACATATTTACCTTATTCCTCATTCTTTAAAAATAGTCACCAGGAACGTAAGCGCTCTAGGCAAGGTGGCACAAGAGAAAGGCTGCTTTTCTAGGCTTTTTTAGGTCGAGCATTCGAGACCTCTTGTATATACTTTAGCACCACCACAAAATCACTAAGCACCACCTCAACACCACTAAACACCACCTCAGCATCACCAAGCACCACCACACCACAACTCAACACCACCTCACCATCAATAAGCACCACCACCACAGCATCACTAAGTACCACAACAGCATCACTAAGCACCACCACAACACCACTCAGCACCACCACAGCATCACTAAGCACAACCTCAACACCACTAAACACCACCTCCGCATCACTAAGCACCACAACATCACTAAAGCACCACCACAGCATCACTCAGCACCACCTCAACACAACTCAACACAGCCTCAGCATCACTAAGCACCACAACACAACTCAGCACCACCACATAATCACTCAGCACCACCACAGAATCACTCAGCACCACCACAGCACCACTAAACACCACCTCAGCATCACCAAGCACACCACAATACAACTCAACACCACCTCACCATCAATAAGCACCACCACCACAGCATCACTAAGTACCACAACAGCATCACTAAGCACCACCACAGCACCACCACCACACCACCACTCAGCACCACTAAACACGACCTCAGCATCACTAAGCACCACCACCACAGCACCACTAAGTACCACAACAGCATCACTAAGCACCATCACAACACCACTCAGCACCACCACAGCATCACTAAGCACCACCTCAACACCACCTCAAGCATTAGCATAGCCAATTGGTGCAACAACAGTTAATGTTGTTGCACCAAGGATATTATGCTGCATAACTAAATACTTATAAGGTCCCAAAAGCGAGACCTATTGGCTATGCCAATGCTTGTTATAAATAGGGACAATTATAGTAGTTTCCCACGACTTAGGTGCTCCAGTTTGGGAAATGTTATTAAAAACATTAGTTAAAAGCGGGGCCCAAAGATCTTGGTTATCTAAAAAGAGGTCGATCGGGACACCATCCGGCCCTGGTGCCTTCCCACGTTTACATTGGCTTAAAGCATGTTTCGTCTCTTACAGTGTAAAACAGGCGTCTATTCCTACGTTAACAAATCTAGGGAGTGAAGACTGGGTAAATGCTTCCTCCAGGCTCCCAAACACACCTTCAAAGTGTGTGACCCAATCCTCCTGAGCAACATGACTATCTAAAGACATGCTCGATTCATCTTTTAGAAAGGGTGCATTTATTACAGACCAAAACGCTTTTGAACTTTTCATTAGCGCAGCCTTTTGTAAGCTATCCCACCATTCTTCCTTTAAAACATTTAGTCTTGCCCTTCTAGATTTCTTATACATATAACGTAAAGATGAAATCAGGATTTGGTTACGTGGTTTTACTTTAAGAGCCACATGCAAATTTGCAAGTGAATTTCGGCATTCTTCATCAAACCAGGTACAATTCTTACGGGGTCTATTATGTATGCGGCGCATAAGATTAGATTTGGCTTCCCTCAAAATAGATTCAAAAGCATTAATCATACCATTGGTAATTATGGGGTCTAGGCAAAGTCTTATCTCTGGGGCACACTTTATAACTATATTGATCAGAATTCTCTCAGGATCAGCTTTCTCCCATTTTAAAACAATTCCATTTTCCCTTCCAATCACTGGTGCTATGGGGAGGTTTGAGAAACCTTTCCCTTTCTGTAAGGAGGTAATAAAAAAAGTAATCGCAGCATGATCACTAAAAACGTAAAATCTCCGTCATCATCTAACAACCCACATACCGGTATGTCTGCCTTATCACAGGGCTGGGCATTATAGTCCCCAAGCCAGATTATATCACAGGGTTTATTATTTATTTTCTCCAAACTGGTAATATCCCTGTCCAGAGGAGCCAATACCATAGCCTGGTTGTTGCCAAAGTTATTATTATAAAAATTGACAAGTAGCCAATATTTACCTACACCCTGCTCTAAAACTATAATATAATAAAATGGCGATGTATTTAGGAATTGCTTTTACTTTTAGGGGAAAAGTATTAGAGAGTAGGGTTAACAAGCCACCCTTAGCACTGCCTGATACAGAAGGTCTTGCTGGGGTATGATACGAGCGGTACCCATTAAGATGTATTGGGTTAGTCTCCCAAGTTTCCTGTAGGCACACTATGTCCTGGGATGTTATAAGGGAAAGCCACTCATTATTCGTTTTCTTTTGGTTCTACCCAGCAATGTTCCACGAAATTACTGCAACAGAGGCTGTGGTGTACTCTATGTAAGGCCGAGCCAAGATCAAACCAGAAGCAATCGTATTTAATTGTTGCTCGGGGTCCAAAGTTGGAACAAAAACAAGAGGGGATCTAATTTCCAAAGCGAAATCAGCCAATTCAGTGTATAATAGACTCTGCTCGCTCAGTCAATCACATTCTTGCATACCATCCAATGCAGAGAAGCGATTGTTGAGAGAGAGAGGGGTAAAACTGTCGGGACAGTACATAAGTTAGAAAAAGGACACACGGGTCTATTGCTCATATGTCCTCTCTTTGACATAACCCCTGTTAAATTAGACGGTTTATAAAAAAAAAAAACAAGTGGGAGTGCACAAATTTCAGACTCAGGCAAAGGAAGGCTTGGCAACATGGATAATAAGCCTCCAACTACATTATAATTATCAAAATTAATAATGATGCAATCCCCTTTAAAGGTTTTGGGGGCCTTACCTATCCAATTAACCCTCCTGGCCATAATAATATGTCTATGTACACTGTAATTATCACCTATATAATTAACAAGCCAGTATTGGGCTTTATGTATCAACTGCTCTTTCGATTCTAATTGGTTTACTTTTAACGCAGGTACATTAGCCAACACGATAACATAGGGACAGGCTACTGGCGGGAGATCTATCCTCTCTCTAGCATTCTTAGCCACAGCTGGATACTGAGCTACCCCCCTGCCAACCCCGGTGATTGAGGTTCCTTTATCTAAAATCGTTGTTTGTCAAGGGACGTGCCTGGGGGGTGTCCACTAATGGCCGGGTTACATTAAGTGTTCTTCTAGGGTGAAGTAGGCGAGAGATTGTATTTGCATTACTATTCTGGCCAAAACAAAACCGATCATTCGGAGCGCCTAGATTCATTTGAGGTTCACCATGGGTCAGAGCAATACTCTCAGTATGCAAAGGCATTCCTACCTGTGTTTGAGGCAGAATTTGGGCAGGGAAAAGAGGATAAGTCGGTGCCTCCAGCTGGGCAGCTGCCCCTATTGTGATTTGATGTGCATCACTACCCACATTATCCATCAGCACATGGGGCACCGGACCTGGGAGCAATCTATCTTCCTCGTTTACCTGGTTGAGATTTAACTGAGTTTGTTTTGCAACAAACATAGCCTCCATACAATTCAATTTTTCCTCAATCACAATTAATTTTCACATTAAAGGGGTTAAAAGTGTGGATACTACTGATTTTATCTCATTTAAAAACACAGAATCATGGACCAAATCATTCATCACTGGTATTTGCAGATTAGATTGCATGTTAGAAGCCTTAGCCATATCCTTAGCCATGTCCTTAGACCTTGTAATTCTTGTTGTTTTGGGAGAAGATGGACAGAAAGTCCCCGCATTTTTCTCCGTACGAGTCCTTTTCATGGTTCTTTGCTTTAGCGGCCCTCCTCCTCCTCTTTTCCTTGCGGTGGTTGCGGCTACCGTATTACTATTCCGCGAGAGTGTTGGCGTAGTCTGTCCCTGAGACACGGTCTGGACACCTGTCATGGTGTCGGTAAGTAAAGGCGGACTCGAAGCTATAGGAATGTCCAACCCGTTAGCAAGCTGCCCTGGGACCAGCACTGTGGTAACCAGGGGGTCCTTGGGATCAACAGTCATTATTCTTCCTAGCGAGGAACGCTTCTGTGCGATCAGGGAATCCAGAGAGAGCCTTCTCTCTGTAAGTTCAATTTCGTGGACGAGGACCGATTCAGCCCTCGTCAGAAAGGCATCTAGAGTCCCAATTGGCCCACCCAGATGTTTTTCTTTGCTTCCCTTCTTTTTACTCATGATTAGCCTCTTCAATTCAATCTGGCCTGATAACACAAATGTCAGAGAGTTGGCCCAGTCCAGCCTCCTCCGGGCTCCGACGGGCACGCCCTTCGCCCGGGCTTTGCCCGGGCACGTCCCCGCGCGCGTCCCGCGCTGCGAGGCCCTTTTCAGCGCGTCCGTGCGCTAAAGATTGTGGGCAATGGAGTCCCCTCCAGGGGAGAAGAGCGGGAAAAGACAGAACAGCTCGCAGTCTCCCCTTCACATACGCTGGTCACTACAGCGTGCCGCGGGACAGCGAGGCCCTTTTCAGCGCGTCCGCGCGCTAAAGATTGTGGGCAATGGAGTCCCCTCCAGGGGAGAAGAGCAGGAAAAGACAGAACAGCTCGCAGTCTCCCCTTCACATACGCTGGTCACTACCAAGCACTCAAAGACAAGCAGAGCTGCGCTGACAGGCTCTCAGAGAGCCCTGTCATCCTGAACTGGAAGGCCTTTAAGACGTAGCAGCAGTGAGTTAGGAGATCGGTAACCCACCATTGCTACGTCACAGCCACCTTCCTTCCAGAAAAGCATGCAACCAGTCATGTCAGAAGTGGAAAAAGCTTCCCATTGCCAGCACGTCCTTCGGAGTGGCATAGTGGTCCTGGGATCCGGCTCCACCACTCTGATCGGGAAATGAGCTCCATCATCTGAGAAAAACCAATGAAGGAGAGAGAAACTGATCCACAGACTGGTACTAGACCCTCACCGGTGCACAATAGGCACACAGGACCCGAGGGGGCTTATACTGGTAGTTATTACCTCCAAAGGACACATTCTGATTGGCTACCATTCAGGGTGCTAAATAAGAGCTATTCATTACCATTGATGGTGCTGCAGATCAGGTCACATAACAAAGGGGGAGGGGTTTGTGGGGTGGATGCAATTAAAAGCTGTTATTATCCTGTAGGTAAGGACAGTATGTCTATTAACACCTTCTCTCACGCCACCACAACACAGTATAGGGAGTGCTGCGTGAGTAGGAGCAGTCTCTTGCCTTAAAACCAGCATAAAAGGGCTCGATTTTCTCATGGCATTCCCTGAGCCTCTTCAGTGTTAGACAGCTCCTGCTCCGGCAGCGCTCCCTGGGCCCACAGTACACTGGAGAGATGTTGGGATCTGGCAGCACGGAATGCTTCCTTTACGGCTCTGGAGCGTTTAAATATAGCCAGCAAAGGAAGCCTTCGATTGGCTAACTGTATTTTACTTTGCCCCGCATTGTCATTTTGTTGTTTATTTTGCCCATATCTGCTCTGTGTTTTCACCGTTTCCCACGCTGTTGTGAAGGAATTCTCCAATCGCGCTCTGTGCCCTCCCGCCCAGCCCCACCCACGACTACTTATGGAGGCTGCTGTGCGGCCAATCAATGCCGATGCACCAAAGGCACGCCCGTCTGTGCCTGGACTGCGCCCAGCGGCAGGAACCCTGGCTCTCCCTCCCCCCCTCGCAACTACACCGCCGCTGACCTCCGAGCCCTGTTTCCCAGACACCTCAACGACGACTGCTGCCGCACATCCCCACGCACTACCAGAGGCCCGTTCTCCGGCCGACACTGCCATTTCACCTGCAGGACCGAAGCGGACAGCAACACCAGAGACTCCGCAAACACGACCGCGTCTACTACGTCGACCCGAGACCACTTCAGTCAACCTCCAATGCATCGTACTCCATGCACGATCACTCAGCAAACATGCCATGGAGATTTAGGGCACAGTCTTATCCCTCACCCCGGACGTCCTCTTTCTCACAGAGACCTGACTGAACCCCACTTCTGCACCAGACATCACCGTCGCTACCCCTGAAGGATAAAAATAATACACCGGTACAGAACCAACAAACACGGAGGAGGAATAGCCATCCTCTACAAGGACACCATCCGATGCACTGTCTCAGTAGAAGACCAAACCCCGATTATGGAACATCTCAACTTTCAACTACACACAGACAGAAAAAGCACCATCCAAGGCACTCTAGCCTACAGTCCACCAGGACCACGCTCCAGTTTCTGCAATGCCTTCCCGGACCTCATCCCCCCAATCGCCATCGACTCCGATCACTAAATCTTCCTAGTGGATCTCAACTTCCACCTCAGTGACCCTAGCGACGCCAGCACAGCTGAAGTCCTGGAGAGCATGAACAAAATCGGTCTCAAACAACTGGTTATTGACCCTACCCACATCGCAGGACATAAACTCAACCCCACACCACACAGCTTACCTAGACCACCACTACAGCATCCACTTCATCATCTCAAGACCCACCAACGCTGGCACCCTGCCCCCCCCCCACCCCCCCAGCTCGCAGAGATTGGAAAAGGATATCGGAAGACCAGTGGAACAATTCTCTCTGCTCCCGCCTCGCAAACTTAACACCCGACCCAGAACAAGCAGCAAAAAAGTCTCCCAGTGGATCCCAGAATGCGCCAACACAATCGCCCCCACAAAGACAGCCAATATCAAAGGACCAACCAAAAGAGCCAGCTGGTTCACTGAGGAATTGAAATCCACCAAGTGCATCAGCTGGTAACTAGAAAGAACGTGGCGCATCAGTCAAAAAACAGAAGACAGCACTGCTTGCAAGACCGCTCTCAAACAGTACCACCACCGCCTGAAAGAAATCAAGAACACCACCCTAGCAGACTGTATTGAAACCAGTTCAAACCGCTGCAAGGAACTCTTCGCCATCATGAAGGAATTCTCCAATCCCACAGCCGCCGAGAACAACATCACACCCTCCCAAGAACTGTGCAACACAATTGGAGGATTTCTACCAGTACAAGATTTCGGCCATCTCCAAAAACTTCTAATCCCCAACCCTCCGCTGCCGACATTATCAACCAGCTCACAAACGCAAACCCCAACCACCCCCACACCCAGTAGGACCTCCTCACCATGCTAGACAACATCTCCATCATTAACTCTGTGCACTCGGGAGCACCCATGGACCCCTACCCCCACTACGTCTTCAGCCTTGGAATGAACTCTGAAAGGTCCTGAACACCTCCATCACATCAGCGTGCTTCCAGTCCTCGGGGAAGGAGGACGAAGTGAGACCCCTCTTGAAAATACATCTGCCGACGCAGCCAAATTTAGGAATTACAGGCCCATCTCTCTGCTTCCATTTCCAGCAAAGGTCCTTGAGAAAACTATCAATTGGCAACTCACCCATCGCCTGGAGCACCACAACCCCCTGCACGCCTCCCAATCCGGATTTCGAGCCAACCACGGCACAGAGACAGCCCTGATCTCAGCTTCCGATGACATCAGGGCCCTCCTAGACCGTGGCAAAACAGTGGCCCTCATCCTCCTGGACCTGTCAGCCGCTTTTGACACGTCTTCCATCACACACTTATCAACAGACTCAACCACATTGGAATCCAGGGACTCGCCCTCAAATGGATCGCATGATTCATCTATGGAAAAACCCAGAGGATCAGTCTCCCACCATTCACATCAGAGCCCAAGAAGATCTTCTGTGGAATTCCCCAAGGATCGTCCCTCAGCCCCATACCTCTTCAACATCTACATGACTCCCCTGGTACACACAGTCAAATCACACAGACTCAACATCATCTCTTACACATAAGACACCCTGCTCATCATCTTGCTGACCGAAGACCTCTCCACCACCAGAGCCAACTTCCACACCTGCTTGTTGAACGTCTCTGAATGGATGAAAGATAACCATCTCAAATTCAACACAGACGAGACAGAAGTCCTCATCTTCAGGAACAACACCTTGCCCTGGAACGACGCATGGTGGCCTGCGAAGCTCGGCTCACCAAAGGCCCCTAAAGACCATGCCTGCAACCTCGGCATTCTGGACAGCAAGCTTTTGATGAAAAAACAGGTCAACGCAGTCTCATCCGCCTGCTTCCACACCCTCCGCATGCTCCACAAGATCTTCAGGTGGCTCCCAGTCAACACCAGAAGGACCGTCACGCAAACCCTCGTCACCAGCAGGCTGGACTACAGAAACACACTCTGTGTAGGAATCCCGGCACGCCTCCTAAAGAGACTTCAGACAATACGAAACACAGCAGCAAAACTCATCCTTGACCTCTCCAGAAGGACCCACACCACACCACACCCCACCTCGGGAAACTACACTGACTCCCAATACAGAAGAGATGCCAGTTCAAGATGCTGACCTACGCTTACAAAGCCCTACACAATGAAGGACCAGCATACCTCAACAAACGCCTGTCCTTCCACCAACTGATCAGACACCTCCGATCTGCCTCCCTCTTCCTCACAGACACTCCCCCAGGTTCACCGAACCAACCGCAGAGGACGCTGTTATTCGCACCTGGCGGCCAGGACATGGAACACCCTTCCCCTGCCCTTCAGGAGCGCCCCACTGCTCCAGCAATTCAGGAAAGGACTCAAAACCTTGATGTTCGATTAAAATCCACCACGCAGCAGCCAACCACTCCAGCGTCTCGAGACCCTCACAGGGGATTTGCCATGCTTTATAAAGATTGATTGCTTGAAAAACAAGAACCAGTATGTGGATAGTCCTATTATGGGCACCTGTGGGGCTCGCGTAGAAAACTAAAGTTTAAAATACGGAGCGACTGTGGTCTGACATTCAATTCATTTCTTGCCGCTCATCGCATTTCAAGTAAGGCATATGTGTTTTTTTACACTCAAACTTTGGTGGAGTCAGTGCAAAGGTACCTGATATGTTTTGGGTCAGCCTATTTTACTATTATAGATATTTGTGAAAGCACTTTCCTAGTAATTACTAGTAATTGAGCATAAGTCTTTAAATGTTTGGTATTTACCTCTCTTGGCCTAACAGCCTTGCTAGAATGGGATTTGACTGAATCGATGTAATTATGTGGCTTACTCTTAGATATAGACGATTGAATGAATGCATCTATGAAAATATACTCTTAGAATGATGGCAGTAAAGAATGGTTTAATCGATTCGATTGAAATGAAACCCAAAGGTTTTAGAAATGTAACATAAAAATGTTGAATGCAAGTGGGAGGTGGTGGTATTGGAAATCTGCCTCCCTCCAAGAAGGTTGTTTAAGTGGACAACAGTTTGTTCTTCGGGTCTGGCTTATTTCTGGGCATGTATTCTTTCGTAGACTTTGGGAATCTCTCCCCTGGATATACTACTGATTTTGAGCTGCTTTTCATGCAGTTTGTATTCTCTATCACCACACTTCCTAAATTCCCAACAAACCCCCCGTTCCTTCTGTTTTGTCAGTTGTTTCCTTTATGTCCAACAAAACAAACGTAGCAGTGCCTTGTTAGGAGAAAAACAGCTTAGTCCAAAGAATGTATTTTTAAAAGTGGGAGATTCCGGACACTTTACGATAGTGATGGGGACCAGAAATGTGAAGCATTACTAGGTAAAAAGTATTGACTGTCCCAGATGTAGGCCTATACGTGGGAATGAGTAGCAGCTCTTTCAGTTGGTGTTTGGGGTCTGAGTAGTGTGTATACTACTGAAAGTATGTCTTTAGATGAGGCTCTTGAAGTAGGGCTGGTTTGGCACAGAAGCAGGCTGGTGATACACGTTTAATAAAGGGCAACACTGGGTTCTCTTTAATAATCAGAATTGATTTCTATCCAAATGAACCCTTTTTTTGCAACATTAGGATAATCAAAGAATGGGGGGAAAAACCATAACGCTCTAATTTATACCTTGCAGTTTTCATGCAGCTCTTACATGAGTTAATAGCTCGCTGTTCTATGTTAGGATTTTAACTTATTAACTGCAAGTAACAATAGGGTCTCTCTGACAAAAGCAGTAACCCACTGACCTATTTACATGATGTGCACTTTGTGATCCGCATGGTACATGTTCTTAGCAAAAGGCACATTAACCCTCTGTGCTTCCTTTCCATGAATCAAAACTACCACTAGGCTAAACACCATCTCTCTCTACTAAGAACATTAATCACTGCAGTTATCATGACATTTTTATTGCTGCCGAAAATTGCTGGAGGCAGCAAGTGCTTTTAAAACCATATGATACTTGCAAACACAACGCCCCCACCTGAAGTCAGCACCCGGTGCGGTCGCACTGCCCTAGAGCCACCCTGCTCAAGGGTCCTGTGACCTCAGTGACGGAGTCACTGTCACTCTATGCTGTGCTGCTTCATAGGCCTGCCTGCAAGACTGGAGGTGAGCTTCAATAGGGGTTGTGGTGGACAAGCCTTCAAGGTTAACCCACACTTGCCACCGCTAGGGTCCACCTGCTGGTGCTAAGACACCAGAGCTTTTGAGATCTTGCGGGGCCTTCTAAGGTCTAGCCTGGGAATGTGCTCCCTCAGGAGAGTGGTCTGGTGGACTGGTCATGAAGGCGGAACCTGGTTCCCCATTTCTAAATTCAGCAGCTCTGGCCATAGTGCCACATCCTCTCACCCACTGAACACCATACTGCCCCACTGAGAGAAACTTGCACTGCCTTCAACTACAACTCAATTGTGACCCGCTATAAACACCTGGATGTGACTCAGTTCAAATTATGCACTAGACAAGAGCAATATGCTGCCTAAAAAAACTAACAACATCCTAAAAAAGCAAAAATTCATAGGGAATGCAAGATTAAGTAAAGCATGTGAAATGTAAGCAGGAACAACATGGTTACCCTAACACTTTTACACTCATTATTCAGAAATCAGTGAGTGCTTTTGCATGAAAAGTGAAGGACATGACTATAAGGCCCGGAAGGGACCCATTTCACTATCCAGCGCTTATATCCTTACAAAACGTAAGCAGTTTGGTTTAAAAAGGCCACATTCGTGAACACCGAGCCACTGTACACAATTTGTTTTGCAATTCACCCAACAAGCAGGTATTTCAGTACCTCCAGGAATAGTGCACTTTCCCACCCAGGGAAAACAATGTTGTTCAAAGAGAGACGAGAAAACAAAAGTAGCGCTTCACTGGCAAACACCTTAAAGTGGCGCTAATGTGTTTAGGTGTGAATAAATCAATCTGGCCACCTTGCAACCACTCTGTCCTGCTTTAGTTAGTTAGTTATTTTTCATATTTTGAATGTTTTATTTCTCTCCACCCCGAGGCTGCACTTAGAAATAGAAAAATGTCAGAAAAAGACAACGTTTCCAGCAAAAGTGTTTTTCTTTTTTGGATTCATTTCACAGGGGAGCAAATAAACGAAAGGAGGAAAGAGAGGGTAATACCCGTTTCTTGAAGTCTCGGTTTTCAGTAAGTGAGGAGGAGCGAGACAGAAAGAGAGGGAATAAAGAGGAAGAGAGGGGCAGCTGACAGAGACAGGGCAGGACTCGCAGGCGTGCAACGCCCATTGGGCTGAAAGGGCTTCTGCCCCCCCCGCCCTCCCGTCAGCCCGGCTGAGACAGCTTCCCGGGCACACACACAGCCGCACCCGAGTACTTCACAGGTCTTTAAAAGACCATTTACTTGCTAATGAGGCTTTGTTGTTTTTTCACCCCTTCTTAGAGCCCCTGCATTTCCACTCCGACTATCCCTGGAAGAATTAGCCCCCCCCTGAAATGTTTAGTAGCCCCCGAAATGTGGCTCTATTTGCGCCTTTGGCCAGGAGAATTGGTCATTGTCCTGGTCTTCTCTGGACAAGAAGGAAAAGACTGAGTGCTTTTCCTTCTCTGCCCGTTCCGTCCGTCCCCGAATGCATGTTTAAAATAAGAAAGTAGGGGAGCGGAATCTATTAAATTAAAGAAGTAGGGGCACGCCGTGCCCTGCCGATCCCGCCCACTTCGACCACTGGATGAAAGGGAGCTGATGCAGTGATATATATATATATATATATATATATATATATATATATATTCACTGAAAAAACCGTAGGTTTCAGGCACGTTATAGTTACAAATTAGCATTTTAAAAACCTTTGAAATTCACTGAAAAAACCATAGGTTTCAGACACGTTATAGTTAGAAATTAGCATTTAAAAAACCTTTGAAATTCACTGAAAAAACCAGAGGTTTTAGGGACAGTTATAGTTAGTTGGACATTGCACTCGTACAAAACCCGTGAAATTCCCCCGTTATAGTTAGTTCAGCTAACTATAACTCGCGCCCCCGCAATGCACTGCTGATGACGTCACATATTACATCACTCATGACATGGTCAGTGACATCACTGATGACATCACTGATGACATCTCAAATGTGCTTACTCCCTCCAGACATGCAAGCACTATTAGGTGGGAAGGCCCTACTAGGCACAGTCAGGGCTCGGTGTGCTTATTGTGGGTAGAGCCCACTCCCTCCAGACAGGCAAGCACTATTAGGTGGGGAAGCCCTCTACTAGGCACAGTCTGTGCTCAGCGCGCAGATTGTGCATAGAGCCCACTCCCTGCAGAGACTCGGCCTCTATTTCGCATACCCTATGGTCAGTGCTCAGACTGTGCATAGAGCCCTCTCCCTCCAGACACACAACCGACTTTAGATGGGTAAGCTCCTACTACGCACAGCCTGCGGTCTCTGGGCTGCTCTTCATGGAGAGCCCTCTCCCTCCAGACTCCCAGGCCTAATTCGGTGAGTGAGCCACTACTACAGAGAGGCTGCGATCTCTGTGCAGCTCTTCACAGAGAGATCACTCCCTCCACATACTCAAGCCTCCTTACATAGTGAAAGGTCTACTACATACAGTTATATATATTAGTAATATTTTCCTTTGCGTTTAAAAAAACCTCTAGAAATTCACTGATCAATAACGGTTAAGGTGAAATAGTTAGGAGTGCTAATAATTTGTTACTTTACGTTAAAAAAGCCTAGAAATTCACAGGAAAAAAATAAAGGTTAAAGTGAGGTAATAGATGGGTGAAATCCACTTAAAAAAATATATCATTTTAAACTTTAAAAAAAGGAAATTCACCAGATATACTTTACTGAGCTTACTATAACTTGCACCCCAGCCATGCACTGTTTATGCCCTCACATATCAGTGATGACATTTCAAATGACCTAATTGATGACATCATTCACCATACTGATGTTCAATTTACTCTACAAACAGCCTTAGAAATATGTAAATAAGTACTAAATGGCGCAGAATTGTGTTAGGCATAAATTGCATAATCATATATGCTTATTTAAAATAATAAGACTGTAGTCCACTTTATCTATGCACTCAAGCCTCATTATGGGACCAAGCCCCTACTCCGTTCCTCCTTTGAGTGTGCACAAATTTTCACTAAGAGTCCACTTACTCCAGACACCCAAGCCCCATTTGTTGACACGCCCTAACCGTGCATAGCCTTCATCCTGAGCACAGCTCTTCATAAAGAGCGCACTTCCTCCAGGCACCCAAGTACCGTTATGTGGCTAAGCTACTATTACGCCTAGCCTTTGCCCTGTGTACAGCGCTTCATGGAGAGCTCACTCCCTCCAGACATCCCTCCCCCATTAGGTTTCTAAGCCCCTACTACACACAGCCTTTGCCCTGTGCACAACGTTTCTTGGAGAGCCCACTATCTACACACTCTCAAACACTGTTAGGTGGTAAAGGCTCTACTACACACAGTCTTGGCCTGTGCACAACGTTTCTTCGATAGCCCACTATCTACACGCTCTCAAACACTGTTAGGTGGGGAAGGCTCTACTACACACAGCCTTAGCCTGTGCACAACGTTTCTTGGAGAGCCCACTATCTACACACTCTCGAACACTGTTAGGTGGGGAAGGCTCTACTACACACAACCTTAGTCTGTGCACAACGTTTCTTCGATAGCCCACTATCTATACACTCTCTAACACTGTGAGGTGGGGAAGGCTCTACTACACACAACCTTTGTCCTGTGGACAACTCTTCACAGAGAATGCTTACCCTCCACACACGCAAGCCTTCTTAGAAGGCCAAGCATTGTGCAAAAGCTTACACCCATTAGCTGTACAGAATCTATAGAAAATGTCCTCAAGATGTAGCTTGCTAAATTCTTTCAGTGTCAGAAGCGTATAGCAAACTGTCACACCCATTAGATGATGTCATCAGTGATGTCATGAATGAAGTTCTTGAACATGTCATTATTGATGTAATATGTGAGGTCCTGTGCATGGCGTGGGCACAAGTTATAGTTAGCTCAGTAAACTAGAACTAGTGAACTTCGGTGTGTTTTTATTTTTATTTTTGAATGGTATTTTTTAACTGACATTTTCACCTAATTATAGCCTCACTTTAAACCTTTGTTTTTGCAGTGAATTTTCAAGTATTAATTCACTAAACTTAACTATAACGTCACTTTAAACTTTGTTTAGTCCATGTATAACCATTGGTTTGTTGTAATTCGCATTTCTCTTTCAAGCACTAAAGCTTAGATCATGGGGACATGGCCAGCTCACTTCAGCCATTGGCTTACCGTACTGTCAGTGATGGTATCTTGCTCTCGCACAGTCTGCACATAACCAAATCCCATTTCGTTTTTTAGATTTGTCATGTACAGTGTTTGCACCATTCATTGTGAACATATTGTCTAAAGTTATTTTAAGGGCCTTACTCATCCTCAATCATCCATTAGCTTTTTTTTCTCCGGAGCATTCATCCACTGGCTTGACACCTTGTCAGTCATATCTTTGCTAAGCTCATAAGAATACTTTAGTCTCGCTTTTCGTTCTATTTCCTACCTTGATGTATCGTTGTGCTTCTTTTAGAAAGCACTGGGGAATGAGCACTAAAGAAAGCATGTGAAAAATGGATGCTACAGAAAAGCAAGAATTTTTTTTTTCAGTGGCATCCATTTTTTTTTTTTTTTTTAGTACAATAGGGTTGACGTTTATATGGTGTGTTCGTCCCCAATATGCACGCCATACAAACGCAAAACCTCTTGACTTTGCTGTTGATTGTTTCACATTCACCTTGTTTTATTGTGCGATTAAATTGTTTGTATAAAGGTTTGAGGCTTTAAAATAAAAAAGTCTTGCGCAAAAAGTCTTTATTCAAGCCATTTATGGGGGTGTTGTCTGTTAAATAGTTTTGCCATTGTATAAGCCATTCATTTAATGTAACACACTGTTGAGCATCTCTGACCATTCGGTGTGCAGATATTTCAACTCCTGCTTTTATCCAGCTGTCATCTTAATCATTTTTCTTTTTTAAATTCCACAGTTGGAAAGACATCGCTTATTACGAGGTTTATGTATGACAGTTTTGATAACACTTACCAGGTAAGATGCTCACTAAAAATCATACCAAAACACTATGCTGACATGTAATTGTGATGTCTTGTTTGAAAATAGCTCTTCTCCTGGACTGCCATGCAGTGGGTTCCACATTCTTCAGTGTTCATGTTCATTTAGTAGAATATTGAATTGGCAGTTGAGACGGACCTGGGTTGGTGCTGGCAGTGGCTGAAGTGTTTTGCTAAAAACATTAACCTGTTAAGAAAACACACTTTGTGTTATTGCATTCTTCACAGTACCAACTATGGGGCTACATTTCAACACATATCAAAATAATTGGTTGCTTCACTTAGGTCGAGCCTAGACGGCGCTTGCGCTGTCTCTTTGAGACCTGTTGTATACACAGCCATCTCATTGCCTTTCATTTGTTTCTCTCATAGTCCTGTAAAAATCCTTGCTTCCAAGTGGTTAAGCTTTCCTATTTGTCCCTCCTTTTCATCGGTTGTTCACTCCCAGAGAGCAGCGCCCCATTACTTGTAGCCTTCCACTTATTCCATTTTAGCATCTGTTTAGGGGGTTCTTTTACCTTTCTCTAAGAGCATTTCACACGAGCGCTCAATTTTTTAAGTGGCTCCGAGCTCTGTAAACAGGGCTATAATTCTTGTACTTATCTCCTCAAATAGAATTTCAGACAATGTTTTCGAGGGGCTGCTTTAATTTACTTTTTCTGACTTCAAAGTGAGAGGATTTCCCCCATCCCACAAATCTCCTCCCGCTTCCCTGCTTCAGCCGCCCCCTCTACCCCTTCTGTGTGCGGTAAATGAGCGCTTGGATAATGGTGTTTGGCGCCTGACAAAGCTACACAGTACGACTTTCAATCCGAAATGCAGCTATGTTTTTCGACTTTAGAATTGACTAATGGTATGGGGAATAAATTGGATTCTCTGAGAAAATTCATCACATAAAATCAAGAATTCCCTTTTTTTTACTCAAGAATTCACTTTATATTACTGTACTTTGCACCAAACTGCGGGAAAACCTATTTCTAATAGGTCGGCGTAGATTGCGACGAGTGTGCATGTCATGGTGTTACTTCCTATTGCAGAACTAGCGTTGACTGCTTTGGTACACGTGGGCGTTTAACGAGTGTTTCATTTTCGAGCTCACTCTTCCCCAAAATCCGTTAATTTGAAATGTAATGAAACGAAGATGGCCACTACATTTGCGAACTAAAGCCTTCAGTCTTCAAGTCCTTTCTTTGTTTTCATTTTTCTCATGCAGCCCTGTAATTGAGCAGCAGTTCTTTATCTAATGTATTTCCAGGCTTGACTTCATCAGCACGCACGCCCTGACCTCTACCGACTACATCCTCCTCGGAGACCTGAACTTTCACCTGGAGAACAACAACGACAGCAACTCCACCACCCTGATCGACAACCTCGCCAACCTCGGACTGAGACAGCTCGTCACAACACCGACTCATTCCGCCGGCCACACGCTTGACCCCGTCTTCTCCTCAAGCTCCCACGTCTCCTTCAGCCACACCACGGAACTCCCCTGGACCGACCACCGCTGCATCCACTTCACCTTCCAGAAACCCACCACACACCACCGCACCCAACAGATCCCACGCCGCTGCTGGAGCAAAGTCACCGAAGACCAACTACGGGCAAACCTCGCTCTCAGCCTTCCCTCCGACCCATCCAACACCGACGACGCTGCCTGCAACCTCAGACGATGGATAGACGACTGTGCCAACACCCTCGCCCCGCTGAAAAAACTCACCTACAGCGACACCACCAAAAGAGCCAGCTGGTTCACCCCGGAACTCCTAGCTTCCAAGCGTACCTGCCGGAAACTAGAGAAGAAATGGCACACTGATAAGACACCGGACAGCCACGCAGCCCACAAAGACGCCATCCGTAACCACCACCACCTCATCAGGTCCGCCAAGAGAATCTCCTTCAAAGACCGCCTCGACAACAACGCACACAACAGCAAGGAGCTCTTCAACATCGTGAAGGAACTCTCCAACCCCAGCTCCAACACCAACGACATCCCGCCGTCGCAAGCCCTGTGCGATTCCCTCGCCACCTTCTTCCACCGCAAGATCGCCGACATCCACGACAGCTTCAACACCCAGACAGCCCCTACTAAGATAGATACACCAGACCCGCCGCACACCATCGACCATGACCCCTTCCCAGCCTGGGCCAGCGTGAACATCGATGACACCATCAAGACCATGAGCACAATACACTCCGGCTCCCCGTCAGACCCTTTCCCGCACCACATCTTCAACAAAGCCAGCAGCTCCATCGCACCCCACCTGTGCAACATCATCAACCTCTCCTTCGAGACCGCGACCTTCCCAGAGAGCTGGAAACACGCAGAGATCAACGCCCTACTCAAAAAACCCAAGGCGGACCCGAGAGACCTCAAGAACTTCCGGCCCATCTCTCTGCTTCCGTTCCCAGCCAAGGTCATCGAGAAGATCGTCAACAAACAGCTAACCCGATACCTCGAAGAAAACAGCATCCTGGACCCATCCCAATCAGGGTTCCGCAGCAACCACAGCACTGAGACTGCCCTCATCGCCGCCACCGACGACATCAGGACCCTGCTGGACAACAGTGAGACCGCAGGCCTCATCCTGCTGGACCTCTCCGCCGCCTTCGACACTGTCTGCCACCGCACTCTACGCGCACGCCTCCATGACGCAGGGATCCGAGACAAGGCCCTGGAATGGACCACCTCCTTCCTCGACGGCAGAACCCAGAGAGTCCGCCTCCCACCTTTCCGATCCGAAGCCTCCGAGATCATCTGCGGCGTACCCCAGGGATCTTCCCTCAGCCCAACACTGTTCAACATCTACATGGCCCCGCTCGCACGCATCGCCAGACAGCACGACCTCAACATTATCTCCTACGCAGACGACACTCAACTGATCCTCTCCCTCACCAAGGACCCCCTCGCCGCCAAATCCAATCTCCATGAAGGAATGAAGGCCGTCGCCGATTGGATGAAGATCAGCCGACTAAAGCTGAACACGGACAAGACAGAGGTCCTCATCCTCGGCTCCAACCCCTCAGCCTGGGACGACTCCTGGTGGCCAACGACGCTGGGAGCAGCCCCGACACCCACCGACCACGCACGCAACCTGGGAGTCATCCTCGACTCAACGCTCTCCATGGCCAAGCAAGTCAACGCAGTCTCCTCCTCCTGCTTCAACACCCTCCGCATGCTTCGCAAGATCTACAGGTGGATCCCGACAGATACAAGAAGAACAGTCACCCAGGCCCTCGTCAGTAGCAGACTTGACTATGGGAACGCCCTCTACGCGGGAGCCCCGGCTAAGCTCATCAAGCGACTGCAACGCATACAAAACGCTTCCGCACGCCTGATCCTCGACGTACCACGCCACAGCCACATCACCCCCCACCTGAGGAACCTGCACTGGCTCCCCGTCGACAGGAGAATCTCCTTCAAACTCCTCATCCACGCACACAAGGCACTCCACAAGACTGGCCCAGCCTACCTCAACAGACGACTCCTCTTCTACGTCCCCAACCGCCAACTCCGCTCCGCCGACCTCTCCCTCGCCACCGTCCCTCGCATTCGAAGAACAACCACCGGCGGCAGATCCTTCTCACACCTCGCCGCCAAGACCTGGAACACCCTTCCACTAAGTCTACGACAGACCCAAGACCTGCTGACCCAGGAGGCTACTCAAGACCTGGCTGTTCGACCAGTAGCAGCACCCCCCCCCCTTTTTTTTTTCTCCCCAGCGCCTTGAGACCCTCGCGGGTAAGTAGTGCGCTCTACAAATTCTGTGATTGATTGATTGATTGAATAACACACCATCTTGTATTTCAATGTCGGTAAAGCAGAAGTTCTTATAATCTAAGTCTAGGGAGATGGCGGGCGCGAGTTTGGTGGCCAGTGATGTAGTTGTGGATGCTCTGCCTTATTTTGACTTGCGCGTCTCGCACTACATTATCAACTCGCTGCTGCCTTCAATGCGCTTCAAGATCGACGACTAGGAGTTCCACAGTCTGCCGGCTCTTCTCGAGTTCTATAAGATCCAATGCCTGGACACCACAATACTGAACGTGTCGGCCACGAGGTAACGCCCTGGGCGGGATGAGGTGTGGGCAGGTAGCTGTTGGGTGCTGGAGAGGGCTGACAAAGGTGGTGGGTTCCGCAACATGTGCAGCCAGGGGTAATTGTAATGGTATTAAAATGGCGCTTACTACCGCTGACGAAGCGTTGTTGTTATCAGATGACCCCATGTCACCAACGACGCAGTGTTCAAACCCTGAGTGTTGGTTCATTTGGGTTAGTAGAATGAGAGCAGGACTGCTGCTTCCAGAATGCACTGTTGTGAAAGAGTCCAGGCCAGAAGCAGTGTGTTCTTGGTGACTGTCATCTGGTAGCCTTAGGTAAAGGGTCTGTGTAAGTGGTCTGCGGGGGTGTCACTTAACTGTGTAGCGCTTTTAGGTGAAAGGGGGCTGTCTGGGGTACAGGTCTGGCTGGAGCATGGCACTCAAATAGTTTGAAGTGGCTTTACTCTCAGCCTTTTAAGTTCGTAAAGAATCCGTCAACGTGTTATGAAGGGTGATCCCAATGATAGCAATTGAGGTAATTTTATCTTTTTTAGTATAATATAAACTGCAGTGTAACTGAATTGGGTGACATTTAAGAAACACTTGAGCTAAACCCGACAGCCAGATGTCAACCAGAAAATTAGGAGGGCATTGTTGTCTGGTAAAAACAGAACATCCAGACGTAATGGTGATGCATGCTAGGAGAGTGGGTCTTTCAGTTGTCCTTGGCCCCACCAAGTAGCATGGCCATGTCAAGGAGAATCTTGCACCCTCATTGCTTAAGAAACAGAGCATCCTCAAAAGAACTTGGTTTTAACAGTTCAGGGCAGCCTTGGAAACATAGCTGGATACCACACTTTTCAAGAGGTGCGCATTTGTTTAAAATTTGCTTCATGCAGCAAAATGTGAGCTTTAGTTTGTGGATAACGGACGTAGCACGGGCTCTAGTGCTTTAAATCAGGGACCTCATAAAGGGCGAAGATGTAGACTGTAGCCTTTGAATTTCTGTGAGACAGGAATCTCTGAAAAGGTACCTCCCCCCCCCCCCCCCCACACACACACACACACACACACTTTCACCACCGGTGAGGTTCACCCAGTCTCCGAGGTCTTTCGTGTTGCCTCCACTTTGACCCTGCACTACTAGCATTTCTGGTTCTTTGCTCGAACGCGGGTGGTTCAGTGACACCATCTCTCAATTTATTAGAAGGTTGCAGGGCAGCGATGGCTGTTGTCTATGTTCAATCTGCAGGTTTCAAGTTCAGAACCAAAAAAGGCCTACTCAGCCTATCACCCTCTTGGGGGCGACAACATGGCTACCATCAGTTGCGGTAACATTTACACTTGTTATCTAAAGTGCTTAGAAATGGGGGCAAAGATGTATGAGCGGCTGGATAAAAATAAAATGCAGTAAGACGTTATCTATTTGTAGCAGTAGGCCTATCTCCAGCTTATGCCTCCACCAGTAGTTCACTTTTGTTGACGAATTGCCATGAATTAATAAATTACTATAGAGCGCATGGCTACTCGAGTGCCACCCCACTCACTGCCACGCCACTCACTGCCACGCCACTCCACCCAGCTGCACTCCACACAACTACACTCCACTTAATACCACTCCACTCTATGCAAATTCACTCCACTCTATCCAACTGCACTCCACTCTACACCATGCCACTCCATTCAGCGCCACTCTATTCAGCGGCGCCCTACGCAACGCCACTCTATGCAACTCCACTCTGCACAACACCACGCTACACAACATCACTCCACGCAGCTTAACGTCACTCTATGCAGCACCACTCCACGGAATGCCATACCACGCCACTCTGCGCCTGTACGCCACGCCACTCCATTCTGTGCAACGCCACTCCATTCTGCGCAACGCCACTCCATTCTGCGCAACGCCACTCCATTCTGCGCCACGCCACTGTACGCCACTCCACTCTCGCAATCTACTCCACTCTCGCAATCTACTCCACTATAGGCCATTCTGCTCTACAACACTCTACTCTAATCTACACAACACCCTTTACGCCACTCAGCTCTGCTCTACACCACTCTACAGCACTCTACTCCACTCAATCTACTCCACTCAACTCTACACCCTTTCACTATACAACACTGTACATTACACTGCACAAAACTACACACCATACCTCTCAACTCCGCTATACACCACCCTACTCTATAACACTACACTCTACTCAACTTTAGAACACTTCACTTCACGCCCCTTTACACCAATAACTTTTAGCCATACTGAATAGCAGCCACACTAGAGCACAACATGGCTAAAATATACTGGCAAAGCCATAGGCGAGACATATTGGCTAAGCCAATGCTTGTTTTTATTATTTCTAGCATTTTCTCCTTACTCTGACTAGTGTGCATTACAAATTTTCTTTGCCTGCACTATCTACTCGAGGCCTTCTCCTACCTCATCAGACAAAGTCGGATAAACATACATATTCAATATGCCTATTTAGGTTGACATTCCACCTGCCCATGTATGTGCTCCCTACCTGGTGTTTTCATGCTGTAACCCAGAAAACTCTTCGGCTTGAGCTCTTGTCCATCCCACTGCGTCTGCATGCTGACAAGATCAAGACTGTGTAGCAGTTACTTAGCAACCTTTCACAGACATCCGTTTGTAAGCTTTCCCGTTGCGATTATTACATAATTCTGGAGTAGGGTTTCAAGATTGATGTTCTGACATAGATACTAGTAGAAGTTGAAAAGAAATCTGTGACACTACTGCTCCAACTGCATAATTTCAACAGGCATGCGTAGTAGAACACACAGATGTTTTTCACTTTTGGAGGTGGGGTTTGTGTCTTGCTTAATTTTAGTTAAGGAACATATTAACCTGAATAAAGTGGGGGATTTCTTCCAGCTTGTGGGATTTGCATCACTTAGTTGTGTGTATACTTATCCACATCAAACTTCAGTTAAACTTAGCCATCTTCAGTTAACCTCTGTTTACATGGCTAGATGTTCTTACAGTGTTTGGTGATTATTTACGTTAGAATTTTGTATGTTCATGTTATCATTTGTCCTTATCAAATCCACATTTCTCAACTTACATTCAGAGTCGTGGTTTATTTTGATCAGATATCAACCTGGATACCTGAGTGTGCCATGTGTCCTCTTGTGCTGTAGTGTTTTGTGTAAGGTTAATTGTAGTTTTGAGTGATTTGCACTGTACAGGAGATTTGGGTTTTTAAATGCAGAAAGAATCACCTCTTACATATTTCCCAACTTCACCAGGAGAACCTCCTATGAGGTGGGTAAAATGGCCATTATGCTAAAGTATGTCGAACAAATCTTATTGTGGAAAGGAAATTGCCACTTCTCATTCTCTGTCTTAGTACTGAAGGTCAAGCAGTTTTTGAGAGTTTATCTGAATCTAAAAACTCAGGAGGCAGAAATTCTTAGTGAATATGAAATTTGTATAAGGAAGATGGCTCTGCATTACTTACCAAGAGTCAGTCCTGCTCTAAAACGCTATCATTTTGAAATAAGGGCACTAACGGGGTGCCAGTGTTGAAGAATATATTACAGCCTTAAGAAAGTTAGATACCTGCAGATATACTGCTACACATGATAAAGGTCAGAGATCAATTCATGCTCAAATGCAAATTTGGTTGAAGTTCAGTTAAAAGATGATCTTACATTAAGTAAGGCTGTAACTACAGCTAAGTGTGTGTAACATACAGTTGCTTGTGTAATTGAACTGAAGAAAGATTAATTTCGAAATGTTCATTACAAAGTGATGAAGCTAAAACAAAAGAATGAGCGTTGCAAAATTTAAAGTATAATTACTCCAGGTGTGGTTTGGGGGGTCACAGTGCCAGGTGTAAAAATTGTCCAGCTCTGAAACTAATTTGCATGAATTGCAATAAGAAATTTTGTAGAGTTCAGAAATGTCAGGTGCAAGATAGTGACGTCTCTAATATGAGTAATGAACATCCGGATATTGTTATTTTACAAGTAATGGAAACTGTGCCTTAAACTCCTTTCAAAAATGTATTCATAATAAATGGTGGGAAAGTGTTCTGGGTAATTCTGGAACATGATGAGCACTGATCTTAGATGAGGTTCATGAGGAAAAGATCAAAAATACTGTTCAGTTAGAAGAGCCTGACATTGGTACTGGTGCATGTGAGGGCAAGACTAATGAGTTATGAGGATACTTTGATTCTTGAATAGTATTTAGACCTCACAGCGGATAGTCCATTAAAGGGTAACCATGTACTAGGATGGCCTCCTCCAAGGGTCTTGAGGATCATTTTGGATCCTATTGCTGATTCTCAAGTGAGAATGATTACAGTAACATAAAATGAAATTAGAGCTTGAGGGGACAATAAAAGGTACACAGAGCTATGGAGATGCATTTGTTAAAGAATTGCCACAAGTTTTTGATAAGTTAGGTTGTTTAAAATTGTATGTGTACTAGATAAAACTGAAATCTGTTCACATAACCATAGCGAGTAAAATGAGAAACATTCCAATAGCATTAAGAGGGCTTGTCAGAATTAAAACTGACCAAACCATGCAAAAAGTCGGTAGTTGGCCAGTAGGGAGAACAGAATGGGTTGCTTTGGTGGTAATCATACCAAAAAAGCCAGTGGTGACATCGGTTTGTTCATAGATTTAAGAGCCTTAAATAACTGTTGATCATTTCCTTTACCTAATTGTTTCTGTGCTTGCTGGAGATAATGAATTGACCACACTAAACTCTGCTTCATCATACCATGAAATTGAGTTACATGAAGAGTTGTTGGAGAATTCACTGAGATTCATGTTAGAAGGCTTAACCAGGAGCTTAAACTGAAGGCAGCGTCGACACAGTTTCTCACTATATACTGCTAGAACGTCTGTAGGAAATCAGTTTTTATGGTAAGCTCTCAAATGTTATGTTATTTGGAACTTGATATAGCGCACAATTCCTCCCTCTAGGGACATCTCGGTGCGTAGACTGCAGGTAGCTGTACCAGAGGCAGTATTTAGAACAACCAGGTCTTAAGATGCTTTTTGAATTTAGCTAAGCTTGGGCACATGCGGATGGTCAGAGGAAGTTTGTTCCAATGGAGCGGCGAAAAGGCACTGCCTCCATATTTAGCTGTGCGGATCCGTCGGAGGCACAGAACAGATTAGCTGCTTGAGCATAGGTTCCTGCTTACAACATAAGGAATGAGCCTGTTTTGTAGGTATTTTAGACCTGAGCCTGACAAAGATTTGTATGTGATGCCAAGCAGTTTAAACAGTGCTGTCTTGCGAATCAGGAGCCAGTGTGGGGGCAGATGGAGTCCTTGGAGGCAGATTGTTTACCATATGCGCAGCAGTGTTTTGAACGACTTGTATTTGGTAGAGAAGCGATTTGTTGGAGGCAAGGAACAAGGCATTGCCATAGTCGAGACGGCTAATGACTAGCGTCTGGGCGAGTGTTTTGCGTGAGTTCAATGAAAGCCATTTAAAGATCTTTTTAAGGAGGCGCATGGTGCCAAAACAGGTGCCCCATGTGGAGGATATATGGTCTCACATTGAAAGTTGATAATCTATGAGTATGCCTAGGTTTCTTGCGATTCTGCTGGGCAGAGGGGTGGGTCCCAGTTCTGCCAGCCACCAGTCCTCTGTCCAGAGGCTCTGGGCCTTGCCAAACAATAGAATTTCTGTTTTGCTCCCATTGAGTTGAAGACAGTTACTGAACATCCAGGAAGCAATCTCCACCATGCTGGTAGAGAATCTCTGTTTGACATTCTCGATGTCTTGCCCAAATGAGACGACCAACTGGGCGTCGTCTGCATATAATAATGTCTCGAACCCAAAGGATTAAATCAGTGGGGCCAAGGGGGCTACGTAAACATTAAAGAGTGTTGGGCTCAGGGAGGAGCCCTGGGAAACTCCTTTGTTCAGGGGAAAAAGTCCTGGAGTGGAAGGGACCCAAATGTTTACAATCCTTCTTAGTAGGCCGAACACAATCTATTCACATCCCACCACCATTTAGAATAGAACCTTCACCAGTCATATGTAGGGTCCCTCTAGTGTCTTCTCAGAGTGTGTGTGTATGTGTGTGTGTATATATATATATATATATATATATATGTGTATGTATGTATATATATATAAATATCTCTGCCATTTATTGTTCGTCTAAAGGCTTTGACATTTTTTATGCAGATGGTAGCCAGCTAGTAGTGTCGTATTTGCTGAAAAGGTCAAAACCACGAGAATTGACTGAGTGGAATGCCTTACAGAGGTGTCAGTTTGGATGCAAGATCATTGTCTGAAGCTGAACAGAGATAAGACGAGGTGGGTTTTTTTCCCCCGGAAAGACTGATTCCATCTGGTCTAGCTTGTGGTGGCCCCCAATTACGGCACTGCTCCAACTCCTAAGGCTTCCGCTAGGAACCTAGGTATGAACATAAATTAGGATTTATCCACAAAAGCGCACGCTACTGTGTTATGTGGCATTTGATATGCTACTCTCAGTCTTTAACGTAAGATCTTCAGCTAGCTGCTTATGCATTACCGCCGGACCAATGTCTAGGCTCTTATCAGTCGCCAGGACTATGGCAATGCTTTGTATGTAGGCATAATGAACTCTTATTTTTCGCATCTTCAGGTAATGCAGAACACAACAGCCAGATTAGTTTGTAATTTGCCTAATAGGTCACCAGTGACTTAAATTAAGAGTCGCTCCACTGGTTGCCAGGGCACAAGAGGGCAACCTATAGGCTGCTTTGTCTTGCTCATCGGGCCTACTGTAGGTCCGGATCTGCTTATCTAAGCAATAGAATTGTAAGGTATCAGCCAAATGGCCCTAAGATCCTCTAACTACGCTCTCATGAAGGCCCCTGCATCTGTACAGTGAGTATAGGAGACTGTTCCTTATCTTACCTCACTGCAAGGCTTTGGAATAATTTTCCTCTTAAGATATGTCTCATTCCCGATCTTCTGTCATTCAGGAAAGCTTTAGAAACTTGGTTGTCCCGCTTCTAATTCCCTTCTCCCTGAGGGATATTGTTGCCTTCCTACCCGATTGTTAGACTGTGTTGGGATATCCCGTCAAGGATGAGTTATGCGCATCTATAAATGTGATTAACATAGCGAGGAGAAGGGAATGACACATAAGTGAAGCAAATGCAAGTTTGCTACAGAAGAAATAAAAAACTTAGGACATCACATATCAAAAGGAGGTATTGGTCCCAAGCAAAACTTAGTTTAAGCTATCAGTGACATGCTTAGACCTATGAAGAAAATAGAAGTGATGTCTTTCCTAGGAGTGGTGGAAGGTCATTCCAGATTATTTGCCAACCTGGCCAGCAAAACCATAAATACTTCTTTAATTAAAAGAGGTTAGGCTTTGAATGAAGAATGGACTGTGAAACAAAGTTCGATAATAAAAAGTTTGAGTTAACATGTGCAATTAACTAAATTGTTGTGAGCCATTGCTAAATTGGTATATAGAGACAGATCAATGGCAGTGTGAACGTTTTGGAGCTTTACCTTTACAGCAAGATGGTGGAAGTGGTAGAACCATAGCAAATGTGTCCAGATCTCAAAGAGGGTCTGGAATCAATTATTCTGTGTTAGAAAGAGAAGCTTTGGCAGCCTTATGGCCAGTCGATGCATTACAATGTTTTTTGTAGACCAAGAGATTTTCCTGATAGAAATGTTAATGAGAAAAGGTCTTGATGCCATATCAGACATCATTAACAAGTGGATTGGAGGCCTACAAGATCTTTGTTTTGAAGTACAGTATGTATCTACAGTGTGTGAAAGGTTGGCAGCTCTGTAACAGCACCTAAAGTATCCAAAATGTTTTCCAGTGTCTTTTAGTAGCTTGACCACAGGTCGTGTTGTTGAAGTTCAGGCAACATCCCAAGGCTGCAGAGTGTCTACTACAGTTTAAAACATTTAAAAAAAAAAAAAACAGGCACGTAAAATAAACGAAAAAAAGGGTTTGTTATGCTGTAATATGTATGTAGCAGTGAAAATGGTCATATGGGAAAACCAGCGATCTTGAACTAGTACAGTTTAGGTGGTGGATATAGGTGTACATTGACTATCAACTTTGTATGTTTCTGAACAATTTTCTGGGCTCCACAAAATGCATGTGTAGTGTAAAGGGGCTGGCCTGTACATAAGTAACTAATTTCTTTGAAAGCCCTAGAATGGATGCAATATATGGCCTTCATAACACGGTTAGGATGCAATCATTTGAAAAATGAATTTCTCATTTTCAAACCGTGCACGTTTTCCACCACTTGCATCTTAGCTCAGATATGTTTCATAACTTTTATTAATGCAAAGTGTAGAAATTTAATTTCTTGTCTCATGTGGTGCAGGATGTGTGTGCATTTCAGCAGTTTGTTCCAAGCTTTTATTAAAAAGTGTACCACACAAGTATATTTCAAAGAAAACTTGTACGTATGTAAAACAACACATGAGGGTATTTTGACATTTTTCTAAACCAGGTCTGAACCAGGGGACATCAGGGAGTGAGAAGACAGGTTAATGAGAGCGCGTTAAATGTTTGCCATTGAGAAAAGGGAAGAGGGCTCATCCATGAGAAACATTTCAGTGTAGTGCGATAAACCTTGGTGTATTTGAGGGGTGGTTCCAGACCAAAGGTAAGGCTGGCATTGGCAGTGCTTAGTACTCTGAACAGTATTTGTATATGGCTCCTGGCAAAGAGGGCTGACTTAGGGACAGGGAGCAGGGCTGAAGGAGTACTGGAGGTAAGTTATTAGGAATCACTCCTGCATGCTTTTACAGGAACAAAGCAACAAAAGCCAACTGCCACAGTCCACAACCATGTCACACCAGCATGCCTAAAATGTTCCCATTCAGCGAGCTGCGCAGAGACCAAAGTGGGGTCCAATAACTTGGATTCCCATTCCCCTTTAAGTGGTTGGGGGAGCCCTGCTGCCAATGACTGCACTAGTAGTTTATCGCCCTTGAACCGAGCTTTCCACAACGCACTCTGTGCGATGTAGGCAAAGACTGGGAGAGTGAGTAGGAGCTGCAGTGACAGATTCCACAAAAGCATGATGTGACGCTCATCTGTTTAGAGTTAACTGCGCCCAAATGTCAAGGGGACAACTCCCAGCATGCAATGGGAGCAGAGTGGCCCACTGCCAGGCTGCTTCATTTCGCTGGCTTCAGTATTTCTGATGGAAATTTTTATTCACAGACTCCTCACCTTGTCAATTTCCCCAGGCGCCAGACTACTACAATAGTTTCCCACAAAACCGGATAGTTTCAAACCTTGTGGCTCCTTTTACAGACATATGTATGTGATGGACCCACACCTGGTCTGTCTTTGGTGCTTCAAGAAAGACCATGACTAGAAGGCCTGCGAAGATTGCTGCTACATGCACCCTAGGTGCCGAGGGAGTGAGCGCTCCCTCAAACTTCTCGCCTGCTCAACATCGGAAGACCCCTCGAAGATCAAGATCCCAGTCGCCTGGAATGTCCCAGGACCGCTTGCAGAGCCGCACCCAACGGTCAAAGTCATCGAAAGGTAAGTCGCATAAAACAAGACTAGGGCGTGTCAGCACTCCAGGCCCTTGCCTCCATGGAGCTTCAACCAGGACCTGCTCTGCACGTCCCCACTTTTGTCGAAGCGACCTCCATCCAACTATGGGAGTTCTAGAAGGCCATGCACCTCAATTTTGGGCGGACTGACCCCTCTGGAGCCCCTTTGGGCCCATGGGTTCGGGAGGGGGCCCTACTGGATTCCCACTGGCAGATACACCCACAGTGCCAGTTGGGCCCCATGGATCCGATGCTGGATCTGGTTTGGCACTGCCAGCAAGACCGACCTTTTCCTGCGCCCGCTCCTGTGCTGATGCTGTTGACACCCATTGACGACGCCACCCCCCTTGTCCTGGACTCCGACACGGAGCAGGACCAACGTCACAGGACATGGTTCTGGCGCCATGCCTTCCAGGTTGGAACCAGGTCTTTTGTCTGATAGACCTGGTACAGGGGATGAACGGGAGGGGGTATGTCGATCCTGATGAATAGTGCAAACCATTGGATGATACCGTGGACACCTGGTCTGAAGATCTGGCGATGCCAGTGGGTTAAACACCTCACCTGACAATGGCTTTGTCTCCCCTCATAGTGTGGCTACAGAGAAGGGGGCCCTCGTATGCTATGGTTGTGCATAGGGCGGCTGTGGTCTTGGGCTTGCAGCTGCCCTCAGTGGCAGTCAGGACCTAACATATTGATGGAGGGGCTTCAGCCGGGGACTGCCCTCTCCAAACCCTTGCTTCCCTTTAATGAAGCCCTCACAGACGTCCTCCTTGGGGCGTGGTCCAAGCCCTGTACACGGCCTCCTGTGCACTGGATGATTGCCCGCCACCACCATACCGCACCAGGTACCCCACTCCAGATAACTTGGTAGTCCAGACCTCCACTTCCAGAATTAATCCTGGTGCATTCTCTTCAACTCCACAGGATTCAGAATCCAAGTGTTTCTTTACCAATTTCGCTGCATCTTGGACTGTATGGTTAATGTAGCTGACAAATCACGTATTTGATCATTACTTTGTTAATGGTAGTTTCAGAAATAGGGCTGTCAACTTTCCTAGTTTATTCTTTACAGCAGACTGAGCTGTCTTAATTGTCTTTTGACTGTCTTCAGTGCATCAGGCTTATTCCAAGGTTTCCTCCTTGTCTTTTCTCTGTTTCTATATATAAAATGTTCCTCATAGTCTTTCTCTTGATGCACTTAAAAAACAAAACCTTGTAGTTGTTGGGTTGTTTTGTAAACAGCAATTCTTAGTGAGGCGGTGTAGTTGTTTCTACTTCTGGGCTCATAATGGTGTAGTGAAGGGGTCCAAAGAAACAATGATGAAGAAAAATATTCTTTATTCCAATACATGATCAGAGTGTGGTTATGCCTAGCCAACTAGTTCCAACTACCAAACCTCAGAACCTCCACACCAATGACACACTTAAAACTTTCCCATTCAATTCTAACATGCTTTAAAAGCATAACATATCTACTTCCTTACCCAATATACATTCTGTGCGCCCAAAATACAAGACATAACAAAAATATGACACCAAGAAAACTGGCTACAAAGCCCAAAATATATTAACAGAAATAAAGAACAAATTTGTAGAAAGACAATGAAGAATGCAAACTATAAAGGAGCCAGTGCAATGGTCCAGATGCAACAAAGATCCAGTACCAAAAGTAAAGAGTCCTATGTTCCAATTAAAGGGAAAACAGTGAGGACAGTTACCAAACTCATTCCATGACATAAATCTGCAGACCCCGACCATCATTCTTGATCTACCATCCTTCTCCCTCCTTGCAGCCTCCTGCCCAGGACCACCCCTCTTTCCAGTAAAATGTCACCATCTTCAGTATATGCTTCACTATCACCCACACTATTCCTCGTCGTCTTGTTAACCTTCATCAATATGAACCTGCGGCATCCTTCCTTCCACTTATCATTTACCAACTTGCTAAACACATTGTCTCTTTAGTATTTCGCCATTCTCTTCCAATTCTACTTCTGGTCATTGTTCAAAGCTACACAGTTGTAATATGCCTCTTTGACTATATATGAGCCACAGCAGTTTGTGAAACCTCCTCCCGCATGCCCCAACTTCACCTTAATGCAGCCTTCAAATGACACCCAGATTTGTAGTTCGCCTACTCGCACATTTTTGTTTCCCACACACTGAACAATCCCTCTCATTCTTGACGGCAATGATTTGGTTGTGGGTTCTCAACCTTTCATGATAACAAACCAGATCTTCTCTGTAATACCATTGACTGTGGTGTGATAAGCTCAGACCAACTTGGACACCAACTCCATCACACATTGCCCACTGATCAAAGCTAACCAAATGGCCCTATTCACCCTTTTGACTAAACCAGTGTCTCTGGATTGTGTAGATTTTTGCAGCGATGTTTGTTTAGCACCACTCTTATCCAAAAATTAATTAATCTCTGCTGAGGTTAATTGTGTACTAATGTCAGTTATTAATTTATGTGTATGTGAATCTGTGTACATTGCAAATGGAGGAGGGAGGGAACCGGAAGTGGGTTGCATAAGCGGACACTTGCTCAGAAGGCTAACACTCTAGTGGTTAGATCGCCTGCCTACTTAAGAGGCACGCTGACGCAAACGCGCAGCAGACGCGCGCAGCGGGCGCGCCGCCGGCGCGCCGAAGGCGCGCCTAAGGCAAGCCCGTCTGCGCCCGTCCGCGCGCGATCCGGGCTCAGGGCGAGTCCCACTGGTCAATTTACCTCAGGAATCATGGTGTACTCTAGTGAAGAGCTACGGCTGTTAGATCCCCAGAAAGAAACCTCCAACTGTCCTCGGTCAACTATGAGTATGACGCATGCCAGTAAGAATCATAATAATACTTGCCCCAACTGCCATATCACCTATCCTGTTTTATTAGATATCCCGGTGAAAGATCGATCTGCTACTCATTCTAAGAAATTAAGGGTAGCCGACGCTGGCCCATTAAAATGGATCTTATTTAACGCCAGGTCTTTAGTTAAACATAGTACGGAGTGTGCCCTACTAATGGAGGAGCGGATGATAAAAATTGCTTTACCGATAAAACTTCAGGACCCGATCTGGTAGAAGCTATCCCCCCAGGCTTTATTTACCACACGCTAGACAGACCTCATGGAAGGGGAGGAGGCTTGGCTGTTATCTACCATGACTCTTTAAAGCCTATTTTTTATAAGGCTTCTAATCCCTGTTGTGAGGCTCTTTCATTTAGCTTTCACTCTGTCTACTCTAGCACTTTTAAGGGCATCCTGCTCTATCGACCTCCTGGCCCCAGAGGGGGCTTTTTGGAGTTGTTGGGCTCATTGTTGGAGGAAGGGCTATGCCTTAAATCATTTACGGTGCTCGGTGATTTTAACTTTTACTTGGAGGCCGCATCTGACCCCGACACGTCCCGTCTACAGCAGATAATGGGAGTGGGAGATTTTAAGCAGCTGGTGGGTAATCCTACCCACGATAAGGGACATACCCTTGATGGGATTTTCTCAAATAACCCGGACCTTGTCTGTACTGCGGTACTCCCGCTGACTTGGTCCGACCACAGGGCGATTCTGTTTCAACTAAACCCACCCGCTGATCCCATAACTCCGCCAACTATCGCTAATGAGATTGAGACCAGAGCCTGGAAAGAGGTAGACTGTTCCAAATTGGAAGAGGAGCTTTGGAATCATCTGCGTCCTCTCCCCGCTGGAGTAGAAGAGGCTACCTCAGTCTATACCTCATGGCTTGAGTCCACTTGTAATACACTCGCCCCTGTCAAAAAATGGATTCCAAAACGTGTTACACCTTCGGCCCCCTGGTACACCGAAGAGCTTAAAGCTCAAAAACTGAACTGTAAGCAGTCAGAAAGGGCTTGGAGGAGAGAATACAACAAGCCAGATAATGATACCTATAGACACAGCATCGCCATCTATAAGGGGATGTTGCTGGAAACCAAAAGAAATACTTTCAGGATCAAATAGATCAAGCCAAATCAAATTCCAAGGAACTGTTCAAGACACTCAAAAAATTAGCCATACCTATTGCCCCTAAGAGCTCCTGCAGCCCTAAATTCTGCGATCAACTAGCCGACTTCTTCAAATTAAAGGTGGAATCTATTTTTTCTTCCTTCTCCCTAGCAGATAATAAGGAGCCTGAACAGTCAATTACCCTCGGCCAAGACAGTTCCACAACCTCTGCCGTCTTAGAGCACTTTCAACCTCTCACGGTTCCTGAGACTATCACCATTCTGAATTCTATTCGCTCGGGAGCCCCTTCCGATCCCTGTCCAGCATATTTAGCAAAACAAATTTCAGGAGTCATTGGCTCGGCTCTCATGCCCCTACTAAATGAGATACTCAGCTCTGGCACGTTTCCCAAGAAGTGGAAGGTCGCCTCCATCCTCCCCCTCCTGAAAAAACAGAACCTTGATGCAGGTGACCCCAATAATTATAGGCCCATATCTCGTCTCCCGCTTCCTGCCAAGGCCTTGGAAAAAGCAATGAATATTCAACTTAATGCTTTTCTTACACTTAATCAGACTCTTGATCCAACACAATATGGCTTTAGAGCAGAACACAGCACTGAGCTTGCCCTAATTAAATCTACGGAAGAAATTCGGGAGGCCCTGGACAGTGGAGGAAGTGCAGTATTGATCCTGTTAGACCTGTCCGCTGCCTTTGACACGGTCCATCACAAAGTTTTGATGGACCGTTTGTTTGGGGCCGGACTAAGGGGTCTGCTCTGAAGCTTCTGCAGTCGTTTCTCTCTGGTAGAATACAAACTGTGGACATGGATAACTGTCATTCCAAACCTTTCACCCTTCCTTGTGGGGTCCCACAGGGCTCCTCCCTCAGCCCAACGCTTTTTAATGTTTATGTGGCTCCCCTTGCTGGTGCGATCAGGTCTTTCGGCTGTCAGCTGACCTCCTATGCTGACGACACCCAGATAGTGTTGTCACTAAGGGAGGGCTTTGAAAAGGAAACTGGTGCCCGTTTCCATGACTGTATGGCTGCCATCTCCAGATGGATGTCGGAAAATTGTTTAAAGCTCAACTCCAATAAAACAGAGGTAATAAAATTTGGGAAGAATCCGCTATTGTGGACCCCAGACTGGTGGCCGGCTGACCTTGGCACATGCCCCACACCTACTGAGAAAGCCAGAAACCTGGGAGTGTTAATGGATAATAAGTTGACACTAGGTGACCAAGTTAGCTCAGTTACCTCGACCTGCTTTTATGTTCTAAAGATCATAAACAAGGTTAAGCCCTATCTCAACATAAATGGCCTCAAAACAGTAATTTCGGCCCTTGTTATGTCCCGGCTGGATTACTGTAACGGGCTTTACATGAACGCTCAAAAACAACTTATTAACAAGCTTCAGATGGTCCAAAATGCGGCAGCCAGATTGTTGTCAGGGACCTCAAAGTTTGCTTCTGTAAAGGAAGAGATCAAACGGTTGCACTGGCTCCCTGTCAGACACAGAATACGCTTCAAAGCACTGTGTACCGTTTTTAAAGCCCTTCATGGCAAAGGTCCTGACTACCTACGACAAAAAATTCAGTGGTACATTCCTAGGAGAGCGCTACGATCATTGGGGGCGAAGAAAGTCACAATTAGCACGGTTAAGAAGGCAGGTTGGGGAGGTAGAAGCTTTATTAACAGTGCGTCCAAATCTTGGAACGAGCTTCCTTTTCAACTGAGGAGTGCCACAGACCTCCTCTCCTTCAGGAAGGGTCTCAAAACTTGGCTGTTTGACCAATAATTCCTTGTGTCAACTTATCTCAGGTTCAGCAGGCAGTGCATAGCGCCAGGACACCCTCGGGTAACAGAGCGCTTTATAAGTTCGATTAACATAACATAACATTTATGTGGACCCCCTTCCTCCTTGAGCAACACTTTCAGCTCACCAGTGGTAATCTTCCATACATTCCCCACCAGCCACTTGGAATGAACATCTACCACATCCATGGAGATTCTCTATCTTGTGTACCAACAAAAGGTCTGTTAAAATCAAACACGCTCTGCCACGGCTCCTCGGGGCACAAATCTGTTAATTCCAACCCCCCCTGCCTTGAACCTGTCTTCTGCTTCTTTACATTCTTAACAGTATAGCAAACAATGGTTCCAAATCTGCCATAGAACTGAGGATAACCAGCAAAGGTTGCCAAATATAAAAATGATAGAAGTGACACAAAGAACACAATTTCAGCAAAATCTGGCCGGTTTACAATAAGAGCTTTTATTAAATTCATACAGTATCACAATTTCCATGGGTGAATGCTCAGTGCTCTGTGCTCCACACTGTGAGGGGACTTAAGCCAGTGTTTGGTTTGTAGAATACATAGCAGCAGTGGCATAATATACTAAATAGAGATTATAGGTTTGTACAGAAAATGGGTCTTCAACAGTCTGACTCCAATGCAGCTTATAAGCAGTGTCCTCATAGCCTAAAGTGTTGACAACGTTTTGACCCAGGGTGGGGCTGGCAGGTCATCTTGAGGACAGAAAAGGATTAAAAAGCAACAAAAGCGGAAAATCTGGAAGGAGGCTGACCAGGAATTGAAATTCAGTATAAGAAATTAAATGCTTTTGAATCAAATCGGGTAGTGTGAATTATTCACAGAACATATGCCCAGGAGAATAATCTAGAAAATAATAAATAGGAGGGCTGAATGAGAACAAATTAACAGTGGGCAAAAAATTGTGCGTGAGAAATTAGTAACATGCAGCCCGAGTGCCAGTGAAAAGTGAGGCCATGGTATCCCAACGCCCGAGCAAAAGGAGTAACTCTAATAAGTTGCTGCCATGCTTTGAAATCTAATACAAAATGTGAAATAAGAATGCCTGAGCAAATCAGGAACACCTATAAGAAGGGGGAACCATTAAGGGGCGTGACTTGCAAGATGGTGGACGTGCCGTAGCGCCACTCTGCACCAAACCTGAATTACCCGACATTTCTGCAGAACGGGGTCAATCATCCAACGACCCGAGCTGTGCCGGATGTCTCACAGCAGGTACCGGACCAAGTGGAAGTGGTGCCGGAGGCCGTGGTACCAACCAACGCCATCGGACTTGAGTGAAGGCTGAGCACATCCGGCCTATGCAGACAGCCAGCCCTGACGCAGGCTGCCAACTAGCAGAGGACCCGTGTAACTGAGGTACTGGGGCAACTCCCCCTGGACCCTCATATATATGATAAGGGCCAAGGGCAGTTATCTGGGCCCCCGAAGGAGAGCGGAGAGGTGCATGGAGCGGGGATGAATCCGTGAGGCTGCACAGCCAGTAGAAGATGTGAAGGAGACCTCAACATCGTCGTGCATCGTCGGAACGGTGAGGTGGCTGAGCTCATCAGGTCCCGGCCAGCTATTAGCCCGGACAGAGGCCGCCTGCTGACGGAGGCCCTGTATCGCGGAGGTATCGAGGCGCTTCACCCCCTCATTCCCCCACCCCGGACCACACTTATGAGACTAGGGCAACAGGCGTTTACCCGGGCCCCTGGAGGAGGGCGGAGTGGGGATGGGTCCGTGACGCCGCACGGCCAGTGAAGGTTGTGAAGGAGATCCCAGCTCCAATTTACACTGTTGAACCTGTGAGGGGGCCAAGTACATTAGGTCTGCACAAACAGCCAGCCCCGACGGAGGCCGCCTGCTGTCAGAGGCTTTGCATCGCAGGGATACTGAGGCGGGTGTCGTTCTGGAGAATTAAATATTAAAAATAGCTCCCGTTGCTGAAGCGGAACAATCAGCTTAAAGGTGCCCAGGCGTGCGCTTGCACTGAATTTCTCACACCCATTAACAGAGGGAACGGCATGGGGCAGGCGACTGGGGCTCTGCCGGGCAAGAGACACTGAAGTCGGCAGCAGACTAGGGATTAAGAGCAAGCAATTGAAAATAGCATAGAAGAAATCTACCCAACGGCCCCTTGGCCCCTTTCACTTTCGGCGCTATCCCCACAATGAAGCAGCTGGAAGGAGAAGGGGTGCCAGGACTGCACCATTATAAATCCTAGACATTGCCTCTCATAACTGGCGCACTGTATACGAAGGTCTAGTATTGAAGTGGGACCTTATTACAGAAACACATGGGCAGGTGTGTTGTTGAATCGACCTGTGGCACACAGTTCCTTGACTTTTCTCCTGCGAAACCTCTCATCTCTCGTACTCAATCACAGGAAACCAGAAATAAACAGGACAGAAGGCAGGGGTGGACCCAATAGCTCTGGGCGAGCATAGTAGAAACGACGACTATCACCACTGGAACTGTTAAATGGGGTGCACGAAGGGAACATTCTCCAGACCCTCTTCCAGGTTCTCCTCAGTCAAGGAGGTTGACAAACGGGACTCTCAGAACCCGCAGACCTGACAGCAGGGAGACCAGTTTGATGCGATACTCCAAACAATAGAGATATCCTGAATCTCTTTGGAATCCCAAATTGACAATGTAGCGGAGTTCTAACGCTCCGTCATGCCAACCACAAGAAGTTATCAGAACGTGTCACTACTGTTGAACAAACCTTAATGGAAGTACAACCAATTACAGACATACTGGAGAAGCAGATGAGGGAGTACGAAAATAGGCTCAGCCACCTGGAGGATAAGGTGGAAGATGCAGAAGGACAGTTTAGGTGAAACCATGTTCACCTCATTGGACTACCGGAGGGCGTGGAAGGTCAGGACACAGTGGGGTTCATTGAAAAATGGATATGGGAAATCCTGCCCGCAACATCCCTGTCACCCTTCTTCTCGGTTGAAAGGGCACATCGAGTACCACTCAGGTAGCCAGCCCCTGGGTCCAAACCTCCGCCTGTTTCTTTTCAAGGTACTCCATTACCGCGACAGGGACTCCATTCTGCGAGAGACACGAAAGCTGCATTAAGTCAGTGTAGAGGACGCCAAAGGGATGTTTTTACCCGATAACACTGTTGGAGTGCAACGGCAGCGCAGTTCCTTTTTAGCAGTAAGCAGCAATTACGGCAGCTGGGCATTCAATATTCCCTGCTTTTTCCTGCGAGGCTGCGCATAGTAACCAATGGTCAACCCGTTTTTTCGATACACCACAGGACACTTGGGACTGGCTGGAGGCAACAGGGAAATTATCAGGCCCCAGGCCGACAGGCAGAGGCCGCATGCATGGAGACCTGGCAAAACCACCGAAACGGCGGTGGCAACTGAAAAGAGCCCGCATATTAAGTTGATTGCAGTGCTGAATTTGGAGCAGATCATCAAGGAGCACCAGCAGGCTGTACGGGAGGCAAAATGGATATCAAACCTGACCAAAGATTCTGACAAGGGGGTATCAGTTCGGTCGTCCACTGATGAAGGCTCCTCGATCGCTTGCCCCTCTGAAGCTAACTCATTAAATTTGCCAGATGTCACCCCGCAAATGGCGGAAGGACTCATATAATGGGAACTGTATCCTTTGAATGGCTGTATGTTCTCATATGCAATGTTTTGTACTTGTCTGTACAGCCATGAAAGCTCTTGGCTGGTCTGGGGGCTGGATGGGGGGAGGGGGGAAGAGTTTGGGGCACAGGGAGGGGGGAAGGTGGAAGATCACCTCTTCAGATGTTGACAGGCTCTGGGTTTGTACACGCTTGTAGATAAATGGGACACCATGGAGGGTATCGATAACTCAAAGAAACGGGTGACTGTGTTGCATTGGTACACTTTGTAAGCCTCGTACTCCCGCTCCCACACAATCTAAGGGGGATTTATGGTTTCATTTGAAATCCGCTCAGTGAGGTCCGCTTTTTTGGTATTACAATATTGCCATGTTGGCGTTGAGTTTTATGTATGGTCCTCCCGGGCCCTATTACATCTTAAGCATACAAACCCTGGATGCTATTTCCAGGCAGTCTAATTGGTACTCACCCCACCACTCTCGAATGAATAGCTTGACCTTACCTGTTGAATGGCAGCACAACATATAATGACCTGGATGGTCCGGGTCTTAAGCACCCATCTCGTAGATATGCACTATACGCATATCTTAAAAGGCACAATATACAGATAGCCCTCTTCCAAGAATCTCACTTAAAACACACAGAACAAGCAGGCTGCAGCGTAGATGGCGGGGGCTAGTCTTTGCCACAAACTACTCAGCGTTTGCCCGCGGAGTATTGATCTGGGTCCGCTAGAGCACCCCCCCCTCCTAGTGGAAGAAGTGGTCACGGATCCCGGGGGTAGATATGTCTTCAAGGTAAACTAGACGGGAGATACCTTGTGCTATGCAGTATATATGCTCAGAGCAGGGACCCTTCTCGACTTTGCTGTCATCAGTTCTCTCCAGAAGGTGCGATATACCCTGGGTAATAGGGGGTGACTTCAATAGCGCACTGCACATAACCCTAGACCGTTCATTCCCACCACTGCGTAGCACGACGGAATCCGCAGGGGTTCAGATGTTAGAGGCTGGAGCAAGGTGTTGGGGACTGACTGACGTGTGGAGACATCGTAACCCCAACACCAGGGTATATACTCACTACTCAGCTCCACATACTTTACATGTTCGACTGGATAGGTTCCTAAGCACACTTCACTTATTTCCATACGTAAAACAAACTGAATACCTAGGACGTACACACTCTGATCACAACCCACATTTCATGATGGTGGCGTGGGATACAGTGCGCCCTCCAATTCCAAAAGTGGCATCTTCAACCTGCTTTGCTTGAGGACCCACCATTTCTAGAATCTATCCACGTGGTAACTGAGGACTACTTTGCTCACAACACAGGCACGGCATCGTCACTGATAGAATGGTATGCTTTTAAAGTGGCGGTGCGGAGGAGCTGTCTGGGTTGTGGGATGAGGAGGCAGGTGGAGGCAGAGCTTCAGGAGGTGGAATGCGAGCTGCTGTCATTGTAGACGCGAGAATCCACTGAATCAGCAAGCTCCCTGGGGTTGGAAACAGCGAGGGCGAAGCACGCAGAATTGATTGAAAGGCTGTGGTGCCTGAACTATGCAGCGCACTCCGTCAAGACGCATGCGACAGCAGACCGCTCAGGCACCTTACTTGCATGGATGATCCGGCAGGATCACTCCCGCATGCTCATAACGGCACTACGGTCGTCAGATGGGGTGATGAAATATACTCAGCATGAAATACATAGAGTTGGTAACCCATTTCACCTCACTGTACCAAACAACTATGGGAGCCTCGGACTCGGAACAAAATAGTTTTTTAGATGATCTCCCATTTCAGACGCTGACCTCAGAACAGCGCCTGGAGCTAGGAGCCACCATCACACCCAGCGAGATACAAGGAGCAATTAGATCTCTGGCCTCGGGAAAGGTACCGGGTCCCGATGGTATTCCACCTGAGTTCTATAAGGCTTATCAGGAAATCTTGGCTCCGGCACTGCAGAAGGTATTTGATAAGGCAGTACAGCTGGTGCATCCTGCTGAACTCCATGAACGAAGCCACGCTGGTCACTCTACCAAAACCAGAAAGACCCCCAACCCAGCTCGGAGCCTACCGTCCACTAGCGCTACTAAATGTGGATTACAAAATACTGGCTAGTATACTTGCAGGGCGCCTGGCTCCTCTGGTACCCAACCTGATACATACCAATCAAAACGGCTTTGTTTCGAATCAGTCAACTTTCTTTAATTTGCACAGGCTGTTCCGGGTCATGCAATATGCCCCCCAGATCTGGCCCGACTCGGGCTGTATGGTGCTTGATCTTGAGAAAGCTTTTGACACGATAGAGTGGTCCTTTCTTTTTAATGCACTGCCTCAATACAGCTTGAGTCCTAGCTTCATCTTACTGATCAAGCTACTGTATAATAACCCAACTGTAAGAATTAGAACTGGCTAATTGATTTCACAGTCAGTAACGGTAGGAAGGGGCACTAGGCAGGGATGCCCCCCTCTCCCCCCCTTTCTCATATCTCGGCCATCGAGCCACTGGCTATGGCCATGAGGTCATCCGCTATGGCATGGGGTATCCCAGTGGGAGGGATATGCACACTACCTCTCTATACGCGAATGACCTACTCCTCTATGCACGAGATGTTGGGAGCATACTAGACATCCTATCGTATACGCTCACTCTGTTTGCACGCCTGTCTGTATTACGGGTCAATTGGGGGAAATCATGTCTTTTCCCATTCACCGCTCATACTCCTAATCTGGCTTAAGGTCAATGGCACTCCGGTTGAATGGCAGTCAACCATGTTCCGCTACCTAGGCATTAGGATACATCACGAGGACAAGGACTTACTGGACGGTAACCTTACTTGGGCTATTGTCATGTGGCCCATAGGGACATTGTCGTCTTCACTAAGTTAGCATGAGCACGCTGCAGCCTGCCTGCTGCTTTGCTCATGTCTTTATTTTTTGCAATATTTTCTGTGGCTGCTTTCGCATGAGAACTCATCGCTGTGTTCACTCGCTGCATGTTCCTGGGATTTTGACTGAACATTATGTGCAAGGTCGAACAACAATGCCCCTTGTTATTTTGTTCTGGCCAGGCCTTAGCCCTTAGACAAAACATACCGATGCAGCGGTTGTTTGGACAAACATACTTAAGGTTTTATTAGAATACACGAATAGGTAGTACACACTTGGAGAAGAACCTTTCCGGGGAGAAGAGCGAGACCGCACCAAGATTTAGATCTACCATCTATAGGCTAAGGTATGGGGTCTGCTGACAAAGCCCTGAGATCTTCTAATATATAATAATACTGCTGCTTAGCAAGGGGACGTAGGTTAGGCTCTATTGTCTTTTCATGTTGACATCTCCCTTCATGATATACGGACTAGCTGCTATGCTGACTGTATTTGTACTATGCATTTTCCTGCTTGTTGTGGCACGTTTACTGCATGTTAGGGCACGTTAGTTGAAATAAATATTTTAAACTATTTCGTGTCTGTCAGATCTTATTGTGGACAAGTACAAGACTGATAGCGAAAGGGTGTGTCTTGTTACCGCGATTCCTGAGAGATGTGGGAGTGTTGTGTTCTGGGGTGTCTAATCATTTGTTTCTCTGTGAGTGAGTAGGAGAGCAAGTGAGACACTATAGCTAGTCGGTCCTGGGCTCGTGGGTAGTAAGGTGCTTGAATGTCTTAGTCCCTATACACTAAGGTCCTATAATCCTGTGCATAGTTCTGTGTTTGTGCAGAATCCCTGCAACACTTATCACCACAAATAACTTTCTGGAAGACGCTCGCCCTTTCTGTAGCTGGTATGGTGTCACTCATCAAGATGTTGGTCCTCCCGAGGCTCCTTTATTATTTTAATAACCTACTGTTATACCTACTGCCAACCTACTTTCGACCACTTGAACGCATGCTACGCAAATTAATCTGGAATAAGTCAAGGCATCGAGTGGCGCTCACGACACCGTACTTGCCCAATGACCAGGGTGGCCTGACCGTACCCAATCTAGAATACTACTATTTGGCAACGCAGTTACAGTGTGTGGCCCGATGGATGGCAGGTCTGACCTTGTTAGGACACAGCTGGGACAGACACGCCATATACAATACATGTATTACTCTCAATGTTCCACCCTTGCAGCTGGAGGACTGGCCCCTTACCCCTATTGCTACAGCTAGCTACTCGCTGCTTCCGTAGATCCCTATCTCTTACCAAAACCACTATACCATATGCACCAGCAATCTCGCTTCTGGGAATGCCCAGAGGAAAAGGGACAACATGCATGGCAGATCTAGATACCTGGCATGCGGCTGGCATACACACGTTAGGCGACCTCTATCAAGATGCCACTCTTATCCCCTATAACGAACTGTCACAAGAAGAGGGCATACCTGCAGGACAGTTTCTCACATATGCTTCATGGACTGGCATACTAAGTGGCAAATGGGGGACATTTCACAAGAACTGCAGACACACCTACTGCTTCAATATATTCATGTTATGGGAGATGGTTGTCATCTTATTCGCTGGTTTGCAGACAGACTCCGTCTGCACACAGCAGTGGATCTGGCGCCTCTGCGTCGGTAGTGGGAGACGGATCTCGGACATCCATGCACAACTAAAGAATGGAACACCAGATTAGCAGGCCCCACGCATGTTCCCCGCAATGTCCGGTTCAGATTGATCCAATGATATTTTGTACACAGGGCATACATGACCCCAAAGAAACTTAATCGCTACTTTCACAGGAGCGACATAAGTTGCCCCCGGTGCTCTCTGCAGGATGTGGCATTATACATATGCTGTGGTCTTGACCAAGGCTGGGACACTTCTGGGAGGGAGTGATTCAAAAGCTCTCTGAATGCACAGACCGATCCATACCAAACACATGGGAAACCTGTATATTAGGGTTATATGTGAGAGACTGGAAGCATAGAGCCACAAATGGATTCCTAAATTTAGGCCTTATTGTAGCCAAGCGACAATAAGGCGCTGGAAATCCAAAGATCCGCCAGCTCTGATGGCGTGGAACCGCTCCCTCTTCAAATGGGCCAAAGCTTGAGGGTGTTTCCCTCCGCAGAGGCTACATTTGGGTTGCTTAAGTTCCTTATTGCAGACAGCTGGAATACGATTCCCAGTTCCTTCCAAGAAGCCGCTTGGCCAGATTCACAATCGGATACGCCTTTAGAGGTGGACCAGGCATAGGACCAGGAACGGAGAATTAAAACTCATAACAAAGGAATCCTATGCGAAGTGTGCCTTATCCAATGTAACATGTGTTGGTAGGGGTGATGAATACAGAAATGCCAATCATACAAAATGACACATGTCAGTATAAGCAATCCAGGGGAAATTGTTATGGGTCTCAATAAACCGGGAGTAAGTATATGTTGGTGTTTGATAAGTTCAAAAGAGTTTTAAGAGTGTACGCTAATTTCTACACCTCACAGGCGATATTGCATGATTTACTCGATTATAAAGTAGTGTGAAATGGACGCTCATGCAGTCTCTCACAAGGGCATCACTTACCAATATATACAGTATTTCCAACACCCCCACTTTTATTCACATGGACAGCATGGGGCTACAGCAACAGTCTGTTATTGGAAACGTAAATTATGTATGACACCTGATATGGGAACTGAGGTATTGTACTAATAGGTGTTGACACCTATGTTGTACATAGGTGTCTATATATGTTATAGACGAAAATTATATGTTTGCATATATTGTCATCATTCATGCCCATGGACTCTGTAACACCCCTGTACTAGCATATCTGAAAGAGACCATTAGTTATGGATTCTTTACCTTAGAATTACCCCCAGGCGTCAGACTGGATCCGGAGAATTTTTTCCTCAGAGTTACCCCTGTGCGTCGGTAGGTGGCGTCAGTCGACTCCGCGTTTGTTGTTGGCGTCGTGATTGCCGGAATGACGTCGCGGTATCTACTTAGACGCCGCCCAAGCGCTGACGTCAGTTCTTTCTTTTTCTGCGCCAGCCAGCGCAGATCCAGAGAGAGCGGTACCTTTAGTCACTTTTTGACTGTAATTTTTTTACTTTTGACAACATCTTTTTCGAGTCGTTCGACTCCTGGTGCACAGGGATGTCACATCGGCGGACCTCCTTCAAACCTTGTGGCTCTTGTCACAAGTTGATGTCGGTTAGGGATCCGCACCTTGTGTGCCTGTGGTGCTTGGAGCGCGACCACGACACAAAGTTGTGCTCCGACTGTCGGGCCATGAATCCGAAGTCTTTGCGGGAGCGGTCCCGAAAGCTTCTGGAGGCCTGGCAGTGGGCTCCGCGCCGCTCGAGGTCCCGGTCGAGAGCGAGGTCGCGGAGTCACCACAATCCTCGTTGAAGTCTTCATCTTCAGGTAAGTCGAAGCACAAAAAGAAGGTTTTAAGAAGCCCCCCACTCCCTCTTTGGGCAGCCCGACTCCGCCGGTGCGCCTTCGGGCCCTGTGGACTCGGTTGGGGTGTCTAAGCTTTCGATGCCGGCGGCTTTGGCCCCGGTGCCGCAGGGCCCCCAGGGATCCAGGCCTGGATCCGGATCGGCACCGGTCGACCTTACGACAACTCCTCTGGCGCCGAATACATTTGCGACACCTCCGCCCCTCCTCAACCCAGCAGACTATACCGGCACTTCCTCGGCACACTCACACAGCCGACCAGGCTATTTTTATCCATATTGTGCTCGCTCACGCAAGTCGTTCACGTGCCCCTTTTTAATGGTAACTTTTCCTCCATTTAGGTTACTTATCAACCCTTGTTGGATTCATTCGTGCAATCAGCCCCTTTCCTCATTCACGGACTGTGGAGTAAGATTTCTTTTTCCCTCACAGTAAGTCTCTCCCATGATTTGGAACATCCACATTATGTCCAGTATCATGTCTAGGGGGTCCCTTACGCCCTTTTCCTTTTCTTGTCGTCTCTGACTTTAGGAGCTCACAGGCCCTTCGTTTTTACCTTGCAGCCAGATTCGTCGTGCTGCTTTCATATATTTTGGTAATTATTTTATGATTTCAATACTTTGATACTTTCCTTACGCTCCCATCACCAAACTAATGCTTGGAATTCAATTACTCTTAGGTGCTTGCCCTTATCACAAGTCCCCCCCGCCCCCCCCCCTTGGTCCTGAAGAAGACCCCCCCAATAAGGCGGAAACAACCTTTATGCTTGCAGGGGTCGAAACGTCGACAGTTGTGTTATCATTTGTCAAACAGAGGCGACAGAGAATTTGTACCTGTGCCCTCAATATTGTTATAATTTGCCATATATGTTTTTTGCCAACACTTGGCTGGATAGGTTCAAAAATTTCTGAATGTATATAAATGCACTTTACCTTCCCTTTCTGTCTCACCATCACTTTATCCTTCCTAAACACTTACCACTCCCCCTCTGAGCACCAATACCATGCTAAGTTAGGTCATGGATTGCCTTGTTTATTTGATTTATTCTTGTGATACCCATTATGTGATTAAATAAAATCACATTTGCATTTGAGCTGTTTATGTTGATGCTTTATCGTTTTGTTCTTCAAATATATGATTAGATCTACTTTTTCCTATGTCTAAGTGCAATTGATTTACCACTGTGACCATCCTCTCTTGTAACACCAATTGCCAGTGGGCGGCAGGATTCGCCATCACCTCCCCCACTGGCACAACATCACGTTGGACAGGTGGGTTTTGCAGATAGTCCGAAGGGGCTACTCCCCTTCGAGACTGCCCCTCCCTCCATGCCACCTGTTTTCCATTGCATGTCGGAGGATTACTTGGCCTAGTTGCGGCTCTCTTGGCCAAGGGAGCCATCGAGCGAGTCCCTGTACCAGAAGTAGGTCGTGGTTGTTATTCCCGCTACTTCCTGGTGCCCAAGAAGGACAAAGGCCTGCGTCCTATCTTGGATCTCAGGGACGTCAACCGCTTCCTCCAGAAGGAGAAGTTCAACATGTTGACATTGGCTCAGGTCCTGTCTGCCCTCGACCCCGGAGATGGTAGCGTTGGACTTGCAGGACGCCTGTTTTCACATCCTCGTCCTGCATGCCCATCGGCGTTACCTACGGTTCACGGTAGGCCACGAGCATTTTCAGTTCATCGTGCTCACCTTTGGCCTTACCAGCGCCCCGCAGGTGTTAACGAAAGTGATGGCGGTGGTCGCAGCTCATATGCGCAGATCAGGGGTTCCAGTCTTCCTCCTATCTCGACGACTGGCTGTTGACGGCGAGTTCGCCACAGGCTGTCGTCTCCCACCTCCAGACTACGGCGGACCTCCTGCATTCGCTGGGGTTCACAATCAACGTGCCGAAGTCACACCTGATTCCCTCTCAGAAGCTTCTTTTCATCGGGGCGGTTCTGGACACAGCGCAGTTTCGGACTTATCCTCCCGAGCAGCGAGTCCGGGATATTCGGGCTATGATTCCGATCTTTCAGCCTCTATCCCGGGTTTCAGTCAGAATGACCCTGAGGCTGCTGGGCCTCATGGCCTCCTGCATCCTGCTGGTGGATCATGCCAGGTGGCATATGCGGGCTCTGCAGTGGGACCTGAAATTCCAGTGGGCACAGCATCAGGGGACTCTTTCCGATTGCGTCCAGATCTCGGATGGCACTGCACACCAATTGCAGTGGTGGCTAATGAACCAGGATTGGGTCAACGGCAGATCCCTCTCCCCTCCCCAACCAGAGTTCACAGTGGTGACAGATGCATCACTTCTGGGGTGGGGCGGCCACATGGGGGAGGCGGAGATCAGAGGCCTCTGGTGTCAGGCGGAGTCCGGGCTCCGCATCAACCTTCTGGAGCTCCGGGCGATTCATCTTGCACTGAAGGCATTCCTTGCTTCTCTACAGGGTAGAGTAGTGCAGGTGTTCATGGACAACACCACCGCCATGCGGTATTGCAACAAACAGGGCGGTGTGGTTTCGTGGACCCTCTTTCAGGAGACCCTTCGTCTCTGGAAGTGGCTGGAACATCAGGGCATGTCCCTGGTGGTTCAACACCTGGCGGGTTCCCTGAACGCCAGGGCGGATGAACTCAGCCGCCGGTGCATGATGCATCACGAATGGTGTCTTCACTCAGAGGTGGTGCACGGTCTCTTTCGGCAGTGGGGAGAGCCTTGGTTAGATCTATTCGCCGCCAAAGAGAACGGTGGCATCACCATTACATGCCAGAGGCGGGTGAGCCACACCGAAGATGGGGGGGGGGGGGTCAGGGCCTTTTTCCAGTGAAGTGCGATGATCTGTTTTGCTGTTCCCAACATGTGGAGTATTAAACGCCAGTCTGAGTGGGTCATGGCCTTAAGGGATCGAGGTCGAAGTCCCAGGACCACCACCCCAGGGGTGCTCGGGATGGGAAACCCTATTACATCCTTAACATGGCTCAGTACCTCTTTCCAAAAGATCGTCAGAAGTGGGCAGGACCACCAAATGTGGATGAACGACCCTGTGTCTGCCCTACATCGCCAACACAGTGCTGTGGAGGCAGGGAACATTTTCTGAAGGCAAAGCGGGGTATAATACCATTGTGCCATCACTTTGTAGGCAGACTCTTGTTGTGTGTTGCTTTTAAAAAAGTTAGGGATGTTTCTCCATAACTGTTCCCAATGCTCAGGGGGGGGGCGTCCTCTGAAATGTCTACATGCCACTTGCGTTGGTATGGGTGTAAAGGCAGGGGGCGGGAGTGTTCCAAGCCCTTGTAGGTGCGGGAGATTAGGCCTCGTGAGCCATTGAAAGATCGTACTAGCAGTTCAAAAGGGGTCAATGTGCACGTGGCTCCCAATGTATTTTCGGTATTATGTAGCCAGTGCCTAACTTGATAGTACTGAAAGTGTGCTCTAGGGGGAAGGTGATAGTCCTGCCTACATTGGTCAAATGTTTTAAAGGTCTCTCCCACGAAGAGGTCCGCTACCGTACGACACTCTCCCGCTACCCAGTCGTGAAAGAGTTTGGTTGTAAGGCCGGGGGGAACTGAGGGTTACGTGCCAGGGGCAGTGTTGGGGGAGGCGAATGAAGTAAGCATGTGACTAATCGCTATCGTGTCCCATATCTCCTGGACCGTTCTTGTGGGAGTAGCGATATAGGCACCGCGAGGGCGCGCTCTCTTTGGTAGCCAAGCCAAATCTCACAAGGGGCGACAAGTCACCCCCCTGTCCTTATGAAACCAGTGTTTCTCGCCTTCACGTACTACCCACTCCGAAATAAAGCGCAAGTGCGACGCCCAGTAGTAGACCACGAGATTGGGACTTGCAAGACCCCCTCGGTCTTTTGGCGACATTAAAAGTTTGTTGGAGAATCTCGGTCTTCCCTTGCCCCAAATGAAGGAATTGAGCTCAGCCTGGAGGCTTAGGATGTCCCGTTGAGGGATAGAGGTTGGAAGCGCCTGGAAGAGATACAATAGTTTGGGCAGAATAGACATCTTTACCGCATTGAGACAGCCCAACCACGATATTGGGAGCGACTTCCATCTTCTAAGATCCTCTCGGACAGAGCATCTGTACTCCGGCCAGTTAGCCTGAGTCCAAGAATCTAGTGTAGCTGTGAGGTTGAGCCCCAGATATCGAATAGAATGTGGAGCCCATTGGAACGGGGAGTGGTCAGTTAGCTCGGCAATCTCCAGATGGGAAAGGGTAAGGTTCGATACCTGCGACTTATTGATGTTAATTTTAAGCCCCAAGACCGTTTCAAACTTAGAGAGCATGAGAAGGAGGGCAGGGAGGGAGCTCTGAGGGTCAGCAAGAGTCAGGAGCACGTTGTCTGCAAAGAGAGCAGCTTTATGTTGAATTCCCGCAAATGGGAATCCCCTAATCGCCACCGACTGGTGTATTGCAATAGCCAAGGGTTCTATAATCGGGGCAAAGAGCAGGGGTGACAACTGACACTCCTGACGCGTTCCTCTGTGGATCTGAATCGGGAGAGTGAGTAGACCGTTAATTCTTATTCGGTCAGACGGTGACATATAAGAGGCCATTATACGAGATGCCATTACTGGTCCCAGGCCTATCCTGCGCAGTACCGCTCTGAAAAAGGTCTAATCCACCCTGTCGAACGCTTTCTCAGTATCAAGGGAAAGCAAGAGAGCATGAATATTACGCTGATGGGCCTTCTCCACCAGATGGGCTATCGGCCTGAGGTTATCTGCCCCCTGTCGTTGGTGGATGAAGCAGGACTGGTCCTGGTCAACCAATCCAGGGAGGAACGGTGCCAGACGATGTGCTAAAATTTTGGTAAATAATTTGGCGTCAACGTTAAGGAGGGAAATGGGACGATAGAAAGCACAAGATGCCGGATCTTTCCCCGGTTTAGGGATAAGAGCTATTTGCGCCTCGCCCATAGTAGGAGTCACACTGGCAGTGTCGGCGAAATAATTAAATAACCGAAGTATCGGAGCCCGCAGCTGGGGGAGGAAAAGACGGTAGAATGAGATTGTAAGGCCATCGGGCCCTGGAGATTTCCCTAGCGGCATGCTTTTTAAGGCTTTTAGAGGTTCTTCAGGGGTAATCGGGTCTTCTAGTTGCTGAGCATGAGACGAATGCAACGATTCCCAAGTGCACGAGGCAAGGAAGGGCTCAATCTCCTCTAGGGAGACTTCGCCTTGATCATAGAGGGACGTAAAAAAGGAGCAGAAAGCTTGTTGCTTATCCGCTTCAGTTATGGCCCATAGGTCCCCCCGATCTTGATCCTGGAGATGTGGCTCCAAGAGATGCGCATACGGAGCCGACGAGCCAATAATGAGCCCACCTTGTTTCCCCCTTCATAAAACGTTTGTTTCAACGCGAGGAGTGAGTGTTCAGCATTATTTACCCGAAGTGCTTTTAGTTGACCCCGAAGCGAGGCTAGGCGTTTCTGACGCTGTCTGGAGGGAGCGGTGTGCTCCTGTCTCTCTAATGTTTTAATATTGCGTGAAAGACCAGCTTCGACCAGGCGAGATTCACGCGTTCGGGCAATTGAAATTGAGGTAATGACGCCTCGGATAGTTGCCTTAAATGCGTCCCAGAGTACCTGGTCGCTAGTGTCAGGAAGGTCGTTTGTTTCAAAGTACGCTTGGATTGCCTGACGTATTTCAGCCACATTAACTTGATCTCGCAAGATGTGTGGGGGAAGCCTCCAGCGAACGGAGCGTGTTGTCGTACCCAGGCCTGCCATGGTGATTTCAAGATGGGCATGATCCGAGATCGATATGTCCGATATATATGCGGACTCTAGCGAACGTATAAGTGATTGAGATAAGAAAAAGTGGGCTATACGCGAGTAGGACCGATGGACATGTGAATAAAAAGTATAATCCCTTGTGCCTGGTTCTGCATAACGCCATGCATCCAGAAGACCCAAGGCCTCAAAATCGTGCTTGAGCGCTGCAGACATGGCTCCAGTACCTTGAAAAGCGGACGAGCTGCGGTCCATGCCCGGGTCCCAGACAAGGTTGAAGTCCGTCCGTCCCCCCCACCTTCCCCAAGAAGAATCTGGCCCGTTTCTTGAGAGACCAGGTCCTTTAATACATTCCTAATGTATGTGTCTTGAGAGTGGTTAGGTGCATAAATGTTGATTAATGGGAGAGGTCTGTTATGGACAAGCACCTGAAGCTTTAAATACCGCCCCTCCCTATCTCGGACCACCCGAGTTCCCTGTATGCGTATGCCTGGCTTGAAGAGAATGGCCAATCCAGCTGTTTTATATGATGAAGAAGCCCATGCTTGGCCAGGGTATTTAGGGTGTGTCATGCGCTTTATGTCTGCCTGTAGGAGGTGAGTTTCTTGTAGAAAGATGATATCTGGGACCTGAATCAGAAGATAGCGCCAGACCTGCCGCCGTTCGTTAGGCGCAATCAGCCCCTTCACATTAAGAGAAAGACATTTAATCTGCGTCATGGTCAGTTATATTTGAGAGAGGACGCCATTTTACAACAATATCTCTTCACCCCTGTCCCAGAAGCCCCCCAACCCGGACGACGAGGTGTGGCTGTGAATGGGAAATTTGAAAGAGGATACGTCTACTGATTGAGGTCCCTGAGCACAACACTCTCCACGGTCAAGACAGTATGCAACAAGGCAGCAGCGCGGCGGGGTGATTTGCAATTTTCTCCCCCCCCCTAATGGACTCACAGGGAGAAAGGAGAAGAGGGAAAAGAATAAGAAAAAAAAAACAATTCAAATACAGACCAGGCCAACAGGGCCCTGATAGACCATTCCAGTCCTGGAGAAGCCCATTGGTATGAACCAGGGCGACTCCGAGGAAGTCCCTCCTCATATGGACCAATTAAATGTCGGGGGTTGCCAACATGATCATATAATTGGTCGCTACCACTCCGTCCAGCGGCCGGTCCACTCTATAGTAACAAGGAATAAGACTTAGTGCTCCCCCAAACAATTCTGGGATTTCAGAATACAAAGCCATGTCTGGAGGTGAGTTAAGCTAGATTAAAGAAAACTCTCTCGACAGATAACCATACCCATAGATCAAACAAATAACCCAAAATGATCATAGTCACATAAGGTTTGAGACTCATCGCTCTCAGGCCAGGGATTCAAAGTGTTCCAGGAGCTATGTAATCTTATTCAAGAGGCAGCAGGTGAAGGGGGCCCAGAAACCGGTCGAGAGCGTGCCGGAGACCCAGCCCCGCCCATGGACTGAAGATGGTGGATAATGTCTTGTGAAGTATCACTTGGTCTCCGAATCCGCCCCGGGGGGGGGGGGAGATAGACTGTAGACCATTTAGGGCGAAAAGAGGTCCTAGGGCGGGTAGCCCCCGAGGTCGGACTGACGGGTTGGGATTCCGACTGAAGCTGGAGAAGCTGCAGAGCCTCCTTCAAGGATCTAATAGACAGACGTTTACCCTCCCATGTAAAATTTAAAGAAAAGGGATGCCCCCACTGATACTTGATTTTATGATCCCTCAGCTTGTCAGTTACTGATTTGAAGTCCTTGCGTCGTCGCAGCGTGACTGGGGCCAGGTCCTGGAAAATTTGTATGGGGTGTCCTCCATAAGAGAGAGCCGCTTTCTCCCTGGACCCACGAAGAATTGCCTCCTTCTCCGTGAAGAAATGCACTCGCGTCAAGATGTCAGGGATTAGATTTGAATTGGCACGAGGGGCAGGTACTCGATGTGCTCTATCTAGTGTAGGGGGGGGGAAGCGTCCTCATCACCTCTGAACTCCTTGAGAAGTTCCGCCGTGTAAGTCATTATGTCTTGGCCCTCCGCACCCCTAGGGACCCCTCTAATACGTAGATTATTCCTCCGGCTCCTATTTTCCAAATCCTCCTGTTTGATCTGGAGTTCTTTATGCTGTTCTTCGAGCGTTGCCATGTGGCACCTGAGTTCCTCCTGATCCTCCGTCCGTGTATCTAGTGTCCGTTCTAAGTCGTAGACTCTGGTTCCGATTTCCGACACCTCGCGCCGAATGTCTTGCAGGCAGGGCTTGAACTCAGATTTGAGTGAACCAATTTCTGTCTTTATCTCCTAGAGGAAATTGGTCATGAAGGCTTGTGTGAGGGGGTTCGCCTCAGTACCTGCCGGGGCCACCGCCATCTTGGGGGTCTGTTGAGCCGCCGCAGTGGAAGGTGGTTTCGCCCAGAGTGAGGCAACTGTTTCTTTAGGGGCAGGAGGGGCTGTGTCTTTTCCCCCTTTGGTGCGGGGCATACTTCGACCAGGTTTCCCATCAATCCTTATGATCCGCTGTCAGTGGGCAGTTCTCGAGGCCAGCAAAGTTCCACTCAAGGGGGAGAGTGCCCCAGCAATCAAGTCTGTCCCAGCTGCCCCCTCAAGAAGCTTCAGGCGCAGAGGGGATGGCAACTATGGACAGGGGCCAATGCAAGGCCAGCACGGTCCAAATCTGAGGGCCCCGATCCCGCTCGTGGACGAAGGGGGGAAAGATGTGTTCAGGCTCCAACTCGCTGCTCGATTGTGCAGCCGATTTCCCCCAATGCTCCCCCAGGGGAACCTGCCAAATTGCGGGAGGCCCCCGTAAAGATGTAGGACTTGATCTCCTCCGCACCACCAGCAAGTGTCAAAGGCCAGCGAAGGAGTGGAGGGGGACCAGTAAGCTGGCTGAATGCACAGCCGATCCTCCGCTCACCACAAGGCTCACAGATGGCCCCCTGCTCCAACCACGAGTGTCCTCCTCACCTCCTTTTACGCCGCCTCGGTGTCAAACTCCTGGCCTTAGGATCGTGCAAGAGGGCTCGAAGGTGGTGTCTGCTACCCTCTCCTGATCTGCCGCAGTGCCAAAGCCCTCCGGGCCAGGGGGAGGAATCACGTCGCCTCCACTCCAGGGGGCAGCAGGGCACCGCAGCACAATCCCAGCACCAACAGCGTGGCAGGCTCTCCTCCCTTCACGAGGAGAGGGCCCACAAGATGGCAGCTCAATGCAGGGCTTGCGAGCTGCAAGTGCTAGTACTCGCAAAGGAGGAGCCCGGTCCCCAAGGGCTCCCTCCCCGATGTAGAAGAGCGCAGGGCGGCAAGCAAAGGATCTACGGGTTCCAATCGCCTGTGGAGCAAGTTCTCCCTAGGTAGGCCGCAGGGCCGGAGAGCCGCCTTGATCGCCGCCGAGCCCAGATTAATCAAGGGGGCTCAAGTGATGGTCTGGGTCCGGTCCACAACCCCCGGTTCCTCAAGGGCGGCCCCCGGGCAGCGAATCTGCCGCCGGGTCCTTCCCGCCAAGTCCACAGGCCGCAACGATGTTTTCCAGCTCTGTCATGGCCAGAGCCAAGATGGCAGATAGAGCCACTCCCTCCGGGAGATTCCTCGCGGTGGCCCTGGCACTGGATCGGGAACTTACACAGGAGGTCAAGGTGGCGCGGGGGTTCTCACTCACCCCAGGACAGGGTCAGGCCGTTTCCCCGAGGTCTCGCGGCTGCTGCGTATGCTTGGCCGGCCGCCGGGATGCGGAGCAGACGCGAAGATAGTCTTACTCCATCGGAGTCTTCGCCACGCCCCCATTGGAGTCTTGGCCACGCCCCGAGAGACCTTTTAATGAGCTTGCACAGGTCACCCCTAACCAGTAGGCCTTGTGCCAATATCTCAGCTTTCCTAAAGTAGTCGTCCTTCCATTTGTAATTTTTGTGAATACACAAAAGATGTCCAAATGGGAGACAATCGCTCGGGTCCTTGAGATTGCTGCTGGCATATTGTAGTGAGGAATTGGGATCGATTGGTTTCCAATACAAGCTAGTACCAAGTAGGCCATAATTAACTGACATAACAAGATCCAGAAACTGAGAAGTTAAGTGTAGGTCCATGGATAATTAATTGAGCTACGTAAGGAATTGGTTAAGGGAATCAACATTGCCTTTACTGATGAAGAAATATCAATGTATCTTTTCCATAGACGTATGTTGGAGAAAAACAAGTTTATGGCTGAATCATAGATTAATTTACATTCAAAGTCATTGACGTAAAGTATTGCAAATTTGGGAGCAAAGCAAGCTCACATCGATGTACCTTTTACCTGTAGGTAATAGGTGCAGTGAAATTGAAAGTAGTTAGTGAGGATACTGTAGAGTAAGTGTACAGTGGGTACTGGCATGGGTGCTGGTCGTTTGTGCAAGATTTCAGTAATGACCCTCAGGTCATCTTGTTGAGGCTATATTGATATAAAGAGACTCAATGTCAAGACAAACCAAATGTTTTTCACTGTTGGAGGGTGTGTCAATTTGATTTATCAAATCCCCACTGTCTCATACATAACGAAGTATAAGGGGTACACATTTCTTAATAAAATGGTCAATGTACTTGCCCAGTGGTTCCAGTACTGAGCCGCGACCAAAGATTATTGGTTATCCAGGTGGTGTAAGGGGATATTTGTGCATCTTGAGCAACGTGTATTTGGCTGGTGTACAGGGAGATTTAATGTTTAGGAAATCAAATTCCTGTTTATTTAAAACAGATGTATTGAGTTAACTCCCTAATGGTAGTCTGTATTTGTTCCAAAGGGCTACCTGTGAGGGTTTTGTAATGGTCACAATTGCTTAATTGTCTGTTGATTTCATCAACATAGGCTGTGGTATCCTGCTCTATAATGCATCCACCTTTGTCTTGCGGCTTGATGACAATAGAGTCATTGTTTTTGAGGACCTGTCTTTCCTCAAAGGTAATAATTCATGTAGTGTTTTTAATGCATTTATTTCTTTAGAAACCATTTTTTCAAAGGCCAAGGATTGGGTAGGCAATTTGGAACTGGGGGGATTAAAGGTAGATGGTGATCTCAATCGGTTGGATTAAAAAATTCCACGTATGTATTTTAGGCGAAGTGTCCTAAATAACTAAGATATTTCTAGTTTGTTACTGAAAGATATCACTCCTTTCTCTGGGGTTACAGGACAGATCACAGCTGAGAAGCTAGATAGCCGTGGCAGAGAGGACCTGATTGGAGATATTAAAAATGGGAGCTAAACCTTTTCTCTTTTAATTGATTCTCCCCAAATTCCTTTGTTTCATTAACCGTATTTAGCTGTGTAGTTAATTGTTGACTGACCGTGGCCTCTATTGGTGTTCTATCATCTTATTGCTTTGTGTGTAACTGTGGTTCTACATTAATTAAATATTTGTTCTGCGCTAAATTGCTATTAATTAATTTTTGCATCCGTTTGTTTTTGGTACCTTTAGATTCTTTCAGGTGTTACTTTATATTTGTAATTATTCATACTCTGTAACTAGTCTCTTGTTTCGTAAGCTGACAGGGTGTCTCTGTATGCTGCGCTTCATTTCCTCAGCTTATTTACCCTTTTTCAAAACCTTTTTGTTGTTAATAATTTCAAATAATTCTCGCTATTCCACCGATTGTTTGCCTATTAATGGCATCACCAGTGTGGTCCAGTCTTTCTTCTCCCCTTTGTGCAGCTCCAGCTGGCACCCTTGTCAGTATTTCTTTCATTTTCTCTCCCACATGACGCGTGGAGCCGTATAGACAGTCAGCGAACTCCTAGCCGGCATCCAGATTGTCAAATGCATTGATGTAGACTAGCGCAGCTGTCCTTCTGTCTCATGTGCTGACACGTGTGCAGCCCAGTAAGTATTTATCGCTCATAACTTGTTTGTGTATTTTTCTTTATTTTCGCCTTATCACCAGCCGACTGGACAACAGCAATGCCCTCTACGTAGGAATGGTCGCACACCTTCTACAGACACTTCAGACCATACAGAATGCCGCTGCCAGACTCATCCTCTGCCTTCCCCGCAAACCCATATCACACCCCACCGGCTCCCCATACAGAAGAGATGCCAATTCAAGTTGCTGACCCACCCACAAAAGGCTCTACACAACCAAGGACCTGCCTACATTAACCACTGCCTGAACCTCCCCCAACCATCGAGAAGACTACACTCCACCTCCCTTTCACTTGCCCTTACTCCCCGCATCTACCGAAGTAGAAGTGGAGGATGCTCCTTCTCCCACATCGCAGCAAAGACCTGGAACAACTTCCCCATGCACCTCCGGACCATCACGTCGCTTCCGAAATTCCAAATGTGCTTCAAGACCTGGCTGTTCGAGTAAGACTCTGGGGCCTGCAAGCGCCTGGATACCCTATCGGTTGATAAGCTGCGCTTTATAACTACTGATTGATTGATCATCTAATTTTAAAACATTGCTGTTGTAACACACCCCACGCGTTGTGGCTTTGTTGTATGTACAAATTTCTGCACAAACGTAGCATAGTACTCCAAGTCTTGTGAATTACCTCAGTTGGTTCGTGTCCTCTTCTTCCAAGAATTTATATATTTTTTTCTTCAACATCAATCCTGCCTCGCTCAAACCAACATTATTTTAAGACATGGTTGTTCTCCTCCACAGTCTACTGAAAGTCCTGAAGAAATATTACATTATTCAACCCTTTAAATACTGCTTAAATCATCCTTTGAAAGACTCTTGCCTCTGACAACAGGCCAAACAGCATTCTAGTTAACTGGAATGCAACCTTCATAGTAATGAAGGCAGTAAGTTGCGAATTTTGGTCCAATTTGATCTGGTAATGCACTTTCATTAGATGTATGTTTGGAAGGTACTCCACCCCCCCCCCCCCCCCACTCCCCACCCTCTTTACCCCTTTTCAACAGGAGGTAGAATTTGTTGATAAACTGATCAACCGTAATATTCTGGTTGAGGCAGTGCAGAACTGAACTTCAGTCTGTTTTCCTTGATGACCTCTGGGGACACGCCAGCTCTATGATCCCCTCTTTGACATTTCTTTTAATTTAGTTTTCACCTTCTCCCTCACAGTGACTGGGCTCTTGCCACTTTATGCTGGATGGCTACAGCATTCTGTATCGGCTCAATCTTATGGATGTACCTGCTGAGCTGTTCAAACTCCTTCTTGCTCACATGGTGAATTATTAGTGAGCAGTTGAGCCCTCCACAAACCTAACTTGATTTGGCGCTCTGATTTATGATATGTAAATCGTACTAATGCATTTACACCCAAATTGGAGGACCATTGTAAAGAACTGGGTCGCGCAAGTATGTATTAAGAAATGAGTGTTTATCCAAATATCATCCTACTGACCAAAGAATCCACTGTGCATTCCACTTCCAGAATGGAATTCACTCCAACATTCCTGGCAGAACATACCAGGGTTTAACACGTCTCCGTTCCTTAAAAGAAAATGCAATCAACAATTGTCCAATTATCATAAAAATATACAGAGTGCATTGTATACAAGATCACAAATGTATAAACATAAATGGTGATATATATATATATATATATATATATATATATATATATATTCACTGAAAAAACCACAGGTTTCAGGGACGTTATAGTTAGAAATTAGCATGTAAAAACCTTAGTAATTCACTGAAAAAACCATGGGCTTCAGGGACGTTATAGTTAGTTGGACATTTCACTCGTATAAAACCAGAAAAATTCGGCTGTTATAGTTAGTAGAGCTAACTATAACTCGCGCCCCCGCAATGCACTGCTGATGACGTCACATATTACATCACTCATGACATGCTCAGTGACATCACTGATGACCTCACTGATGACATCATCCACGTGATCATCTGATGCACCTCCTCACACACTAATAAAACCTTTCATACACCCATTCTAAAATAGACTACCAATATCGAAACCATAGACACACCAATAGCAGTTAGTACATACCCGCTCAGTGATTCATACGTCTACACACACATCCACCCACTAACCCATACAGTCCCTCATACACGCAGTCATTCATCAATACAGCCACTGATATATCCACTCATACACCCATATAAACACTCACACACTGCCACTCACCCAAAGAGTTACTCAAAAACCTAGTCAGTCACCCAAAGAATTAATTACACTGCCATTTACTCACCTATACAGTTATACACACACCACGTCACTTATTCATACAGATACGTACTGGCTTCAACAATTACTGACATAAGCACACACTTATCCATGCAGCCACTGTCACAATCACTCACTGTCACATATACTCACTTATATACTCCAACACTCACAAATACTGCCTTTCACATATGTAGTTACTTACACATATACCACTAACATATCCATTCACTCACCAACACAGCTATACGTACTCACTCACCCATACACTCCCTAACACGCACTCATAAACGCATACACCCAGTGAATTACCCACTCACACATCTATGCACAGTCACACACCCCCCACCCACCCACACAGACACTCAGGCACCCATACAGATTCTCAGACAACTAATGAATAACCCATATAGACACTCATTTAGCTACTCACCAACCCATTCAGCCGCTTACACACCAACTAACAGACTGATACAGACATTTACACAGTTTACTCACTAACCCATGCATTCAGTAAGACAAGTTTAATCACTCATTTATACAGTCAGTCACGCACCTACTAAATCATCTATTCAGACACTCATACACCCACTCATACTTCAACACACCTTGGCATTTATATATATAAAACATATTTAAACTTTACAGAAACAGTCACTGGATGATGTCATCAGTGATGTCACTAACCATGTCATGAGTGATATAATATGTGACGTCATCAGCAGTGCATTGCGGGGGCGCGAGTTATAGTTAGCTCTACTAACTATAACAGCTGAATTTCTCTGGTTTTATACGAGTGAAATGTCCAACTAACTATAACGTCCCTGAAGCCTATGGTTTTTTCAGTGAATTTCTAAGGTTTTTTAAATGCTAATTTATAACTATAACGTCCCTGAAACCTGTGGTTTTTTCAGTGAATTTCTAAGGTTTTTTAAATGCTAATTTCTAACTATAACGTCCCTAAAACCTATGGTTTTTTCAGTGAAAATAAATATATATTACTGCTCCTCTGCACCTTTAACAGCGGATCACTCGTATGGCGGGTGCTATCTACATGGTGGTGCCCCGTGTTGAATGCAAGCTCCAAAACTCCTCTCCCATCCGGAAAAAAGTAATAGCACTCACAGGGTTAGACTTCGCAATCTTTTTTAATTTTCAGTGCTACAAAACAAACGCGTTTCGGAAAGTTCCTTCTTCAGTGTTTACGTTTCACACTGAGAGGCGCCATTTTAAATATTGTGATAACGGGTCATGAAAACAAAGAAGGACTTTTTCGCCACATTTTGGGCGCCATCTTTAAGTGGTGTGCATGATTTGACATCGATAAATACTTTGTTGCAAAAGTTATTTACAATTTTCCATTCAAATTTCATCGTATATCGACAATTACTTAATATTAGTTCTCGAGTAAGCTATACCTCGCTGAACATCATACAAGTATAACTTCTTTTATGAATCATCATGCGTCACCACTAATGTCATTAACTGATCTTGCCGTGTATCGGCTAATGGCAATCCCCTGTAAGAGATTGCCCATTGTCCCTCTACAGTATTTTAATATTCATATCATTTCTCTATCAAGCCGTATATCGGCTAATTCATAATACCCATTTATCCATACATATTCCAGGAAGAAGAACCGATAAGATACAATGCAATTATTCATCATAAAAACACAATGTAGTTATTAGTCTTAAAAAACATGTGCACGCTCCCTAAGTACCTAGATGTACTATCAACTCCTCCCCACTATTTAGTCCATTTGGAGTCTTTGTTTGCAAATCAATAATATATCGTGACTCCAGTCTCCTTAATTTTAACACTCTGTCCCCTCCTCTAATACTTGGGGGCACATGATCCAAACTGAAGTGCTGTAGTAAGTCTCTATTGCTTCGATGTTTGATAGCAAAGTGTCTGGCGACTGGATAACTTAAATCCTTAATCGCTATTGCACGCATATGCTCCAATATCCTTATCTTCACACTATGTATCGTGCTGCCTACATACCTCAAGCCACAAGGGCACATCAGGCTGTAGACCGAATGGGTGGTTTGGCATGTCATGAACTTGTTAATGACCTTGCGTGCTTTCATCCCCTTAACCTCATAGGTCAGCACTCTTACTGAAAGCGCAGGCCTTGCACTTTCCGCAGGGATAAAAACCTTTCATTTCGCTCAGTGTCCCTTGCTTCGATGGAATCATGTCTGGATGGCTATGGACCAGTCTGTCTTTTAATGACCTGGCCTTTCTGAAAGTTATCTGTGGAACTGGTGGGATATCCATCCCAATAATCATGTCTGTTTTTAAAACATGCCAGTTTCTACGGAAGATATTTCTTAAAAAATCAGCATCTTCCGAATAAGTTGTGATTAAACGAAACTTTTCCTCATCATTCTTCTTTTTCTTGTTACTGTCTTGTGTGTTCCCTATTAACCTGTCTCTTTGTATGTTGTTCACTTTTTTTTAAGGTGTTTTCCAGCAGGTCTATACTGTAACCTCTGGCCACAAACCTCCCAAAGCTTTCTCTGGCTGCTACGTCAAAATCACACTTTCTAGAACAGTTAAGTTTTAGCCGGAGGAATTCCCCATAGGGTATGCTGTTTTTGAGACTATTGCCCGCCGTTGGCTTTCGAAACAAAGCAGTGGAAATTTTACCATCCAGTATTTCTACCCTGAGGTCGAGATAGTTCACTGCCACTGAACTAATCTCCCATGTGAACCGTAAATTGACATCATTGTTGTTAAGATGTTCAATATATTCCTCTGCTTTATCGGCCGACCCCCTCCATACCAGGAAGAGGTTGTCGATATATCTGTACCAGGCTACTATTTCCTTGGTCCAGATATCATTGGCTGGAGACCAGGCCACCTGCTCCTCCCACCAGCCCACGAATAAATTTGCGTAGCTGGGGGCGAAGCAGGTGCCCATTGCGGTCCCAGAGACCTGTCTGTAAAGGTCCCCCTGGAATAGAAAGATGTTATTTAACAAGCAGAATTCAATCAGCTCGATCAGCATGTTGTGTTCCACAAATTTTAGTGATCTTTTTCTCAGAAGAAATTCAACCGCATTGAGTCCGTGCCCAGAATTGATACATGTGTATAGACTTGTAATGTCTAGTACTATCAGGCTATACGATGGTTCCCACTTCTGATTCTCAATGTGAGTGATAAAGTCCTTAGTGTCCTTGATGTATGAGGACAATTGTGACACTGACTGAAAGAGAAAGTGATCAACAAACATAGACAGGTTCTCAGTAAGACTTCCCAAGGATGACACTATGGGCCTACCAGGTGGTCTAACACTGTCCTTGTGAATCTTTGGTAGGTGATAGAACGTTGGAATCACTGGATTGGTGGTTCTGAGGAAGAGGTATTCATCTGTGTCCAGCATGGATTTGTCATGCCATTTCTTGATTAATGCATGATACTGAGTGACACTGTCCTGATATCTAGCCTTCGTTGTTGGTTCATAATAACGATTGTCCATTAGTTGTCGAAGAGCTTCCCCAACATATTGTTCCCTGGACACCAGGACAATATTGCCCCCTTTATCTGAGGGCTTGCAAATTACCGTTGTGTCTTTTTGCAAGTTCATCAAAGCTTTCTCCTGGGCTTCTGTCATGTTTCTTCTGTTGGACGTGGGTTTCATGTTCTCCCGAAATCTTACTAGGTCTTTAATTACTGCTTCAGAGAATGTGTCGATCGCATCTAGAGGCATCTGCGGTAAAAATTGTGAAGTTGGCTTGAATGTTCTTGGGGGTGCCTCTTGCTCTATCCCTAGGCATCTTGTTCTTTGTGTTACTGATTCATCATTCCTGTCACCTTCTTTCTCACATTCCTGGCGTAGTTCCTCCACCAGTTCCAATGTTGTCAAATCATCTACTGTCAACAGATCTGTGTCTTTAATTTTACCTTTTAGTTGTCTAGCTTCCTTGATGGTAGGTTTCAATTTAAAGTATTTGTGCAATTTAAGCTTCCGCACAAATTTAAAGAGGTCAATCCTCCGTGAATTCGAGACGGTTATGGGGGCAGAAAGTTAAGCCCAATTTTAGTACAGATTCTTCTGTCATTGTTAACTTTCTTGATGTCAATTGACAGGTTGTCTGCTTTCATCACCATCTTCCCCCCCTCTTGCTCCGGGTAACCCTTGGTGTCACATTGCCTCTTCCTCTTCCAGCCGCCCCTTCTGGTTTGTCTGTGTTTGCCTCCGGAGGTTTGCTCTTCCCTCCTCTCAGCCATGACCGCCGTATTATGTTGAACTCCTCGTGAAAAGGAGTTTTTCGTTGCCCTTCAGAGGGGCCTGCTATTTCGTCTTCAGATTGCTCATTTTCGGTAATATCAGATTCCGAGGTCTCCACCCTAACTGGTACCGATATTGACGCCGCCTTCTTTTTTGACATCTCTTTTCTAGGTCCGTCAAATTTCTTTGCGAACGTCAATACCCTTCCCATGACATAGTCTCTTTCATCTCGCTCAAATTCTTCTTGTTTCCTCTGTCTAATTTTCATTTCGTATTGCTGCAGACGCTTCTTCATTGCTTCTCTTAGTTCCTCTTGTCTGTTCTTATCTCTGTCTTTACTCATCTCCTCCTCCAGTGTTTGTATCTCTGTCAAGACTTTTGTTCTATCGCTCCAAGCGAATTTTACAAGTATCTCCAACATGCCTTTACATGAAGATGCTGTATGCTCCGCCCACTCTTCTAAAAGGAGTGGGTCCGGATTCTCATATGCTGGCACCGTGTAGATGCACAACCCTCTCGGGACTCTCTCCACCTCGATATAATTCTGGAGGGAGGTCGCCTCCCACCACTTGCGCATCTCTCTCTCATACAGTCTCTCCAGTTTGGAAAATTGTGTCTGCAGGGTGTTAGACATATTGTGACTCTCAGTGGTTCCTGCACGTGCCATATCAGTTTTCTTCTTCCTAAACATGTCAGCGGCTGCCTCTCTGCGCGCTGTCTCACTAAACATGTTAGTTGTTTGTTTAGTGTGAGCTCCGATCCCGGGCTCCCTCGAAATCAAAGTTCGTTTGCTTTTGCTAACCCCTCGCCAAGACCTGGATCTAATCCACTCGTTCCAAAGATTCGCATACACACGGCTTACCGGACTGTCTGAAGATCCAATATCATTTTAACAGTTTCGTCCGTATGCCGCGATGTACCGGTTAGAGTGTTGTCGTCTCCAGGACGGTGCTTCCGCTTCGAAATTACTGCTCCTCTGCACCTTTAACAGCGGATCACTCGTATGGCGGGTGCTATCTACAAGGTGGTGCCCCGTGTTGAATGCAAGCTCCAAAACTCCTCTCCCATCCGGAAAAAAGTAATAGCACTCACGGGGTTAGACTTCGCAATCTTTTTTGATTTTCAGCGCTACAAAACAAACGCGTTTCGGAAAGTTCCTTCTTCAGTGTTTACGTTTCACACTGAGAGGCGCCATTTTAAATATTGTGATAACTGGTCATGAAAACAAAGAAGGACTTTTTCGCCACATTTTGGGCGCCATCTTTAAGTGGTGTGCATGATTTAACATCGATAAATACTTTGTTGCAAAAGTTATTTACAATATTCCATTCAAATTTCATCGTATATCGACCATTACTTAATATTAGTTCTCGAGTAAGCTATACCTCGCTGAACATCATACAAGTATAACTTCTTTTATGAATCATCATGCATCACCACTAATGTCATTAACTGATCTTGCCATGTATCGGCTAATGGCAATCCCCTGTAAGAGATTGCCCATTGTCCCTCTACAGTATCTTAATATTCATATCATTTCTCTATATATATCACGCCTCCGCAATGCACTGCTGATGACGTCGCATATTACATCACTCATGACATCACTGATGGCATCATCCACTTATTCTCTGATGCACCTACTCACACCCTAATATAACCTTTCATACACCCACTCTAAAATACAGACTACCATTCTCGAAACCATAGACACACCAATACCAGTTAGTACATACCCACTCACTGATTCATAGGTCTGCACACATCCACTCACTCACCCATAGTCACTCCTACATGCAGTCACTCATCAATACAGCCACTATTATATGCACTCCTACACCCATACAGACACTTCCACATCGCCACTCACCCATAGAGTTACTCACACACCTAGTCAGTCACCCAAAGAGTCAATCACAATGCCATTTACTCACCTATACAGTTATACACACACCACCTCACTTATTCACAGATACTAACAGATACTTACTCTCTTATACAATCACTGACACAAGCACACACTCATCCATACATCCACTCTCACAATCACTCACTTTCACATACAGTCACTTATATACGCCAACACTCACATATACTGCCATTCACATATGCAGTTACTCACACATATACCACTGAGACATCCATTCACTCACCAACACAGCCATATGCACACTCACTCACCCATACAGCCCATCGCAGACGCACTCATGAACCCATACACCCAGTGAATCACCCACTCACACATCCATGCAGGTAGTCACACAACACACAGACACTCAGGCACCCATACAGGTACTCAGACAACCAATCAATAACCCATATAGACACTCGTGTACCTATTCACCAACCCATGCAGCCACTTACACACCAACTGACAGACTGATACAGACATTCACACAGTTTAGTCACTCACCAGTACATTCACCCAGACACGTAAAATGTCATCAGAAGTGCACTGCGGGGGCGTGAGTTATAGTTAGCTCAGCTAACTATAATGGCTGAATTTCTCTGGTTTTGTACGAGTGAAATGTCAGACTATCTATAACGTCCCTGAAACCGGTGTTTTTTTCCGTGAATATCTAAGGTTTTTTAAATGCTAATTTCTAACTACAACGTCCCTGAACTGTGGTTTTTTTCAGTGAATTATATATATTTATATATATATTCAATCTCCTCTCACTCTTACAAGGAAGGAATCAGCACTCAGGTTGTAGTTTGGAAGTATTTAATCTGCAAAGGACGTGATCCACGCGTTTTTGCTCTTCCGAACCTTGATAACTATACAAGACGTCATTGTAGCTTCCTTATTTAAATGTACAAATGCCTCCAGTTGCCAACATTAACAAAGGAAAAGCTGGCGGCCATATTGGCCTGGTCACGATGTGAAAATTCAGGAATTGATACAATAAAGAAAAGAAAACCAGTGTTAATATGCACACAATGTCATTTCAGCATATCTTGCCCCGTGACCGCCGTACCTGTATGTTCGTCAACGTGACTTGTTCACAATAAACATACTTAGGATTGCAAACATCAACATAAACAATGGACTACACATTACTTTAAAGTGAAAGGCTATCGGCTATATTGATCTGGGCACGTTGCGTATTATAATGGTTCTTACACGAAAGAAAAGAAAAAAAGGGGTGTTAATATACACACACTATCCCTAAATAAAGTTCTAGCGATTATAGTTCCATTCACAGCTCATTTGAGATGTCATGAGTGATGTCACTGACCATGTCACGAATTATGTAATGTCTGAGGTCATAAGCAGTGCATTGCGGGGGCGTAAGTTATAGTTAGCTCAGGTAACTATAACTGCTGAATTTCACTGGTTTTGTACGAGTGAAATCTGAGTGTAACTATAACGTCCCTGTAATCTTTGTTTTTTTTTTCAGCGAATTTCTAGTTTTTTTTAACGTTAAGTAAGATGCCTATCACAATGCATGGTGGGGGGTTGGAAGCAGGGCCTGGCCTGGCATTGTGCTGCCCCCACCCAAGCTTGCTGCTCCTGCCTCCCCTCCTCCTTGCCATCCATTGTCCAAGTCCATGCCCCTGCTCCCTCATTACAGCCCTGTGTAGCCGTTGTTCTGCCACTGGCCTTCCCGCCTTCTCTGAACAGTTAGCTTGCTGCCCCATCCACCTCCTCCCTATCCTCTGTTGTCTTAATCCATGCACTAGCCTCCTCCCATGCATGGTCTGATGTGCTGCCACTGCCCTCCATTTAGCATGATGCCCCAGTCCACTCCTCCTGCCCTCCATTGCCCAATTCTATGCCCCATCATTGACCTCCTGCTTAGCCTATGTGCTTAGCTTGCTGCCCCTACTCTCCTTCCCCCTGCCCTCCGATGTCTGTGTGCATGCCCCTGCTCCATCCTTTTTGCCCACCATGTTCCATGGACCTGCCCCTCCTATCTACTCTTGAGTGTTCTGTTGAGCTGCCACTCCCCTCCCACCTGCCTAGCATTGTCAGATGACTGTAACCTGTCCCTGCCACCTCCGCCCTGCCTGTCCACGTTTCATGCCCCTATCCCCTTCCTCCTGTCCTCCATGGTCCATTTTACTGCCACACCCTTCTGCCCTCCCTGGTCTGTTGTGCTGCAACTGCTCCTACTGCCTGCCCCGCGTGGTCTGTTGTGAGGCCCCTTCCCCTGAACTCTCTTGTCTGTGCCCAGCTCCTACCCCTCCCTTCTATCCTCCATGGTCCTTTGTGCGTGCCCCTGCCTCTTCCTTCTTGCCCATCATGGCTATTGTGCTGCCACTAACCCTCCCGCTTGCCATGCATGGTCCTCTGTGCTGCCACGGCCCCTCCCACCTTCCCTGTGTGGTCAGCTAGCTGCCCCTGGGACCCCCTCCCACCTTCCCTCCATGGTCTGTGTGTATGCCATTATAGTCTCACTGTTGCTCTCCATGGTATGTCTTGCTTCTAGTGCCCATCCTGCCTGACCTCCATGGTCCGCTTCCTGCTTCTGCCCTGCCCCCTTGCCCCCTGCCCTCTTTTCCATGTGCAGACCCCTATTCCCTCCCTCCTGGCTTGTCTGTTCCATTGTAATGCCCCTGATCCCTCCCTCCTGCCCTTTATGGTCCGTTATGCTGCAGCTTTCTCTCCTGTCTGTCCATTATGGTCAGCTAGCTGCCATTGCCTCTTTCCCCTCTGTTCTCTGTTGTCCATGTGCATTGTCCTGTCCCCTCCCTATTGCTTTCCATGGATTGTTGTGCTGTACTCCTGTCCCGCATGCCCTGTGTGGTGTATTGTGCTGCTGCAAACCCTGATGCCTGCCCTGTAAGGTCAGTTTGGTGCACCTGTCCATGTCCCTCCTGTCCTCTGTTATCCGAGTCCATGTCCCTACCCCAATTCCTCCTGCCTTCCATGATCCAATGTACCATACTTGATAACATTTTGAACTTGATAAGAGGGAGATTTTGAAAAACAAAAATGGGGTATTGATTTTCCCCATTGACTTACATTGAAAAAGAGGAGATTGTAGACAGGAGACAGATCAAATAAAGCCCATTTGGGCTTAAAAACATTGGGCGTTTCCTGGCTGAATCGGGTCTGTTGGCATGTATGGTTGTACTACCACTGCCTCTTCCTTCTGCCCACAATGGTCTATTATATTGCCACAGCCTCTCTTGCCTGTCCTGCATTGTTGGTTTGTTGCCCCTGCCCCCCTTTCCACTGCCCTCCATAGTCTGTTGTGCTGCCACTGCCCTTCCTGCCTGCCCAGTGTGGTCAAATTGTTGCACCCTCCTACCTGCCTTCAATTTTCTGAGTCTGTGCCCCTGGCCTCTGCCTCTCAACAGTATCCTAATGAACAACTAGATTGCTAACATTCTATAGTTATTACAAAAGTGTGGCACGCCTGGCGTCATCTTGATGTAATCAAAACTGTAATACCTAGAGCATTTCCTTTAGAAGTTACAGAAATGAGAGGATCTTATTTGCATTGAAATTATGGTTAGTGCTCTAAAAAACAAAAATGAGGACATTTTCTGAGTTTTCAAATAGCGACAAAGCACTTTTAAATTATTTGTTATCTTTATGTTTTTTTTATCCAGTTGACTTCTTGATTAAATGTTGCACTTAGGGGAGAGGATGTGGTGTTACTTCCAGAGCTGCAGACTTTGCAACTGGGGAACCAGGTTGGAGTTTCTGCTTCAGCTCGACATTCTGTGATTCTGGTCAAATCACTTAATCTCCCCATGTCTACAACCAAAATAAATTTGTCCTTGTGTGATGTAACCAATGCTCATGTAAAGCACTCCAATCCATGACCAGTCTGCACTATATAAAACTGTAAAAAAACAAAAAATAAAAAGTGTTTTGCACACTTCTGTCATTGGGCTATACGTGGGCTACATCTGGGTGATATATGTGCTACATTTGGGCTCTTTTGTCTCTGGTGGCCATCTTGGGAGATTTATTTGTTATGAAGTTTCCTAATTTCTGAAGTAACGGTTGAGGCAAGATGGCGTCTGAGTGAGACCGCTATCGCTCACCTCCGCTTCGCTCTGACCTTCGCCGGGCTCTCCTCCGATTACAGGCAGACTATGCGAGTGGGGATTTCTCGATGGACTCGATGGAATGACGGAGGCCGGAGATAAGGCGACCACCGGCCCGAGAGCAAAAACAAAGGCTGCTGTGCGCGGTGGGAATCCCTTGCTCGGCTCCTACTAACTACAGTTTCCGGGTTGGGAAACGGCGACGGCTGCCGGCTTGGGTTGCCTAGCGATGGGGGCGCTGGTGGAGCTTGCAGAGCTCGAGCCACGGAGGTAATGGCAGCGCGAGGAGGTCGAGGTAAAACGCGCTCGAACATCCAGCCGGCACCAGCACGACGGGGTGAAACGGACCCGAAGATCGACACCGACACAAAGAAAATAGAGCTTCGTACCGGTAAGGGAAGCAAATTGGACAGGGAAAAGACTGACCCTAACAAAAGCACTGTTCAGAAAGGGACACCCGCGGGGGAACAGGGAAAAAAGCAGGTTGCTATTACAAGTTTGTTCCTACCCCTAGACATGAGCGGGAATGAGAAAGAGAAGAAGGGGGCACGAGGGAAGCTAGGTGACCGAAACGGTATACCTATCAGCGAGGAAACAGCTGACACAGTGAATCCTCAATGTAATTTACAGAACACATCGGAATTACAGGAGGAGAGAGTCTCGTGGGGTTCAATCTGCGATAATACTGTGTTGGGGTCTTCGGAGGTACCCGTTAGCACCCAGCTAAAAGGGGATATTACTAAGGAAAATGGGCCGGACAGGGATAGCTCCCCCAAGGAATTCATTGGTAATCCAGCAATAGCAACAGAGGCGATAAGTAGATCATCTGAGATGACAAACGAGATAAAACAAGGTGCTGCCACAGAAGGGTGTACACAGAAAAAGAGTCAGGAGGCAGGATACCTTTCCCCCGATTCTCTGGAAAAATTCTTCTCCTTGAATGAGGAATCCGGAGAGTCGGATATTGATGTGTCAAGCAGTAGCGATGATGACTGTGTGGACTCCTCCACGAGCAATAATAGTCAACAAGGGGAGAGAAGGATGCCAAGGAGAACAAAGCGGATATCAGAAGGAAAAAGGAACAGTCGTAAGAGAATTCTTGGAGAGGAGGAGGTAGAACTCGGCTGGGATTACTCAGCCACTCATTTATTACCCCCTAATGGTTCAAATGAGAAAGGGAAAACTCCTGGAGAACAACCGGTGAGCATGACCGTACAGAAAACTAGCGAACAGTCTGCAGAGTCCTCTCTTTCTCTGATCTTACAATCCCTAAGATCGTTCCAAGATGAGGTCAAAATAGAAAACCGACAAGCACAGCTTGCCTCAAAAAGAACTACAAGGCTCAATGCGCAAGATTGGGAAAACCTGTACAGAGATAGCAGAGGGGCTAAGCACGGTGGAAACTCGCACAGAGGTGCTAGAAAATATGGTAGACACACTGAAAATACAGGCTACTTCACAAGAGCACACTGCGGGATGTGATGTGGAAGTTAGAAGAGGCAGAAAATCGCCAACGACGCAACAACCTGAGGCTGCTAGGGATACCCGAGAACTGTGAAGGCAGTGACATCAGAAAGTTCACAATCAATATGCTGAAAAACTCTCTGCCAGAACTAGCACACTGGGATTGGGATAGAGAAATCTAACGTGTACATAGATTCCCCTTAACAATATCAAAGCGCCCCTCGAACGCCCAGTCGTATCCACGTGCAATATTAATCTATTTTGGAAATGTTCTGCTCCGTCAGGCCGTTTACGATCTGGCCAGGCCCAACATGAAAAGGAATTGGGAGAACTTCTCCTTCTTAGCAAAATCAGACTTCGCACACGCCACAGTGGAAAGAAGATGGAGGCTTAGGCAACTTATAGCACCTTTTAAAAAAACAGGAGCTACAGTCTTTTTACAGAATCCAGCTAAGTTAAAAGTTATTTTTCAAGGTTGGAACTATCATTTTACTTCAGAAATACAAGCTCAGCGGGGAATGTTGGGACTGCCGAGAGCAAATAATACGTTTTAATATTGAAGGCATAATGAGGGTTGAGAACAGGACATTTTTGTCAAATTGAGGGATTGTCTGTCTTTCCCTGTTCCAGCCAGTGTTTTCCTTTTTTCCTTCTTTCTTTTGATATTATGTTTTCTTTTTCTCGATTTTCCTTTCCTGTGGACTTTTCAGTTTGACTTTTTCTTTATATTGGGTTTGATTGTGATGGTCAAAATCATATTTGAGTACTAGGGGAGGGAAGTGGAGAGTGGGTGAGTGTGGTTCAGACACTATCACGCAGGCTCAGGATTGAGCCTGATTGCCTAAAGTATGGTGGGGGGAGGGTGGAGGGAGAGTGGGATGGGGGTGGGGGGGAAATCTCAGACAGGCGGTAGGAATAAGGGGTGCAACAAAGATGGGCGAATTAGGGAATAAGAAAGATAGAGAGTGGCAGGAAATGTCCAGGCGGAAGGTTGTCCAAGAGGAGAAATATATACATCCAGGTATTGATAAGAATCAACATGGCTAGGTTGAAAATCCTCACCGTTAATATATGTGGCCTTAACGATTTAAAGAAAAGACAAAGAGTGGCCGCGGGATTGCAAATGTCAGGGGCTAATATTATTTGTATTCAGGAGACACGTCGAGGGGTCACAACGGTATCTGCTTAATACACTAGGGTATAGATTGATTACTGCAACAACACAGGGAGCAAGGACTAGGGTGGTGGCCATTTTGGCGAAAGGGAGCGGGATACAATTTGTCCCATCTTCATCTGATAAGTATGGGCGGTGGGCAATCACAGAATGTCAGTATAACAATGATAAGAAAGTGACATTATGTACAATATATGGAAGTGTAAGTGATGACCCGAACGTACTGGATTATATTTCCAATGAGCTTGCTCACTGGCCCCTCCCATTGATAGTTTGTGGCGATTACAATATTAACCTTCCCTGTGACTGGTCGTTGGAACCTGGGTACAAATACCGGGGAAGGAAACCAAAAGTGTTTCAGGCCCTTAAAAACTTGTCAGACCCATGGCTTAATAGACTGTTGGCAAATAACGCACCCAAACGATCCATGATTTACCTTCTTTTCTAATCCGCATTTAACACATGCGAGACTGGATTACATGTTTGCTTCGAACACTGTGAGTTCTAATTGTTCGATAGAAAAATTACCATGGGTCTTATCTGATCATAATCCCCTAGTTTTAAATATAGAAATGGGAGCAGTGAACCCCAATGTGAAAGTTTGGACCTTTGAAAGAGCATTGCTGCTTAACAAGGAATATTGTCAACATATGAGTAAATGGATACCAGGGTTTTTGGAGGATAATATGGGCAGCGCTGCAATCGATGTGGTTTGGGATGCCCTGAAGGCAGGGATCAGAGGGGAAACGTTACGATTTTCACTAAATTTTAATAAGGAGGCCAAACAAAAAATGGCGGCACTGCAGAGAAATCTGGGAGTAGCCGAGGAAGGACTGATAAGAGCTGTCCAGGAGGGACGGGAAATCGAAAGTGAATTAAGATGTGTGGCAATTGCCAAAAATTCTATCATTGATATTTTAACAGAAAAAAGCCAAGGCAACAACACACAGAGAAATCGCTTATGAATTAAGCGAGCAGGTTGGTCATCAATTGGCGGTTCGTACTAAACCACAAAATACAGCCAATCTAATACGGGAAATTAATGATCCAGAGTATGGTCAAAAGACCGATTCCAACGCAATAAGAGCAGTATTCCAACGGTATTCTCAAAAACTATATGACGACACTGGTATAGAACAGGCAAAGATCGAGGAATATCTAGATCAAAGTCCATCGTTAAGATTTGAGGTAGAGGATCAGGACAGTTTGGCAGGGTATGCCCAGACGTGGGTCCCTTGCTCACTTTGCCACTGGATTCAAGATAGCCTGGCTGATGAGGGTTTTGAACCCGAAACCGGTCCCAGGATGCTTGTTTCCGGTCCAGGGAAGACATGGCTTGGCAGTTCGGGCTGGACTGTTCCAATGAGGCACTGGGTCAGACTGATTTGCATATGGCCATGTCTGAACTGGGGTGGTGGAGTGAGCTAAAGAATGATGATGGATTAAACCCAGATCAGTTGACTGGGGGTGAGTGTTTGATTTGCTCTAACGCTCCGTCCATCATCCCCTTTGGTATCGCTTTGTTCGCCCTAAGTTGGCAGGGTATGCCCAGACGTGGGTCCCTTGCTCACTTTGCCATTGGATTCAAGATAGCCTGGCTGATGAGGGTTTTGAACCCGAAACCGGTCCCAGGATGCTCGTTTCCGGTCCAGGGAAGACATGGCTTGGCAGTTCGGGCTGGACTGTTCAAATGAGGCACTGGGTCAGACTGATTTGCATATGGCCATGTCTGAACTGGGGTGTCGGAGTGAGCTAAAGAATGATGGATTAAACCCAGATCAGTTGACTGGGGGTGAGTGTTTGATTTGCTCTAACGCTCCGTCCATCATCCCCTTTGGTATCGCTTTGTTCGCCCTAAGTTGGCAGGGTATGCCCAGACGTGGGTCCCTTGCTCACTTTGCCACTGGATTCAAGATAGACTGGCTGATGAGGGTTTTGAACCTGAAACCGGTCCCAGGATGCTTGTTTCCGGTCCAGGGAAGACATGGCTTGGCAGTTCGGGCTGGTCTGTTCCAATGAGGCACTGGGTCAGACTGATTTGCATATGGCCATGTCTGAACTGGGGTGGTGGAGTGAGCTAAAGAATGATGATGGATTAAACCCAGATCAGTTGACTGGGGGCGAGTGTTTGATTTGCTCTAACGCTCCGTCCATCATCCCCTTTGGTATCGCTCAGTTTGGACTATATACCAGAATGGGAGGAAATTTTGCTCTCTATGAATAGCTTAGCTAAGGGGAAGGCGGCAGGTACGGATGGGATACCAGCAGAGTTTTATGCTAAATTCTCTCAGCAGTTAAAGAGAATAATCTGTGATCTATTTACACATATCTTTCATGGTGGGCAACCTCCGGGATCATGGTCCTTAGCCAAAATTGTCGTTTAAAAAAAACAAAAAACAAGGAGCCTACTGAACTTGGGTCTTATCGCCCTATCACCCTGATTAATGGCGACTCAAAAATGTATTCTAAATTATTAGCTAGTCGATTGGCATTGGTTATTCATAAAATCGGATCTGATCGCCAGCGTGGGTTCATTCCAGGGAGGTCCACTACCGACCATGTCCAAAGAGTGATTACATTGTTTGTTTGATATTACTGATGTTACAGGAGACCCTATGGCACTCATATTATTTGGACGCTGAAAAAGCCTTCGATAGGGTCTCCTGGAAATATCTATGGACAGCTATGTCAAGAAGTGGCATTAGGGAGCGTTTTATTAGGGCGGTCCAAATGCTATACACTGAACCATCAGCCGTAGTTATGGTAAATGGGATGGTATCAGAGAAGATAGCCATTACCAGAGGGACCAGACAGGGGTGCCCATGTTCCCCCCTTCTATTTGCTGTATTCATTGACCCTTTCATCCGTAGACTTGAGAATAACGCATTAATACCGCCTATATGGTCACGAAATGGGCATACAAAACATTGGCATATGCGGATGATATCGCTCTAGTCCCCTCCGATCCTGTCACCGCGATAAAGGTGATAGAAGAAGAGGCCAAAATCTTTGGAAGAGTATCAGGTTATAAGCTGAACCAAGATAAAACACCGATAATTCTTAACCACAAAATCAGGATGAGAGATAAAAGAGTAGTGGAAAAAGCTACTTATCTGGGTGTTAGTATAACGTCAAAATTGGATAGTCTAGTTAATATATAAAGACAATAGAAAATCCTTGGATCTGTAAAAATAGGAAGAACAATGATTAAGCCAGAGATTATTCCACACAGAAGAAACTGTGGGAGATTCCCTTTAAAGGACGAAATCCCTCACTCACCATAAGGTGACATGCTTCATCATATGGGATTCTCCTCTCAAAGGAAAAACCTAGTTCCTTCGAGGGCTACAACCCCTCTGAGAGGGAGGAGCTCAGGGATGTTTTTGAATGTCTGATATTCAGGATATTCTAAATCCACATAGATGAGTAAATTAGTGTGAACGAGGACGCAGCACAAAATAAGAAAAATGGTGTAGAGAAAGTGAAAATAAAACTAACTAGGGCGTCCTATATAAATTTTATTAAGGGGCACCCTCTGCTAGGATTAAAAACAATGGTGCAACAGCGACGTAAATGTTAGTCGCAATAATGTTTGATGAATTAATGGTCATTAATGGTCGACATGTTTCAGCCTGTATGCCCCAAACATCGGGCAAGGCTTTCTTCAGGACCTAAACAATGCTGCTGCCAGTACTCAAGTGAAAATACAAATAAAGGATACAAAAACTAAACGTGTTCAGAGCCCCAAATGCTCCGGACGATAAAGAAACCTATTGGAAACAAAAACAATAATAACATTTCATATACACTGTGTGGAAAGAAGTTTCTCTCGGCTTACATCTACAAATAAAGAATGAAAATAGAAAAGTATTTGGAAACAATTCCTTACCCGCAAAAGCTAGGTAAAGAACTCTACCTCAGCCTGGCAACAGCTCAGGATGAAGGCACCGCTCTCAAAGGAGAAGGTATATATAGATATAATAGCAACTATTTATATCCTGTACTCTTGGTGGCATAGTTGACAATCAACATTAAGTCATACGGCCTAGTCAGGAAGTATTGCAGAGCAAATTAAGAGGAAAAACTAAATGGAACACACAGGGTCCACCATACATCTAGCATACACGTGGTTTAACGGACTCATATGTGTAACAAAGAGCCCAAACACACGAGATATACAAACCAATAAAATCAATCAAATTGCATGTCAATGTTACAGGGTACTAAAAAGCCCATGAAGAAAAGCTCCAAGGGAAATGCAAATGAACGGAGGGACTCCTACAGAGAAACCCCTTCGAAATACAATATCACATTGAGCTTATCCCTAACACTCACCTATCCGTCGGTACCTCGGGCCCATATAGAGCCTGCAACCGGAGGTGAGTGTTGGTGGTAAATCCACTCGTATTTATACTACCCATAGCTAATCCAACACAGTTGTGAAGACCCTAATTGTAACGGGTCTACGCATGCGCTGGTGAGAGAACACTCGTTCTCAGCGCATGCGTTGTGTCTCAGAAATAACGATGTGCAAACCCAAAGTACTGCATGTAACTGCCAAATGGGGCGCATCTAAAGCAAACAGAGACCAACTCTGAAAAGTGATGGCGTATAAGCCGCATAACAAACGTAAAGATAGCTATAAAAGCGGCACTACAGTAATGCGCATGCTCCCAAAAAGGGACTGCTAACAAAGAGAAAAAAAAAACCGCACCCGTTTGTAGAGAGGTGCTAATTACTTGCGCATGCTCAGATGACTCAAAGTAGAACACGTCAAGTAAACAAACTGCTTGGTATCATAGCGTCACCACTTAAAAAGTGTCCAAGACGACACATAGGTGAAACGCATACAAGTGTAAAATACATGTGAAAAATGAAACACATCAAGTGTTGAATGATGGTAAAATTACTTGCAAAATATATAGCAAGACATCAGGACCTCAATAGGATCAGAAGAGAGGAGGGAGAGAACATACCTCTCCACTCATGTACATCAGACATAGCGTACCTCAGAAATCACAGGGCACAACTAAACAGTGGATAGACATAAAATGACCATAAAAATGGTCCCAGAGTCGATTTAAACAAAGGTGCGCTGTGTGGCAAGAACGCATATATATATATATATATATATATATAGGTGCCCAAACAGGAAAGGAACTCAGCTGGATGTTGTAATGAAACCTTAAAGAGAGACCCAGGGAATCTCATCATTTAAACCCAGCTTATCACTTTCCAATCTATGAACCCAACGCTGTTCACGCCTGAACAGAAAGGTGGCAATATCTGTTATGTGATTAGGTATGTGCGGCTTCTCTAGAACCGTCCATTTGAGATCTTGAGGTGAATGATTTGCTTCAAGGAAATGAGTAGTCAATTTAGTGGAAGACTTTCTGCAACGAATAGTGCTCTTATGTTCTAAGATACGGGTTTTGACTTTGCGTGTAGTCATCCCCACGTATCGTAGTGTGCAGGGACAAGTGATCAAATAGATCAACTGATCACTATTACAGTTCGTGTGGTTCAATAGGACCCACGGTCTCTCCGTCCCGATGTCTATTTCTGTAGTGTGTGACGTCTGAGAACACGCTGCACATGAACCACAAGGGAAATGTCCTTTCACCGGCGGCAAACCCCACAGAGTTTCTTGTGGACCTGTCTTTCTGCCTCTAGGTCTTGTATGTATCAAGCGGTCTTTTATGTTAGAACTCCACTTGAAAGCAAAAACGGGCAGCCAATAATCATAGAGCTGCTCTTATAGAATCTAGTGAACCGAAGACAGCTAATGATAGATTAACTTGCGTGCACACATTTTGTAGCTTTTCTAATAAGATCAAAAAGAGTATTCTTTCTAATTGGAGAATTTTGAACATCGGGACAACACCATTGCCACGTCCTCTTTTTGCTTTCAAGCGGAGTTCTAACATAAAAGACCGCAAAGTCAAAACCCGTATCTTAGAACATAAGAGCACTATTCGTTGCAGAAAGTCTTCCACTAAATTGACTACTCATTTCCTTGAAGCAAATCATTCACCTCAAGATCTCAAATGGACGGTTCTAGAGAAGCCGCACATACCTAATCACATAACAGATATTGCCACCTTTCTGTTCAGGCGTGTACAGCGTTGGGTTCATAGATTGGAAAGTGATAAGCTGGGTTTAAATGATGAGATTCCCTGGGTCTCTCTTTAAGGTTTCATTACAACATCCAGCTGAGTTCCTTTCCTGTTTGGGCACCTATATATATATATATATATATATACGTTCTTGCCACACAGCGCACCTTTGTTTAAATCGACTCTGGGACCATTTTTATGGTCATTTTATGTCTATCCACTGTTTAGTTGTGCCCTGTGATTTCTGAGGTACGCTATGTCTGATGTACATGAGTGGAGAGGTATGTTCTCTCCTCCTCTTCTGATCCTATTGAGGTCCTGATGTCTTGCTATATATTTTGCATAAATTTTACCATCATTCAACACTTGATGTGTTTCATTTTTCACATGTATTTTACACTTGTATGCCTTTCACCTATGTGTCGTCTTGGACACTTTTTAAGTGGTGACGCTATGATACCAAGCAGTCTGTTTACTTGACGTGTTCTACTTTGAGTCATCTGAGCATGCGCAAGTAATTAGCACCTCTCTACAAACGGGTGCGTTTTTTTCTTTTTTTTTCTTTGTTAGCAGTCCCTTTTTGGGAGCATGCGCATTACTGTAGTGCCGCTTTTATAGCTATCTTTACGTTTGTTATGCGGCTTATACGCCATCACTTTTCAGAGTTGGTCTCTGTTTGCTTTAGATGCGCCCCATTTGGCAGTTACATGCAGTACTTTGGGTTTGCACATCGTTATTTCTGAGACACAACGCATGCGCTGAGAACGAGTGTTCTCTCACCAGCGCATGCGTAGACCCGTTACAATTAGGGTCTTCACAACTGTGTTGGATTAGCTATGGGTAGTATAAATACGAGTGGATTTACCACCAACACTCGCCTCCAGTTGCAGGCTCTATATGGGCCCGAGGTACCGACGGATAGGTGAGTGTTAGGGATAAGCTCAATGTGATATTGTATTTCGAAGGGGTTTCTCTGTAGGAGTCCCTCCGTTCATTTGCATTTCCCTTTGGAGCTTTTCTTCATGGGCTTTTTTAGTACCCTGTAACATTGACATGCAATTTGATTGATTTTATTGGTTTGTATATCTCGTGTGTTTGGGCTCTTTGTTACACATATGAGTCCGTTAAACCACGTGTATGCTAGATGTATGGTGGACCCTGTGTGTTCCATTTTGTTTTTCCTCTTAATTTGCTCTGCAATACTTCCTGACTAGGCCGTATGACTTAATGTTGATTGTCAACTATGCCACCAAGAGTACAGGATATAAATAGTTGCTATTATATCTATATATACCTTCTCCTTTTTAGAGCGGTGCCTTCATCCTGAGCTGTTGCCAGGCTGAGGTAGAGTTCTTTACCTAGCTTTTGCGGGTAAGGAATTGTTTCCAAATACTTTTCTATTTTCATTCTTTATTTGTAGATGTAAGCCGAGAGAAACTTCTTTCCACACAGTGTATATGAAATGTTATTATTGTTTTTGTTTCCAATAGGTTTCTTTATCGTCCGGAGCATTTGGGGCTCTGAACACGTTTAGTTTTTGTATCCTTTATTTGTATTTTCACTTGAGTACTGGCAGCAGCATTGTTTAGGTCCTGAAGAAAGCCTTGCCCGATGTTTGGGGCATACAGGCTGAAACATGTCGACCATTAACGACCATTAATTCATCAAACATTATTGCGACTAACATTTACGTCGCTGTTGCACCATTGTTTTTAATCCTAGCAGAGGGTGCCCCTTAATAAAATTTATATAGGACGCCCTAGTTAGTTTTATTTTCACTTTTCTCTACACCATTTTTCTTATTTTGCGCTGCGTCCTCGTTCACACTAATTTACTCATCTATGTGGATTTAGAATATCCTGAATATCAGACATTCAAAAACATCCCTGAGCTCCTCCCTCTCATAGAGGGGTTGTAGCCCTCGAAGGAACTAGGTTTTTCCTTTGAGAGGAGAATCCCATATGATGAAGCATGTCACCTTATGGTGAGTGAGGGATTTCGTCCTTTAAAGGGAATCTCCCACAGTTTCTTCTGTGTGGAATAATCTCTGGCTTAATCATTGTTCTTCCTATTTTTACAGACCCAAGGATTTTCTATTGTCTTTATATGTTAATGGTTGGGGATCGAATCCTTTGCAGGTCTTTAAACTTTCCCTAGGACCCTCCTGTTTGAAACTGTTTTGGTATTTAGTAGTCTAGTTAATAACCATCTTGAACCATTAATACAACACACGAAAAAAGATCTTGTTAGGTTAAATAATTAGCATCTGTCCATTGTGGGCAGGTGTAACGTGATAAAAATGCTCTTTTTATCGAAATTTCTATATTTGTTTAGGATAATTTGTTTGGAGTTTACTCCTCAATGGTTTAAGACAATAGAAAGTATGTTTTCCCGGTTTATATGGGGCTATAAGAGACCACGCAGAGCATCAAGATTCATTACCTTGCCAAAAGACAGAGGTGGCTTGGCCCTTCCCAATTTTAAACTTTACTATTGGGCTACTACATTAAGATATAGCATTGAACTAATATCGATAAATACAGACAACAGGACAAATGTTAGTATTCCAACACCACAGGAACTTCTATTGGGTGAAGAAACTAGAGGGTGCCTTTGACGGCAATTACACAATAGCTATTTTAAGAAAGTCCGTTTTAAAACTCTTTTCGCCATTCATAAAGTTTGGAATAATGAACGTAAATTGTTGGGAATTGGTAGGTTATCCTTCTATACACCGCTAATTAATAATCACAATCTACCAGAGATTTTTACGGATGCATGTATGGGTAGATGGATACGGGCGGGGATCACGCAGCTTGGTTGTTTTTATTCAATTCTACACTAGACCATAGGGATTTTTTTAAATTTCTCCAGGTTAGGGATTTTCTGTGGAGAAAGGGGGGTGGAGGATCCAAATTTCAAAGAGTCCAAACCATAGAAATCCTAATCAAAAATAGAACAGTAGCTATTGGAGAAGTTTACGAATGTATGAATGCCTTTTATCCAGATGATATGGATAAATGCTTTTTAAAATGGCAGGCTAAATTGAGGGTTTCAGCTGAAACTTTTTACTGTTATTATGAATTATCTCAGTCTCTTCTACTGTCCACCAGACTACAAGCACAATACTACAAGACTTGTTTTTCGTTATATTACACGCCAAGCAAGATAGCCAAGTGGGGGTCTGGTAAAGGAACGGTATGCCCACGCTGTGCTTTATATGAGGCCGATATTGTGCATATATTTGCATTATGTAATGTATTACAGGAGCTAATCACCGATATATCAGGCTTTTTATCAGAGATTCTAAATACAAGAATAGAAATTTCAGCTGAAGAAATAATTTTAGATATAGCTGGAGTAAGTCGACCAAGGAACATGCAAGGATTGATCTTTGTGGCAATGGCTGTTCTAAGGATATGTATAGCATCAGCTTAGTTGGATCCAACCCCGCCGGTGTTTCAACAATGGCGAGCCCGATTATTGGCGACACGTAGCTTAGAAGTAGCTATATATAAAAGAAAGGGGCGTAATAAACGCAAAAGGGGGTTGAAAATATGGGATCCTCTAATAAAGTGGATGCAAAGCTTTACTGGGACAGGATAGATCCACGTCTGTTTATTGTATATATAATGGTGAAACCCAAACATAAAACAACTACGATCTTAAAAGTATAGATCATGATGGATAATGTTGCACCAGATGAATTAAGTATTTGTTATTACAATACCAATGAAGTTTGTAACAATATCATGCTTATTCGCAACTGTCTGAGAAGGGTGGGGGGGCGTGGGTAGGGGGGGCTGTCTAATGGTATAAAAACAATAAAGAATATTTTTTTTAAAATGAAGTTTCCTAATTTCCTCATTTACTGCAGTCTCCTCAGTAGGAAATACTTTCAGTTTTTTACTTTGATTCCACCAAGAAGGCATTCAGATGTGTCACACATTTGCCATAAATTCAGAATGTTAGCACTCTAGTTGCTCATTAGATCACTGTAGTAAAGCTACTGGTATTGAAAGTGCATGTTTCAGTCTGCATGTCAGAATTTGTTAATGAAATAGAAGAGGATTTGAGAAGTCACTCAAAATGTGCCCCAGTTTTTCTTTCTGCTGCACTAATCATAATTTCTATGGCAAAATGAACCCCCTCATTTTGTTCCTTTTTAAATTAAATGTTTTAAGTGTTACCACTTTATTCCAATCAAGATGGCTTCAGGTGTGCCATACTTTTGTCATAAGTAAGACTGTTAGCGCTCTAGTTGTTCTTTAGAACACTCTGGGACATTCTGTCATTGGGCTATACGTGGGCTACATCTGGGTGATATTTGTGCTACATTTGGGCTCTTTTGTCTCTGGTGGCCATCTTGGGAGACTTATTTGTTATGAAGTTTCCTAATTTCCTCATTTACTACAGCCTCCTCAGTAGGAAATACTTTCAGTTTTTTTACTTTGATTCCATCAAGAAGGCATTCAGATGTGTCACACATTTGCCATAAATTCAGAATGTTAGCACTCTAGTTGCTCATTAGATCACTGAAGTAAAGCTACTGCTCACCAGGGAAGTCTGCTGCTGGTATTGAAAGTGCATGTTTCAGTCTGCATGTCAGAATTTTTTAATGAAATAGAAGAGGATTTGAGAAGTCACTCAAAATGTGCCCTAATTTTTCTTTCTGCAGCACTAATCATAATTTCTATGGCAAAATGAACCCCCTCATTTTGTTCCTTTTTAAATTAAATGTTTTAAGTGTTACCACTTTATTCCAATCAAGATGGCTTCAGGTGTGCCATACTTTTGTCATAAGTAAGACTGTTAGCGCTCTAGTTGTTCTTTAGAACACTCTGGAAAGCTGCAGTAGAACACAAAGGAATCAACTGACAGTCTCTGCCCTTGTTGGATGTACATGTTTTACTGAGAATGTTAGACTTCATTCTCACATGACTGAGAAAGATAATGTGAATTTACAGAAAATATGCTCATTTTAGCTTCTAGATCACCTTCCAAACCTCTATGGGAAAAGTAGGAGAAAATAGTTTTCTCTCAAACATGATTCATGATATCCCAGCAGAAGGCTTTTTCACAGGGTAAAATCACCTTCGAACACACCTCAATTCCTAAAATTAGTATGGTACCAACAAATGCTTTATACGTTCTCCTTTTGGTGACCCTCAAAACCTTCCATTCACTACAATGCATTTTAATGGGGTGCTATCATGTATATTGGTCCCAAGATGGCTGCCAACACTTCTTGGATGAAGTGCTGACAGCCAATCAGATCTCACAATGAGATGTGTGGTTAGGCTCCGCCCAGATATATAAATTTCTTTTTCCTTTAATATTAAAAAAATTACTGAACGGATTTACACCATTAAAAAGAAAGGGTGCTTTCTGAACCAAGAGCTACCTTTTTGCCAAATTTTGTGTAATTCCTTTCAGCAGTTCGGGCTGTAGCCTTGTCTAAAGTTTCCTATGGAAATTAACATGGGGAAAACGCGTTTTGGGACCCCCCTTTTTTCTCGGCCCCCGTTTGACGAATCACCCCGAAACTTTCAAGACAGGAGCTGACCTGAGGGGCCATTAGTTTTGAAGATTTTGCGAAGATTCGTCAAACGGCGTCAAAGATATTGGCAAAAGAAAAAACGCTTTTTGAATAGAAACAAGGTCCTAACTATAACTACCTACTGGCGACCGCCAGTAGAGTGTATATATATATGTATATATATATATATCTGTTGAGGAGTTTAAAGTGTTTGTCGGTCCCTAGACATGTTTGCCTTCAAACTTGTGACCTTGTTCTTCCTGAGTGAGGCAGTCAGGCCTTACAACTTTCTTCCGATTCCACATGTTCCCATCACTGAATAAACATGTTCTTACCACAAGAGGTTGAGAAAGCTTAGAAAAACACTTGTCCACTGTTGGTCCCCTCAACACACATATCTAGTGTCCGATTTTGTAATCACCATCTACAACTCCACGCTTCATTACTTTATTCCTTCTCTGAACACACTTATGACAGCAGCGCTCTCGGCTTGCTGCTTTATCGTTTCAAATAGAAACTCGTTAGTCATGCAATGAGGTGTGGTACGATAAAACCCAAGACACCTTTTTACCACGTTCTTCATTTTAGCTCTACTACTCAAAGCCAACTGCAGCCCCTCTTTGAGGGTTTTGTTCCACCTTTCAACCAGTCCGTTACTTTGGGCAAAATATACAGATGGATGGATGTGCTCAATCCCATTATCCGCTAAGAACTTTTTCATGATGCAAGACACAAACTGAACTCCATTGTCGATTAGAATGATCTAAATTATGTCTTCACTGTCATACAATTCACATACAAAGTCAGTCAACACTCTGCCGTGATCAGTGAATTTGACCTCAGACCAACGTGAAAAATAATCGACCACCACCACGACCTATTTAGGGTACTTTCCCAACACATAAAACGGCCCAGCGATCTCTACAGGAATCTTTTTCCAAGGGGCGCCAGACTTACCAGAAACAACCGGGGAATACTTCCTCATCTTCTCAGATCTGTCGCTCCATCACATGGTATGCAATCCCTGATGCTGCGTTCCACTTCGTAGTCAAGACCAGGCAACCAATATTCTGCTCTAATGCGTCATTTTGGTAGCACTCATACCAGTATGCCCTTCATAAGTCAACTTCGAAATATGCTCTTTCAATTTAAATGGCACCACCAACAATTTGCCTCTGAACATCACTTCACCCATAAGAAGTAGTTCCACACGCCCATTGCGAAATACCTCTGCCACATCTGAAGCTCTGCCCCTTAATGGGCGACCTCCCAAAAGATAATTCCTCACTTCTTGTAGCACCACATCATCCCTCATGGCAATTTCCCATTCCTGATGAGAAATTCTACCATCCATAATAACATTCACGCTGTCCACTAAAATCTCCTCTGCAATTTCCTTTCTAATACCATCACTCACCGGCAACAGAGACTAACAGTTGGCCAACACATTTTTTTTTTCAGTTGCATGCTCCATTTTCTAGCTTTACTCGAATAGCCTCGGTACCAAACGTGTGATCCTACCTGTTATTCTTTCAGTTCCATTAGTAAAAAACACACCCACCAAAAGACGATAATCCGTTCTAATGATAAATTCCATACCCCTCTCAAATGGTTCACAACCCACCAACACGCTAACACTTCTCTTTAGATTGTTAAGTCTCAGAGACCTTGACGTATAGGCAGTGGTAACTTCATTACCATCTCGACACTGCAGTAAGACAGCCCCCAGCCCCACACAGCTTGCATCAGTGTTAATGACCGTATTGCCCTTGATATCAAAAGGTTTAAGTGCAGGTGCTGTTGCAGTGTTTCCCTTCATTCACTAAACTCTCTCACATTCTTCACTCCGGAGAAATGTTTCTTTCTTTAATTTTGTTTGCATGCTTTTAGTCTTGTCAGCAAACATAGGAATAAAGCGTGAATAGTATTCAGAGAGGCCCAAAAGGATTGTAGTTAATCCTTGAACCCTGGTGAGGAGGAATGCTCTGTAGCTGTAACTAATTTCATTTTACGACAAATATCTAGTGTCCCAAATAGTTCTCATCACTCATCCTAATCTTGCACTTTGCCCTCTGAATAATTCAACCACTCCTGTGTAAATTTCCTTTTTTTTTTTTTTACTTTGCTTATCATTTTTAATAAATTGTGCACATCACGTAAGTTGACAAGTGAAACAGTAGCACTTGTATGTTTATACAATAGGACATAAAATGCAACATGGTCCTGGTCCTTATCTGCGGAAGGATGCCTGTGATTTGGTCTACATGAATCGTATATGATGCGTCTGGGGGTGGCGTCGGCCACTGTGGGACTGGGTGGGGGGGGTTATTACGGTGTTGAGTGCGCATTAGTGGCATTATTGACTGCAACACCATGCGGATACCCATGCCCCGTAGTTGTTAAGTCACTGTCAGTCATATTGGAGCAGATATGTACGTAAGGGCTGCCAAATGTCTTCAGAGCGGGATTTTGACGGTTGCATCTGGGCGTATAGTTTGCTGGTCGTATCACAAACGACAAGACTCTTGAGCCAGTATGTTTTAGTAGGGCAGAGGTCTTCAAACTGCGGGGCGCGACCCCCAGGGGGGTCGTGGAGTCCTAGGAAGGGGGCGCAGATTCTCCAGCTTCACTTGTCCCTGTAAAAAGGCAATTGAGATCGTTATCAGCTGCTTGCCTGAATGAAAGCCAAATGCGCCTTATCTGGTAATCTGCAAGTGTAAAGGATGCTTGGGGGCAGTTGTGGCTCTTTGTGAAGACAAAGATGTGTGTTTTTTAGTGGAAGTGCAAAGAGTTACTACTGGGCTGGCAAGTTGTTGCTTTTAATTTTAAGTGCTTTTACACAGCCCTTAGTGCCCCTAAAGAGGTGTTGAAGGGACAGTTATGTAAAAAGAAAACTGCATTACATAGCTCTGGTATTATTAAAACCTACATTTTGAAAGCACCATTTTATTGTAAAACTATTCGCACGTTTTGCAGCATTCTATCTTACCCTGTGTGTAATGCAAGTATAAAAATTGACTTACATATTCACAGTGCTTTCTGTCACAGGCTGTGACTTCGTAGCACTAAAAATACACATCACTATTCTCCACTGCACCAATCAAGATTTAATTCTGTGGTTCTCTGGTTACACACAGACCTCTGCAGTGCATTAACTAATAGAGGTTTCATAATGTACTACAGTGCATTTCCCACTGAGCAATAACTTTTTTAATTTATTTTTCATTTACGCTGCCCATTATTGTATATGTAGATACCTGAAGGTGAAAGACCTAAAAAACGTTCAGAATATTTTGGGCTTATTTATGAGAGGCTTGCATCACCAGAGCATCACTTTTTGATGCTCCAGTGGCGCAAGCATCTCAACCATACCTATGAGCCAGTGCAAAGTCACCCTGCATGGCTTTGCATTGCCTCATAGATATGGAGTAAGACATAGCAGCGCAAGTCACTGCGTTGCCTTACTCTGCGTCAATGAGGTGTTCCATGGGCTTTGCGTGGGGTTCCCACGCAAACCCATGGATTTTGATGCTGCCCCATATTTACAAAATCACGTAAACCTGGGGCAGCTCCAAAACTGACGGCTCTCCAGTGGAGGCGTAACGAGGAGACATGTTTTAATTTCTCCTCGTTTTTCCTCTTTCCAATTGTGCTGCATTCTGCAGCTCTCATAGAAATAGGAAAACGCCTCTCAGGATTGTTTTGGTGAAGGAAGGTGCCTCTTCCCGTGCAAAAACAATTCTGCCTACGTTGGTGCTAGGCAGCAATTTGTGAAGGGAAAAGGACTGGGATGCACCGTATTTCATAATTACAGTGCATTCCTGCCCTTTCACATTGGCATAGGGCAGTGCCGCAAGAAGACTTGCAGCGCTGCCCTACGCCAATTCCTCATAAATGAGGCCCTTTGTTTTTAGCTACACCTTTGGCTACATCCCCATGCTCAATGACCTTTGGTTTGCTAAACACTGTTTAATATCATTTCCCCTCCGTAAAAATTATTTGCTGTGGTAATTGGGGGCTCTTAGAAATGGGGGTCTCTAGTTGGCAATGGTTTGCACCTTTGTCCAAGTAGGGACCCTTCCTGCTAGTCAGGGTAAGAGGGATACACTACTGAAATAACCCCTGCTCACCCCCTTGGTAGCTTGGCACGAGCAGTCAGGCTTATTTCAGAGGCAGTGTGTAAAGGATTTGCACATAACCAACAGCAATACACTGAAAACACTACAAAAGGACACCACACCAGTTTAGAAAAATATCCAATACTTTATATATTCAAAACAAGACTAAAACGATAAAAATCCAACTTAAAAATATGCACTTTGCGGGGAGCTGGCATTGGTCGGTCCGGACTGTGGTGTGGGACGGGGCAGTGTGTCGCAAGACTTACGAGCAGTGACCCCAAACCACGGTGCGGTCACGGTTGTCGAAGTCAGTGACGGCGTTGGTGAGACCAGGGCGGTGAAATGAAGCGAGGCGGTGCGGAGTGCGGTGCCCACAGGTCACGGTGCAAGCAGCAGCTCGGCGGCCGTCATCCGTGAGACCAGGGTTGCGGTGCGAGATGCAGCGGTGCCCTCTGCGGTGCCTTCAGGGCATGGAGCCAGCAGCAGAGTCAGTGACGGAGTCGGTTGCTTTCCCCCCTCTGTGGCAACTGAAACCACGGTTCCAGAGGCGGTACCCAGAGGTCAGTGAAGTCTCTGCGGTCCCTGAGACTTCAGAACAGGAGGCAACAAGTAAAGAAAGTTCAGTCCAGTCCTTTCACTGCCCAAGGAAGAAGCAGCAACTGCAGGCCAAACCAACAAAGCAACAACACAGCAAAGTTGTAGTACTCCTCTTGGCAGTTCTTCCAGCTCGTCTTCTTGGCAGGTTCCTTGATTTCAGCGAGTTCTAAAGTTCTAGGGTCTGGACCCCAATATTTATACTCAGTTTCTCTTTGGGCAGAGAGTGCCTGTGCCCAGCCCAAACCAGTTCATCCTCTCTGGCCCAGCTTCCTGGCAGGAGGTGGAGACAGCATTGTCCAAGGAAAACCAGGCCCATTCAGGTGCAAGGAAATCTCCTCCCACTACTATAAATACAGCCCAGGTCTATTCAGCCCAGCCCTGACTCATCCAGGAAAGGCAGGACACACCTTGACCCACCCCCCCCTCCCCCAGTGGCTGTCTGATGAGAATGCACATCCCTAGCCCCTGCCACTCCAAAGCCAGACAGTCAATCCACAAACCCAGCAGAGGCACACAGGATGGCTAAGCAAGAAAATACCTACTTTCTAAAAGTGGTATTTTCAAACACAGAACATCAAAATCATCTTTACTAAAAGATGCATTTTTATATTCTGAGTTCAGGCATGCTAAACCCCATTTCTCTATCTTGTCCCAATGGGAAGATATGCTTATAAGATGTTATAAGTAAACTCCCATTCTATCCTATGGGACAGATAGCCTTTCCATAGTGAAAAATGAAACACACTGTAATTCACTACCAGGACATGTCACACACACCAGTACATGTCCTACCTTTAATATACACGGCACCCTGACCACAGGGGTACCTTGGGCCTACCTTAGGGGTGACTTACATGTAAGAAAAGTGAAGATTAGGGCTTGGCAAGTGGGTGCACTTGCCAGGTCAGCATGGCAGTTACAAACCGCGCAGACACTGCAGTGGCAGGTCTGATAACCCTTTTCAGGGCTGCATGGGCGAGTTGCACAATCAGTACTGCAGGCCCACCAGCAGCATTTGATTTATAGGCCCTGGCACCCTCAGTGCACTTTACTAGGGACTTACTAGTAAGTCAAACATGCCAATCATGGAAACACCAATCCATAATACAATTTACAATAGGAGCACTTGCACTTTAACACTGAACAGCAGTGTGAAAGTGCGCAGAGACACTGAACCAGCAAAAACAGAGTCAAAACTAGGAGGTCAGAAAGTAAAAAAACAGGGGAAACATGCCAAAAGATGCCAGGTCTAACACAGGCATTTATGGTTGTCGATAGATGATGATGAGGAGACCCAGTTTCTAGAACATTTTGTCAGAAGGGGTCCTTACGCCTAAAAAGGTTTGACAAGGGGGTCTCGACATCAAAAAGTTTGAAGACCACTGTAGTAGGGTGTTATGTACCTCCCCAATGTATGGCGACCTCGCGCTTTGCGAATAGGAGTGCGATTGAAATAAATCTTCTGGGTCAGGGGTCACCTTCGCGTCTACCATCTGGGAGATGTGTGCAAAAATGTCAGTCCAGTAACTGCCTACATGGGGGCACAGCCATGCCAGGTGCAGAAAATTCACATTGGCAGCATGAGAGTTGGGGCTGTTCGTTGAGTAGGCGGGATCAAGTTTAGGTGTCGTGTATGCATGCCGTAGGAATTTGAAATGCAGCAGTTTGTGTCTGTGGTTGGGGGAGACTAACTTGGTCTGCCTGCAAAAATAATACCAACTATCGTCTGGTATGGGGTGCTGTAGGTTCTCAGACTAAACCTCCCGTAGTCGTCAATCTGCAGTGGGCAACAATTCTGGCCGTGCAATACAATTTGGAGACCAAATGCTCGCCAGTGTCCTCCTCAGTGAGGACAGTGAGAGGAGTGAAGTCGCCAGGAGCCCTGGAGTAGGTTGGGACATGAGCCCTCAGGGCACTCTGTACACGACGCAGAATAAATCTGTCCAACTGTGTGGCGTCAGTGAAACGAGTGTCCTCCAACCAAGAGATAGCGAGATCCTCGGGCAACAGATCTACAGTGGTGTTCTACGTGTATCTACTGGGTGTGCGCTTGACAGTGGAGTCTACCATCGGGGGAGCCATTGGATGCCCGCCACCAGAAGTGCAGACTAGTACAAACTCTCAACTCCCAGAAAGCGCTGCAATCTGCGTCATTCTCAACAGGTGGTGGAGAGTGGCTGGATGTCCCTGGGATCCAGGGGCAACCCAAGAGGAAGAATAACATTGAGGGGTGTGCAGCCGTCTAGTTCCCCATCGGCTTGGCTGTAATGAAGTCTAGCATCCCCATGGTACCAATGGTACGCGTACTGACACTGTGCTAATAAATAATAGAGATGAAAGTGGAGCATGCCGAAACCACCCTTTGCATATGGTAGGGTAAGTGCCCACCATCCAACACGCGGTCTGTGACCGGCCCAGATCAGTCTCAACAGGAGCCCTCTCAAGGTGGCAAAAAAGACGTTCATAAGAGGGAGGGTATGTAAAGAAACAAATGGAGAAATCGAGGCAGGCCGATCATTTTAAATATTGCGATGCACCCGCTATTGACGGCAGCAGTTTAATCCATTGTTCAAGTTGCGATGTTAAATTTATCCACAGCCGGGCCGTAGTTGAGGCGAAGGACCTGCTCCTTATCGTGATGGACATGGACACCAAAATATTTGACCTTGTCAGTACACCAATGCAGTGGGAAGTCGCTGTGGAACTGCTGGGCTGCCTCGGTCAGTGGAAAGAGTTCGGATTTATTCCAGTTAATCTGGAGTCCTGAGAATAGGCAAAATCTCTGAATTTCTCGCAACACTGGGCTCAGGTTTGCGGCAGGATCCCAGAGAAAAAACAGGATATCATCCATGTATAGCTATAGTAACAGCGGCCCTGTATCAAACTGTAGCCCGCGCCAGATGTTTCTCCTGCAAATGCTGAACCAGTGGGTTCATTGCTATGATTAATAGAAGCGGGGAAAGGAGGCATCCTTGTCTCGAACACCTGGCTAGTGTGAACAGAGCAGTTAGAGAGCCATTGGCGAGGACACGAGCCATTGGGTGGGCCTAAAGGGGCAGGATTAGGGATGTGAAGCCGTGTGGGAGCCCAAGCTTCCACAGCGTCGCCCACAGAAAAGGCCACTCGAGTGAATCAAAGGCTTTCTCTGCTTCGAGCAGGGCCACAGCAGCCGGGACCTCCGGGGGAGATCCTATTGATCAGAGAACAGCGTATGCAGATTTGTAGAAGTAGAGCGGTGGGTAACAAACCCTGCCTGGAGTGGGGAGATGATGGTTTTGAGAAGGAGCGACAGTCTAGTTGCCAAGACCTTTGCAAGAATTTTATTATCAAAATTCAGGAGGGATTGTGGTCTGTATGAGTGACAGTGCTGCGGGTCTTTGCCAGGATTTAACAACAGGACTACGATTGCCTCACGTAGCATGGGGGGGAGCACTCCCGTATCCGGTAATTCAGCGTAGAGCTCTGGTAGGCGTGGGGTGAGCAAATGTTTGTAAGTTGTATAAAATGCGCCTGTGAGCCAGGAGCCTTCGACCGTCCATGGAGTCAATTGCGGATACAATCTCCTCCACTGCAATTGGCTCGCTGAGGAACTGTTGCTGTGGAGAGGATAGTGACCTCTTGCAGGTAGTCCGCCAGAACGCTACCCTCCTCGACATATCTGGAGGCGTAAAGCTGTGTATAATAGAGCAGCAGCTCTGCTAGGATCTCCCCTCCATCGGTGGAGTGCGTGTCGTCCTCATGGGGTAGCTCAGATATGCAGTCACTTCCCCGTTGCGGGCGGAGCAGCTTCGCCAGGGTGCGGCCGGGGCGCTCGCCCTTGCCATACCGACTAGCCCTCATGTCATACCCCAGAAACTGCACCTCGTGATCCCCCATGGCTTCTGCTCGAAGACCGGGCCACGGTGTTGAGACGCCGAAGGGCAGTCTCCATGAGCTCTAGAGAGCTCCTTATGTCACGTAGTATACTGCCTTGCTTGGCAATCGCTATGCCATGGATATATGCCTTAAAGGCCTCCCATTGGGTGGCCTGCATGGCCACTGTGCCCATATTGAAAAACCGAGTCCAGAAGGGACTGACTAGGAAAGCGCCACATCCTCATCGCGCAAAGGAGAGAGGAACCAATAGTCTAGATGTAGCCAGGTACCATGGGGAGCAGAGTAAAAAGTGTAACCCGGATGCTGTGCATGCCGGTGTCTCCACAAATCACTAAGGGAATGTGAGGTGCAGGTGTCGTGCAGAATGTGTAGCATGGGGCTTACCGCTCGGGGCTGCTGCCGAGGAGTCCAGTCCTGGTTTAAGGCATAGGTCGAAATCGCCCCGATCCTAATGTGGTCTGTGTCTGTCCTGTCAGGAGTGCTGTCAAAGTTTTAAACTCTGGAGAGTCTACTTTTCGTGTGTAGACATTCAGCAGTAGCACCGACTGGCCCACCAGACTGCCACATATCTCCCATCAGTGTCTGAAAAACTATCAAGGAGAGTGAAGGGAACAGAGCGGTAAATTAGTATACAGACTCCGTGGGAGTACGAGCTGTAATTGTGTAGAACCTATGCGGACTCCATGTCGAGGCATAGGTCGGGGAGGCACCCGTAGATATGTGTATTTCTTGTAAAAAAAATGCAACATTCACCCCATGCCTGACTGCGTATTGCAGCATTAACTTGCCTTTGCGGGGGTTACTAATGCCTCTAATGTTTCAGGGTATATCGAGATCCCGGGCCGCCGTAGACACAGCCACAGTCATGTTCAAAGGTGTTTAGATAGGACCTATTGGTTGCGATATCACAAACCTTTCCGGAAAATAGTGCACATTTAAAAGCAGAAAAAACAATCCCTCCCCTACCACCCATCCCAGTAAAAACCGCGCCAGGGGACATTCCGACATTGAACAAAACAGATAAAATACCTTAACTACTAAAAATAACATGTTGGTGTACACCATGAGGGGTGGGCAGCACACCAGCATCTGGTTCCTGTTGCAAAACACAAGTAGCCAATGGTAAAGCGGGATAAAGGCGTGTGTGAGGAGGCACAACAGAGTGCATGGTGAACTCTGCGGCGGGCCTGCCCCACCAGACGTCTCTGTGGGTCAAACCAGCCCATCACCTGGGGCTGTTTCTGTAAGGGCAGCGCAGTTCAACTCGGCTATCATGATAGTGAAACGAAGGAGAGGCACGGACTAATGTCATTGCAGAAAACGAGGGCCCAACGCCAGGGCGCAGGATGCAGCGTTGGTTAGTCCGCCGGAAAGTGATCAGAACTGTTCGTGGCCTGCAGGTCGGGGGGGACCTCGCCCAGGATCCCCCAGGAGTGTTCTGGTGATCCTTGGCGTGCCTCTTAAAGACCTCCTGGGCCTCCGTAGGGATGTCGAACACGCAGGTTTTTCCCTGTACATGCACATGTAAGCGTGCTGGGTAGAGCGTGCCATACCGGAGTCCCATATCCCTGAGCGTGGCCTTCACAGATGTGAACTTGCGGCGAGCCTCCTGGCCAGTTGTCTCCCTCTCCTCAGAAACAGTCTCAAAACTTACCTATTTTATTCTGTTGTCTGGCCTCCATGCTGTCTTACTTTCTATATTTTGCTCTAGGATACCTTGCCAGGTGAGTGTACCCGCTACAAAACCACCTAAAATAACACAACAATGTGTCCTGCACACTTGTATTTATGCAATACTCTGCAAGCTTTCTCTGTGCTAGGACAGTAAGTATCTGTGAGGATGTCTATTCAAGCATTTTGAAAACACTGTGCCGTTTGTCTATCTTGTGCATACCATGCAGATTCTAAATGGCAGCCGACATGTCTTTCCTTTCCCTTTTATTTTTCACTCCGCCTTGAGTCTGTAGCTCGGACTCTATAGATCACCACACTCGGCAATCCTCCTTTTATTTTTCACTCCATCTTGAGTCTTTAGCTAGGTCTCTATAGATCACTGGACTCCCCAGTCCTCCTTTAAATTTTTTTCTCCGCCTCGAGTCTTTAGCTTGGTCTCTATAGATCACCGCATTCACTGGACCTCCTTTTATTTTTCCCTCCGCCTGGAGACTTTTTCTTATTCTTGAGTCTCTTGCTCAGTCTCTGTAGATCACCACACTCCCCAGTTTTTATTTTTCACTCCGCCCTGATTCTTTAGATCAGTCTCTATAGATCACCGCACTCTCCATCCTCTTTTTATTTTTCCTTCCGCCTTAAGTCTTTTTCTCATTTTAGAGTCTCTTGCTCAGTCTCTTTAGATCATTGCACTCCCTAGTCTTCTCTTTATTTTTCGCTCCACCTTGAGTCTTTTGCTCATTCTCTATTGATCACCGCACTCCCTGGTCCTTTTATTTTTCGCTCCTCCTTGAGTCTTTTGCTCATTCTCTATTGATCACCGCACTCCCTGGTCCTTTTATTTTTCGCTCTGCCTTGAGTCTCTTTCTCAGTCTCTATAGATCACTGCACTCGCCAGTCCTCCTTTTATTTTTCCCTCCGCCTTGAGTCTTTTTCTCATTCTAGAGTCTCTTGCTCAGTCTCTATAGATCACTGCACTCCTCGGTCCTCCTTTTATTTTTCGCTCCACCTTAAGTCTTTTGCTCATTCTCTATTGATCACCGCACTCCCTGATCCTTTTATTTTTCGCTCCACCTTAAGTCTTTTGCTCTTTCTCTATAGATCACCGCACTCCCCAGTCTTCTCTTTATTTTTCGCTCCTCCTTGAGTCTTTTGCTCATTCTCTATTGATCACCGCACTCCCTGGTCCTTTTATTTCTCCTTCCGCCTTGAGTCTCTTTCTCATTCTAGAGTCTCTTGCTCAGTCTCTATAGATCACCACGCTCGCCAATCCTACTTCTATTTTTCACTTTGCCTCGAGTCTTTAGCTCAGTCTCTATTGATCACTGCACTCCCCGGTCCTTTTATTTTTCATTCCACCTGGAGTCTTTGCTCAGTCTCTATAGATCACCGCATTCGCCAGTCCTCCTTTTATTTTTTGCTCCACCTTGAGTCTCTTTTTCAGTTTCTATAGATCACCAGGCTCGCCAGTCCTTATGTTTTGGCCACCTCCTTGTCTCCCCAGGTTCCTTCTTCAGGGTTCATGTACTGAAGACGGGTGACCTGATAGGCGCATCCACTCGCAGGTCCTGGACAAGTAGAAGAGGCTTTGCTTTCACATGGCGAACCACGCTGAGGCTAAACAAATGTTTCACCGCATGTGGTGCTTTCTGTTGTTGCCTTATGTGCTTCCCCTTTTAGGGCATTTTATGCTCAATGGCTGATCCCTCACGTGCTGCTTCTTATTTGAACAGGCCTCACTCTGTCCTACCACCTCATCAGTAAAGTGTACTGCCAGCGCTATGGTGAAGTAGCCCTGTACCCACTGAAATGCAGGACAGGTGGACTCCCACATGGCTGTTGGCACCACTTGATATTTTCAGTCCCAGAAGCACTCCAAGTGGGTTTCACACCACAGTGTCATGTGGAGCTAATCTTAACCACCAGAGTTACAGAGATGAAGGAAGATTCTTTTTTTCCCAAGCTACAAACCAAGCATGGTTATCCCTGTCTAGCCCACATCCAGCTGGCAAACCTCAGAGGTGCCACACCAGTGAAGCACTTACAACTTTCATGTACAATGAGGCTTACATGCCTTAAATTGCATCCTGCAAAGAAATATTTATGGCTTCTTTTCCTAGGTTCTTACTGGGTCCGTGACCGAGTTGGTTGTCGCTCTGTTCAGTCGGGCAGGTGGATGCTGAAATCTGCAAAGTTACATCCATAATCTCACCAGTAAGGGTACCAGGGTGATGACACAGCCAACCTATTGCTGTCCTAATGGCGGTAGTACGGGAGGGGAACCAGAAAACGTAATTTATCACCAACTTATTTAAAAATTACTTAAACTTATATCCTTTAGTTGACCTCCTGATTGTCCTCATATCTTGCCTATAATGGTTCCTAGTTCTTGTGGGCATTGTCGACTTTGTTCATTATAACTGCTGTCAATTTTGTTTTGTGAATGTCTTGATGGTATTTCAATTCTAAAAATAACTTCAAAAATGTTTCCAAAAAATGAAGATATCAAGAAAACAATTTAATTATGGAAAAATAAATACATGTAATTGACTTCTAAATCATATTTTATTGATAGAGATACACTTATGTCCTTCATCAAAACAAATTGTTCTGATTTTCTCACTTTAAAAAATTATTAGTTTTCTGACACCATCTTTTTTGGTCTCTTTTCAGGCTACGATTGGAATAGATTTTCTGTCGAAAACAATGTACCTGGAAGATCGTACGGTGAGTGAACAATGCACACCCTCTGACTGCAGTGGAAGCTGAAAGGGTGTGACAGCCGGGCCAGAATGCTTAACTTGACATCTTTGCCTGCCGTTTTCCTATAAAGAGAAATGAAAATATACCAGTCGTTCTAATCCAGGGGTCTCCATCCTTTTGTGTATTGAGAGCTACTTTTGATTAGTGAAAATCATAGTGTGCCACTTAAGGCTAAACCACATGTGCACTGTTTCCAGACAGCCCCATGCCCGCTTCATTGACTTTAAGCCTAATGTCCATAAAGTCAGATACTATGGTTTGAACAAAATACTTTGACTTGGGGCACTATGACAGGGCTCCCATGTGTCAGTGAGAGCGTGGTCTTTGGGGATGTATGAACATGTGTGCGTATGACTGGGATATATGTGTATGGGTGACTGAGAGCCTGTATTTTATGTACTTGTAGCACAGGATATCTTTCACCATGTGTGGCACCGTTACATGTATAACAAAAACCTACAACCATTTTTTTAAATGGGAGAAATTCAAAGTGCAGATAAATGTTCTGCAAAAAATTTCAAAATATGGAACATTGTTCGGCACTTTAAATTTCTCCTATTTAAAAAATTACTGTTGTTTTCAGTTATATGTATGGCACAGTGTCTACTGGCCACTGGGAGCAAGAGGCCTGCTGTTTGTAAATGTGACACTTAGAAATGGGAGAAAATTAAAATGAATAGTTAACTTAATCATTAAGATACCTTTTCATTAAACATTTTTTTTTATTTGTTCTCATGCTTCAATATTGAGTTGACAAGCACTTTTATTTAAGAGTTAAATACCTCAGTGCTCAGTTCTTCACCTCTGTGACCCAGTCTGGGTCATAAATCTGACTGAGCACTGTTCATTATCAGGCCTTCATATCTACAGCCTGATGATGATAAAGTAAAATAGACACAGCCTTCCCATAACTTAAAAATAAAATGTGACCCTGTGCTTATTTAAAAGTTAATTCAAGGCTTCGAGCTACTCTGAAGGAGTCTGGTAGCTTGCGGTCGACTGGTTGGAGACACCTCTTTAGGCAGACCGCCCTACTTCTACGGAAAGAACCTGGTGGTAAATGCCAATTTTTTTGACGTCCATCTTTTTTCTTCGCCTGTAACTCTTTCTAAAAAATATGCAATTGCTTTTGGGCTAGTGAGTGTGTTTCTATGTACCAGCTAACAATGGCTGCTCCTGCCTTAGGATCCCAATAATTGCAGCGCTCAAAATGAAGGTAACTCTAGCAGTACGGTGTGTGGCCTCAATGCCTCCAAGTAGAGCAGCACAATCTATATTTCTGATGTTGTGCTATCTTAAACAATGTCTCTCTACAGTCAACTTCAGCTTTGTGCCATGTTGGTTTTTAAAAAAAATAATTTTAATAATATTTCTTTATTGGCATTTAAGGAACTTACATCCGTTAATATAGACACATCTGATATCTGTACGCAATTATTACAATTTCCCGAACAGATCGCCAACACTTGTTACACAACATTACAGGAGGCATATATCCGTGCCGCTACGCCGCCTTGTATTTTACACCTAGGATAACTATATAAGTACCCAACTCCCCAGAACCCACCCTCAATTTGTCAACAATTTTCCAGCGTCACTTTTCCTCATACAGTGCCCATAGTCCTTCAGGTCTTGGCACTCACAATATAGCTACTGCAGCGTCTAGTGAGGTATAATGCGTCATTGTCCGTCTTGTGGGGGATTGCATATAGGGGATGCTATCGTCGGAGTTTGCAGGTCTTTTATATCCGCCAGCATGGTCGCCCATGCCCGCAAATCATCCTCCAATTTCTCATCCCGTCTCACTCTCTTCATTCTAACTGCTTCTGCCACCACCCACTCACCCAAATCTTTCAACCACAGCTCAATCTTTGGGGGAGCAGTGCCCATCCATGATATAGCGATTCGCCGTTTGGCCAATGCCAACCCCAGCATCACAAACCTCCTGCTCAGTTTCTTTTGATTTGGAGCGGGCAAGAGACCCAGCAGCACCTCCCGTATACCTCTGGGCACGGACCATTCCGTCGCCTCCTGTATTTTCCCCAAAACTGAGGTCCAGTACTGAGACAGCCTCGAGCATGACCAAACCATATGAATAAAGTCTGAGGCAGCAGCCCCGCATCTAGGGCAGCTATCAGATCTGGTCAGGAAGATTCTACTAAGCGTTTTGGGGGTGAGGTATGTCTGGTGTACAAAGTTATATTGGTCTAGTTTAAACCTGACATTCGAGTTGACAGCTTTGACCCCTTCGTGAACTTTAATCCAGTCTTTCTCGGACAAGGGCTCCCCCAGTATCTCCTCCCACCTACCCTGGACCGGTAGGGGTGCACTGGTCAAATCCTCCCACAGCGCTCTGTACAGGTGTGTAATGAAGTGCCTCTCCTGCGCCATGTATAACATAACCTGTAACACCCTGGTTACTGCAGGTTCATCAGGGGAGGAAGTCCATATCTCCCGTGCTACTTGTTTAATCTTCCCATATTGAAGAAATTGACCTGTCCCCAACTCGAACAGTGATTCCGCTTCCTCCCTAGTAATGAATTGTTTGTTGTGGAACAAATCCCCCATCGTCAAACACCTGCCCTCCTTCCATCGTCGGACCGTCATTGAGGCCTCTATTTTTGCGAATGGTTGTACCACCCAGAGGGGCATATCTGGAGCGTAAGGGGCATGTCCTACCACTTTTTTTACGACCCGCTCCCAGACCCGTGCCACATGCCGGATTATGTATGGTACGGTCCGTGGGGTACCCGCTCCCAGCATTAATAATGCTGCCAGTGAGTGTCCTCCATAGGTGCCCGCCAGTAACCTCTTCTCCCAGTTGTCATTCTCGTCCAGCCAGTGAATTGCATGCTGGAGCTGTGATGCCATGTAATATAATTCTAAGTGTGGTACTTCCAATCCGCCTTTCTGCCATGTTCTCTGCAACGTCTCGAGACTTACTCTCTTCCTTTTAGACCCCCATAATAATTCTATCAACAGTGTAGTCAGGGACTTAAAAAAGTGGGCCGGCACCTCATAGAGGGAGTGCTGTAAGGCATACAGGCATTGAGGGAGTATTATCATTTTAATAATTGCAATTCCGCCCATAAGGGACAGCGGTAGCTGCTGCCAAAAACGAATTGAGCCTTTTATACCCTCAATCACCTGCCCTATATTAAGAGCCAGATAGCTGGTGGGGTCATTGGCCAGTCTGATCCCCAGATACTTCGGATCCGAAGTTACCCACCGAAGTCCCACCTCCGGTAGGTCCCCCCTCGCCCGCTTCGCCAGACAACCCACCGGCACCAACCTAGACTTATTAGGATTCGTCTTCAAACCCGACACCTCCCCAAATTGGGACAGTACATCCAACAGTGTCGGAATTGCCTGGGCAGGTTGCTGTAAATATACTAGAGTGTCGTCTGCGTACATAGACACCACGTGTTTTGTGTCTCCCAGTCGTATCCCCCATCCCTCCAGTCGCCGCCGCTAAAGTCTCCGCCAGCGGCTCCATAGCAGCCGCAAACAATAAAGGTGACAAGGGGCACCCCTGTCTGGTACCCCGTCGTAGTTCAAATGCACGGGAGATCAGTCCCCCTTGGCTCAACCTAGCTCGTGGGGCCGTATAAATTAGTTGGAGCCACCGGAGAAACCCCGGACCCATTCCCAATGCTCTGTGTTGCCCATACGTACCCCCAGTCCACAGAATCAAACGCTTGTTCAATATCAAGCAGTGCCACCGCACAGTCCTCCTGTTCAACTCTGGGGGAGTGTCACACCAAGGCCAATCTCCTGAGATTATTTGCAGTGCTACGTTTGGGGATGAATCCGAAATGATCAGGGTGGATTAAAAAGGACATATGGGGTAAAAGGCGATGTGCCATAACACCACTCAGAATTTTCATATTTATATTAAGAAGCGAGATCGGTCTATATGACTTCGCCACGTGGGGGTCCCTATCGGGCTTGGGAATCATGATAATCACAGCCTCTCGCATACTTTCTGGCAAAATCCGGTACTGCAGGGCTTCATTGTAGACCTCCAAAAGGTGGTCAACCAGAAGGGGAGCATATGTTTTATAAAATTCGGACGGCAACCCGTCCGAACCCGGACTTTTGGCAGGCCTCAGCCGTTGAATCGCACTCAATATTTCCTCCCTAGTGATTGGCTCTTCTAGTTCGTCCCCCGCTTCATCGTCTAGGCATGGTAGTTCCACCCCTGAAAGGAACTCATTTATTCTCTCCAACGGGGGAGAGACCACGGAGACATGCACCTTTTCCATATGTGCAGTTAGCACCTCCAAAATTGCCGTCTGATTGTGAACCATATTCCATCCCTGGTCCCGCAGTTGAACCACCGGGGGAGTAGGCCTCTAATTTTTCAAGAGCTTCGCGAGCAATGCCCCCGATCTGTCCCCCTCCATGTGCAGTCGCTGTCTAAATGCCACCCGATTTATATTTACCTAGGCGTTCAAGAGAGTCCATCAGGACCCTACGGGCCTCACTCCACTATACGTTGAGGGTGTGCATGGAGCAGGGACTCTAGTCTCTGTAATTCCCTTTCCTGCAGTTGCACATCCCGCTCAAGCTGCTGCCTCACTCCGTAGGAAGTCTTAATACACAGGCCCCTCGCTACAACTTTCATCGCCTCCCATTCCGTAGTCCTCCTGGCCGCGGTCCCCCAGTTCTCCCTGAAATAATTAGTAAGTCCCTCCTCTATTGCCTTAGCAAATGGCGGGTCCGCCAAGGCTTCCACCTGCAGCCTCCATAACGGTATTGCTGGTCTTGGCCGCCTTAGATCTAACGTAAGGAGCCCTGGGGAATGATCGGAAATATATCTGGGCAGGTATGAGATGTCTTGTACCTCCCGGAGTAACTCATCCGTTAAGAAACATTGATCTATACGACTGTGTGTGTTGGAAGCGGGCGTATAACAGGAGAAGGCCCTCCCCAGGGGATTCCTTTCCCTCCAAACATCTCGCAGCCCCAATCCCTGAAGCGTGTCTCTCAGTGTGCCCGTAAGTCTTGGTTTGGTATTCTGTCTGGGGGGTTCCCGGTCAAGCCCCCCATCAAGCACACAATTAACGCCCATCAGAAACACTCGGTCACCCAAGTAAGGGGTCGCTGCGGCCACCACCGCTGGGAAGAATGCTGGACAGTCCGAATTCGGGGCATATACATTAATAATACAAACTTATTGCCCATCTAGCCTCCCATGCAAGACCACGTAACGACCCTCCGGATCCACAACATGATGTAGGTGTTGAAACGGCACCCCAGGAGCCACCCAAATGAGACCCCGCCCCCCCCCCCCCCGAGCGAACCCAGAGTAGGACGTTGCATATAGCTGCCCCCTCCACCTACGTTTTATACATGCTATCGTATCCCCCATACATGAGTTTCCTGCAAACATGCAATAGCAATTTTATACCTTTTCAAATAAGAAAACACCAGTCTCCGCTTATTTAACATCGCAAATCCCCGCACATTCCATGTAATGAGCTTAATCAAGGAGGGAGCCATATTTGCTGAAACAATGACAACTTAACACTTGTCCTTTGTGTCCACCTCCTCCTGAAGTGTGATGCTGACATACCAGAACCAGTGATAAACTGAGAACCCCCCCCCCTGTAAACCATCCCGATTTGAACCCCAACGTCCTACCCCCCCACCCCTTGGGCGGTGGTGCGATCCCCAGTCTCCCTTGACAAGGTATCAGGAGCCGCCTCCCCCGCCCCATACCCACCCACCCAATGACTTCCAAAACGTTAACCAGCCCACTTAGGACAAACAGTAGCATTTTCAACAATACCAGCTGGCATCGTGCACTCAAACTTTGAAACCGTGAATTTAAATTGGCTGGCCAGTGGTCAGGCCATTGTCGAGGCGCGAGAAATAATTCTCTAGCTCCTCGTACGTGCCTCAACCTCTGAGAGGGGCGTGTCCACCCCGTCGGCATTAAACATATGATATAATAAAACTTTCTATTAAATCCGAACCCCGTCCCGATCAAACCCACATGACTTATCTGGGACTATAAAAAAGTCCTTTATCTTCCACCAGCGGTCCTTCAGGATACATTCATTTGGAAATACGTAGGAGGCACCGGCTGATCCTGTGTAGATGTATCAGACTCCGAAGAGGGATCAGCCATACAAAGAGTTCCGTCGGAACCAAACTGGATTCGGCTCGCCGCACCCGCTAAAGCCTGCTGCGTCTTGGCGACCATGCTGCTCTGAGAGTTCTCACGCTCCGTGGACTGTACTGGGCCCGATCCCCGGGACACTCTGCCCTTCCGATTGTCCTGTCTCCCAAGACCGTCCAACCAGTCAGTTGCCTCCGCTGCCGATAGAAAAAACATCGCTCTCCCATTGTCTTCAATTCTCAGTTTAGCAGGAAACAAAAGGCTGTATTTGAATCCATCCTCCCGCAATCTTCTTTTTACCGCTAGGAATGTCCGTCTCTGGTCCTGCACCCGCTGTGTGTAGTCCGGGAAGATGGCAATCCGGTGTCCCTCGTACGTAGGCGTCTCGCCCTGCCTGGTAGCCTGCAGTATATCATCCCTATCCCGGAAATTGAAGAATCGTGCAATTATGGCTCGCGGGGGCGCACCAGGTCTCAGAGGGGGACCAGCGCTCTGTGCGCTCTCTCAATGTTAAAAAAACTTTGACAATCTCTTTGGGGCCAGGGATTTAACTATCCAATCCTCCAGGAACAGCGCCGCCGACGGTCCCTCCGCTCGCTCTGGAAACCCCACAAACCTCAGGTTGTTTCTCCGAGATCGGCCCTCCTGATACTCGGCCCTTTCATCCAGTGACACCACCCGCTTTGAGAAGTCCAGGACCGTTTCTCTTGTATTCTTAACCTCCGTCCGAAGGGCCTCGATGTTCTGTTCATTAGAAGTGACCCTGCCAGTCACTTCCCCAAGATCGCATCTCAATAGGTTGACGTCAATGGCCACTGCGTCAATTTTGTTCACCATGTCATTCCGGCTGCCATTATGTCCGCCAGTGATGGGTCCGACTGTCCGGCCTCCACCCTCTGCAACCCTGCGTCTTCACTTTGTTTTGTTTGTTCCATTGTGCATGGCTGCGCGTAATTGGAGATGTTGTTGGCTTGCACGCGATTACCTTGCCCCCTTCACCATGATGCAATTTCGGTATGGCACTGATTCCCCTTCTATACGATGGAGACACACCCCACTCCGCCTCGAACTGTGGGCCTTCCTCGCCTTGTAGCGGTTCACATAGGTTTGCCAATCCCACCGGCAGTTCCTACGCCACGTCCGTCGATCTCGGCACTTTCCTCCGGAGGCCGCGGCACACACAGTACGACCAGCCACACAGGGCGTCCCCCAGTGGCAAGTACTCCGGCTCCCACGTCAGCAAGCACGGTAGAATGGGCTCCGAGTTTCTGCACAGGGGGTTGCTCCGCCAGTACTCTGTCTGTCTCATTAATCACCATCCAGTGTGCATGACAATTACTTAAAGAGTTTCCCCATGACATCGCATCAAATAGGGCTCCAAGCTGCATCCCATACGATCCAGGAGCCCTCCGGGCTTTAAGTTGCGCCTCCCCGCCGTCTCATCACAACTGTACGGAGCCGTATGTGTCACTCCCACTGGGCCAGGCTCACTGTCATGTTACCCCTCTGTGGCCACTCTTGCACTACAGCCCCCATAGGTCTCGGGGAACGGTGCCCAGCAGGCTCCAAGGACCGTCATACAACAGGCCTCACCCTCCAGCTCCAATTGGGGGCCGCAGACCGCCTCACGGGGCCTCCGTGTGGTCGGGCTATATTAGTGCCAAGCCCCCGGGCTCCCAGTCCTCCCGGTGAGCCCGACAGACTCCTAGGCGTCACGCGGGCCTCCTCGTCGTTATCCTGCCCACCGCACACAGTACCTTTGCTCTCTGGCCACTTCTGAGGCCCGGGTGGATCCTCCGCGCCCAGCCTCTCCCTCCTTCTGGCTCTCGGGGTACTCGGTGTCGGCCCGCGCAGCCATCAGAGGCTCCAGCCGATCTCCGATTCCGGCACCCGAACCACCGCCAGGCACTCCACACAGGATCCCACAGTCCAGGCCCCCGGCCGCACAAGTCCCGGAAAGCACTCCCGCACCGCGGGCCCAAGGAACTCTGCGTCTCGGCCCCCGCCTGCAAGATGGCGCCGCACAGGGGCCGGACAAATCTCTTCAAGCTGTGCGCGCCGGCGCCCCGGGAAGAGCCCCCTCGTTGCACCGGGAAATCAGCGATGGTTCAGGGCGACGTCCTCAGGGTTCAGACCACCTAAGCACACCAGGATAAAGCCGGATCACTTTTCAGCCAACGGGAGCCCCTGAAGTTACGACCGATCGGCCATCTTGATCGGCCACGCCCCCTTTGTGCCATGTTGTTATCCCATCAACACTACCATTTTTTGGATGAAAGGAAGGGTGGGAGGGTAGTCGACTTAATGCTGAGCGCGACCATTGATGTAATTACCTTTCAGAAGCTCAGCTCACTCAACAGCTATCTTATGTTTCTTTATTTTTACAGTGTCAGTACATTCACACTTACTTGGAGCTTAACCTTTTCATAGAATGTTTATTCCAACTTTCTCCTGTGCACTAGTTCTTTTTCCTTTTCAAACGGGTTGAAAGGGAAAGTTTTCAGTGTTGAAAACTGCATGTTTGTGACATTAAGGTTCTCTTGTATATAGTAGCTTTTTATAGCATACTGATGGGATCAGGTTGAACTAGACTTGTAATCTTTTATTTTAGTATAGGTCTGAAAATAAAGTTGCCTTTTGGATTCAAAGTAATTTGATTTTCACATTGATCGTGTGAAAATCACTATTAGTTACTGTGTTGATGGAACAAACAGTTTTCTGTTCACCAAATAATTATTTGTTCCCATGCATCAAATTAAAAAAAAGTTTTTATTATGTTTTAATCTTCAATTATGCACAGTAAAGTGTGGACCAACCATAGATAACATCCGAGTATGACTAGTAAAATCAGATAGTAGCAAAAACAGCAGAAAAAGAGAACAAATAGGTTGCAAAGACAGCAGTGCAGTAAAGACACTGTATGTCATCCTAAAAACAGTATCAGTGTCCTTTCAGGGCTAGTCCAATCAATATTGCTCACTGGTATCCTGCGGCTGCCAGATCGTGCGTGGGCTCCCCGGGGTCGGGAGCATCCGATCCCTCGTCAGAGGTATCCACAGCAGTCTGAGCTAGGTAATTGCACATGGGGCCCCCTATGTTTCTTGGTTTGGGAAGGGGGGGCGGTGTAGTTTTGCATAGACTTTACTTTGCGTGTTTTAAAGGGACATGTCCGTAATCCACTCCTGTATACCGGGTGAGTGAGTGCTTTCCCAACATATGGCAATTCTCCTGCGAGCCAGTAGGACTGCAAGAGCGGTCAGCCTGCATGTCCCCCGTGGTATGTCTTTGACATAGCTTAGAAGGGCCATAAGGGGTTGAGGTGATGGGCAATAATCTAGTATAGCTGACCGTGTGTCTACCACCTACTTCTAGAAGGCCTGTATGGCCTGGCTTATCTAGGCTAGATGTATAAAATCTGCATGGTCATGGCTCCCCCTAGGGCAATTGTGCGGTTGTGGGTTGTCACTCTTGGTCCGTTCAGCCGAAGTGGAATAGGCACATTGTAAATATTTGAAGTATAAACGATTGTGACTATGATTTAATGAAACAATCTTGGTGTGCATGTAGCAGTAGTGCCACTGTGTCTGTGTGATCATAGCACCAATGTCCCTCTCCCAAGCACACCTAGTCACCTCACCGCCCAGTAGGTCGTGGCAACAGACTTTAATTCCCTGTGGTTGACGGGTATACCCTTGGGGAGGAGGGCCCTGAGTGGGACCCCATCCACCTGTGTGCGCTTGGGTTTTAGGAAAGAGGGGCAGATGGAATCAGATGGAATCAGTGGCACTAGTATTGAAACTGTGCGACCATATAGTATAATTTAAATTCTGGTACTTCCAGTCACCCCTTCCCATATGGGAGCATGAGAATATCCCACCGAGTCCTAGGCTGTTTGTCAGCCCAAACCTGTTTGAGCAATGTACTCCAAAGTGTGTGGGAAAAGTGTTGCACGAGTGGGATTGGTATATTCAAAAAGCTATATAGAATGCGGGGGAGCACCACCATTTTCAGGACCGCAATCCTCTCAACAAGTGACAAGGGTAGTCTGATCCAGAAATCTAGCTGCATCTCCCACCGCTCCATGAATGGGCCATAGTTGAAACGAATAATCGTTTCCCTAACTCAATGGAGCTCCACCGCCAGATATTTAGCCGAGTTCATCATCCAACGGATGGGGAATTCCAGATCCACAGGGTAGGTGGACTCCATAAGAAGAAATCGCTCGGATTTGGACCAGTTGATAGATAATCTGGAGTATCCTCCAAATCAAACTATTTCACAGACTATGGGTGATATATGTTCTCTGCTGAGTTTTTGACAAATGGTAGAATGTCTTTGGCATACATGGATAGCAAAAGCCAGACAGTGGGGAAGTTGAGCCCTAGACGGAGGTGTTGCTTAAACAAAACTCTCGCTAATGGGTCTGTTGCTAGAACTAATTGTAAGGGGATCAGAGGGGCATCCCTGCCTTGTGCCACAATATATAGGGAAAGAGTCTGATGTAAGCTCATTGACCTGCACCTATTCACGGGCTGAGTGTATAACAGCTGGACTAATTTAATAATACCTGTGGCAGCCCAATTTGAACGGCCATTCCAGCAAATCAAATGCTTTTTCGGCATCTAGTAGCACTGCTGTGACTTCAAGTGTGGGGTTAGCTGGTTCAGAACCACAAAAAGTGTGCAAAGATAAGTGGCAGTCGATCGATGGGACACAAAACCAGACTGGGCCAGGGAAATCAGCTATTTCATTAAGACGGATAATTTGGTGGCTATTACTTTTTCAAGTATTTTATTATCAACATTCATGAGAGACAACGGTCTGTACAAGGAGCTGGGACTGCGGTATGATCCTTTTGTCAAAATCCCCCGCCTAGGCCTCGTAATTGGGGGCCCAACAGCCGTCAGTAGATTTTATAAAATTCCCCAGTGAGGCCATTGCCACCCGGGGCTTTACGGCCTGGCAGGCTTTCGATGGTGACCAGAATCTCTTCTTTAGACTAAAAATTGACCGTGGGCATCCTCGAGCCACACCATTGCATTATCATTGAGATGTGTTCGATTAGCAGGTGCAGCCATCGTCAAACATGAAGTGTATAGCTGGCTATAATTTCGAACACATTCAAGGGGGATGTCCTCATTAGTAATCAGTATCTCACCGTCCGGTGTGTGTAGCTAGCAGGGGCGGCTCCTCCGCTGAGGCGGAGGAGCGTCGCCCACTGCGAAGGCAGTGCAGAGGAAAAAGAAAATGATAATAACGAAACGCGTCATTATCATTTTCTTTTTCGTTCCTAGGTGTGGGGCAGGGCTGGCCAGAGCTGGGGCCAGGGGAGGAGTGGTTTGCCCAGTCAAAGTGCGCATGAATGTTTGACTGGTCGTCTTGGGCCGGCCACACATTCATGCGCACTTTGCATGTTCCCCCACAGGCTCCCTCTCCCCATCTGAACGCTTACCACGGCACTCAGACCAATCACAACGCTGCAATGCAGCGTTGTGATTGGCTTGGGGAAACTTAGGGGAACCGATCACAACGCTGAATTGCAGCGTTGTCATTGGCTTAGGGAGCCTGAGTGCTTCCCCTGCGATGAGGAGAGGCTGCAGAGAGGAGGTGCCTGGCAGCGCGAGCAGCAGGTACGTTTTTTTTAATTTTCTACCCCTCCTTGTTTACTACTAGCCACCAATGGTAGCTAGGGTACATGATTTTTATGTCTATCTCTTCTAAGCAGCGGTGCCAATGTGCTCCCGGGGGCTCAGCCTTGCCATACCGTCGAGCTAGGGCATATTTGCCCAGATATTTTATGTACCTATCTGCTAATTTACTGTAAGTGTTAAGGAGACGATGCCGATCCAGAAGGTAAAAGGCCTGATCTAACTACAGGGCAGTATCCTTTAAATGCGTTAGTGCCTGTTCTGTCTTCTCTATCTGGCCCTGGATGTCCTTCAGCACCCCCGCCCGTTAGGCTACGATAACTCCCCGGATATAGGCTTTAAAGGCTTTCCACAGGATTGCCTGGGAGGGGACTAAACCCTCATTAAATCGCTAATACGCCAGTATCTCCTCCCTGATCTCGGAGTGGGAAACTGTGTTGTGCGATGCATCACTAGGGAAGGGCCAGGACCATTGTGAGGTCGGAAGCATAGGGCTAGCATGACCGGGGCGTGGTCTGAAAGTGTGAGCGGCAGGTGAGTTGTATCAGAGAACCAAGGAGCTGCAATAATCGAGATGAGCCAATAGTCTGTACAGAATAATGGCCCATGTGGGGCAGAGTAATAGATGCATTTCCGTCTTTGCCATGGCGGCCACTCCAAATATCCAATAAACCGTATCTGACCAATACGCCCAGCCGTATTCCCAGGGAATGGGGTTTGAGGACACCCCTAGGGCTAGAGCAATCCAGGCATCTGCCCAAGACCATGTTGAAATCCCCGCACCACAGGATGACACCCACCAACGCTTCCTATGCATCAATCCTTTGTTGCTTGAAGTGTGGTCACTCTCTTCATGGCTAGAGACTCACTTATTTCATGACAGCGTTCTTGGAGAATGTTCTTTACGCTTAGATGTGAGATCAGATGGAGATTGAAACATGCTGAAATCTGGGGCATTGACTTTATTCAAGGCCAAGTTGAACCCTGTGTTTTGGTGGTATATGGAAGACAGGCCATTGTGCTAGAGGTCTATTCAGTGATCGGCTTTCTAAAGGGTTTACATATTTCTTTGGTTTTCAACATACAAGCGCAAATGTGTGAATATCACTTTATTTAGAGAATTTACATGGAAAACCAATGTGACGTTCAGCATATCTGTAAGCTGTTGGTGGCTGAGGTGAATTAAACGGACCTCTTCAAGTTTATCTCTCTTGATCATTTATTCAACTAATGTGGAGAACACCACATTAATTTGGCGACGAGCGTGGCAGTGTGGCTCTCACCTCAACATCCAGCGAAGGTTGGATTGCTCCAGCGCTTCCCCTTGGTTGGATTCCTTTCGTGTTGCTCCTCCTACGGCTGTATTACTTCATTAAGAGAAGATTAACCATCTTCTCCAGCGGCTGTAATGTGAGCCGAGTCCTGTCTCAATCGAATATTCGGGTGAGGAGTGAAGCAGAGGGGCGGGTTGTGAAACGCATCTGCGTTTCACGAAGAGACTGGAAGTGGGCCTTGAGGGAAGCTGAACCGCATTTGCGTGTCAGCTGCGTAAGAGCAGTGTACAGCGTCATTACGCATTGTGGCACGATCAGAAAAGCAGCTGATTGTGACGAATCGTGGGGTTGCTGAGAACGTCAACTCATGTAAGGACGCTGTTCACGGAGAAGCGTCATCTCGTTTTGTCACGTTATTAGCGGCCATTTTAAGGAGTTGGGAAGATTACCATCAGTAATAGTGTACTTCCCAGTTACAGAGTACTTGCCTGTCACGCAAAACTTTATTGGCACTTCGTTTTAGTTTGTTCTCTTCCAGGGGATCCTCATCAATAGTCATAAGCACTGAATATTCCCGCCCACGTGCGGGGACCCCGGAAATATAAAAATTATATATGGAAATCACATATATACAGCTCTACATATATGCATATACATATATCATTTTTTCTCATACCAATGCAACTCTCAATAGGAGGCTAAACAATGTAATTACACACATAAAAAACTACATTTGCCAATATATAAAAACACCAGAGGACAATTAGTACTTGAACTCTGTTTTTTTTTTAATGAGCAAAATACTCAAAGAGTAAAAACTGCAAAATAAGTAGACATTGTTAGCCTACAGGCTGCATTGTAAACCAATAGCATAGAAAATGAAAGCATTTTCAACAAAAACTGGCACCGTGCCTTTAAGGCAGCCATGACCCCTAGCTTCCCATCATGCCTCAGGGGTGACAGTTAGGTCAGTTGTTCTTTCCGGCTCCTTCAGTCAGGACCCTGGATTTTCAGCTCTTGCTTTTTTGACTTTCTGTCAAAAAATATCTATAAAGATCTAGTTTTTTCTACTTTCACTCGACGTCTTTTGGTCCTAGAGTGCAAGTAGCACCTTTTCTGTGTTTCAGAAAAGGTTTATTTTTGGAAATGCCTTCTTTATTCGATCCTTGCCCGTCATGTGGCAAGAAGAAGGCCAGAACAGATACACATCCTGTGTGTATTCTCTGCCTCCCTGAGTCCCACTCTTCTGACAACTGCCAGCATTGTAAGAAGTTATCAAGAAGGACTATCAAGGAGAGGGACAGGATCCGTCTCTATGGCCTCTCTGAAAGAGGTAGGTCTCCTGTGAGGCAGAAGAAGAGGAAAACTCGGTCGACGTCGAGAGGAAAAGTCCCGACCTGTTCTCCGTCGGCGTCGGTATCGACGTCGAAGAAATCGGCGACGAAGAAATCGGCGTTGAAGACTTCGGTGATGCCGGCGCATCATCATTCGACTCACGAAATCTTCGTCGACGAAGGTAACAGGTCCTCCGTTGACGTCAACCAGGCGGCGCTCAACGTCGAGAGACAGGTCTCCGTCGGCGCCGGGTGGGCGTACGACGTCGAGGCACAGCGCTCCGTCGTCGCAGGTGCGATCGACGTCGAGGCACAGCGCTCCGTCGTCGCCTCATCAACGGCGATCGACGTCGAAGCACATCTCCCCGTCTCGTCAGCGGCGATCGACGTCGAGGCGCATCTCTCCGTCGTCGCCTCCTCATCGGCGATCGACGTCGAGACACAGATCTCCGCCGGGATCAAAGCAACGATCTTCGGCGTCGAGACACAGGACACCTCCTTCGGCGTCGAAGCAGACGATCCATCATTCCACGCCGTCGAGGCGGATGACTCCGCCGAGTGGATTTTCGGCGTCGAGACCAAGACCTCCGTCGCCGGCAGTCCAACGCCGGTCGACGTCGACACAGCAATCTCCTGAAAGGGTGCAGGGAGTGTCAAAGCAGGACACTGCACCAGTGTTGGAGAGACGTTCGTCGCCGAGAAGTCCACTTTCTAAGAGAAGAAAGTCAACGTCGAGACATACGTCTCCGTTGAGAGGGCAGTCGACGCTTAGACGCTCCAGGTCAACGTCAAAGCGCCCTTCTGGGAACACCTCACCTCCAGTGAGCCTGTCTTCGTCACCTTCAGGTTCGTCCAGATCCCCGGAGGTGGTTATCTCGACGTACAACAGCCCAGTGTCAGGGGGACACCAAGATTCTCCAACAAGGCATGAAGAGCTGAGCTTCACACCTCCTGCTCAGTCTCCTAAGGAAAGAGAGAGCCACAGATCGCCTTCCATCCATTTATCGCCACGATGGCACAGGCCTCTACATCACTGGGCTACGGACAGGAATTACTCGAGCCATCAGAACAGATCCCCGTTGGCTCGTTTAACTCAGGATAAAGAGCGATCTCCTTCAAGAACAAGAGCTCGCAGCCGCACACCGGCGCACTCACACAGGAGGAGGTCTAGATCAAGAAGCAGGAGGAGAGCACACAGATCGCCTACTCCGTCCTCTTCTTCCACTCATACAGCCCATAGAGACTATTCGCCTACTTTGACGAACAGTCCACCGTCGAGGGTCTCTCCGGTGGACGACATCTACACTTTTCAGGACATTCTTGGCAGAGGAGCGGTAAAGCTGGGTATCCCTATGCCAACTCGTCAAAGCAAGTCCTCGGTGATTTTTGAGACTCTACACCAAAGAGCAGCAACTAAACCTCTGCTTCCCTTGGTACCAGGCATCATAGAGCCAGTGATGGATATCTTTCTCACGCCAGCGAGTGTTAAGACCGCCCCAGCGAGGATCTTAAAAAGTACCGTTCACCAGAGGACGATCCGCTCTTCCTCAGGGCTGACCCTCCTCCGGATTCAGTCGTAATTGCGGCGGCAAAGAAGACTCATGCGGTGGCATCCTCCTCTACTGTCCCACCAGACAAGGAGAGCAAGGTGCAGGATTCCTGGGGAAGGAAGGTTTGTGGCACTTCGGCCTCCATGTTGAAGGTCTCCAATGCAGCGGCACTCCTGGGCCGCTACGACAGATCTCTGTGGGACTCACTACAGAGATTCACTGAAAAGTTGCCACAGGAAGACCGTAAAGATTTTGAAGAAATCTTAACAGAGGGCAGTCAGGTGTCTAACCAGGTCATCAGTGCTGCGGCGGATGGAGCTACTCTTTCGGCACATGCTTATGCTCATGGGGTATGCGCAAGGAGAACATCATGGCTACGTCTTACAGCACTCAGGCCAGAAGCGCAGTCACGCATCCTCAATCTTCCGTTCTCTGGTTCCTCTTTGTTCGGGACTCACACGGATGAAGAGATGACGCGGATGAAAACGGAACTGGACACGCTTAAAGCGGTGGGCCTGGAGAAAAGAAAGGAATTCCGTAAGAGATTCCGTCCTTACAATAGACGATCCTCCCAACAGAGGGTTCAAACCCCTCATTGGCAGAAAAATCAGGATCAGCAAGGCCAGCAAAAACGCAGTATCGGGGCAGACGCTCCTCCAGAGGAGGAAGAAACCAGCAACAAGGCAACAATTCCGCCAAGACGCAGTCGAAACAATGAACACTCACTTCCCCTGTCGCCGTTCACCACTCCAGTGGGGGAAGTATCGCAGATCATCTCGAAGAGTGGCGAGCTATCACAAAGGATCGGTGGGTACTAGCCACGTTGCAGAATGGGTACTCTCTACGTTTTCAACATCGCCCACCATCAATCCCTCCAGTTCCTCCGTCGTGTCACCAGTTAAAACTCTTGCAGAAAGAGGTTGCCACCCTTCTCAGAAAGTCAGCCATCGAGAGGGTGCCAGTATCTCAAAGAGGAAAAGGGGTTTACTCAAGATATTTTTTGGTGAAGAAAAAAGGCCAAAAAGCAGAGTACAGACCCATTCTGGACTTGCGGTCACTCAACCTATCCATAAAAAAGGAAAAGTTTCGCATGTTGGCTCTCCATCAAATATATCCACATCTCAGGCAGGGGGATTGGATGTGCTCGCTGGATCTGCAAGATGCATATTTTCACGTTCCGATCAATCAGTATCACAGACAGTACCTGCGATTCCTAGTGGGATCCGCTCATTACCAGTTCAAGGTTCTACCCTTCGGGTTGAAGTCAGCCCCCAGAGTGTTCACGAAGTGCATGGCGGTGGTGGCAGCCGCACTGCGCCGCAGGGGCGTCTTCGTATACCCGTACTTGGACGACTGGCTGTTGAAAGGTCCTTCCCCAGACAGTGTGAGGATTCATTTCTTGAGCTGTCTCGAGCTGTGTCACCGGCTGGGCCTGCATGTGAATTTCGTCAAATCAACTTCACAGCCAACACAGAAAATACATTTTTAGGAGCTCTACTAGACTCCACGGTAGGAAAAGTGTTTCCTTCGGAGGAGAGACAGTGTTCCCTCATACAGAAATGCCAGCTGGTTCTGCGCAACAGAAAACTACCTGTGCGTCGGATTGCCTCCCTGCTAGGGTCGATGGCATCCTGCATCTTCCTGGTTCCCAATGCCAGACTACGAATGCGTCCTCTTCAGCAGGATCTGGAGGACAAGTGGGACCAGCAGACCGCTCGTTGGGACGAAAAAATAAGTCCATCAAACGCGGCTCGAGCTTCCATACCTTGGTGGATGAGAAAACAAAATTTGCAAGTCGGAGTTCCTTTCCATCAACCTCCGCCTGCTCAGACACTGATCACGGACGCCTCGCTGCAGGGTTGGGGAGCCCACATGGGTTCTCTCCAGACTCAAGGGCTGTGGTCTCCAAAGGAGCGATCCTATCACATCAACATGCTAGAGCTGAGAGCAGTACACCTAGCCCTCAAAGCTTTCCTCCCCTCGATTCAGGCAACCTCAGTGTTAGTACAGACGGACAACACCACCACCATGTACTACCTGAACAAACAGGGGGAACTCGCTCACGCACACTTTCCCTGGGAGCTCAAGCACTCTGGCATTGGCTCTTGGCTCGGAATCTGGCAGTCACAGCAGTCCACCTGCCAGGAGAACAGAACGTGAGAGCGGATGCACTCAGCCGTCACTTCGAAGACAGAGAAGACTGGGTGCTCAACGACGAGGTCGTCGAAGACATCTTCCAGACATGGGGTCGTCCCACCATCGACCTCTTCGCGGACGACGAAAATGCCAAATGCCGAGACTTCGCCTCACGGTTCTACCGACCAGGATCGAAAGGGAATGCCCTTTTGATAGACTGGTCAGGGGCATTTGTGTACGCCTTTCCACCCCTTCCGCTGATCCCGAAGGTGGTGACCAAGCTGTCCCATTCGTGCACGAGGATGATACTAATTGCCCCGGACTGGCCGAGACAATGGTGGTACCCGGACCTTCTGCACCTATCAGAGTGTCCTCACAAGAGGCTGCCGTGCAGACCGGACCTGCTGTCCAAGATGAACGGGAGGATTCATCATCCCAACCTTCCCTCACTGAACTTGGCGGCATGGCTCCTGAGGTCCTCCAGTATGGCCACTTAGGACTACCGCAGGACTGCATGTCCATCTTGAAGGAAGCAAGAAGACCGTCCACGAGGCATTCGTATGCATGCAAGTGGAAACGGTTTTACATGTGGTGTATGCAGAACAATTGTAACCCAATCAAAGGTCAGGAAGAGGTCATCCTTCCTTACCTACTTTATCTGGCGAAAGCAGGTTTGAAGTTTTCTTCCATTAAGGTGCATTTAGCAGCTATAACTGCATATAGGCGTTCACCTTCCCAACCTTCCTTCTTCCAGTTACAGGCTGTTAAGGATTTTTTGCAGGGTTTAAAGAAGGTCTACCCTCCGGTACGGCCTCTTTCACCACCCTGGGAGCTTAACCTGGTGCTATCAAAATTGATGGGTCCGCCTTTTGAACCCATACACAAAGCAACCTTACAACATCTTTCTTGGAAGGCGGCTTTCTTGGTAGCGATCACGTCAGCTCGCAGAGTGAGTGAAATACAGGCTCTCTGCTCTAAAGAACCCTATACAGTCTTCCATCTTAACAGGGTTGTGTTGAGGACGCACCCTCTTTCCTTCCAAAGGTGGTGTCAGATTTTCATGTGAATCAGACCATCTCTCTACCCACCTTTTTTCCCAATCCCTCCACTCCAGCTGAGAGGGCTTTGCATTCTCTGGACCTCAAAAGGGTTTTAAAATTCTATCTGGATCGGTCCAAATCTATAAGAAAATCTGATCAACTATTTGTTAACTATGGGTCGATCAGATCTGGGTTCGCAGCTTCAAAGCGCTCCATCTCCAGATGGATAGTTTCATGTATCAAGCTTGCTTATCAATTAGCGCAGAAGCTCCTGGGGTTTACTCCCAGAGCGCATTCTACTAGAGGAAAGGCAGCTACTACTGCTTTTCTTCAGAATGTGCCCATGTCTGAAATCTGTAAGGCGGCAACTTGGAGGTCCGTCCATACATTTACGAGGCACTACTGTCTGGAATCAGACACCAGAGCAGACACCCAAGTAGGCCAGGCCTCCTTGAGGAATCTGTTCAACAGCTGATTTCGGCTGTTATGTTTTTTGTTGGGTCACTTTACTCTCATTTACCTGCAGGTGGTTGATGGGCTTGCTATTCTATTCAGTGCTTATGACTATTGATGAGGATCCCCTGGAAGAGAAGGATAAGTTACTTACCTGTAATCCTAGTTCTCTTCCAGGGGTATCCTCATCAAAGTCATAAGCAACCCACCCGCCTCCCCAGGTAAATGAGGGATTTCTAAAGTGTTAAAGGATATCTTTGTGCCCTGACCTTCAGGGTTATGCAAAGAACAACTGACCTAACTGTCACCCCTGAGGCATGATGGGAAGCTAGGGGTCATGGCTGCCTTAAAGGCACGGTGCCAGTTTTTGTTGAAAATGCTTTCATTTTCTATGCTATTGGTTTACAATGCAGCCTGTAGGCTAACAATGTCTACTTATTTTGCAGTTTTTACTCTTTGAGTATTTTGCTCATTAAAAAAAAACAGAGTTCAAGTACTAATTGTCCTCTGGTGTTTTTATATATTGGCAAATGTAGTTTTTATGTGTGTAATTACATTGTTTAGCCTCCTATTGAGAGCTGCATTGGTATGAGAAAAAATGATATATGTATATGCATATATGTAGAGCTGTATATATGTGATTTCCATATATAATTTTTATATTTCCGGGGTCCCCGCACGTGGGCGGGAATATTCAGTGCTTATGACTTTGATGAGGATACCCCTGGAAGAGAACTAGGATTACAGGTAAGTAACTTATCCTTACTGCATTTGAAGACACGGTGACTGGCACACCTTGGAGTTTTGCCGGCGCTTTGGGACATGTGAGATTCTAGATGTAACTGAAGGTTTCAGGTTTGAGATCTTGCACAGGTGTCTCACACATTTTTAGAGCGTGTTTTAACTGTTACTGGCACACCTTTGTGTTTGTGACTACATCGTGCATAACACTTAAGGTTGCAGGCATTATGTGCTCAACGCCATGACTCTGCATTTGGAGTTTAGAAATTTTGCTTGTGTTTTTTCTCATCTTGTTTGTGTCTCATAATGCTTTGAGAAGATGTTTATTATTCTAGTGTAGTGATGTCTAGGCTGTTAACTTTTTGATTCAACATTTGGACATCAGAGAGTTGTTTTTCATCATCTCATTGTAAGGGGGTTCTTACACAACTGGGTTTTGGAAGTAATCTAGGTGTTTATTATGTATTTAAGAATGCAGAATGTAACACAACCACCTTTTTTCCTTACCAGTCCAGGAGAACCCACGATTAAGTGGCAAAAATGGAAAAAGATTTTTGTGAATTACGCACGTGTTTGTGGGACAAACTTAAGTGCAGAAAGAAAGCATTCTTTACTTTGGCACTGCTTGGGGGGAAGGACAAGAAGTTCTTGAACATTTGCCAGAACTCAGCTCTGCTGACTAAAGAACCTTGAATGAATATGAAATGTGCATTCTACAATTAGATAGGCATTATCTTCCTCGTCTGAGCACTATAATGGAACGTTACCACTTTGGGCTACGGGAGCAGAAAAAAGATGAATCTGTTGAAGAGTTTGTCACGGCTTTGAGGAAACTTGCAGCGTCTTGCAAATTTGGAGGGGCTGTAGAGGAAAGGATCAGGGATCAGTTCGTGTTGAAATGTGCTCATGACAAAATCAGGGAAGAATTATGGTTAAAAGACGAACCTCCCTTAGATGAGGTTCTCGCTATAGCTAAGCGAGTTGAACATATGATGAAGTGTGTTCAAGAATTGAGTGTTGCAAAAGAAAAGTCTTGTGCTTCAAGTACCAACATTGAAGAAGTAGTATGTCTTGTAAAAAACAAGGCACCTGTTGTCAGCGAAAGTGACAAATATTCTCGGGGTTGTGAGGGTTCTTATTCTTCTTCTTCTTCTGCTGACAACAGATTCATTTGTTTTAGGTGTGGCAGAGCGGTTCATAGAGCTAATGCTCCGTTCTGTCCGGCTCTTCATATTCATTGTAGTGCTTGTGCAGAAAAGGTCACTATGCCAAATGGTGCAAGAACAAGGGTAAAAGAAAGGAACAATCTCAAGCACAAATAAGAGATCAACCACAGGTAAAGGAGATTATGTATCAGGTTGATGTGGAGAAAGCCACTCATCCTTCTCATGTGGTCAAAATTCAAGGTGTCGAGCTTGAGTTGAAGTTTGATTCTTGCTCGCATCTTACCATGATTAGTAAGGATATTTTTGATCTGTATTTTAAAGACAAGTGTACTCTAATGAAAAGTGATGTTTCTCCTGTGGGGTATGGTGGTGTGCCAATAATCTTGGGGTATTTCTTATCCTGCATTGAATTAGGTGAACGCACCATCTCTGGGAAGGTTTATGTGGCTAAGCGTGGGGATGCACTGTTGGGGTGGTCTCATCAATGTTTGCTTGGCGTTCTTCTTAATCCAAACACTGAGTCCAGACCGTAGATGATTCTTGGTCTACTTTGGCTGAGCGCTTTGCTGATGTTTTTGAAGACAAATTAGGATGTCTTAAAGGTTACAAACATCACATAAGACTGAGGGAGGGTGCAATTCCTGTTGTTGCTAAAGTCAGAAGGGTACCATTGAATGAACAGGCTGGCGTCCAAAAGGAGATTGAGCGTTTAGTTGACATGGGTATCATAGTGCCTGTTGAAGCGACAGAGTGGTTGGCTCCCATAGTTGTCGCCAAGAAGGCCAGTGGTGAGCTGCGCCTTTGTATTGACTTGCGCTCTCTCAACAAAGAAGTTGTAGTGGATAGGTTTCCCCTGTCCAACATAGATGAGTTTCCCCTAAAATACTGGTAGGTGCCAAGTTTTTCACAACTTTGGATCTTGCGTCCGCCTACCATCAGGTGGAGTTGGATGAGGTTTCTCAAGAATTGACAGCATTTGTCACTCCTATGGGAACCTATACATTTTGTAGGAAGCCTTTCGGACTGGTTTCCGCTGCTTCCGTTTTTCAACGGATCATGTCCAATGTTCTTAAAGGTGTTTCTGGGGTGAAGTGCTATCAAGATGACTTGCTGATCTATTGTAGCACTAAAGCTGAACATTATTCTAGAGTGTGTTCTGTCTTGGATTGTCTGAGAAAGGCTGGTTTAACACTTAAAAAGGAGAAGTGCAAGTTTACAGTGGATGAGGTTAACTATCTTGGGCACTGTATTACAGGTCGTGGAGTTTTTCCTAAGAAAGACTTGGTTGAGTCTATTGAGAACATCAGTGAGCCCTCTAATAAGGAGGAGTTACTTTCCTTTTTAGGAATGGTTGAGTTTTACAGTAAGCTTATTCCGGGATATGCTGATAAGACTCATGCCCTCAGGAAACTTACTGCGAAAAGTACTGTGTTTGATTGGAGTTGTGAGTGTGCTAATGAGTTTGTTGCCATCAAGCATGGTTCAGATGGGTCTTCTTCATCCAAGTCGCACTCCTTGCCTGATAATATCAGACAGAGGAGTCAGAGATTGTGCAGATTACCATTTTATATGAAGGACTATGTTATATGAGCTGTTTTCTTTTCTTAATTATTCTTTATTTGTTTTTGTTTTGTTTGTTTGTTCTTGTTTGCTTCAGCTTTCCCCACCCCCTTTCTTTGTATACTCAACCTACACAGCAGTGACCTCTTAAGTCTGTTTTTGGTTGTCTTTAAAGGCAGTTTTAGTATCAGATGGGTAGTAGATATTTCCACTGTGTTTAGCATGCTGTTAAGTATTTTAGGGAAAAGTTCTCTGCTTCATTTATCATTTACAAAGTGTCGTATGAAAAGCAGTCCGAAAGCTCTGTTTAGACCACAGCTGTGCTTGTGTTCTTATGACAGACCCTGGCTATGAGTATACAAGATCTGGCAGACTCCCGTCATTTTTTTCTTTTAGTCAATGCTGAAAGCCCCAACAGGTGATACCCAATTAAATCAATCTTTTGTGCCAGGAGATGAGACCCTGATTCTTACTGATGCCAGTGCAAAGGGCCTAGGTGCTGTGTTACTACAGAAGCATTGTGGTGTTGAGAGACTTATTGCCTGTGCATCCAGATGCTTAAGAGGTTCAGATCTTAACTATTCGGTAATTGAAAAGGAGTCTCTTGCCATTTTTTGGGCACTAAGGAAGTTTAGGAATTTGATTTGGGGAACCAAGGTGAAGGTATTGTCTGATCATAAATCTCTTAAAGAAGTGTTTTCAAAGAAAGGTTTGGATTCCATTTCTTCGAGAGTTAGAAAATTGATTATTTCTCTACAAGAGTTTGATTTTGTTGTGGATTATATTCCAGGTGTTATCAACAAGTCGGCTGATTGCCTCTCTATATTGGTGGATGTTACCATTTCTGATGAGAAGGACGTAGATCTGGTCGATGATGTGGTTAATGTTTGTGAGATTACTGTTGGTGCTGTCGATGAGTTAGAGTGGAAAACAGAAGTTGGGAAAGATCAAGAAATCTCAAAAGTAATGGAATTACTTTCATTAGGAAAAACCAAACATCTGGTGAAGCCCTGGTCTTTGATTTGTGATGAGTTGGCTGTTGTTGATGGATTACTGGTGAGAGGCACCAAACTTGTTCCTCCGGTGGGTGTGCGTGGCAAACTTTTATGTCTTGCTCACTCTGGTCACTTAGGTATTGTTATTACAAAGGAATATTTGAGGATGCTTTACTGGTGGCCTGCCATGGACAAAGAGATTGAAAGGATGGTTCGAGACTGTTTGGAGTGTTGTTCCAGTGATAAGATTCTCAAAACCAGACAAATGCTCATGGTCTGCAGAAAGTTACCTAAATATCCTTGGGATGAGGTGGCCATCGACATAGTTGGTCCTTTGCATGGGGTGTCTGACGCACCTTATTTGGTAGTCCTTCTGGATCTTTATTCTAGATGGATTGAAGTGTGCTCAGTCAGAGATATTTCATCCTTGAGTGTCATAACGTTTTTAGAAGAGGTTTTCAAGAAGGAGAGTTATCCTAATTCCATACTCTCAGATAATGGGCCTCAGTTTTGTTCTTCGGAATTTCAGGCTTATCTGAGAGATTGTGGGATTACTCACAAACGCAGTGCAGTTTATCATCCTGAAACCAACGGGGCTGTTGAAAGAGTCAACAAAACTCTTAAAGAGAGTATTCAGTTGGCAAGGGCGAGTAATTTAAACTGGAAACAGGTTTTGCAAGATAGAATCTCTGCCTATCGCATGTCTCCTCATTCCACCACCGGTAGGTCTCCTTTTGAGCTGTTTAGAGGTAGGGCACCAAACTCAAAACTCTGTCCTGGGTGGATGTCCTTCAATAAGGGTTTGAAAGACAATTGCATTGGTGGTTGGAGGGATAGAGAACTTGAGAAACAGGTGGGAAGAAAACGTTATTTTGATGACAAAAAATCTGCGCAATACAACAACTTAAGTGTTGGCGACTATGTAAAAATTAGAGCACCTGTGGGATGTCAATCTTGGTCTAAGTTTTCTAAAGTGAGAAGAATTGTTAAAATTTTCAGAAATGCTGTCAAAACTGAAGATGGAAGGATTTGGAATAAGAGTCGAGTGGTCTCTGTCAATTCTCATCCCAGTTATGGTGAGACACCTTCCAGTTCGTTGAACACTGAAATCGAGTCTTCTTCATCCAAGTCGCACTCCTTGCCTGATAATATCTGACAGAGGAGTCAGAGATTGTGCAGATTACCATTTTATATGAAGGACTATGTTATATGAGCTGTTTTCTTTTCTTAATTAATCTTTATTTGTTTTTGTTTTGTTTGTTTGTTCTTGTTTGCTTCAGCTTTCCCCACCCCCTTTCTTTGTATACTCAACCTACACAGCAGTGACCTCTTAAGTCTGTTTTTGGTTGTCTTTAAAGGCAGTTTTAGTATCAGATGGGTAGTAGATATTTCCACTGTGTTTAGCATGCTGTTAAGTATTTTAGGGAAAAGTTCTCTGCTTCATTTATCATTTACAAAGTGTCGTATGAAAAGCAGTCCGAAAGCTCTGTTTAGACCACAGCTGTGCTTGTGTTCTTATGACAGACCCTGGCTATGAGTATACAAGATCTGGCAGACTCCCGTCATTTTTTTCTTTTAGTCAATGCTGAAAGCCCCAACAGGTGATACCCAATTCTGTATTGGGTTTCAATTCAAAAAGTATACTGTAGGGGTCCATTTCAATTTCACCTCTGGACTTAATCACATCGTACACCGAAATTGTGGTAGCACTTGTAGCAGTACAGAACTTTTCACAGGTGGTTACACTTAGTAGGGTCCACTAGCATTGTGGTAGATGTAGTCCTTGCATCTTTAATCTATGACATGACCTTCCCATAGGTCCTTCAAGATGAATGAGGCAAGCCAGACTTGTACAGCTCTTTTGCTTATGTCCAATGTGTTCTTCCTAAGACTTTGTTTGAAATAAATCTCTCTTCTCAGCCTCCATTTTACCATATCGCAGTCAATTTTTAATTCCTGTTAGACTTCCAATGGCAGATTTCTCTTCTTGGTAATTTCCCCCAGACAAACATTTTGTAGCGATTCCCTTGTGCATCAATAAGTGGTGTTGTGTGGCTCAGCATCAAGTCCGTCCTGCCCCGGATGCGACGTCAAGGCCCTTATATGTGTGCCACCTTTGTGCCCTGACAGTTCCTTTCTTTTTGCGCCTACCGATGCTTATCCCGAGCTTCTTGAATATTGTCACTTTTGACAGGGATTTTTTTCTCAAAATTCTCAACTAGTCTCAACAGTGCGCAGACTGTTACCCCCTAAGACTTCAGGATTGAAACTGTGTTGTGACTGTAATCATAAGATGGTTACAGACACCCATGACGTTGTCTATTGTGCTTTGGCTCCAATTGCGACTTCATTGTGTCTGTACTGTGCAAAGATCAACAAGAAAACCATCCTGCACCACGAGGCAAAACTCTCCATTGCCAAACTCCTTAGGTTGAAAAAGCTCTCAGGTTCGAAGTCAAAGGTGCAGTGTCCGAGTGTACAGAGTGCAGACACTCTTTTTCGCTCACAAGGCTGCTCCTGTGACCTTTCCTCCTCGAGGACACTGGGCTCAGGTAAGTCAAAGACGTCCCACAAAAAATATAAGAAATTCAAGCATGGGTCTCTCTCGTCCTACCGCTCTCGCCATTTAGAGTCGTGCAACGCCCCAGGCACATTTAGGCCACAGAGTCGTTCCACCGCTGCAGAACTGATTCCAACACTAGTCCAGTTTCTGCCCTATCCCGAATGCTCATCTACACCGCAACAGCTCCAGCAGCCCAGGGTAGCCAGGTGCCAGATTTTTGGTGTCCCACTGGATTTCTTTGGATTGCCTTCGGGCCCCATGGATCTGACGGGGCCTCCAGCCCTTTTACTGTTAGCGAATCCATCCTCGATTCGGTCTGTGCCCCTTGACCTCGTTCGGAGGCTGGCCCCTTCCCTGGCTTTGGCCCTGTAACTTCAGCACCACCCAGGATTCCACCATTGGCACCACACTCGATACCACCTTCGGCTCAGTGACCAGTACCACAGGTTTGAGTGTCAACACTAATACCGATGTCTGAAACTGAGCCAAGAGTTTTAGCAGACTCTGAGACACATGCCACACCGACCAGACCTAGAAATTATGTCTGCTCTGAAACAGCCTATTCCCCACAGTATGATATTGGGAACAATGACCTTGACGATAACAACCAATATGAAGATGGCAATGTTTTTGACAACCTCCAGGATGCCATTGGTCTGGATAACTCATCAGACATTGCATTTTCTTATTCTAATCCCACTATGGGTACTGAGAAGTCCACCTCCTTTGCAATAGTAATCCGGAGAGTGGCTGAGGTACTTGACTCTAGTCTACATACTAAAGAGGTCAAAACTAATGTGTTCATGGAGGTCCTCAACCCAGCACAATCTAACCAGGAACCTCTGCTTCCCTTTAACGAGGCCCTGACCGATGTTTTGGTGAGCACATGGGCAAAACCAGAATCTTGTCCCTCAGTTATTCAGCAAGCAGCGAGGCGGCACAGGCCTACTCCTGGAGACCCAGACTTTCTGCTGCAACACCCCACTCTAGAGAGTGTAGTGGTGCAAGCATCTACCAGCCAGCTGAACCCCCATCCTTTACCTACCACTCCACCTGACAGGGAAATCAAAAAGGAAGAAAACATTTGCGAAACAAATGTTCTCCTCTGCCAGCCTCGCACTACGTTCCATAATTGCAACATACCTCCTGGGCAGGTATTTGCATGTGATATGGGACAGAGTGGTGGCAATCTTGCCAGCTGTCCCAGAGAAACTCAGTCTAACCTTACAAGGGCTCATTATGGACGGGCAGGATGCTGCAAAATGCTCAATAAGATCCTCACTGGACACCACCAATTGTCTGGGTAGGGCAGTCAATACCATCGTAGTACTTGGGCGCCATGCCTGGATTTGCCTCTTTCGAGGTTTCGGATGGGGTTGCCGGCAAAGGCAAAGAGAATATGAACGTCGGCAACAACATACCTCTAAGTCATTTGAAGGTCAAAGCCGCATCCAGGGGCAAAGAGCTATCCAAACCCTCCGCATCTGCGGTAAAACCACTTTAACTTGTCCTTGGTGGCTCACGACCGCTCTAGGAGGTTGTATCACCTGTCATCTCACCTGCTGAAGAACCATCACGTCTGATCAAGGGGTGCTCCTGAGCGTACAAAATTGATACTCCCTGCCTTTTCTGTCTAGTGCTCCCGGACGTACCACCCGCACCACAACAACTCACGTAAGATTACTTGTCCATAACCTGTGGAGAAATTCAAGCTCTCTTGGCCAAGGTAGCAATAGAGAGGGTGCTGGCATCAGAGACCAGGACTTGTAGCTCCTCCTGTTATTTCCTGATGCCGAAAAAGGCCTGAAGCCTTCGTCCCATTCACGATCTGTGCCCTCTGAACTTCCTCTGAAAGTAAAAGTTGAAGAGGTTCACCCTGGCCCATGATCTGTCTGCCTGGATACAGGAGTCTGGATGGTAACGAAGGAACTTCAGGATATATTTGTAATACATTCCCATCCTGCAGTCCCATAGACATTACCTGCGGTTTCAGGTAGGTCAGGGTCACTTTCATTCTCTGTGCTCCCATTTGGCCCTAACAGTGCACTTTGGGTGTTCACCAAAGTGATGGTGGTAGTCGCAGCCATTCTGCAGTTGGTGTGAATACCAGTCTTCCCGTCACTTGATGACTGGCTACTGAAGGCGGGCTCGCTGCCATTGTCTACCACCTCTAGACAACGGCCGACCTGCTGATATCTTTGGACTTCTCCATCAACGTGCAGAAGTCCCACCCGACTCCTTTACAATGGCTCCACTTCATTAAAGCCATCCTGGATATGTGCTCTTCCGAGCCTTTTCTCTGCTTTAACAAGTTTAGGCCATTCAGGTTATGATCTCGATTTTTCAGTGATTGATCTGGAACTCAGTGAGTGCGGCTCTGAGGCTTTTGGGCCTGTTGGACTCCTGTATCTTGCTTGTGGACTACGTCAGTGGCACATGCAGGCGGTGTAGTGGGTTATGAAGTCTCTGTGGATTTTGCACTAAAGGGACTTGTTAGAGTCCATACTAGTGGTGGTGAAGGACACTGCAAAAGATCTGCAGTGGTGGCTTCCCAACCGCAATTGGACTGGCGCCAGACTCTTCTCCCTAACCCACCCAGATCTCACGATTGTGAGAAGTGCATCGTTGCTGGGCTGGGGAGCTCATTTGGAGAGGTGGAGATCAGAGGACTCTAATTTCCGACGGAGGCTCACCTCCACATAAATCTCCAGGAGTTGCAAGCGATTCGGTTAGCCCTGACAGCATTCCTTCCAACCATCAAACGAGAACGAGTGCTGAATCTCATGGAAAACATGACTGGCATGTGGTACTGCAACAATCACAGCAGTGTGGGGTTGTGAGTCTTGTGCTAAGAAGGCTCCATGTCTTTGGAAGTGGCTGAACACCTAGGGCATCTTCCTGGTTGCCAAATTCCTGGCAGGATCTTTAAATGCCAGGGTGGACGAGCTCAACCATAGGTGCCGAGTGGAACATGAGTGGCTGTTACATTCAAAGGAGGCATGGGGCATCTTCCACCAGTATGGAGAACCCTGGCCCGATGTATTCGCCACTGCAGAGAACGCGAAGTGTCCAAACCTTTGTAAATTAGATTTCTCAAAGCAGTCCTCCTTTGAGACGCCTTCCGACAGCATTGGGGCTCTGGATTCCTGTATGCCTTTCTGCTCCTTCTCCTACCAACAGTGCTGAAAAAGATCAAGAAAGACCTGGCCGAAGTCATCCTAGTGGCTACGGACTCAGCGAGTAGATTGCGGTATCTGGAACTTCTGGCTATGAGCACCTGCCCCCGATTCGGCTGTCTCTTCAGAAGGACTGTCTGTCGCAGCTTCAGGGCCAAACCACCCCGCCCCCCTCCAAGCCTTCACAACTTCATTTGTAGAGATTGAGCAGCGACAGTGGAGAGCTCTCTATCCTCCTCCCAAAGTGGAAAATCTACCAAATCAATTTATACAGGACGCTGAGAGAAGTTTCTTATCTGATGTTCTGCCTGTGACATTCAACCCCTGAATGCACATCTATCAGAAGTTCTTCTGTTTTGTTGGTCTTTAGCTCAGCTAGGTCTCACTGTGACCACTGTTAAAAGTTAACTTTCAGCGATTTCCGCCTTCTTACACTTACTGGATCAGTCATCCCAGTCATCCCTATTCAAGTCACCTGTTGTGATGCAGGTTTTTGAAAGGACTGACCCACATGTTCGTGCCAACACCTTTTGTGATGCCATAGTGGGAACTATATTTGGTTCTTACCTAGCTGATTTGCACGCCCTTCGAACTGATGCTCAGTTATCCCCTTCGCCTGCTAACTATCCAGACTTCATTCCTCATCACCATAACATCAGTCAGGCAAGTGAGTGAGGCACTGTCCACAGTACCACCCAGACAAACTAGTCCTCTGGACGAAAGCTGCATTCCTGCCCGAGGTAGTCCTGCCCTTCCACATAGGGCACTCCATTACCTTACTGGCTTTTTATGCACTGCCTCACCCCTCAAAGAGTAAGAACGGTTCTACTTCCTTGACCGTAAGCGAGCGCTCCGCTTTTACGTTGATCAGACCAAGAAGTACCAAGAGAATGACCAACTTTTCATCGGTTTCTCTGGGGCAAACAAGGGTAAAGTGGGGCAAAAAAGAACCATTTCCCGATGGATCGTGTTCTGTAGCAAGATCTGCTAATGACTAGCCAAGAAGCAGCCCCCAGAAGGTTTATGCTCTCATTCCACCAGACTGAAGCCTGGTACTATGGCGCTGGTGCCAGGTGCGCCATTCTAGCCATAAACCAGGCAGCTACGTGGGCGTCCCTCCACACGTTCATGAAGCACTACTGTCTGGACAATAAGATCCGGCGGAACGAGCACTTGGCGCGATTGCTATTCCAGGATTTCCTGGTGTGAACCACTACACAGACCCACCACTTGGGAAGGTAAAGTTTTGGTATCTTTTCACAAGGTGAGCAATTTGCAGTTAGTAGTCTCTATCAGAAGAACAAGTAACTTACTTTCAGTAATGCCTTCTCTGTTACGGACTCTATCTAACTGGATTTCTCACCAACTCACCCTGCTTTCCTCTCTGTGGAAAGAACTCATGCAGCCCATTAGTAAGATCCTAATTTGGAAGTCTTGCACACTGCCACTTCTGGTTTCAATAGATCTGTGTCTGTTGGCGCGGACAGATATCATAAAGAAACGGACCTCAGTGGGAGGAGGAGGCTCATATATAAGGGTCCCAACATCGCATCCAGGGCAGGACGGGCCAGACGCAGAACCTCATGACCCCACCTATTGAACTGGTACAAAAAGTTTCCAGGACCAGCCTGGCGTCTGTGGGAAATTCACAAGACGGACAATCTGCGGTTAGATGGAGTCTCTACCAGAAAAGGTCTTACCGAAGGTAAGTAACTTGTTATTTTATTAACTTCTTTGTCTTGGGTGTGAAATTGTATAAAATATATATTTCCAGGGAACAGGATGCTTTTAAAAAATGACTTGTCCTATAAAAAAAATCCACCTGTCCCATGATTATGGTAGCATGCCCATTTATATAAAAGCTCTGTTAATTTCTTTGGTTATTCCAAGGCTTATGTTGTATCAGGGTTTGGATTCCAGAAAGGATTTGATTTTGCCTCTATTCTGTAACTCTATATAGGCTCCGAATGGAAGTTGAGCAAAGCGGATTTTCTGTTTGGAATTCTGCTCAGTTATGAGTGGGCTGGTGTTCCCGCACCCAGATTCAGCGAGAGAGAGAACTGACCCAATGTTACCGGCTGGTCAAATTACTTGGAATGATTTCTCCGCCTCCCCACCCACAACCCTTAGCCATGTTACATGGTGAGCACGTAATGCTCCCCCTTGCAGATTGGTCTCCTCTGTCCTCTCCGCCCTCCTCGCCATCCTCTCGCTTCCATCCTCTTCTCCCCCGCAGCAGCTCCTGCTCACATGTGCAACCTGCCCAGAGCAGTTGGTAAATGTGAGCGATATTACCCATATTACCCACAAAAAGGGGAATACTGTTCGCAAATACACCTGGTGAAACCGGGTCTGTGTGGCTATCTCGCATTCCATGGGGATAAACTTGCACTAGCATGGTACTGATGGGCTGCTTGGTACCGGTTTTATGGGTGTGGATTCACCACCATACCAGAACCATGCAATTTGTAATCAGGGCCATACTGGGGCTTGGGAGTAGGTAGTCAGTAGTAGTTCCAGGGCTGGGTTGCCCTGCGAGTGTGTGCACACATGTACTTGCATGATTATGGGCATTCATCAGTCTCTTTCCATTGTTCAATGTTGGAAATGTGCTGCTGACAAAGGCAGCAGTAAAACCTTTTTCATGGTGGGAAAAATGGGGAGTTGGGAGAGTGAATTTGCCTTTGCTCAGCAGATTTTCGTATGAGCAAACATAATTGCTCCTAAATAGTGTATCACAGAAGTTTGCTAGGGGTATGCTTCCCATGCCTACTTCTATCATTCTTGTGAATTTCTGAAAGTCGTACACCTCCATTAATGCATATAACTGCAGTTGCACTCGGATGGCTTTTTCTTCTTTTTTCCAATGGCGCGTATATAGCACGTTTTTAAACGATAACTCAATTACATGGTATTTAAAGTTGCGCAATAGTTTAGCACAAAAAAAAAATCAAGTTGCATTTGTTTAGTGTACCTTTTATTTTGAAAGTAACCACCAGTCTTGTTTTCATGGTTCTAGATATGGAGCAATCTGGAGCATTAGAAGTTACTTTGAATGGTGACATTTTGCGGACATGTATACAGTGTTCATATAGGAACCACGTTCAGTAATACACGCTGATCTCCATGCGTTTCCTTATAGCACGCATCCTGAAAGTAAAGGCTTTTGTAATAATGAATCATGCGTACAAGTTTGATCTACTTCTACATATGGATACACATCTTGCCTTGGTGGCAGGCAACAGTTCCATATTGTTTTACTGTTAACTGGCAGCCAAGTATTTAAATGCTGCAGTGGGTTGGTATACATGTTCAGAGGACAAACTAAACATGAAAACTTGCTGTCCTTGATCCCAAACAACGTGCCCTGGGCGTCGGGCGATATGAATTTCACACCCTTTTTGGCTGCTGCCACTTTACTGGCTTTACACTTTTAGTTAGAATCAGTAGCGGCTGTTGTTAAAGACCGCTGGGGCCACGCCCCACTTGTCTAAAAGCCCCATTAACTTATTTTCCCTGTATTTAAAATGCAGTACATCTGTGCCGGACTGCCTGGTTTGAAGTCCGATGAGGGCCAGGCACTTGCAGGCCAATTCTTCACACGTGCGTACGCACATTCCGCAGGGCTTACCCTTTTACAGCCCTTGATTCCCTTAAAAAGAGGCCGTGCTGTACTGGTGCCTGGCACGAATGTATTAAAGGCTGTCCAGGCGCTGCTGGCTTGCTTAAGCTTTGCGTCATACGTCATATGACGCACTCCCCTCCCCCATCCTCCCCCTTTCACATTCAGCAGATTCCCCCATTCCGAAGTCTACTTTCAATGTTTGCTAGAACCCTGGCACATTTGCTATCCTGCAGGCGATCGGTGATTGGAAATGCTTTTCCTGAACATCAGCCGCAACATCAGAGGAAACAAATCGTCCTTGGGATGCCACTTTGTTGGTAATTATTTTTCCAGCTGCTCCGGAGGCCTGTTGATTGGCTGCACAAACACAAAAGTGCCATGAGTTTCAGCAGATCACAAGAGCAGCATAACTTTTGGCGCAGTCCAATCCATGAGTTAACCTATACTAACACATTTACTACTAAAATCCTTTGTCATCTGCGGGGCATAAGCTGTAATCCCTGTAAGGACAAAGCAATCTTAATTTAATACCCATAACATATTATCTATAGCGCTAAGTAATGGCAAAACCAGTTTGAAGTGCTATACATAAGTATCCCACATGCCTTGTCTGAAGAGAAGGAATATTATTATGCCTGTGTTTTTATCATATTGCTACTACGTTCCATATTTTTTTAATTGCAGCTGGAAGTAGTATTTACTATTGCAAATACATAATACTTCAAGGGCAAACTTAGAAGCATTGAAATATTTCAGGAACGAGTGCCCCTTCAGAATGGCCTTTTAAAACTATACGTTATCATGCAACTTCTTTGGGAAATGTGTTGTCTAAAGCACCGCAGTGCTTCTAGTTTTAAGATTCCTGCGGCAAACCCTCTTGCTGATCCCTCCCAACCCCCTTCAGGAGTGCTGGCATCGCCCACTTAATTCAATACCTGTCCGTTATTATTGCCTCACCATTTTAAAATGTTGCCGCCGCCACTGGTTCGAATGTTTGATATCGGACAGTGTGGCTGCCTAGTGAGCTCTGCTAACTCAATATGGGTAACTTTTATCTATGGGTAACTTTTATCATCCTACTTTCTTGACCTTACAGTAGTTTCGCCAGTTCTTAAATACTGTCACTTTCCTAGTGTAGAATATCTTTCATTTGGACCCTTGTATTCCGTAGCTTGTGTGCCCTGAAGCCAAAGTCTGTAAAAGTAAATAATGAAGAACTTCTAGCTGGGGAATAGTCTAAGGTGAGGAATCTACGGTTAAATAGAATCGCTACCAGAATTTTTTTTTTACAGAAGGAAAGTAACTTGTTTTTCTTCTTGCCTTTGCCTGTGCCTTCTGTGCCATCCTATTCTAAGTATATTGATGTGACTAATGGTGCCAGCGTTCCCCAGCCGTCTTAAGCTTAGCAAGTTATAGTAGATGGAAGGGTCACACACGCTTTTTTCCTAAACGTAGCACTGTAATGAAAAGTGCTATCCTGGTCTCAGATCATCATGATTTACTTAATCAGTTTGTACCAGTTGAGAAGGGATAGAAGCAATAAACATCTCTAGTAGGTGCTTATTTTAATTTGTTTATGCTTTTATATAGCGTGAACGAAAGCCAGTATTGATAGAGTGCTTGACGTTAAAAATATAAAACAATTAAATCAGTTTTGAAAGTGTGAGTGGATGAACAAATGTACTGAAAGCAAAGGGTATCTTGGCGACTGAGAGGTGTCCTCTGGTAAAGAGATTTTCAAGTACAGCGAAGTTTCATCAAGGTGGTAGGAGATATTGGAAAGCTTGATGTGTGGGGTTAAGAATGCAGTATAAAGGACAAAGTGAGTCGGTGATAGGATAGAATCTGGGAAACCCTCAATTGAGGTACGTGGGATGCGAGGGGGATGGGGATGGTTTGGTTTGCTTTGCTGGCAATGATTTCTGAGATAGGAGAACAAGGTAAGAAAATGACCACTTGATCCCAGTTCCTGGCTTTACAGAGCGAGGATTGATTGGCCATGTCAAAAGCCGCTGCAGTGCTTAGAAGAACCAGAAGGCAAGAGTCACTGTTTCAAGGATCCTTAGGGAATTGCTATTGTTGGAAAGATCAAGGTCTCGTATTTCAACTTTATTCGATCATTATTAAGTACGATCATAAAAGTACAGAAACAGCAATATAGTTAAAAGGAAACAATTCTCATGAATAAAATATAATAATCATTTCAACTAGATTATTAAGAAAAAGGGTTTTAAATTCATGCAAGATTTCAATTTATAAATACTAAAAACTGTGAAGTCAGATATGAATAAAAATACAGTATATATTATTAAATAAATAAGTATCCCTAAAAAATGTATAATCCCAAAGACTTCCGTCTTTTGCTACAAGCCTAAAGAAATGAGGCTAGCGAGAAGCACACTAGGTGGTCTAGTAAAGATTTTAAAAAGAATAGTGCGACCCTACATTGGACAAAATGATGGCTCTTTAAAATCGGTACAATGTACTTCTTCCTTTCTTTAAGGTAATCACCACAAAAGAACAGAATATGAAGGTCAGTTTGGGCAGAGGAGTTGTCACAAGGGCAGTTAGTCCGGTCCGAAGGGTTAAAAGTTTTCGATGGAAACCCCAGCATTAGTGGGATCAAATTTAGCCGAAACCGCAATAATATAAATTTAAGGTGTGGTATTGTGACCTCCTCTAAATAGGGGAGGCCACCTTCCCAAATAGATAGGTGAGGTTGATAAGCCAAAATAGACTGTTTCCTGAAATTCTTCTCCCTACGAGTGTACTGCGCTTTCAACATAAGTGTCGACCAGTCTTTGCTTGGACATTAACCTACAAGACATCGGGTCTGTAAACAGTGCATTCAACCCCAACCCCCTCAGTTCTTGCTCAACGTAGTTAATCCATCTGATTTTCTTGTAGTTGTCTAGGCTAAGGCAACCTTTTATTATACTCTGAGTTAAGGGGAGAGTTTTCCTTCGCCAAATTGAGAACCACAGGAGCAGAGGAGCCAACCTAATTGAATCCGTGATGTGGGGTAAGCTCAGCTCCAAATGGAGTACATAATTTGATATTGGCTGGGGAAGAGAAACCACAGATTTAAAAAACTTATCTTCAATGATTTGTAGTTGTTCGGCGTGTGCCAAACCCCAAACACCCGCTGCAGATTTCGTTTTAGCCTGGTAAATATGCTTAACAGTGGCCAAAGGTTTCATGCCCATTCTGGAAATAAATGCTTTTAATGCTCCCAAACTCCTCTCCATTCCCATGGCCCTTGCTTCAATCAATCTAGACCACGTTTGATTCTTGTCAAAGAGTACCCCAAGATAGGGAAAGGTCTCCACCACCTCAATTTTCCCTACTTCTGTATGGAGGTGGGATAGTTTTCCTTGAACACCCCCCCCCCCCTTCTCCCCCTGGCAACAATTACATACGATTTTGACTGGTTAACCTTCATGTCAAGAGAGTCCATGAAGGCGGCATAAGTGGTAATTAGACGGCACAGCCCTATCCCTGTTCTAGCAATAAGGACTGCGTCGTCTGCATATGCCAGAATTGGGAGCTGGATAGACTCCGACTCGGGGAGATCAGGGGTTACACCCAAAAGGGCGTTCCCCACGCCGTTCGTATAGATGGAGAAGAGGAACGGCGCGAGGACACAACCCGGTCTTACCCCCCTTAAAATCTTAAAAGGGCGGGTACATTCCCCGTTTTTTCCGTATCTGACCGATGCTGATGCCTCCGAGTATAGTTGCCGGATAAAATCAATTATTGGAGGGTCTATCCCCATCTCTCCCATAATATACCAGAGCTTTGGGTGGGAATCGCAGTCAAACGCTGCTGAAAGATCCATAAAGGCAAGATAGATTTTCCCACCCTTAGCCCTGGTATATTTATCGATAATCAGTGAGAGATTGAGGCACTGATCTACAGTTCCTCTACCCTGTCTGAACCCATACTGGGCCTGCATTAATATGTTCCTATCGTCTGCCCAAGTCTCTAATCTACCTCATTTGCGACCATATGCATTTTTGGTCCAAAGTTATTAATTATAAAAGTTTATCAGAATCCAGGTGCCCCTTTTTCGGAAACTGAAAAACAAGGAGGTGGAAGAAAGGGCTCCTATCATCAAATTTCCTTAGTTTTAATGATGAAGTATTAGGTATTAAGGTTAGGAGACCCCCTTTCGGCCTCCCAGCAATTGATGGCAAAGCCATGGTTTGGAAAGAGCGGTACCCATTAGTGAAAACGTGTTCCATCGACCACGTTTCCTGAAAGCAGATTATATCGTTTTCCTGCCAAAGATTTTGCCAGTGTGTATTATCCAGCCTTTTACAGATTCCTGCCACGTTCCACGTGCTTATTTTGAAAAGATTATTGTGTTTTCCCTCAGGCCCATACTGCCCGGGGAAAAGGGAAGTGGTGGAAGATAAGTGGTGCTCAGAAAGAGGCACTTTGGGTATTAGAGGGGGTAGTCAGTCGCAGAGGTCTAGATCAGAGAGTGGAGCATACCTGTTTGCTGTGCAAACTCCTAACCCTTCTGCGGCCGTATCCCTCAATTGTGTGCATGAGTGAACCACCCAATGAGTTCATACTGGGATCTTGGAGGCGGGGTAGGGAACGGTTATAAAAATAGGCCAGGGAAAGACCCTTGATCTGTGAGTCACTTTGGGGGTGACTGTGTAGTTGATCTAAAATATGTCTCAGTACATATGGGTTGTTGAAATTAATCACCACACAGTCACCCTCCAACAATTTCCTCGATGGCCCCACCCAGCCTACCCTTCGCGGCATGATCATCTGCTTGTTCAAAGGAGGGCTCCCTCTGTTCTTGATATAACGAGACAGCCAATGTAGTGATTTATCTATTAGTTGCCCCGTGGATTCATGCTGACCCTCCCTCAAGTTCGGAACATTCCCTAACACTAATACGAGGGGGGCTGATGCAGGAGGGAGATGAAGCGTCTGATAGCCAGAGCCCGGGGGACCCTCCTCAATCGTCGTGCTAAATTTGGCCTGTCCTAGTGGGTTATGATCCCCTGCGCCCCTTCTTAGATGTACTGACTGTAGGTTGGACGCTAAGCTATTCGTGGTGTAACTAGACGGTAATTGTAGGGGCCTAGATAACCCAAGAGTAGTGTGGTGAACATTACAAGTTGTGTCAGAATTTGGTGTAGTCATATGACACGGGATGCCTGGATTAGTTCTTATTACACTTTTATGGTTCCCTATTGTACGCATCTAAGGGGGTATAGATTTCGAAATCCACCGACTAGCCCCCACTTCCTCAATAGTTTTAAGTCTCTCCTCAATTTGGGTTATTTTGAGAAGGAGTGGTTTCAGAAGCGTAGTAACTAGGGTCTCCAGTCTTTCCCAAGTAACATCATCAAGTGAACCCGGAAGTTTAGTCGGCGTTGATATAATGTTCTGATTTAAAGTTTGGCCAGATTCAGCAACTCTAGCCCCACCAGTCCCTTTGGATTTCCCTGCCTGAACTGGTTTCTGGGGTTTTTGTTTTTGTGATCCCCCAGTTTTCCTTTTCTTGACAGGCGGTTCGTTGTCATTGTCGTTTATAAAGTGTGTTTTAGCAGCCTACCCTCTGGTAATGATGTTTGGACCCGTCGTTACTTTCACTAAGGGGGAGAGTGGAATTGATGGTACCAGAGGCAAGGAAGAGTTGGGCGAGGTTTGTAAGACGATTAAAGTTTTTCCCGCCCTAGCAATACTGCCTAGGGAGGAACGCTTTTGGGAGATTAGAGATCCCAGTGAAAGCCGCCGTTCAACTAATTGAATCTCGTGGTTAAGGACGGACTCCGCCCTAGTTAAAAATGTGTCCAGTGTCCCTGCTGTTCCTTTGCCGGGTTGGTCAGTAATACCCTTCCTTTTGGCCATTTTAGTACCCCCAACGAATAGCAAAGGCTTAGAACGAGCGCTCCCAAGACAACTAAAGGTACAATACCTTGTGTGGTGGATGTATCGGCACGCAGGAGGTCTCGGGTCCTAGGTTTTAGAGGGATGGCCCAACCCAGCCTCCGGGCCCTTGGCCCGGGCGCGTCCCCGCGTACATCCCGCGCTGAGGGCTGGTGGGAGATGCAGTCCTGTTGTGGTCCTCCTGGACCAGAATACGGGGAACAGCAAGGGCCCAAAACAAAGATGCGGTGACAACACGCCGCGGGCCGGCGTCGTTCTTTTAAGGCGCGTCCGCGCGCTAGCGCTGGTGGGAGATGCAGTCCTGTTGTGGTCCTCCTGGACCAGAATACGGGGAACAGCAGGGGCCCAAAACAAAGATGCGGTGACAACACGCCGCGGGCCGGCGTCGTTCTTTTAAGGCCCGTCCGCGCGCTAGGGCTGGTGGGAGATGCAGTCCTGTTGTGGTCCTCCTGGACCAGAATACGGGGAACAGCAGGGGCCCAAAACAAAGATGCAGTGACAACACGCCACGGGCCGCCGTCGTTCTTTTAAGGCGCGTCCTGGTTACACTCCCACTTTCCTAGTCCTCTTACAGCCAGTGGATGTTGATGTCCGCTTCCTGTAACTGGTCTTAAGTTGTTCCCTCACTTAGTGTATCTCTCCTCCTCGAAGCAGTATATCTTTCAGTTAATGGAAGTGACAAGGGATGACAAACACTGGAGCACTCCAAACATGAGCTCAGTCATGTGTGAAGGCCTTGCACCTGGTAGGCTTGAGCCCTTGGAAGTAGCATCTTTGGGAGAGATAAAGATGCAGGCCCTGCATGGATGATTTCCTCTGCATAACAAAGGATACCGCTCTCTCTACCTTCCCGCACCCTCCAAGCCAAATGGTGGTGCTCAGGAAGGGACAACCAGCAATCCTCTTCTAAAAAGGTCACTGCTGCATAAGTAAAGCAGTCCTATCTCCATCATTGTATTGTATTGTATTGTATTGTATTGTATTATATTCTTATATAGCGCATACTGTCACCCTGCGGGTATCCTGGCGCTGTTACTTATCAGATGATCTCATCGGCCAGCAGGCCTTGTTAACAGAAGGTAGCAGTGCTGTCGTTCCTAGGGAATAGCCATGTTTTCAGGCTTTTCCTGAAGCATAGCAAGGTGTCTGCTTGTCTGATCCTCTGGGGAGGTCATTCCAGAGGCGGGAGGCCACAGTGCCGAAAGCCCTGCCGCCCATTCTTGTTTTTTTAAATCTGGTAGTTGTAACCAGGTTAGCACTGGAGGACCGAAGAAGTCTTACAGGCTTATACCATGTGAATCTGTCTTGCATTGAGAGCGGGCCCGTGCCATCCCACACATTACTCGCTGATATTAAACCTAGAGCTCAGGAATGCCAGCAATGCACTTTTCCAATCTTGGGGGAGGGCTGCCCTTCAGCCTCAGTCTTTGTGTCTTGTTTTACCTGTAGTGATCAAAAAACTGATTCAAAAAACAGATTCCTGGTGCCTCACAATTGCATTCACTATGAAGTTGCACTAACAGTGACCATAAATTCTCCTGTGCACTCACTAATCACCCAGGGATGTAATCACAGAGTCCAGGAATATCATAGTAGCGGAAATGTTCCAGATTGTTGCCAGAAAGCATCTCATTCTTCAAAAACAGGTCAAGACCAGTTCTATACTACAAATCAGAAAGAAAGTAGGTTTGCTGCCTTGACTGCTCAAAAGTATGGCCCAAGGCAACAAAAAGTCCTGCATCTTAAGGCACACTGGTGCACCCCTCAAGACATCAGAGCCATGCTCTGGGTATTGGAACCTTTCACAAAGCCAAGGTCTCAGCATTTGCATGATTGCCATTCTCACTGAATACTTAAAAAATTGCTTTACTAGTTAAACCAACAAGTGCATTCCTGAGGGCAGGGATTCTCCCATCTTTAGGAGCACACCTCCAGGTCTCCATCTTTAGGAGCACACCTCCAGGTCTCCATCTTTCGGAGCATACCTCCAGGTCTCCATCTTTCGGAGCACACCTCCAGGTCTCCATCTTTCGGAGCACACCTCCAGGTCTCCATCTTTCGGAGCACACCTCCAGGTCTCCATCTTTCGGAGCACACCTCCAGGTCTCCATCTTTCGGAGCACACCTCCAGGTCTCCATCTTTCGGAGCACACCTCCAGGTCTCCATCTTTCGGAGCACACCTCCAGGTCTCCATCTTTCGGAGCACACCTCCAGGTCTCCATCTTTCGGAGCACACCTCCAGGTCTCCATCTTTCGGAGCACACCTCCAGGTCTCCATCTTTCGGAGCACACCTCCAGGTCTCCATCTTTCGGAGCACACCTCCAGGTCTCCATCTTTCGGAGCACACCTCCAGGTCTCCATCTTTCGGAGCACACCTCCAGGTCTCCATCTTTCGGAGCACACCTCCAGGTCTCCATCTTTCGGAGCACACCTCCAGGTCTCCATCTTTCGGAGCACACCTCCAGGTCTCCATCTTTCGGAGCACACCTCCAGGTCTCCATCTTTCGGAGCACACCTCCAGGTCTCCATCTTTCGGAGCACACCTCCAGGTCTCCATCTTTCGGAGCACACCTCCAGGTCTCCATCTTTCGGAGCACACCTCCAGGTCTCCATCTTTCGGAGCACACCTCCAGGTCTCCATCTTTCGGAGCACACCTCCAGGTCTCCATCTTTCGGAGCACACCTCCAGGTCTCCATCTTTCGGAGCACACCTCCAGGTCTCCATCTTTCGGAGCACACCTCCAGGTCTCCATCTTTCGGAGCACACCTCCAGGTCTCCATCTTTCGGAGCACACCTCCAGGTCTCCATCTTTCGGAGCACACCTCCAGGTCTCCATCTTTCGGAGCACACCTCCAGGTCTCCATCTTTCGGAGCACACCTCCAGGTCTCCATCTTTCGGAGCACACCTCCAGGTCTCCATCTTTCGGAGCACACCTCCAGGTCTCCATCTTTCGGAGCACACCTCCAGGTCTCCATCTTTCGGAGCACACCTCCAGGTCTCCATCTTTCGGAGCACACCTCCAGGTCTCCATCTTTCGGAGCACACCTCCAGGTCTCCATCTTTCGGAGCACACCTCCAGGTCTCCATCTTTCGGAGCACACCTCCAGGTCTCCATCTTTCGGAGCACACCTCCAGGTCTCCATCTTTCGGAGCACACCTCCAGGTCTCCATCTTTCGGAGCACACCTCCAGGTCTCCATCTTTCGGAGCACACCTCCAGGTCTCCATCTTTCGGAGCACACCTCCAGGTCTCCATCTTTCGGAGCACACCTCCAGGTCTCCATCTTTCGGAGCACACCTCCAGGTCTCCATCTTTCGGAGCACACCTCCAGGTCTCCATCTTTCGGAGCACACCTCCAGGTCTCCATCTTTCGGAGCACACCTCCAGGTCTCCATCTTTCGGAGCACACCTCCAGGTCTCCATCTTTCGGAGCACACCTCCAGGTCTCCATCTTTCGGAGCACACCTCCAGGTCTCCATCTTTCGGAGCACACCTCCAGGTCTCCATCTTTCGGAGCACACCTCCAGGTCTCCATCTTTCGGAGCACACCTCCAGGTCTCCATCTTTCGGAGCACACCTCCAGGTCTCCATCTTTCGGAGCACACCTCCATCTTTCGGAGCACACCTCCCTCTTTCGGAGCACACCTCCCTCTTTCGGAGCACACCTCCCTCTTTCGGAGCACACCTCCGATTCTCCCTCTTTCGGAGCACGCCTCCGATTCTCCATCTTTCGGAGCACGCCTCCGATTCTCCATCTTTCGGAGCACGCCTCCGATTCTCCATCTTTCGGAGCACGCCTCCGATTCTCCATCTTTCGGAGCACGCCTCCGATTCTCCATCTTTCGGAGCACGCCTCCGATTCTCCATCTTTCGGAGCACGCCTCCGATTCTCCATCTTTCGGAGCACGCCTCCGATTCTCCATCTTTCGGAGCACGCCTCCGATTCTCCATCTTTCGGAGCACGCCTCCGATTCTCCATCTTTCGGAGCACGCCTCCGATTCTCCATCTTTCGGAGCACGCCTCCGATTCTCCATCTTTCGGAGCACGCCTCCATCTTTCGGAGCACGCCTCCATCTTTCGGAGCACGCCTCCATCTTTCGGAGCACGCCTCCATCTTTCGGAGCACGCCTCCATCTTTCGGAGCACGCCTCCATCTTTCGGAGCACGCCTCCATCTTTCGGAGCACGCCTCCATCTTTCGGAGCACGCCTCCATCTTTCGGAGCACGCCTCCATCTTTCGGAGCACGCCTCCATCTTTCGGAGCACGCCTCCATCTTTCGGAGCACGCCTCCATCTTTCGGAGCACGCCTCCATCTTTCGAGCACGCCTCCATCTTTCGGAGCACGCCTCCATCTTTCGGAGCACGCCTCCATCTTTCGAGCACGCCTCCCTCTTTCGGAGCACGCCTCCCTCTTTCGAGCACGCCTCCCTCTTTCGGAGCACGCCTCCCTCTTTCGGAGCACGCCTCCCTCTTTCGGAGCACGCCTCCCTCTTTCGGAGCACGCCTCCCTCTTTCGGAGCACGCCTCCCTCTTTCGGAGCACGCCTCCCTCTTTCGGAGCACGCCTCCCTCTTTCGGAGCACGCCTCCATCTTTCGAGCACGCCTCCATCTTTCGAGCACGCCTCCATCTTTCGGAGCACGCCTCCATCTTTCGGAGCACGCCTCCATCTTTCGGAGCACGCCTCCATCTTTCGGAGCACGCCTCCATCTTTCGGAGCACGCCTCCATCTTTCGGAGCACGCCTCCATCTTTCGGAGCACGCCTCCATCTTTCGGAGCACGCCTCCATCTTTCGGAGCACGCCTCCATCTTTCGAGCACGCCTCCATCTTTCGGAGCACGCCTCCATCTTTCGGAGCACGCCTCCATCTTTCGGAGCACGCCTCCATCTTTCGGAGCACGCCTCCATCTTTCGGAGCACGCCTCCATCTTTCGGAGCACGCCTCCATCTTTCCTCCTTCAGGAGCATACCTCTGAGTCTCCATCTTTAGGAGTACGCCTCCAATACGCCATCTTTAGGAGTACGCCTCCAGGTCTCCATCTTTAGGAGTACGCCTCCAGGTCTCCATCTTTAGGAGTTCGCCTCCAGGTCTCCATCTTTAGGCGTTCGCCTCCAGGTCTCCATCTTTAGGCGTTCGCCTCCAGGTCTCCATCTTTAGGCGTACGCCTCCAGGTCTCCATCTTTAGGCTTGTCTGTAAAACCATGCAGGGGACATTACCTTCCAGACAGCAAGAGATTGACCTAACCAGTCACGATTTCCTCTTGAGCAATGGAGGAGATGACTAGTGTGGTCCAGTAAGGGGTAATGGTGTTACTGGTGATTTTCAGGAGCTTTGCAGGAGTGGGGTTGAGAAAGAGGGAGAAAGCTTAAATCCTCGCAGTGGGGTTTTTCAGCTCACATTGTGTGATTTCTCTGACGGATTATGGAGTGCCAGAAGGATTTAAGGATGAGGTAGATCGATCTGGCTCATTTTTAGGTATGTGAAGGAGAGTTTGGTGGAGATGCCCCCACCCCCCTACTGCCCCGCCCCCCAAAGAACTGTCAGAATTTTGCACTTTTCTTTTGACTTGTTCAAGTTAGGTGGGATAACTGGGTTCCTCAGGTGATTTGAAGCTGAGATATTTCTTGTATTGTTTATGTACACCTCAGAATGTAATAAGATTCTTCAAGAAGGGACGTAGAAGTCAGATGAGTTTATGGATCTGGGTGATTTCCTTCCTTTGCTTAACCCTTCCGCATTTCTTTTTTAATTCTTTGCCTCTTATTCTGGGAAGTGCAGGATTGTTCATGATCATAACCAAGCTCCTATTGGTCTGCAAGCACATTAACTCCAGTTCAGCTGGGATGGGTTGAAGATAAGTGGAAATTGGCTCTGCCTGAAGGAGGGAGATTATGACAACAAAGTGGTCTGACCAGTCTAGTGTTGTTGTGTTTTGGATTTCATAACGTGCTAATTGGTAATTGAAAGATCAAGGGTAGCCTGGGGTAACAGATATACTGTTCCCCTGTGCGGACTAAAAGCAGAATTGTAATAGGTCATTGTTAAAAAGGAGGCTGGACAATCGGGAATAAGGTGTGTCAGTGGAATTAGCCAAGTTGGATTGAAGCCATCCGAGAAGATGTTAGATTTCGGGCTCAGATTATGAAGGATAAGTTCCAACAGTTGCTCAGTAACTAGAATGGTATTGAACTTTGATTGGTATATGGTGTGAAATTTGGTATGATTATAGCGTGTAGTTTAAATTTCCATTAAAATAAGTTCAAATAAGGGGTGAATTGTTTAATTTAAAAAAAAATCCGATTTTGCCACGCCACAGTTCATCAGTTCATCAAGTACCAGGTGCAAAGTATTGTTTAGCCAGGTTTCTATCATAAATAGTATAATAAGTTTGTTAGCAAGAATTAAGGCTAGGACTGTGTTAGAGGTCAGTGATTAGGTAGTCATAATTTCAATATGGCTTCAGAGCCATTATGGAGAGGTCAAGACTTTAATTTACCTGATTGCTTTATGTTATGGTTCATGGGTTCTCTAAAGCTTTGAATCTATATCCCATGCTGACTGGAGCAGTTGTATCAACCATTCTGTTAAGTTTAGTGAGTCTGGGAAGAGAACACTCTGAGGATAAATGCAGAAATCTACCGTAATGGTTTGTGTTACAGGCATAGGTAGTTAGGTTGGTTGTGGAATGTTGGTGGATTAAAACATATTGGCAGCTACACAACACTAAAGTAGGCCGCGGGACAGCAGGGTGCTGTGTGCGTGTGTACCACAAATGGAGGTCATTGGAGACGTGCAAATCAGAGATGCTGTCAAATGAGTAAAATTATGTTAACGAGGCAAGGAGAGCCGGTGGCATGAGCAGGGACACTGCCTACTGCTGTACAAATAAACTTTATAAGAGAGTAAAGAGTTGAAAAAGGGACAAGTTTATCAATATGATCCAAAACTACACAATTTTGAAAGGCCCAGATTTCATTAAGTCCTGCTAGGCTAAAAGAGTAAATGTTGAGGAGTTCACTGCCCAATCCCCCTTCTAGTTTACATCATATGAAAATCTCCTGTCCTTGTAGAAATGTATCCCACCCAATTTCCGCTTTAATTATTGATAAGGAATGTTATTTCACATTTCACCGATTTGGTGAAAGGAGACTTACTCTCTTTCCATCGGTTTGGCTAGGACAGCAGTGTAGTCTTGATTTGGTCTCATTTTGTTCACTTTTAGACCATCTCTTCTCTTTTGATGCGGGCAGCACCTACAGCTCGACTCTTTGCAGTTGTAATCCTTTAGACGAGCATCTGAGAAGTTCTAGTTGTTGGAAAAGTTCCTCAAGCTGCCTGATCGGTGCAATGACACGTGAAAAATGTATAGACTGTCTGGGGAGTTCTTTGATGATAGGATGATATGAAGAAGAATTGGGTCTAAGACTGGCGACCTCAACGCTCCATTTCTATATGAAGAGACTATAGAGCACCCTGAGAGAAGATGTCTTGTAGGTACAGCTTCACAAACTGTAACATCCTACCCAGATACTATTATTAATTCTCTTGATGAAGACCAGTTTGGCTGACATATTTCTGATTAAGATGGCAAACTGAGCGCCAGATGCTCATTAACAATTATGGTGCATTCTGTAAGGGCTGGAAATACAGAGCACTGCAGAAACACAGCGCATAACTTAACAGATTGTAGTCTATATTATTTATGTTCCAGATATGACGCGTTTTCGGAAGCTGGTGAAACAGATTATCCTTTCCTGGCTTTCTTAGGTTATAAAGCATTATGCCCCCCCTCTGACTTCTCCATTGTTTGAAGAGTTCTTGGAGCTGCTCAGTGTTTTCAGCATTATATCTTATAAATTGACGGTATTGGTGAAGGAGTGGGCTTCCATCCTAGAACATCTGAAGACAATGGGCCTTAGTCGCTTGAGCACAGTCCCGCCTATAGAGTCACGCTTTAGGCTCGGTGTTAAATATACAATACTTACTGGAATTCAGATTGACCGAAGGTCATGAACGACCTACATAACAGGAGATATGTCATGTAATCAGCTGCTCAGCTATTTTTGAACATCACTTAATGCATCAGGAACAGAAGTTCAGTTGTGCTCATAAACTCACTGAAACATATAACTCCACGCAAGCTGTTGTCATTGATCAGCTGAGATTACCATATGTTTCTGCATTTTGAATGCGTTGCATCTTTGTTAAGGGGTAAACTAGCAGTTCCACCCACACACTGTTGAAATAAACAATCCTTAAATGTGTTCAGAAATGTTACATTGTAGCATAATGCTCTTTGGAGAGCAAAGGAAGTGTAGTTGTAAGTACATGCAGAGTATAAAAAACAAACATAAATAGCATTGGCCTGCCCTTCACGGATATGTCTGTTCAGAAGCAGCAGGGGAGCTTCGCCTATTCTCATAAACCAAAGCGCTCTTGCAGTACTCTTTATTGGCTTAAGCAATGGGAACGTCAGTCTTAGTTTATTTATTTGACTGCTGTTAAGTGCAAATGCTACCTTGAGAGGTGTCCTGGCGCTGAAACAGTCACATAACATACTGATCTGTCCCACATCATGGTTAGCGAGTATAAACCCAGGTCTTACAGAGTTCTTGGATCGCAAAAGATCAGTGATGGATCAAAAAGAGCACTGAAGAATGCTCCAAAGACAAGAGGCTTAAACTGAGAAACCTCTTCCTCCAAAATGTAAGCATTCAAACTTTGCTAAAATAAGTAGATTAGAACCAGAGGACCATAGAAGACCGGGGCGATGATAACGACGAAAGGTAAGATAGTCCAGCCTGATAAATTGTCCTGTGCACTGTACAGATGGATTTGAAAGTAATCTTTTTGGGCACAGGGGGCCAGTGCAGTTTATCCAAAACAGCAGAGGCAGAGATATGACCAGAAGAGCTAGAGGCAATCGAGCTGCTGCGGTTGGATCCTGTACATCCATGCGTTTGACCAGATAGTCTGGTGATCCTAGGAATCAGGAATTACTGTACTCCAGTGTGCTCCGAATTACAGCCTGGACAACTAGTGATTGATGGTGTAACAGGAATAGAGGCAAGATCTTCAGTAGTGATTTGTATAGGGCAAAGCAAGTAGAAATAAGTTTATTAACTTGCGTGGTCAGAGAGGAATCCTTATTGAGTTAAAACTCTAGCGTTCTCTCACATCTTATAAGGTGGAGGACAGAGCCTCCCAAGGCCAAGCCCAGAAGTCACAGGGGAGTTTCAGTGGAATCTTATTCCTGGAACAGCAGAGAACCTCTGTCTTATTTATGTCTGTTAAACTTGAGCACATTCTGTGTGAGCCATACAGCAATATTACGCATACAAATATGAAACGTTTCAAACAGAGCTGGAACGGATTGATCGACAAAGATAATACGCTGAGTGTCAACTGCGTAATTCATAAAGATGACTCCCTGATTGTGTATAAGCTGGGTCACTGGTCTGAGCAGTATTAATTATGTGGGACTCTGCAGTGAACCCCAAGGGAACTCCTTCAGCGATAGCCCTGAATTCAGAATGGAGCAGGGTTAGATACACTTCTTGACATCCTATCTTTGAGGTAAGAGCTATACCAGCTCAGCGGAAATCCTCTAATGCAGTGGTTCCCAAACCTGTTAGAACCACGACCCACTTTTCTAGAACAACAAACTTATGCAAGCCACCTACCTTTAATGGACATGAGGCGGGCGATTTTTAAATGCAACTAAACCATTGTGTTTTAGTGCATTGTCATTTACAGACAACACATTTTCTATTGATATGGCTACTAAGTTTGCACAGACATAAAGGATTACTGATAAAACTATATAGCCCACAAATGATAATGTGTGGAAATAGGGTTTCTGTGAATATTTATAATTTGTGCATCACTAAGTAGGTTTCTTGGTTTGTGGTGTTCCTATTAAAATTTCTTGTTTTCAGCACACTTCAGAATAAAAAAAAGTGCTTAATTTGTGCTTTACTAACTGCAGGATGCATGCAGTTTATTTTAAATTATTTACAATTTGTTGTATATTGCAGAAAACAACTTCCTACATTGTCACATAAATCACTTTAAAAACTCTTCTCACTTGGCAGTCAGAGAAAGAAAAGTACACACCAGTTCCCATGTTAAAAGAATGAAGCAGCCTGGCATTTGACCCCTGTCTTTGAATCATCACGAAATTTGATGTTAAACACAGAATTTAAAGGCATCTTTATTTATTGCTTTTGATTTTCGCGACCTACCAAAAATCACCTTGCGACACCCCATAATTTTGGAAACACTGCTCTAATGCATATGTTCATTTATCTGGTGATCAAGATCTCATGAGTGATATAAGAGATATAATAAAACCAGGGCAACAAAGTTCCCCTTCTAGGCCGCCATCTGAATATCATCCAGAACAGTGATGAGGGCATACTCTGTGCTGTGCAGTGGCTGGAATCCTGATTGCGCTGGATGAAGCAGCCTTTTGTTTTTAGGTGAGCTGATAGGATCCTTTTCACATCCATTTCCAGAAATTTCATTAAGAAAGGCACTGCGGATATTTGTCATTTTCTGAGAGTAGAGGGGTCAGCTGTAGTAGTTTTCTTTAACATCTGAACTACCATAGCTTTCTTCTAGTCTAAAGGAACGGTTCCAGAGGACAAAGAATGGTTGCAGATTGACAGTAACGGCTGAGTTAGAAAGGCTGCAATTGATTGTAATATCCTAGGATGAAAGGGGTCTAGTGGTGCTCCAGAGGAAATAAAGCTTGTGATCTTAGTAAAACTGCCTCGCTCAGTCGGTCCAAAATCCATAAGCAGTTGAGGGCTCTCCAAGATCTCATATGAGGGGGCTGTTGAATCCACTGAACCTAGGTTGGTAGTACCAGCAGAGGGGCAATCGAATACTTGGGAATCTAAAAGAGACAGTTAGTTAAAGATTCCTTACCTTAGAATTTCCCCCAGGCGTCAGACTGGATCCGGAGAATTTTTTCTCAGCTGTACTCCTGCGCGTCGGTAGGTGGCGTCGGTCGACTCCGTATCCTTCGTCGGTGTGGTGGTCGCCGGTATGACGTCAAGGTGCCAACTTAGAAGCCGCCCTGCGCGCTGACGTCAGTTCCTGCTTTTTCTGCTCAGCCTAGCGCATTTCCGGAGAGAGCTACCCCTTTTTTTGACTAAGCTTTTTTCAACATTTTGTCGACTTCTTTTTGAGTCTTCGACTCCTGGTGCGCGAGGGATGTCTCACCGTCGGACCAGCTTCAAGCCCTACGAGGCCTGTCACAAACTGATGTCTGTGATGGACCAGCACCTCGTTTGCCTTTGGTGTCTTGAGCGCGACCAGGACCCGAAGTCGAGCTCCGACTGCCGGGCCATGAATCCCAAGCCTTTGCAGGAGCGGTCCTGAAAGCTCTTGGAGCCCCGGTAGTCAGCTCAGCGTCACTCCCGGTCTCGCTCGAGGGGAAGGTCTCGAGACCGCTCGCGGAGGCCCCACACCTCGTCCCACTCCAAGTCTTCGAAATCCTTGGGTAAGTCGAAGCACAAGAAGAAAGCAAAGAAGCACGAACTCTCTTCGCCTTCTCCCAGTCTGTCGGCTGACGCGCAGGGGGACCCGGAGCGTTGTTGCTCTAAGGCTCTGTCTTCGGTGCCTCCTTTAGGGACGACTCCGCACCTCCCCCCATTTCCGGGAGCTGGGGCGTCCCCTGCCCAACTCCGTGCATTTTACGAAGCTCTCCACAGTATCTTTGGGCAGCCCGACTACGCCACCGAGACTTCGGGCCACGCGGAGCCGATCCAGGGTCCTGGGCCTTTGATGCTGGCGGCGGGCCTCCATGGATCCAGGCCTGGATCCGGATCGACGCCGGTTGTCCTTACTCAACCTTCCCCGGTACAATCCCGGCAACTATGCCCCCGGCCGTGCCCCCGGCCGACGCCGTCCCCATGCTCACCCCCTAGATGGAGCCGGACCGACGTCGAATCCGACGAGTATCTTTGTTCCCCTGTTCATCCCTCGTGTTCCCTATCACCCAGAAGGTAGTGATGAGGATTGAGAGGGGTCGCTGGACCCTTTGGCAGAGCAGCTTGAAGAGCCGGACTGGAGAGAGGACCTGGGTGACGTCAGTGGTCTGGACACTATCCAGACCTTAGCATGCTTTCTCCCCCTACCGTGGCTACGGAGAAGGGAACCTCTTACGCTGTGGTGGTGCGAAAGGCAGCCAAGGCCTTGGGCCTGGAGCTCCCTTCAGTGGCAGTCAGGACTAATCTCCTGACAGAGGAGCTTCAGCCTGCGGCAACTTCCTCTGAACCACTTCTGCTCTTCAATTAAGCCCTCACTGACATCCTTCTTGGCACCTAGTCCAAGCCCAGCACAGGGGCTCCTGTGGAAAGGACGATTGCACGCTGCCATCGCCCGGCTCCGGGTGACCCAGTTTTCCTCACCCAACACCCTTCCCCGAGAGCTTGGTGGTCCAAGCCTCTTCTTCCAAGGGCGCATTCCCTTCTACTCCCCCAGACAAGGAATCTAAGAAGCTGGATCATCTTGGGAAGCGTATGTTCTCTTCCTCCAGCTTGGCACTGCGGTCCGTGAATACCACGTGCCTCTTGGGCCGATACTCTCATACTATCTGGGATACGTTCACGCAAGTGCTACCTCAGTGCCCGGAGGAGGCCTGGGCCATTCTCTCCCAAGCAGTGGCAGATGGGAGGAATGCAGCTAAATTCACGATTCGCTGTGTACTGGATACCACCGACTCACTGAGCAGAACGATTGCCACGTCGGTAGCCCTTAGGGTCTACGCCTGATTGAAGACGTCTGGCTTTTCTGGGGATGTCCAGTCAACCTTGCTGGGCATGCCTTTCAATGGCCGTCGCCTTTTCGGCGACAAAGCAGACACGGCGCTGAAGAGCTTTAAAGTTTCTCGGGCTCCGGCCAGATCCTTGGGCCTTGCTGCGTCTTCCCGTCCACCTCAGTGGCTACGGAAGGGGCGCCCAGACACGTTCAACCCAGTCCAGCCACCGGTTTACGCAAGCTGCCCAGCCTCTGCGTGGCCGCGGACGTGGGACCCAGCGTTCTCGCGGGTCTGGGAGCCAGCGGGTGGGCCAGTCCACCCTTTCCCCCTCCTACAGCAGCCTCCAAGCCTTCCTAGTCCGACCTTTCAGGGCCACCAACAGCCAGTGGGCGGCAGGATTCGCCATCACCTCACCCACTGGCAAACCATCACTTCGGACAGGTGGGTTTTGCAAATAGTCCAGAGGGGCTACTCCCTCCCCTTCGAGACTACCACCATCCTTCGATCGCATGTCAGAGGGTCATTTGGTACTTCTCTTGGCCAAGGGAGCTGTTGAGGGTTCCTGTGCCAGAAGTAGGTTGTGATTGTTATTCCCGCTACTTTCTGGTGCCCAAGAAGGACAAAGGCCTGCTCCCTATTCTAGACCTCAGGGCCCTTAATCGCTTCCTCAAGAAGAAGAAGTTCAAAATGCTAACATTGGCTCAGGTTCTGTCTGTCCTCGGCCCTGGAGACTGGATGTTGGTGCTGAACTTGCCAGATGCCTATTTCCACATCCCTATCCTGCCATCCCACAGGCGCTACCTACGGTTCACTGTAGGCCACGAGCAGTTTCAGTTCACCGTGCTCCCCTTTGGCCTTTCCAGTGCCCCATGAAAGTGATGGCCGTGGTCGCAGCTCATCTGGGCAGATCAGGGGTTCCAGTCTTCCCCTATCTCAATGACTGGCTGTTGAAAGCAGGCTCGCCCCAGGCAGTCGTCTCCCACCTCCAGACTAAGGTGGACCTCCTGTATTCGCTGGGGTTCACTATCAGCGTGCCGAAGTCACACCTGATTTCCTCTCAGAAGCTCCTTTTCATTGGGGCAGTTCTGGACACAGTGCAGTTTCGGGCCTATCCTTCCGAGCAGCGAGTCCGGGATATTCGGGCTATGATACCGATGTTTCAGCCATTGTCCCTGGTTTTGGTAAGACTGACCCTGAGGCTGCTGGGCCTCATGGCCGCCTGCATCCTGCTGATGGATCATGCCAGATGGCATATGCGGGCTCTGCAGTGGGACCTGAAATTCCAGTGGGCGCAGCACCAGGGCAATCGTTCCGATTGCGTCCAGATCTCGGAGGGCACTGCACACCAACTGCAGTGGTGGCTTTCGAACCAGGATTGTGTCGCCGCCAGATCACTCTCCCTTCCCCAACCAGTGTTTACAGTAGTGACAGATGCGTCACTTCCGGGATGGGGCGGCCACATGAGAGAGGCGGAGATCAGAGGCCTCTGGTCTCCAGCGGAGTCGTAGCTCCATATCAACCTTCTGGCGCTACGGGCGATCTGTCTCGCACTGAAGGCATTCCTTCCTTCTGTCCGAGGAAGAGTAGTGCAGGTTTTCACGGACAACACCACCGCCATGTGGTACTGCAACAAACAGGGCGGGGGCGGGTCGTGGACCCTATGTCCCCCTAAGTGGGGAGAGCCTTGGTTAGATCTATTCGCCACCGAAGAGAACGCGCAATGTCGGCAGTTCTGCGCGTTGGAATTTCCAAGGCGGCACTCGCTCGGCAACGCTTTTCGGCACGAGGGGAGCTGCAGTCTTCTGTACGCTTTTCCGCCTATACAACTTCTACCCAGAGTGCTGAAGAAGATCAAGTGCAATCGGGCCCAAGTCATTCTTGTGGCGCCGGACTGGGCACGGAGAGTCTGGTATCCCGAGCTCTTACACATGGCCATCGATCCTCCGATCAGACTGCCTCTTCGGGAGGATCTTCTGTCGCAGCAGCAGGGGAAGGTCCTCCACCCGAACGTGTCCAGCATCCACCTCCTTGCGTGGAGATTGAGCGGCGACAGTTGACCGCTTTCGACCTTCCTCCCGAAGTCTGTAATGTAATCTTGGCAGCCAGGCGTCCCTCCACTAAAACGGTATACGGCTGTAGGTGGAACAAATTTGTGGCATGGTGTGCAGCAAAGGCTGTAGATCCCCTTTCTGCCCCCCTTTCTGAGGTTCTCCTCTTCCTGCTTTCTTTGGCCCAGCAGGGCTCTGCTCTGGGCACTCTTAAAGGCTATCTTTCGGCCATTTCGGCCTTTCTTCGGCTGCCTGATCAGCCTTCTCTTTTCAAGTCCCCTATTGTAAATTGTTTTCTTAAGGGTATTACTCACCTCTTTCCTCCTGTTCCTTTCGTGATGCCCCAGTGGGACTTGAATCTGGTCTTAACCTACCTTATGTACGCTCCCTTTGAGCCGCTACATAATTGCCCTCTCAGGCTCTTAACTCTTAAAACTGCCTTTCTGGTTGCCCTCACCTCTGCTCGCAGGTTGAGTGAGCTCCAAGCTCTTTCATCTAAGCCTCCTTTCCTTGCAGTCCATCCGGACAAGGTTGTACTCCGCACAAGGCCTTCATTCCTTCCCAAAGTGGTTACCTCTTTCCACATAGGTCAGACCATCACTTTGCCCACATTCTTCCCGCCCCCGCATCCGTATAAGGAGGAGGAGAGACTCCACCGTCTGGATCCAAAACGTGCGTTATCGTTTTATCTTGATTGCACACACCAATTCCGGGTGGACAATCAACACTTCGTGGGCTATGCGGGTGCGAAGAAAGGTCGGGCCGTGCAAAAATGAACCATCTCCCGATGGGTCGTTCTTTACATCAAAATTTGCTATTCCTTGGCGAAAAGGGAGCCTCCAGTAGGCCTGCGCGCCCACTCCACCATGGCGACGGCAGCCACTACCGCTTTGGGACGTGGAGTCCCCCTCAGTGACATCTGCCAGGCAGCCACGTGGGCATCACTGCACACTTTCACCAAGCATTACTGCCTGCATAGTCCAGTCAGGAGAGACAGTTTCTTTGGCCGTTCGGTTCTCCAGGACTTTCTGGTGTGAACTTGGTTCGCAGACCTACCTTCGGGGTTGGTATTGCTGGGGTATCTATTCTAAGGTAAGGAATCTATAACTAATTGTCTCTTTCAGATGAAAAAGTTACTTACCTACAGTAACAATATATCTGTAAGAGACATTTATTAGTTATAGATTCCTTACCGCCCCACCCGTCCTCCCCGTTCTGCAAACTGACTTCTAGAGTAAGGGACTCCCCTTCAGGGCCCTAGGTTTGTGCACCAGTTGTCAGTGGTTTTGCATGGCTCAGCGCTTCTGGCGTGGAAAGTCGTGTACTAAGAACTGACGTCAGCGCGCAGGGGCGGCGTCTAAGTAGATACCGCGACTTCATCCTGGTGACCACGACGCCGACGAGTGACGCGGAGTTGACCGACGCCACCTACCGACGCGCAGGGGTACTGCTAAGAAAAATTTTCTCCGGATCCAGTCTGACGCCTGGGGGTAATTCTAAGGTAAGGAATCTAGAACTAATATATGTCTCTTACAGATATATCGTTACCACAGGTAAGTAACAGAGGTTGTATTTATAATAAATGCACAGCATGTTTCAACGTACTATTTCCTTTAAAATTTAACTGCGCCTATTCCAAACAGCTTGTAAAAATTTGCTGACAGCAAAAACAATAGCTGGGGACGGATCACTTTTTGAAATTCTATGGGTCACTAAATATCTTGACAAGCCCAGGGACCAACATATTGGGCGGATCCATTTACTGCGAGATCCAAGGTATGCTGGACAAAAAAACATTGTGTGTCTCTCTCTCTCCTTGTCCAAGGCACAAGCAAGACAAAGGATCCATATTCCATTTATCAGTAAAGGATCTTAATGGAAGAATACTTCAACGAAAACCGACATACAGGCTTTTTGTTAGGGAAGGAGATATTAAATCTAAAAATGTTTCAAAACACGGAACAAATGTAAAATCTGATCCACAAATGTAGAATTTGATCCACTTCTTATGTAAAATTCATGTATGTGTGCCCAGTAGCAAATTTTCTGGTTGATGATGTCGGCTCGAGATGTAGCATTAGGCCAGAGGTCTTCAATCAGTGGGGCGCGACCCCCAGGGGGGCCCTGGAGGCATGGGAAAGGGGTCGCGCTCTTCATTTGCTAAAAGAAAACGTCCCAGGTGGTTAATTCCGGTAGTTAAAATGCTTCCCTGGAGTGTTGTTATTCAGGGACTCTCCAGTGCTGGGAAATTGAAGCCAGGCAGACATCTAAACATGCCTTTCCACCAGTGTGTTGCTGGCCTGAAAGAAATGCAAATGTGCACAACGAGTTAATCTGCAAATGCAAAGGATTTGCAGATTAACTCGTTGTGCACATTTTCATTTCTTTCAGGCCAGCAGCACACTGGCCGAAAGGTGTGTTTAGCTGTCTGCCGGGCTTTGATTTCTCAGGACAGGAGAGTGCTGTTGCAGTTACTTGATCAAATCACTTGAAGCTTTTTGAGTGGTAGTGCACAGAGTTAACTAAGCTGTGAAGTGCTTGCTTTTAATTGTTGTATTTACGTAGTGCTTACTATCCCTGAGAATGTGTTGAAGGGACAGTTATGTAAAAACAAATTGCATTACATAGGGTCTGGATATTACTAAATTCTATGGGCCTCATTTACTGGTGTAGGGCAGCTCCGCAGGTATTTTTGCTGCACTGCCCTATGCCAATTCAAAAGGGCAGGAATGGACTGTATTTATAAGATACAGTGCATTCCTGTCCTTTCTGCCAGCACACAATTTGGTGCCTAGCGTCAACGCAGGCACCCTTCCACCATGGTGCAAGGGTGTCTGCATTGTTGGTAGGACTGTTTTTGTGCAAGAAGGCACGCCTTCCTGCGCAAAAACAACCCATGGAGGCTTTTTCCTCTTTCTATGTGTGCTGCACATAGAAAGAGGAAACAATTGAGGAGAAATAAAGATATTTCTCCTTGTTAAGCATCCCCTGGGGCAGAGGACAGTTTTGACGCATCCTCAGGTTTACAGATCCTTGTAAATCTGGGAAGGTGTCAAAACACATTGGGAAACCCACTGCAACGCCCATGGAACGTCCCCCCCCCCCCCCCAACGCAGTGTAAGGCAACGCATCAACTTGCGCTGCGTTGCCTTACACCATATCTAGGAGGCCATGAAAAGCCACGCAAAGTGACTTTGCGTGGCCTCGTGGATATGGGTCTGTACTCAGTGCAACAAGAGCGTCATAAAAAATGACGCACCGGCAGCGCAAGGAGCGTCTATTGCTATATTTGGGTGTTAAACTGGTGTTAATAAGGTGCAACCACAGATTGACAGTTTCTCTGGAGAACATTTATGGTTGTCCATGATAAGGAGAAACCAGGCTGTATAAATTTTTGTCGGGAGGGGGTCCTTACGCCTGAAAAGTTTTGATGGGGCGGGGGGGCGGTCTTGGCATCAAAAAGTTTGAAGACCACTGCATTAGGCGCATCCCATAACCTATTAAGACCCAGCCTCTTGAACCAATGTGAAACAAATTTAAGCCAGGGAACTGCCTTTGCGCCCATTAAATTTAGTAGATTTTTAAGCGCATCTCTGTAATCACTCAACTGCGGTGTAGACAAGAGACGAACCCAATACATTAGTGGTTTAAGCGCTGCCTGATCATTAATTCTCTTCAATCCCAATTCAAAATATAGTGGAATTAAAGGGGTGCTGTTGGGGACAGAAACTGGCTTTCTTGCAAATTTGTTTTCAGCAATAGATAGCGGATGAACATCTGTATAGCCCCAGATCTCAGCACTGTAAAGTGCATTGCCCTGTGCTTTTGCGCGATAGACCTTTAGGGCTGGTGAAACAAGGCGTGAACTTGTTCGCTTTTGTAACCTGTTAATAACATGTGATCTCTGTTCGATTAACATGGCACTCCTGGTGATTTGTCCTGACCATTTAATCTCTCCATTAGCTTGACCCCAAGATAATCAAAACTATACACCCTGTCTGGTGCTTCCCCACCTGTGTGAGATTTTGACCTGGCCCATTCAAAACACCATATATTTTATTTTATTTACATTGAGCTCTAGGCCCCTTGACCTGCAAAACCCTTGGAACTTGCCAATTAAGATTTGAAGCCCCATCGGAGTTTTAGAAATAAGTAAAGAGTAATCGGTGAATAAAAGAATAGGAATCTTTCTCTACTCCGATCAGGGGAATCGCTTTTACAATTTAACAATACATCCACTACATCATTCATATATAAAGTGAATAATGTAGGAGTGAGAACGCACCCCTGGCGAACACCACGCTCGACAGGGATGCGTTCGGTTAGTTCACCCTTACTGCTATATCGAACTTGAGCAAAGTTCTTAGTATGGAGTCTGGTCATAAGCTCGATAAGGTTAGTGGGTACCCCCATGGGTAACAAAACCCGCCACAGTTTGCTTCGTGGAATGAGATCACAGGCGGCCCTGAGATCTACAAAGGCCACATATAGCTTTTGTTTGAATATTGTGACATATTTCCAATGTAGCATAGCAAATCTAAAACTTTGGTCGCAGGTACCAATCTTTGTGCAGAAGCCAGCCTGGAGGGGAGCCTTGATGTTATTACATTCAGCCCAGTCTAGCAATTTATCCAGCACTTGTTGTGCAAAGACCTTCTGCAGGTTGTCGATCAAACTGATTGGCCTGTAGTTAGAAAGGTGCATGCATCACCTTTTTTGTGATTTCAAATGATTTTGGCTCCTCTCCATGATTCCGGTATCTCACCCCCTGTTGCTATTGCATGTGACAATAAGTTTATATACGAAGTCCAGACAAGTGGCTCTGTCTTGTATAAATCCCCTGGAATTTTATCAGGTCCTGGTGCCTTGGCTTGTTTTTAAAGTTCGATTGCTCTAGCTTACACAGCCTCAATGCTAAAAGAAACTGGATTTACTGGTTCTGAGCAAGCTAAGGGTTGTGGATCTGTAACTGTGGCCTGATCAACTCTGGTTAGTGGGTCATCAAGATCCTTTGCAGCATACAGATCTTCCAAGTGCGACACCCATCTGTCCGGCTGAATGTGATACTGATAGGTTGTCGCTCTTCCCGAGTTAGCCTGGGCTGCAGCCCACCAGAAAGAGCGAGAGCCGTTCATTTTGGAAGCGGCTAACATGTCAAGCCAAATTTTATCCTCTCAGTTTTTCCTAGCGATATTCATAGTTGTTTTATAGTTGCGCCTGGCTTCAACAATTGTTGTCCTATCTCCTCCTATAACAGCTGTTCTCAAGCGTGCCTTGGCCTGTTTACAGGCGTGGTTGAACCACTTATCTTCGGCCCAAGTCGGTTTTGTATGGGCTATCTCTTTATAAAACATTTTTATACATCTCACCGAAAAATGAAATATGTATATTTAATATGGGGATATCCACATCCTTTGTCCCTACATACTTCGATAGAAAGACTAAGAACAGCTCGTATATTTGCGAATATAATTTTTTGTTTGATAAAACATTTGGCCACGTCACATAACGGCGATTGTTAGCTAAAATTGGTTCTAGCACAAGTGTATAACTTGTGCTATTTATCCTTTTCAGAGATTCCCCTGTTAGCAATACATTTAGTGAGTTATGGTCGCTATAAGTTTGCGACTCCACTTTCATATCCACTAAGAGTGACCATAGCCTCACATCGAGGTTAACATAATCTATAACGCTAGTGTGGGAGCCTCTTTCGAATGTTGGGGTCATTTCAGAATCTGAGATAGGAGGACCATTACAAGGCCTTAAGCCTCTGCCTACTGTTAGAGATTAATTTAAGAGCAGTGGCAGAGGGGCTTTTCCTAGAATCCTGTCAGCAGGGGAATTCCCCACGATTCATCCTCCATGTCTGTTATCTCATTAATATGTTGCGATGGTTCAAAAGTGGTACTGAAGTCACCTGCTACCACTATTCTAGTAGGAGTCCAAAGAGTCCAAGACCTCTTCCAGAAGTAAAAAAGTGGGGGGTTCAGTACTTGCCTTAGAAGATCTTACATAGATGTTTAATATCACCATCCAGAGACCAGTTGGGAAGGTAACAATAATACCCAGTAAATCTGGGCTATTTATTTGCAATGGGATATAGGAACCTGGAAGGTCATTTTTAATCAAGATTAAAAGACCACCTATAGCCTTCCCAAATGTAACTGGTGGTTTCGCTTCTACACTAAATGTCATAAACCCATTTATAGCCACTTTCTCAGTATCCCAAGTGTCTTGGAATATACATACATCATAATCCCCAATATGTCCAGTCAGGATCAGCCAGCTTAGACATTATACCAGCCACATTCCAAGAAAGTAGGGTAATAGATGAATGACATTTCCTGGCCTTCCTAGAGTCCAGGGAGTTTGACAGACTTAGCGGATCGTCTAAATGTGTACGAATGACCTCCATTCCATGGAATGATAACCGCTTGTCCCCAGTACTGGAAATTATTTCTGTGTTTACTGTAGACCTGAAAGCAGTTATGATTTCAGCCTCTGTGTCTGCACAATCTGTCCCAGTACTCCTGGGTTCTGTTGCAGTGGTCAAAAGCAAATTATTCTCTGGCAAAGTTACATCAGTACAAACAGTTGTAGCCTGCTCATTAACATTTAGATTACCGCAAGGCACAGCATTAGTGACATCTCTATTGGTTCTATAGAATGCATTGTCAACAAAAGAACACAAACCCAAAGGGGCATGCACACACAGTCAATCTGTTGCGTTTATGTTAGCGACCACAATAACATAGTGTTGGCCTGTTTGCTCAAATTTAAAGACCGCGTGCCATGACTTCCATTGGTAGGAGGAAATGCTTTTAGCCTTATTCCACATGAGTTGTCCTCTTGGAGATGGCAGGTTCGCAGTTCGAAATTTGAGACTTTCAGCCATCCACTTTGAACACAATGTAATCGAAATATAGTAATAGGAGAATGTGCCAGGTTAGTATCTTCTAGTATGCATAATATCGGATCTGATAACAGAAAGGCAATTCTGCTTCATCCTGACCAATAGATCACTTTATTGGTCAGAGCTTCCGTGTCCTCAAAAAAGCCCGATTTTAATCTTGGGACCTGGGTCATGTAGATCATGTGTCTAGGATGGGGTTAGAAAATTCCGTGTGTTATAGGAAAATAGGAATTTGAGGAGGATTGCTTCGCAAGATGAGGAATGGAATTTCTTGAAAAAAAAGTGCCCTCTTGCCATTCAGTATTCCCTGGCCATTATCGTGACCAGATGCAGAAGAATGCTGGTCTTGATATTGTAAACAAAGGTCCAGCATTCCTGTTACTTGTTGGACTCTAGCAATAAGGTTTGAGAGGTTGTCTGAGTGCGAAGACTTTGAGGCTGATTTTTAGCTGACTCTGGTCTGTCATATTGGATTTCCATCATGGGGCCTGGTCTCAGAGCTGTACCTTTGCTGCCTTTGGTCCCTGGTGCCAGGTCTTTGGGACCCAGGCCCTGAGTGAGCTTTGATTGATTATCTGATGGTCCATTGGTACACTCATGCCGACAACAGCAAGATTTATTTTGCAAGCCAGTGACCTGGTCAGTTAAAAAGGTAAGCATAATGCTAAGACGGTCCAGCTTGTCGTTTACAGTTTGTAAAAGACTAACTTCCTTTATTGCACAATGTGAGACTCTTTCCGTTTGAGTAGCAGTAGTTGGTTGGGGTTGTCCGTCATAAACGAGAGGCTCGCTGTTATCAATTGATTGCAATACAGCAAAGCGGTTCTGGCAAATTACATTAGGAATAATGTTAATTTCAGGCGATAGTGAATACAAAGCTGGATTGCTTGTTTCAATGTATAATATCTCATAGGGCTGGGGTGGGTTCTATAGACCTGGAGTTGTCTGAAACCTGGGTACTCAGAGTTATGATACCAGCATCAACAGATGAAACGGTTGCTGGCTTATTTTTCTTAAATATATCAGGGACTCGTAGCTTTTTGACCTTCCTCTTTGGAGCTTCAGAGCTCTGGAGAGTCGCCTCTATTAGTGAGTCAATGTCAGCAAGTGTGTGAGTATTAATCAAAGAAAGCACAGGTTTGCTCTTAATCTGTTTTCGTGTTTTTTATTTTGCATTAGACTCAGTTTTTGCCTGGTCCCCAGCTTTACGTTTACCCATGTTTAAGGCGAACACACAGTACTTGACAAAGGCCAAAAAACAAGATGAAGAAAACGTACAGTTCCCAGGAGGTGAGTCGAAGAGAGTAAGCCCAGCCTGGCCTCTTGCGGTCGATGATGGGCGAAGACGGGGCCCGGTCTTGGCATGCACGCTGGCGCGTCCTGGGCACGTCTCGTGCTGCGGGAAGCCCACACGCCTAATAAGCGCCTCTGGGCGCAGGCATGATGCCCCTGTTGTTCCGGGGCTCCCTGGGGCTTGGAGTCCTGCCCCCAGCAAGTTCTCTGTGTATGTGTTTTTTGTCTCGCCCACAAACCGCTTTTAGCTGTCAGTTTGCAAAGGACCTCTTGTGGACCATACCGGAAACTTGCAATGTGCTTACAGCCAGCCCATTGCTTGACTTTCTTGTCACTCGTTTGCTTGCTTGCTTTTTGGACAGCTTTCCTTCCCATTGTTGTGTATTTGTGTTTTTACTGCTCTAAGTGCTGTCTGCCATCTTGGAACAGTTTTTTAAAAAAATGACTACATTGGTGTTCTGGGCATTCCGTATGCTTGCATATGCGTGGTGACTCCTGAATGCGCGAATGAACTGATGCGCCCGCCAATATTGTCATGACACACACGCCTTGCATTTGCATCATTGCAGTGTTTTTTTTTTGGTGCTGATGCACAACATTGGCAAAGCCAATATGTTTGAGACATATTAGCTGTGCCAATGCTTATTTTGGTTACCCTCCATTCCCCACTCCTGTATGTTATGTCGCTTGTGTTTGTTATACCGGAAGCCTGTGCTTTGACCTAGGTTTGAGAATTAGGGACTTGATTTATCAAAAGATTTTACCTATTCTCTGTTGATACTTAATTACTTATCTGATTGACACTTAGCCTAAAACTGCTCCTCCCAGCCATCTTTGATCGGCTGGTTCGTCCAGGTGGGAGGATGCTACAGAGACCACAGTGAATAGAGGGAGGGACTTTGAGTGCCTGAATCACTTCACCGGGGAAGGTCTGTGTGTAATTGACACTGCCTGCAGCATAAGACTGTTGTGGGAAAAGTTTGCACTGGTGCGCTATTATGTATGCTGCAGACCTATTGTTCTTGTGGGCTCTTAAATGTTTCTGTTTATTTTGATTACCATTTGTTTCTGCTCCAGTGTTGTGACCCTTGCCAATCTGCTGTCCCGGAAGGCTTTTTACTTTGTCCTGGGTTTAGGAACTACACAAGCAGTTTGTAGGTGGTAGATACACTCAGTCACTTGACCTGTCAAGCACTGATTCTTTCCTGTGCCTCCGAAGCCCTCCTCTCAGGACGTCCAGACCAAGTGGCCAAATTGAGAGCGTCTTCCCTGTTTGTGCCCGTTAGGGCCTGTTATTGCCGGGAAAGTGTCTAGGACCCAGACCATGCCCTGTATGTAGGTAGGCATGTATGTATATATGGTATTCTGCAGCATGAAACTAACCAGAAAGCAGCAGGGTGCTCTACAGGGTCAAAGACCAGCATAAAGTCGACAAGTGATAGGAGAGGTAGCAGAGTTGTGTACGGTTAACGCTTTGCGATGTAGTGTTCTTAAAAGAAGTGCATATTAAACTCTTTTCTAAATTGGAGCAGCGTATGGATGGTTCTGATGGGTACGGGGATGTTGTTCCAGATCCTGGGTGCTTGGATGGAAAAGGCATGTTGTCTTGTTTTTTCGTTTTTACGCTTCATAGTCTGCAGTCTGATGGTGTCCAGGCCGCAGGTGTGATAAGAAACACCAGAGATTGTGAGCTTGACATGATGGTTTTGTAAATGATGCAGCTGCTTTGGAGCTGGGCGGGTGGGCAAAGGGAGACAGGGAGTTCTATCAGGACTGGGGTGATGTTATAATATTTCTTCAGGCCTTGGATGAGACACACTGCAGCATGTAGAATGCCCATAAGAGGTGCCAGGAGGACATGGAGCAGGGTTTTACCACCATTCAGTTGCGAGAGTATGAGGGCTTGAATAGCAGTTCTGAAGTCACTCTCTGAAAGAAATGGTTTCACTTTCTTTAGAAGAGAGAGCTGGTACCAGGCCTCTGTTTATTTTGGCAATGTGTCCCTTGAGGGTGAGGTTGGTCTCCAGGGTTAATCCAGGTGACTTGCATTCAGTGAAAGTTGGGGTTAGAAGATACCAAGGTTCATTTCATTGACTCAAGTTTGTACTGTTTCTTTTTTGTTGTTCTTGCTAAATGAGAGGAATTCTGTCTTGTTGTATTGAGCTTCAGGTAGGTGCTGGTCTTTCAAGACTGGATAATGTACAGGCAGTTTTTTGAGGCGTTGAATGTCTAAAGTTTTTCAAGGTCCTCCGTACTCCTTCCCTGTTTCCACCTGGTTAGTTGTCATCCAGCCCTCAACTCTGCCCTAGTATCACCCAATCACGTTGGACCCTTTAGAGCATAAACTGTGGTTGTTTGTATAACACCCAGGTGAACGCCTTAAATTATATACCATGACTGATAGTATAATGGTTGCTTGTCTGTTACTTTGTGGAAGACCCACCAGATCACTTACTATAGCTGGTTTTATAATGTTTTTCTGTTGCTCGACGGTGGAGCTATCAAGCATATACTATGGCTGGTTGTATAATACCTATTCTTATGAGTTGTTCCTCTGACACTCTTGAGGATTCTTCCGAGTGGATCCTAGGATGGGTGTATAATGCCTATTGCTTTTCCCTAGGGGTGCTCCTTGCCACACCCGAGTAGATGCCGCTAAGCATATACACTGGTGGCTTGTATAATTAACTATCCATTCTTCTGGGTTACACCTCTTTGAACTTCCCTGAGCATATTCCACGATTAGCTGCATAAATACCCATTCTTAATGGCTGCCCCTGCCTCCCATGGATGGGCTCCCAGGAATATACTATGACTGGTTGTATAATGATTGCTCCTCTGTTACTTCATACTGCCTATCCTAATATGTAATGTGGCTGATTGCATAATGTTCATTTGTATTGGTTGCTTTTCTTCTGCTCCCATTTGGATTTCTGAGCATGTACTAAAGTCGATAGAAGATTGCATCTCCTACGGGGAGCATCCCTCACCTCATGCACTTCCCAGGTTTCATATGCAGTGTGGTTTAAACTGTAAGTTGTTAACTATTCCATAGCAGACTTTTCTCTTACACCCATGTATATGTGCAGCTACACACCTAATGAAATGCAGTTTGAGCAGTGTCCGCCACACTAGCATGACACCAGAACACTACCCAAGTCAAACACACTGCGCTCACACTCTACACTTCCTCTTCATAAAGTAGCATCTAATGCTTGAGCTCCCCATCTCTTACTCCTTTTCACTTCAATTTAAACCTAGGCGCAGTGTCAAAACACGCACAACATCGAAATAATTCCCAAATAGGCCCCATTATAGATGTATACTCTAAAGCATTCCAATCTGGAAGAGTGCTACTCATCTGCAAATGCACTTTGGCTTCTTTTCAGGGGTATGAGGCACTATGTAAAACTAACTGACGAATCTTCACAACATTTTCAAAACTAGTTTGCCACTCACTTCTGCTGCTGTCTGGAAAGTTTTGCAGTGATTCTTCAAGCAGGGCCGAGAAAAAAGGGGAGGGTTCCCAAAACATGTTTCGCCATGCAGTTTCCCATAGGGATTTTGAACACAACTACTGCCCGAACCGCTGAACGGAATTACACCGAAATTTGGCAGAAAGCTAGATCTTGGTCCAGTAAGATCTCTTTTTGTAATTTGTGTAAATCCTTTCAGCAGTTTTGGAGTTATTAAAGAAAAAAGATTTATAGATATCTAGGGACTCAAATCCTCCGCAGATCCGACAAATCTCATGGTGAGATCTGATTAGCTGCCAATACTTCAACCAGGAAGTGTTGGCAGCCATCTTGGGGCTCGAGACTCAGCCGGAGTCCCAAAAAAGCCCAAAAAGGGGCAGGGTAGGAATACCCTGAACCCTTAGTTCTGGTGTGTGTGTGTTGTTTTTTTTTTTGGATCAATTTTGCCGCAAATTTGCAGAGGAACTGCGAACCTGCGGCAAAAATTAAACAAAAAACGTGCGAGGTCCCCTGCGCTTGTTTTTTAATTCATACCCTGGCCCCTTATGTCTTTTCTTTAGTTTTTTTTAAGACCCACGACCGAGTCCTAAGATGGCTGCCACCTCTACCTGGTGAAGGTGATGGCAGCCAATTAGATCTCAGTTTGAGATCTGTCCGGATCCGCGGAGCCTCCGCGTCCCTAGATATACAAAGTTTTTGAGCATTAATTGCTCAAAAACTACTGAACAGATTCACACAAAAAACACTCTTTGCGGACCTGGATCTAGCTTTCTGCCAAACTTGGTGTAAATCGTTCAGCAGTTTAGGCTGTACATGTCTAAAATCCTATTCGAAAATGAATGAGAAAAACGTGTTTTGGGACCCCCCTTTTTTCTCGGTCCCCGCATGACGGATCACCCTGAAACTTTCCATGCGCAAACTAGGCAAAAAAGAGCACTTTTTTTGATAGTTTCGTGGAGGATAGTCAAATGGAGCCAGAGTTATTAGCAACGCAAAATATGCATTTTCTATGGAAATACGATCCTAACTATAACTACCCAGTGGCAACCGCCACTGGGTTATGTATTATATATGTTAGTTGAAAAAGGGCAACAGACAATTGTTCATCAGACAAAAATTGTCAGCCAATTGCAGGCTCTTAAAATTAAGGAAAAAGTTAAACATTGTTTGTGGTGCTGGACATCTTGGGGGAGCTTTTTATAATGTGGCCCTTCAAATTTGTTTGTAATGTCTGCAAGAGGTAGCACAGTTGTTCAGCACATTAATAAATTGACTTGTCTTTCACGACTGTAGATAATACTCAAATAGTTCAATCTACTTGAGGTCATCTTCACATATGGGTACCCAAGAATAATTGGGTCTTAATGTAGAGTTAGTCTGTAGGAATAACTTAGTAAAATTATGGGTCTGTCGTAATAAATGCGATGATTTGAAGGTGGAGTTTGAATCCCAACAAACAAATGCAATCTTCTATCGTTCCAAGGTCAATATACACCATATATTGAGAAATTACTGCTCTTGGAGACTCAGTAGTTGGCCATTTACTTAGATAGGGCCATTTGACTCTGTCAGGTGTGTTTCGCTTGCTCTCTTAACATTCCCAAGATCTCCTAGTCTCTCCTTTTCTGATGAATACATCTTCCCACAGATTCTTCACAATATGTATGTACCTCCAGCTCAAAAGTGGCCCCAAAACCACTCTAGGTAAAAAAAGTTTGGCATCGCTAAACCGTGCTGCCATTAAGTTTGACCTACAGATCCACCCACCGGATATGATATCAGGTTATATTAGGAGCCAGCAATCCTATTGGTATCAGTTCCTGTTTTTCCGTGCCTCATTGACATTTACGGGTCTTGAAGTGTGTTTGGTGCTTTAACAATAAAATTCCTTAGCATTTTGATAGTGACTAGATTAAATGTTTTCCGGGTTTAACCCCTCTCAATGATGCTGGAAAAAAGATATGTCCTGGTCTGATTCACATGACATTTACATGTTGTGTCTGGGCTTGGACCATGGGACTGCAGCCTGAGAATCTTGTTCATTGAAGTACCCCAAAGCCATCAAGGGCAAGAAGCCAAGCTGTTTTTAGCCCAGGTCTGCAGAGATACGATGAAGTGTTCCCTTTTACCTTCTGGTATGTCTTTGGATAGGGAATGATCTCCCAAAAGATCTTTCCGCAAGAAACACAAAACGTGCCACAGTAAGGAGAAATCTTCTTCCTCAAGGAAACTGTCCCTCTTCTGGGACCTTTTAAAATTAGTGCCATTTCTTGACACCACACTCTACCTCGCCTTCAGAGAAGATCTCCACATTGAAGAAGATTAACCCTATTTCATCAGCCGACCCTGTGCAGGTCGAGGCCTCCCACCTTACTTTGCTGTATTTCTTCAGGCTCCAGTACACTCTGGGCCACTCCCTAAAGGTGAATCCGATCATGTGTTTGGCAACTCCAGTGGCTCTGACCCTAACACCTCGAGACTCCTACATTAGTTTCTACGAAGAAATCTACACCTGCCATGACAGCTGTTTAGTTTGCGCCACCTATGATGCCGCACAGAAGCTGCTCTCTGAGTCACTTTCAGCACCGTCTTTGAAGTTGACTGAAATCATCAGAATTGAAAAGAAAAGGTCAAAGCAAGTTTCATAATGCCCCTCTTGGTAGAGCTCCTTCCTACTGCCCAGCAACTTGGATGAATGGAGGAACCATTTGGGTCCCACTCCAAGGCCCTTGCCATGCGTGATGAAGATCATCGCTCACAGAGAATGATGGCTCTGAGTCGGATGACCTCCTTCCTGTTAGGGTACTGATGCTGGCTTATATCTAGATTTACAAAATGCAAGTGGCTTGGATGATTCAAAGGTAGGGGGTATCCCTTACCCCTCTGGTCCTCCTGTGGAAGAAGTCTCTTCATTACTAAGGAGGTATGAAAAGCAGCACAAATGTTGTAAGTAACTTTGCTGTCTGTGGAAGCAGCATTTAACATTTTTACAGACATCTTTCAATCATTTTCTACAGTGGCAGAGCCCTTACTTCACTACAATGAGGTTCAGGCGGTGTGGGGAAAAAGGACATAGACTTGCCACCAGATGACCTTATGATTTTGTTCTTGCATCTAGTTTATTGGTCATAGCTTCCTCCTCACAATTAATTCCAAATGCTTCTTCCACTGTACCTCCAGGTATGGGCTGAAAAGTATTTGCCTCTGGCAGCCTTGTCCCTTGTATGGTGAAGCTACCTGTCTTCTGCCATGCTACGTCCAAAGCCTGTGTAAACTGTCAAAACATAGTCATCGGCCCATAAGACCATCCTTTTCCCAACTTAGTCAATAACCGTTTAGACGCATCCAAGCAGATCCTGAAGTATGGTCTGGAATGAGCGGACAGCGTGACTCTGTCCAGGAGTACAGCAGTCGTGCTTCTCCACCATTCTTAGCTATGTTCCTCTGGCTTCTTTAAAGTTGTCCAGGCAATCCTAGTGACATGCCCTTCAATGGCGAGTAGCTATCTTAGATAGAAGGCAGGCGTCTCCCTGAAATGTTTCAGAAACATCAGAGCTACAGCTTTCTGTCTGGGCCTAGCCTCTACAGCGAGGCAATTGCACCAGCAATGTAGGAGGTTTCAATGTTACTCCAGCATACAGCCCCCCCCCCGGCTGTGTTCACCTTCGCACCTACTCCAAACACTCCTACAGATATATTGCTCCTTTCAGGACACAAATGGGTCTAGAGGATACCATCTGCAGCAGCAACAAATCTGCTGCTTCAAAACCTCTCTAGCTTCATCCTTTCTCCCCCAGTTTGCACAACCTTCTTCTGGTGGATGGGTGGGTGTGTGGAAGTCCCGCTTTTCCACTAGTTGGGAGAATATTGTGATGGAGGACTGGGTCATCCATCTAATCCTTACAGTCTAGGTCCTGCTCTTTCTTTCATTCTCTGAACAACCCTCCCTTCAAGATGTCCTCGGTGGCACATACGTCAAATTTAGAGGAGAAAGTCCTTGCCCTACTGAACAAAAGGGTCCATAGATGTGATGCCTCTGGATGAAAGAGGTACAGGATTTTAGTCCCTTTAATTTCTGGTCTCCAAGAAGGACAGCAGTCTAAGACCCATCCTTGATGTTTGCCTCTTGAACCTGTTCATTTGGCAAGACAAGTTCAAAATGCTAAACCAAGTTCCTGGAAATACCATATACCAATCCTTCTTTCCCACAGGTGTTTCATGCAGTCCCAGTAGAGTTCCGGCAGTATCAATTCATGGTCTTACTATTTGGACTGACCAGCCACACCATACGTCTTTATGAAACTGTCAGAAGTTGTGGCAGCTTGACTGTGACAGTCAGGAATCCTTTTATTTCTCTTTTTCGGATAACTGGCTGGTTACAGTGGAATCCCAAGTGGTGGTCCAAGAACACCTTCAGTGCACTATCCCCCAAGACATGGGCTTTACAGCCAACATTCAGAAATCTCATCTTATTCCCACGCACAGGCTAACCTGCATAAAGCAGTGCTGGGCAAGACCTGCATGAAATCTTTGCTTTTCTCAGAGGATCAAAGATATTCAGTAAATTATTCAGATGTTCTGACTGCAACACAGATCCCAGTTCTGCCCATTTTGCGTCTGCAAGCCTCATGGCTTTGTGCAACGCGTTTCATGCCACTTAAGGGCCTTCCACTGCTTCCTGAGAAAACAGTTTCTCTAACATCAAGGGAGTCTTGCCTTGGGTGTAGATCTTTGAGTCCGTCCACCCAGATCTACACTGTGGGTGGACCCCTCCAATCTTTTGAGGAGATCATCCCTTTAGTTCTGTGCAGGCTACAGTGGTCACAGGCACCTCATTGTGTTGGGGTGCCCCTTTGGGGTCCAGGGTGGCACAAGGCCTTTGGTCTGTGTCAGAGCGGCATCAACAAACAAACATGCTGGGGGGGGCGTGGCATGCCTGACTCGAAGATGGCCGCAGCCTGAGCGAGCTCCGGCTGCCGCCAACATTATCCTTCAAATAATAGCGCCATCCAGCGAGATAGTGGCGTAAAATTCAGCGGAATTGGCATGTCGGGCGGACCACTGGGACCCCTGGAAATTTGAAGCGCTAACTCCGCTCCGGTCCCTGGCTTTGTCGTGTGACGCAGCGGAGGCCTGTGGAAGTATCGGAAGACAGAGGGCTTACGGCGCAGTAATCTACTAGACGGGCCACTCCTGATCTTACATACCGCCGCGGCGTACGGTGAGGTATCGGCTGCTTGTGTGGTACGCCCTGCATGTCGCGGCACAGTTCCTGCGGGGCTCGCGGGGCTGCCGGGCGAGTGTACTGTGGCTGATGCGTGGTACATGCAAAGTTAATGGCTGCCCAAGCGATCTGCGTGCGACGCCTACTGAGGGTCATCACGCGCAGCAGTATTGCCGCCTGTCACAAATAACCTCGTCGAATTGGGGAAGCAGACCTGAGGACATAGAGCTTATGCTCAACGGATGCCTTGTCTGCCTGAGCGGATTGCAGTGCAGTGAGTTTACGCGAGGTCCGGTCGGGCCTCTGTCAGCAGAAGGTACGAGAATACGCGCTGTAAGTGCAGACGCATCAAGGGACCTGGCATGTGTGTAGTGGGGCAAGTCTAAAGACACTTGGAACTGTTGTTATCGCCATAATCAGAGTGTGAAGCTCCAAACAAGGACAAACTGTTCTCCTGTCCCTACAAGGAAGTGGCTTCCTGCCCCTCTGCACTGCCGGTGGTGTCGGATCGCCGATTTGGGATAGAGTATAATTCTCCAGAGGAGGTGCCCCCACGCTACATGGTCTAAGAATTCTGCCGCTGGACCAGACAGGTACACATTGCTTTTCGCGCTGGCAGACGTGGCGAATATAGGATCCTGGACTCGCCCCGCGGCTGCGCTTCTGGGGAGGCCTAGTCAATAGTTGGACGCGGTCAGGCGGGCCTGGCAAGGTGGCAAATCCGTTGGAGTCTTGGCAGACGGTGACCTGCCTGCATATTGATAAACTGAATTGTTAAAGTCGATTGCCTGTCTACACTGGAATACCTGGACCCTGCTTGGTGCCTTACTCTGCGCGCAGTCAGGCGGAAAGGAGTCAAAACACAAACAAAAATCCAGTTCGAACAATGTAAATCGGTTAGGAGTAGAGATGAAGACACTACCCCCCCCACCCCAGCTGAAGAGCAAAATGACGACCTAGCCGCTTCTGGGGACGACATTCGCCAAATAATAGCTGCCATGCAACAGAGCTTGGCCTCCATCGATGGGAAGATGGACGCAATGGCTTTCCGCATGGACCGTATGTCTGAACAGGTGGACAAACACTCTGAAAGGTTGGATATGGCCAAGCGCAGAATATCAGAAGCGGAGGACACACAGGCTGAAATGGGGGCAGCTCAAAAACAAGTGGCGACGCTGCTAACAACCTTGCGTGATAAAGCCGAAGATCTTGAAGCACGCTCCAGGCGCAACAATGTGCGTATCCTGGGCCTACCCGAGACCACTGCTACCGGGAACATGGAGCTATTTGTAGAAAAATGACTGGTGTCTCTGTTGGGCCGTGAAACGTTTTCCGATGTGTTCGTGGTCGAGCGTGCTCATCGTACACTGGGCCCCAGACCTCCTCCTGGTGCTCCACCTCGCCCTTTGATTGCGAGAATCCTGAGTTACAGAGACAGGGATGCAGCGTTGCGGCGTGCTAGAGACCTGAAAACACTCAAATATGAAGGATTGGAGTTGGCCCTTTTCCCCGATTTCACTCCGCAAGTTCAAGAGGCACGCAAAAAATTTGGGTCGGTTAAACGTAAGCTGCGGGAGCTGAACTTGGACTATGCAATGCTCTACCCAGCCGGCAAATCCAAAATATATAATGACCCTAATCAAGCGCAACAGGAACTCAAAAAGTACAGCGCTGCGAAATTACAAAAGGCATCTCCGCCGGCAGTAGCAGAAAAAGACTCAGAACAGGACACTCTGAATGAGCTGGGTACGCCGGCTTCGTAAGTGTATGGACTGTATTAGGGTACTGATATTTTGATCAAAGTTAGATTGTATTTCTTGGTCTGTGGACGCTTTGATGTAGCACAATAAATTGGCTATATGATATAAAATCGCTGAATAAGACTATAACATTCGTAAATTAGTCGCCTAGATGGCAACTTAATGGGTGCGCGGTTGTAGGCTATCTAACAACTGAAGCCAGGCTGCCACCGCCTCTGAGTGTATTACACATGGGTAACATCTTTGGGGGAACTGCTTTTGTGTGGGAGGGTCTAATTCTGGGTTGGGGGGGGGGGAGGTTAAATGGGGTGTCACAGCCATGTCTAACTGTTATGATATGGAGTGGGTGGGGACGGGGTGTTTTTTCTACACAGCAGTTTTTATGCCTCGTTTGATGTTTCAGCAGGAAATGTACACAACGAATATGTACTTGCAAAGATAATGCGAGTTAGGTCAGATAGGATAGATAATTGGCCATATGTCGCAACCCATTAGAGCTAGCATTACTATTAGATTTATGTCCTGGAATGTCAGGGGCCTGAACGACCAAAGGAAAATACGCAAAGTGGTGGCCTAGTTGTACAGGCATAATGTTGACGTCGCTATATTGCAGGAGACTCACCTTGCCCCTGGCTCGGGGCTATTGACCCCTAGGAGAATGAAAGGCATGTGTATATCGGCCGGGTTTACTTCTCACGCTAGAGGAGTACTCATTGGGGTGCGTAAGAATTCGGGGCTGCATATACAACAACTAGAAGTGGACAAGGGGGGTAGATACGCCATGGCAAAGTGCTATAAAGAGAAGTTCTGTGTGTGACTGGTGGGGAACTACGGGCCTAATTATGATGACCCACAGTTTTATCATGCACTACAAGATAAAATACTGAGGCACTCCCATATGCCAATTCTTTCGGGGGGCGACTTCAACTGTGTACAAAACCCCGAGTTGGATAGGTCGCGTGGGACACCCAGGCGCCCATCCAGAGCAGCTAGCGCTATGGCAAGTATTGCTGTGGCGGAAGGTCTCTTTGATGTTTGGCGTCACCGTTTTCCCATGGGCAGGGAATATACACACTACTTCTCAGTTCACGACACACACACACCAGGATGGACTATTGGTACGCATCTTGCACGCTACTTCCCCTTGTACAGGACTGCTCACATCTGGCGCGTACATTGTCTGATCATTCCCCGGTAACCCTACAAATACTGGTTAGTAACGTTGGTAACACTCCGCGGGCTTGGCGTTTTCCTCAATACTCATTATTGGACACAGTCTTCCGTGCCGAGCTGGGCAATGCCATCAATGATTTTTTTGCTACGAACCTGGGCAGCGTGTCCACTATGGGCTCCATTTGGGAAATTTATATAAGGGGTATGACTATCTCCAAACATGCTGGGGTCTTAAAATCTATTCGCACTCAATTGCAAAAGGTTGAAAACATGCTTAAAATGCTGGAGAGTAGGCTTCAAGTAGAGGAGGATCCTCAGATACTCTCACAAATCAGAGCACAAATAGTCGAATTTGATGAGTTGGCAGAGGTCAAACATCTTGGAAAATATGCCACATCCAGGGTTTATGCAGAAGGTGATAGACCTAGTGCCACGTTGGCAGCAACAGTTAGGCCTGCCAGAGGCGATGGCTATATCTCGAAAACATACAACAAACGAGGGGAATTAGCAGAAGGCACACCAGAGATACTGGAGACTTTCGCAAACTATTACGCTGGCTTGTATACATCCAGGGAGTCCTCCTCCCCAGAGTCAGACGAGGACTATCTTGCGCATATAGCTATGACGTGGCTAGAGAATAGTGATAGGGAGAGACTTATAGCACCCCTAAGACATACAGAAATATTGGCAGCGCTAAAGGAAATGCCTAATGAAAAGGCCCCATTGGCTGACGGATTAACCGTCGCTTTCTATAAGGCTTACCAAGATAAACTGATTCCACACTTGGTAAATTTATTTGAGGAGATGGCCAAGCTAGGGAGGATGCCACCATCCATGAGGGAAGCTACGGTGGTCACCTTATTAAAACTTGGGAAGCCCCCCGAACACTGTTCCTCTTACAGGCCCCTGTCTCTGCTTAATACAGATACTAAACTGTTCGCCAAGATTTTGGCGAACAGACTGGCCCCTCTTTTACCTAAATTGGTTGGTCCGGAGCAAACTGGATTTGTTCCGGGACGCTTGCTAACGTGCAATCTTCGCACTCTGTTTGGAACAATAGCAAGAATTAATCCGAATATCAAAGCAGCTGCATTATTCATAGACATCGAAAAAGCATTTGACTCGGTAGAGTGGAGGTTTCTTTATGCTGTCTTACGCAGAGTGGGTTTGGGGGATGTCTTCCTGAAATTGGTGGAGGTCCTGTATGCACAACCAGTGGCAAAGGTGCTTATTAATGGCACTCTGTCACGTCCCATATCTATCTCCAGGGGCACCAGACAGGGATGCCCACTTTCCCCTCTCTTGTATGCTCTGGTTGCGGAGCCATTGGCTTGCGCAATGCGTGAGTATCACTCATATAGAGGGATACGGTCACAGCAGTATAACCTCACTACTGCGGCATATGCGGACGATACATTATTGTATATACGCAATCCAGAGCTAAATATAATACCAATGCTGCAGGAACTCGAACGATTTGGGCAACACTCTGGTCTATACATAAACTGGCATAAGTCCACAATTTTACCGCTAACAACTGCTACCACTCCATTTCACACAAATTACCCCATAGAGTGGACTACGGATCCAGTTAGATACTTGGGGATAAAAGTACATACGGAGCCAGAGGTCGTTCTATCCGAGAATTACGGGTGTGCGATACAAACATTGACAGAGGTTATTGAAAAATGGATTAAACTTCCGTTGTCCCTTGTAGGCGGGTTGCCTTAATGAAAATAGTGGTGCTCGCTCGCTTCTTATTCTTCTTTGCCAATATTCCCATCAATCTGCCTAAAACCTTTTTTCATACATTACGCAAGCTGCTAATGCGGCTTGCCTGGGCTGGGAAGCAACCCCGAGTAAAGTGGGAGATTCTAATCCGGCCATATGCCAAAGGTGGACTGAATGCCTCCGATATAGAACGATACTATAGAGCCGCACAGACATTACACATGCATGGGTGGATACATGGTCCTCACAACTTGCCGCACCTGTATATAGAGCATAATATGGTTTCCCCTATCCCACTACCAAGATTATTGACAGGCAGATGTCAGAATAAACCTAGCACAATTGATCCGATAGGGAGTACGGGCTCTCAACTAACCAAAACGGCAGTTAAGCAACGACTGGGCACCGTCTACTCTACCAAATTACCGTTGATCTGGTGTGATTGGTTATCACTCAGTAAAGACCGCGCAGTGATGCAAACTCTTCATAAATTAAAAATAACACACATGGGTGATCTTTTCCGAGATGGAGTAGTGAAATCTTGGGAACAGGTCTCCTCTCAGATACAGGGGCTAACCGCCCTAGACACTTAGCAATATTACAGAATGCGTAGGGAGTTGCATTCGATACTGGGTCCTGATATGACTGAGCCACAGGAGATGAAACCACTGACGTATTTATTACAGTCACGCTCTCCACAACATGGCATTACGATACTGTATACTCTTTTTAAAGGACAAGATATACAAACAAAACAAAAATTTCAATTAGAGTGGGAAGAGGACTTAGGACTGGAAATCACAGAAGCGCAGTGGTCCCACTGTTTTAGTAATACTAAAGCAATTTCTCAGAACGGAAGGCATAGATTGATTCATTTTAAATATCTTCACAGAACTTACTATACCCCGGCGCGACTATACAAATACGGGCTGCGGGAAGATGATAGTTGTATGAGATGTAAGGTAATGAACGCTAACTTCATGCACCTGGCCTGGGAGTGCCCTGGTATCCGAGTATTTTGGCGTAAGGTATTCACTGCATTGAGTGCAATGCTAAATTTGGTCATACCTTAATCGCCTGTTGTTGCTCTCCTGGGGTACGACAAAAACATTCCAAAAGCAGTGCGCAGGTTGGCCTCTATTGGTTTATTACTCGCCAAGCGTAGAATTGCAATGAGGTGGATGCGTGGCCCCCTGCCGAAACTATAGGAATGGCACACACATCTGGCTTACTGCTCTACGCGCTCTGAGAATTACAATGCATTAATGCCAGTGAAATGTCAACCTAAAGCTATATGGGGACCATATCACGCATATCTGTTGAAGATGGCTGTGGAGGATCCCACACATACCGAGCAGGACCGGTGTTGGTTAATTCATGTTGGCGTTGGAGGATTGTATGTAGGATGTATATACAGGAAGATGCACTAGATATATTTTATATGGACTTTAAAGTGTTGGAGTTGCATATGTTATGTAAATCAAGGGTAACAAAGGTACCCGTGGGGTACTACAATCTGCACAAGAGATTATTCTGGTGGGTTGTCATATATAAGTAGTAAAAGTCCATTATACTGACCCTAAAATGCTATCTTAATGTTGGTGTACGCTAAAGGAAATGTAATGCTTATTATTTGCATAAACTGCTGTATTGTTTCTTTCCCTTTCATGTTACTTTTGCAAAACTTTAAATAAAGTTTAAAAAAAAAAAAAAACATGCTGGAGATGCAGGCTATCCGCCTTGCCCTGAAGATAGCCTTACCATCTTTCTTGGGGGGCAACATTTTAATTCTGCCACACATCCAACCACTATCCATTATATCAGCGTGTGAGCAGTTGTACTGAAGGACCAAAAGAGAGAATTATGCCCCTAAGTGATGGAAGTTATATTCCCCCAGTTGGGTGTCTATGCGTGGATCTGTTTGCAACAGCTAAGAGCAGGAAATCTTTCTTTTTGTGCCTTTTGCTTCCGTTTGGATGGTTCCTTGGAGCATTCTTTCTGGTAACTTTGGTCTCGGGCCTGCTGTTTGCATTTCTCCTGAGCACAGTCGATCCTGAAGACCCCAGATTGAGCAAAGAGGCTCTGGTGTGCAGATCTAGTGGCTCTCTGCATTTGGCATCCCTTCCTCTCTTACAACAGGATGTTTCATTCCTCCACGCCAGCCCACATATGCTGCACGTGTGGAGATTGAGCAATGCCACCTAGAGTTTGGTCTTTCTGCTGAAGATTCAGACATCATCTTATCTGCCAATAAACCCACTATAAAATCCATTTATGCCTTTGGCTGGAAAAAATTTATCCACTGGTGCTGACACGATCTGCCCTTCCCCCACTTTCCCTTCCCTAGAGCTCTAGAAGTTTGATTTCAAACCCCTGGCGCAAAGACTTACTACTTGCACCACTATGAATTAGAAATCCAATTGGACTGCTACCCATACACAGCCCACTGACCAATACTGTGCAAGAAGTGTTAACCGGTACATATCAATCCCACAAGATGAGTTCTGTGACACTGTGGAACTCCAAACCATCTTTGATAAATGAACACTTATCATAGTTCTTAGAAACAGGATATGTATTTTAAAAAATTTGTTTTAAAATCCAAATTTAGTGCTTAAAATAAGAAAGATAACCACACAAAGAAAAACGAATGCAATTAAAAATATTATGGTCCGCAAAAACAGTAGAAACATTTCTAATCTGATTATTGAATTTTTAGCATCTTAGCACCCTCTGGCTATTTCTAAGTGCTACCCTAATCCTAGCTAACGCAGTAAATTGCAAGTCTTCGTTTGAGTTTCTCAAAATGGATCTCGTAGCATACCTGTGTTTCGTTATGAAATGGATGGCCAGCTAGTCTCTATCACAGCCTGTGCAGGGCAGAAAATTGAGAGCAACAAGCTGGAGACCACTAATGCTCGCTGTCCCTGATGTCGCCTCTGATGAAGGCTAGTTGGTGCTGGAGGCTGGCATGACCTGTATGTCGCCTCTGATGAAGGCTAGTTGGTGCTGGAGGCTGGCATGACCTGTATGTCGCCTCTGATGAAGGCTAGTTGGTGCTGGAGGCTGGCATGACCTGTATGTCGCCTCTGATGAAGGCTAGTTGGTGCTGGAGGCTGGCATGACCTGTATGTCGCCTCTGATGAAGGCTAGTTGGTGCTGGAGGCTGGCATGACCTGTATGTCGCCTCTGATGAAGGCTAGTTGGTGCTGGAGGCTGGCATGACCTGTATGTCGCCTCTGATGAAGGCTAGTTGGTGCTGGAGGCTGGCATGACCTGTATGTCGCCTCTGATGAAGGCTAGTTGGTGCTGGAGGCTGGCATGACCATGATAATCCCAGCTCAAAGTACCTCTCGAACTAAGGTTAAATTCCTGAGTTTTTATAGTATTGGATTGCCGATTTTTATTGTATTATATGAAAGCAAATGTAGCACTTATAAACACTAAAACATCAACCAGACTAAACAACCATGGCGACTAATGCGTCATCTCGATTATATCTAACCAGCATTAAAAACAACAAAACATCTCATTTTAGATAGAAGGTAGATATTATACAAATATTTCCACGCATGTCTTTAAAACGTGACCCTTTCTATGAAGAATCTGAAAATTGGCACAGAATAGAAACCGTAGAATCTGATGGTCCCAAATGATGAAAATAGAAAAGCTGGAATGGGAACTGTCTCCGTGATCACGATCGCGCTACTCTGAAGGCCTGAAACTGGTTCCTTTCCAATGTCCTGCGATTCGTACTAATATCTGCCCTGCATTGTTTGGCAGTGACTACTGTAAGAAAGTAGGATTTTTCTGGCATAGTTATCCCCACGTTTTGCCTGGTGTCAATGTGTTTTGACTGTAGTACACTGGAACCCTGCTAATCAGGACCCCAATGTCTGTGCGCACTCTCCTCAATTCATTGGAAAGTACTTTGTACACCCCACAGTTGGTATGCTAGTGTACCCCTGTAAGTTCCTAGTATATGGTACTAAGGTACCTAGGGCATTGGTGAGCTAGGGGTCTCCCATGGGCTGCAGCATGTATTGTGCCACCGATGGGAGTCCATGCAAACTGTCTGCAGGTCTTGCATTGCAGCCTGCGTGAAATGGTGTATGGACCTTTCACTTTAGATATAAGGTTTTCCTTATATCCCGGTCACTACACTTTAAACCTTCAAGTCGCCCCTAAGTTAGGCCTGACAGCCCACAGGCAGAGTGCATGATACTAAGTGTGAGGGTGCCCCTGCCTAAGCAGAAACACCCCTACAAACCCCTGAGTCCATTCTCTGGCTTTGTAAGTGCGGGAAAGCCATTTTTAGGTATGTAGTGGACACTGACGAAGTCGAGATGTCCAGCTACATAATGGCTTCTCCAAACCCTGTCATGTTTGGTGTCAAACATGTTGGAATCATGACACTACACCGATTGTGGTGCTAGCTGCGTGATCCCATGTACTGGGCGGCTCCTTAGAGGAAACCCCCCTGGTCTACACTGGTAGGAAGACTTCTACTGCAACTTTGTTTCTGTGCTCTTCCAAGTTCTGAAACTTTTGTGGCTGTGCATCCTCCTGAGTCTCCCATGACTCTGCCTGCATTAAGATAGCAAGAAGGAATCTCACTTGGAGTGAAGGAGTCACTCCCCTGCATCCGCAGGCACCTAGACGACGATTGCTGGCTTGTGGATACCGCTGTGACATGGACACTTTCTGGCTCTACAACACAGATGGTGGTTTGTTGGCTTTCCAGAGGCCTGACCAGTCTTCTGTGCAACTTGGGAGACTGTAAACCATGTATAGCTGACTGGAATCGCATCCCTGTGCGCTGCGTCTGTTTGCTGTTGCCAAGGCTTGTTGGCTTTTCTGACCAAAGACCATCAAGTTCTAAGAAACCCCAGCCTCCAGCATCGCACAGCCCCCAGAGGGACATCCTCCCCGCTTCTCCAGCGACGTGGGCATCCATCTTCTGTGTGCTGCCGAGGCCTCCCTGCGACTCCCTGTGCCTGCTGCCAGAGGGTCCTTCTGGGGTCTCCCATCAATTCTTACTGGCTCTTCTGCTTGCTGAGGGCCGGTCCTGACTTAGCCTTGCTTGACGATTTCCACAGACCTTGCTGGTCTGCAACTAAGCATTGTTTCCTGCAACACGTATGTTGCATTTGCCAAGACTTATTGGTGGTCCTTCTGGCCACTGACCTTCCTGCATTCTTCAATCGGTGTGGGACAGCTTGTGGACGGCTCCTGTTCTCCTGCATCGTCGTCTGAGTTCCACAACTACATCTTCAAGATCTCTGTGATACAGCAAAGTACCTCCAACAAGGGCTAGCATCGTGCTCCTGCTCCTCCTGGACACCTTTGGGTGGTTTGGACTCTGTTCCCTCTTTTTGCAGGTACTCCTCATCCAGAATCCACGTCTGGGTTCCACCAACTTGGCCCACGAGACTCTGTAGCATCTGGACAATCGAGACCCTCCATTGACTTCAACGGGCGGTTCCGACATCACTTTGCACCTATGCGCACGGGCTCCCCGGTGTAGGTATCCTAGTTCTCTGGGTATCCACGGGTGGAGGTGTCCTCCAACCTCCCTGGTTCCAACGGGTTTCCTTTGGGTCCTCTGAGAAGGGTCCTGAATCCGTAAAACTCCAACCGCGACTTCGCCATGTTGTTCTATGGAAGTTGACCCTGCGTATCACCTCTGCACCGGGGCGCCTTGGGAACCCTAGTACTTACCTTTGGGGTTTCTTGCTTCCCCTGGTCCACGGATTCTTGGGTGGTTGTCTCGTTTGGGTACTCGCTTCGCATTCCATTTTCTTAGTATAGGGTTGTCCCCCCACCATGGGGCCCACATGTTTTATGTGCTTTCCTTAAATGTCTTTAAGTATATTTTATTGTGAATGGATATCTCCACCAAAGTAGTTTTAGTGTTAGTGTTTACAAGGTATTTTCTTACACTGGTGTGATTCTTTCTTATGTGTAAGCTCAACTGACTGACTGAGTAGAAATGTACCTGCTTTACACCCTCCTGAATAAGCTTTGGCTGCTCTCCACAGCTACCCCTTGAGAGCTTTGGTTATCAGGGACCACTACAACTATCACTAAGGGTTGCCTGGACTCGGTGCAGGGTACGTCACCAATAGGTGTACACCATATACTGAGCCAGACTCCTACATACTACAATTAAAGGTTATGTGATGGCCCTGCCCTGTCCACCTTGTTCCTGACAACCATCCATGTTTAGATCGCCCCCTAGTGGTGTATTTTTTAAAAGCTTAACTTTACTCCCTCCCCCCACTCAGTTAAACATGATTTGAATCTTATGAAGACTTTCCTAATGGCAACTCCTTTAGCGCAGCTGGACCTTTTTTCAGTTAGACTCCTTAATCTGAAGATGGTATTATTGGTGACAGGAACTATAGCCCTCATGTCAGAGAACTTGAATCCCTCTCAGTTCGTCTACCATTCAGTTTTCTACCCGGATAAATTAGATTGTCATATGGGCCAATTTTTCTTCCCTTCTTTTCATCCAACCAAGGATTAACAGCAGTTGCGTAAATCGGATCCCAGGTGTGTTGTTTCTTTCTTCATCGATCGGACTCAACATGACAGACTGGATAATCCGCTCTTATGGGCTTCTCCGAAGCTAAGAAGGGTATGGTAGTGACCTAACGCACCACATCATGTTGGGATCTTCTTCTGCATCAACTTCTGCTACGCCTTTGCCAAGAATGACCCCTGCAATTTGGCCATGACTGGTTCCATAGCCGTTACCAGAGGCCTTTCAGAAGGTGGCTATGTGGTCAACTCTGCATACTTTTGCATTACTGTCTCACAGCCTTTGCATGCTGTGAGTGATAGTTTGCTGTGTCACATGGCTTCCTTAGTTAATTGGCACTACACTATCTGGAAACCGCAAAATATTGTTTGGTAAAAGAAAAGATTTTTAAAAATCCTATTCGCTAGGGTCTGACATATTGGCTTTGCCAGTGATCGTTTGAAATCTGTTATGTATTGGATTCTCTAGCTGTATGTAATCTTCAGCTACTTTAAAGGAGCAGTGTTTTGCCATTTCATTAAGAACAGTGTCCGGGTAACCCACCTGGAAGGGTCCGTGTCGGGGACGTGCTGGCGGAGAAGTCATAGGATGTCTGGGGGTGTACCTAATGAAGTCACAAGGATGACGACATTTAGCTCCTTATTTTGTGTTGTGTGAGAAAATACAGCCTTAAGTGATATGCCTCCTTGAAATCAGTGTGTTGGAAGTATACTTCCTCACAGTATGTAGAAAACTTTGGATGTATTTGAGATTGCACTGCCCTCTTAAAGCAGCCTAAAGAAAAGCTGGGAGTGCGTATAATGTGCCCTTTGAGGGAGCACTGTGTGCCGGGCATGTACTGCTGAGAACACAGTAATTCTTGGTAATACTGTTGAAAACCCAGTAATTCAGGCAGTATACTTCCTGAAAGAATTCTACATACTGTTCACATAGTGCTGAATACTGGAGTGAAGCCTGTTCAGGAGCACTCCCTGTTTTGGCAGTGAAAAGGACAGAGGCACTGGGTTATGGAGTGATTTGTTCAGAATTGCATAGATTGCATAAGCGTGGAAGCCGACATAAAAACCCAGATGCTCTGTTTCCACAGACCATGATGTAGCTGCATCACCACAGCGCCTTAATTTTGAGAAATATAAGGGTGCCTCGGATTTTCTTTGTGAAACACGTTTAGCACCCAGGGCACTGTGCTTACTATGTCTAAGGAAGCACTTTTACACACTGCAGTACAAAACTGCCTTGTACCTATTGAGAGATCACTTTGGCTCTAGAAAGTGCAGAGTGTTACAGGAGATCGGCTTGTAATTTCATGCATCCTATACTTTGCAGTGAGGGATCTGTAGAGCATATACTAATTTGGAATTGTATTCCAATGTGTACTTTGTTTGCCTCACAACCTTTTCTATGTTGATTATGTTGCAGTAGATTTGTTTTTTGTTGCTTAGGTTTTTATTTATTATACATTTCCTTTCTCCCCCACTTCATCCTTTATCTTCCCTCTATTTTATCCAAAAATCTTCCATTTTCCCAGATTCGGCTGCAGCTGTGGGACATAGCTAGCCAGGAGCGCTTCCACAGCCTCGCTCCCAGTTACATCCGGGACTCAGCCTCTGCTATCGTTGCCTTTGACATTACAAGTAGGTATGCGATTTATGAGGCTATGAAGTTGCTTTTAGTTGAGACTAAGGTAGAGCACATTTACGGTTTAAAGTAGTTGCACTATGGGTTCTTCTGCTCTTTACCATTTCTGTCAAATCAACCTGTGTCTTTTGCTTATTTTTGTAGACTAGAATCATCAATCATTTTTGTACTGTTTGTTATGTTTTTCTTGATCATAAAACGCATTCACTTCATTGAATGCTTAGTAGCACCTTGCCATATTTTGTGTGTCCTAATGCATCTCGACCAGGTTGATTGGCATATATCTTGGCTTCATCATCTTTACACTTTGTGGTAGATTATACAAAGCCACCCTAAATAAAGGGACTCGATGACATGAGTCACTGAGGCAAACGTATCTATCCAGAGACCTCTACAGAATCAACAAATTCCAGAACTCTGAATGCACGCCTCTTGCTATTGTCCATTGCCAAGCCCTAGGATTCTGAAAACAAGCCACATCTCTAAAGCCAAAGCCCTAGAAAACAACTTCAAGACCAAGTCCTTTGAAATATCCCAATGCCTCCGTCTCTTTCAGAGACGCCTCACTTCAGATTGCCATGTAGAGTTCGCTCCTTCATCCCTAAATCCTGCGAAGAACTTGCAGTGCTTCCCAAAGCTAGTGACACTGCTGTCTCCAAGCCAGATTCGTGTTCTGCCTGCTCCTGCTATCACCTCTGCCCTTTTTCTTCCCCACACTTAATGTACATTGTGCTCCCTGGTACACTAGCACTCCAGGTCAGAGATATCATAAATTACTCTCTTTTCCTGCTTATTTCCCAGCAATTTAAAGCCTTTCTATACCAAATGCACTCCGGACACAAGGTTTGATCCATCGGACTCCACAAACTTCAGACCGATCACAAAGGGTCACTCTCATTAGGTGCATGCCCTTCACTTACAGGTCACCAGACAAAATAACATACTTTGCTACTATCAAATTGGATTGGACCCTGATAGCAGCATGCACTTTTCTGTAATCGGCATCTGGGAAAGTCCTCAAATCATCTATTGCTCAGAATGGAGTTGTCATTCTGCCACTGGACAGGCCCAAGGCCGTTTTACAGCACATCACTCCACCTTACTAAAAAGACTGAGCAGCCATGGGTCGAAAGCGGCTCAAATGATCTCCCGTTTTTCTGCTTGCCCCGCTTACCCAGACACCCTCCAAGACAGCACAATTAATACTTCTCGCAGATTCCTCACTTTATGAATATCTCCAGGTACCTTACTGGAGCCAGGAAGCCTCAAAAATAGCGTTCCAGTGCTTCTATATTGTAGCACGTGATTCCACAGAGGCTCAGACCTTACAGGAAGTGATGATATTGGCTAAATGTGGCACCATCTGTCACGCTGGCATCAGTTTTATTTTTTTTCCCTGCTGTACTGATACAGTTCCAGAGCTCTTCTGTGTTTAATAAATTTCCTCACATCTGTTACAACAGCATGTTAGGTCAGATGTCCCCTTAGTTCCTGGAGTTCAAATCAAGTTGCTGTTGAATGATTGCTTTTTCCAGCCCCTTGACGTCGGTATGTTGGTATGGGGCCTGACCACAATCCTTTGGTATGTAAACTTCTGCTCCCCTATGCAACCGATTACCATCAGAAGCCAAACTGTTTCTGTCTCAAACTCTTTAGGAGACCCCAAAACAGTCCATCTCTTATCCTTCAAGTAAGTCTTCTGACAGGAAGCATTCTGCCAAATGTTCCTACCACAAAAATCATACACTCCAAATAAAGGAAAAGTTCTCTTCCTCCTCCTTGTGGAAGTGGTGCAGCTCCTGGGTCCATTCTGAGACTTGGTGGCACCATTCCACAAAGCCAGACTCTTCAGAACAAATCCCAGGTCGTAAGAAACCTAAACTGGCGTTTCCTTTGTTATCTGCTGATCCTTCGCAGTCGAGGCCTTTCATCAGACTGTGTTGGACATAATCAGTACTGTCCCTCATCCCCTTGGTTAAGACCCCAAGGGTGGACGAGATCCTGCAGGCCTAGAGAATCCAGTTGCTCAGACACCACACAACTATGCGCCATCACAGTCTCCTGTTCTGCACCGAGAAGCCACTACCTACAAAGGCACTGTCCTCAATGCCAATTTCCATGCCTTTCCCAGGGCAGCTCTCTCAGCTCTTTTTAGTGCCTTCCAGGCCCTAAAAAGGATGCCGAGATATGCTTGAATGGAAGAACTCTTGGACTCAGATTTAAACACCCTGGACATTCTTAAGTTGAATTCTAGGTGCATGCAGGAAGCTATTGAGGGACTGACAATATTTTATTGACACAGATTCTTGGTTATTCTTGGATCTACAAATTCAAATGGTCTTGATACATCTCCAAAAGGTGGTTTCCCATATATTTTGGTCCCTCCTTTGGAAGAAGTCTTTTAATTCACATCCGTTATGCGTATAGCAGCACAAGTGCTTCTGTTGCCCTTACCATCTGCAGAGCCTAAATTCAAAATTTTGACAGAAAGCAAACAATCCTACTTGGTGGCCCTTGAACCAATTCCACTTTGGAACCATGTTGGCGCTTAGATTAAACTGTTTTGAGGCCTGACAGTCCACAGGCAGATTGCTAGGCCTATGTGATCTGATCCAAAGTTCTTATTGACACATCCTTCTCCAAAGAGTTTGGTGGTTCATACATCTAATGCTAAATTTAACACCAATGCTATTCCTATTGCACCACTGGACTGTGAGTGCAAACAGTGTGATTCCATAGGGCACAGAGTCTTTGCCCCTGGCAGTTTGGCTCTGTGCAATGGGAGTGCCACATGCCTCTTTGGAGAATGTATCCCTGTCTTGTAGGAAATGGTAAATATGGGTTTAGGCCATTCAGATCACATAAAGAAACCATTATTGGAACTTATGGGGGATTGTCTTGACAGCTCTGAGATCCTCATTTGTGACCTAGGCTCAGCTAACAGGAAGGCTCATTCTATGGCTATGATGATTAATCTTTTCAGACCTACTTGGATGTGCTCCTTAGTCTAATCTGGAGATATCCAGACATGGCCTTCATTGGTGAGAAAGCTGACGATTCCCTTGAGTGGTTCAGAAATAGTTTCATTAGACTTTCATTGGGATTAGCCTCCCCAGCCAAGCAGTTCCACCAAATTATTGTCGCTTTATAGGTTTGTCCAGGGTATAATCATCACCCCTTCTGGCTGGTTTACATATTGCAATAGATCTGCTACTTGTTTCACAGTAGAGGTGACTTAAGGGGTGCCAACACCAGTATGGCCATTTCACTCATCCCCACCCCCAAATCTTCAGCTGGCTCTGCCATTTCAAAACTTCTTTGATTCATCCTTCCACCACCCTCAGCTTTTGGGAAAGGGGGAAGGGTCTCATTTTCTGTCCAATTGAGAGTTCATTACGAGAGATCGCTGGTTGCTCCAGCCGGTCTGCAAAAGTTGCCGTTTGTATTTGTCCATTGCCCCAGAACACCCACCTTCTTCAAGGAAGAGCGCTTCAGCACATGCCTGAATTCTGGAGGCAGAAGTTCTTGCCCTGTTGCACTGGGGTAGGGGTCATAGAAGTGCTACCCTTGAAGGAAAGGGGCACAAGTTTTTATTCCCTTTAACTCTGGACCTCAAACAAGAGAAAGACCTCATTCCCATACTGGACTGTTGAATTTCGTTGTTTGAGAGAACAAAGTCAGCTGGCCTGGACTATGCAGAAGTCCCTGGAGTTCCAGGATGCCTATTTCCATCTGCGAATTCCCCTAGCTCACTGGCATTGCCTCCATGTCACAGTAGAGTCCCAGCACTACCATTCCCATTTCTGCTCTTTAGTCTTACGACTGCTCCACAACTCTTCACCAGCAAGCTAGCTGTGCTGACGGTCTCACTCAAGAGGTCAAGAGTCCATGTTTTTCAGTACTTGGTTGATTGGCTGGTAGGAGCGAGTCCCCCTACTTTATTCCCTGGGTTTTTCCATCATGCAGCAAAAATATGCCAAATCAGGGGTTGAGCTTTTTTGGAGCCATCCTGGGCACAATCTGAATTAGAGCCGGATGGAACTCTACTTAAGAAAATGCATGTTTACCACTTAAATGCAGAGGACTAGGCGTTCACGTTCTCCACATTAATTCTGGAATGCAGAGGATGTGAACTTCTCATTCATTCAGATTTTGGCTCAGGGTATTGGGTGTTTCCAGGTGACTATAAGGGTTTGTTGGACGCAACAGTTTATTACTTTTGAAAAATAAATTACAGGTGAAAATGTTGTCTCCTATTTCTAATTTTTCCTACCTATTTAAATTTTTCTTTGTTTCAGCAGTTAGTTTCTTTGGGAAAACCATGAGTGATCTGCAGGGTTTCACATCCTGGCTTGGATACCTTTTGTGTGTATGCAATAGATAAATATATGGAGGGAGTGAGTGATGGATGGATGGATTGCCCCAAACATTATAAAAGGTCTCAGCTGCTGAGGGTTTAAAGAGTAATAGTATAAATACAACACAACACTTAAAGCAAGAAACCACTTTGTAAAGTCCCCAGACCAATGTACTCAAAACTGAAAATAATGTATTATTAAAATAGGACTAAGGAGGCAAAAGCTGAATCGGCATCTAAGAGACAAAGAGTTTCAGAGTAATAGTTCCATTCCACTCTTCTTCTATATTCTACATGAACAGTCAATAAAAGTTCTTGCAAGTTACTCACGAGTGGCCACAGGCTTTCTGCCTCTCCAGGAGCACAGCAGCTCCAGACTGCCTCTTGCCTTCAGTCAGACTAAAGGTAAAGTGTGGGAGTCTGTTGCCTTGTTCAGGCAGGCACAGTTCATAGTTTCCAAACTTTACAGAGTTCCATCAATGTTTCAGGCTTGAGTCCTAACTGCAGGCAGTCTTTTCTGGTCCTTCTTAGCTTCCCAGTTGCAGGTTCCGATATCCGAGTCCTTCTCTTCCACTGAAGAGTATTCCTTCCGGATACCAACTCACAGTAAATGGGCAAAGGTTTTGTCCCTCTTTTCCAAGTTCGATCAAATACTCTGTACACATACAAGTGCCAAACCAGTTACAGCTGGTCACCTGTTCCACTTCACAAGGAAAGTCTTTTCAGTGTTCGGTCACATCCCTGGGACGTACCAGTAGATCTGCACACTCTGATCTTTTCTAAACATGCAGTTCTTGATGGGGGTGGTCACAACCCTTTACTACTGTTCAGCAGTCTCTCCTCTTCTTTAAGGTTTTGCTTCACGGGCATTCATGATATAGCTGTCTTCCTGATGTTTTCAGACTTCCAACTGTGTCAGTCTTTTGAGAGCACACTGGTCATGGCTCAGTAAGACATATTCCTCACACAAACTTCAACTGCTTCCTTCTGGTTGAGATCTGTGCCCAGTCTTTGCCCTGCAGTCAACAGAACAGCTGTCTTCATAACATGAATTAGGCAATGTTATTCAAAACTTCGATTGCAACACAATCCGATATAGTAAAACCTAGCAGAGATGGGGTTATGCCCCTACTTGGATCTTCCACTCCTTAGTACAGTATTAGCTGGAAGAAACTAAGTGAATGGTTTGTTCAAAGCTTATCAAAATGTATCCCCCCTAGGAGATGCCACTTGAATTTGTTCCCTCCATTGGCTAACCAGTGCTGCTTGGTTTCATCTTCTGTGTGCCTGAGCTCTTTAGAAAACCAGGTCTACACTATACATTTTTTCTCCTCAGTCAAGTATGATTAACCATTGTAAGCTACAAGCAGATGCCATACTGTTCAAGCCTCTACCCACATGCTCATTCCTAGCTTGTCTCTGAATCTCAAACACCAGACTCAACTCTGCCTCCCCAACTCTCTCTTAAGATCAACCAAATACAGGGAATATACTTGCAACGATAAGCACTCGTATGACTCTTTCAGTCTCTCTTTGGAAACACATGCAGTAAGTACTTGAATATTACATTCTCAATGTTTCAGAATTCCAACAGCCTTTCAAAAGAAGCAGGCAGGGGACCATGCAAACAGTGGTGCAATGTATCTCAGATACTGCATGGTCCTGCAGATTCCTCCCCCATCTTTCTCCTCCCATTTTTATATAGTGCTGACAATAATTAAGTTCCAAGGTTTTTCTCTGTTGTTCTGCTGTTAAGCTCTAATCAGGTCTTCTCTACATGCCTCAGTTGCATTCAGAAAAATGTAAGGAACAGAACCTGGTTCGCCACATACAGCCAATGTGATAGCATCTTGGGCAGATGAAGCCAATTTGAAATTGTGCAATCTGATTTAGCGTAGTTGGAAAGCTGATGCTAATGTAAAAGCTTTACAGATCCAGTCTGGCGCCTGTGTATATTCATACTGTTTTAGGTATATGGGGGAAGATAAAGTATCCCCCAGATATTACTTAAGGCAACTAACTGTTCGAGGCATGTGAGCTGTAGATCACATGCTTTGCATACTCCTGCCATCTAGTGTTGGGTCCGGATGTTTGCAAGTTGTTTTTCTTTAAAGCAGTCTTTCCAGTCATGAGGTAAGGTGACTCCTTCTTTAGGTGATAGTGCGCATGGGCATCAACTCTGGGTTCGGACGTGTATTTTTTTAATGTATTTATTTAAAAAAAAATTCAGTCTGACCTTTTGAAGTATTTGGGGTCAGCGTATTTATGCATGAAGCCACACTCTCCTCCTTTTACGTCCTTTAACATCTCAGCAAGTACTCTACCTATTTCTGAATTCTCAGGTCTGTCTAGCAGCATTTTCCCGTTTTTCAACAAGAATGCCCAGGAGTAGAATAATAAGTCTGGTAACTCTAGGTCCCCTTTCTCTACCTTTTTCAACTTCTTCCATGCTATACGAGGACCTTTAGAGGACCAGATAAAGCCACTAATCTGGCCTTGCAGCTTCCCAAACCACTCCTTCTTCAAAGCTAGGGGGATTGAATCAAATAAAAGTGAATTTTGGGACGATAATCATTTTTACCAAGTTAACTCGGCCAAATATGGTGAGTGGGAGATGTGACCATTTCTTCATCAAATTACACACTTCCTTCTTGGTTTTTTCATAGTTTTCCTTGGTTAACTCGGTGATATCTTGGGTTATCTTGATCCCTAAATACCTCATCTCTTTTAACCTTTTCCTCACCTTCCTCCATGTTCTAGGCCATTATCTGTCTTTCCTCTATTAATCTCATATCCTGAGACCTTGCCAAAATCCGTTGTTAATGCCATAACCTGCCTCATGGTCTTCTGTAGGTGAGTCGTATAAATCAAGAGGTCCTCTGCATAAAGACCTAATTTCTCTTCCCAACCTTTAAATCGAAAGGGCAGAATCTCCAGGTTATTTCTGATTTTCCTTGCTAGTGGTTCAATATAAAGATCGAATAATAATGGCGACAGAGGGCATCCTTGCCTCGTTCCTCTGGTTATTTTAATAGGGTTCGTCAAACAGCCATTTACCAATAGGCTTGCTACTGGTGAGGCATATATTCCAGCAAGTGTTTTACAAAACTTTGTTTCCAGGTTAAGAGATTTCGTAACTGTTTGTAGGAGGACCCAATTTACCCAGTCAAACACTTTTGTAGCGTCTAAAGCAACTACCGCAAGGGAGAGTTCATATGTAGTCACCATGGAGCCGATGAGAGTATATGTCAACTCCTTTAAGGATCTACCCCGTATAAACCCCTTTTGGTCCTCATGTACGAGATCTGCCATAACTCCATTAAGCCTTTCGGCCAGAATCTTTGCAAAGATTTTATAGTCGCAGTTTAATAACGACACCGGTCTGTATGAGTCGCAATTCTTGGCACATTTCCAAAATTAATGTGATAATGGCCTCCTTCCAAGACTCAGGCATGCTAGCTTCTTCCATAAATACCTCATTAAATATCTCTGTTAAAATTGGTGTTGGGTTCCCTGCCAGTAGGGTTCGGATGTGTATTGCTGCGCTCCGTTTCGAATCGGTCCTCGGGTTCCCCTCGGTGCGCAATCCTGTCTACCCTCGACGGTATTGTTTTCGAACGTGTTTCCTTTTCTCCGCGGTTCGACTCGACCATCAAGAAATCTCCATTTCGATTGCGGTTTTCACGGGCACTCGTCCCATTGTTATCATCAGTGCTATTCTCATTGTTGGCATGGGCACTAGTCCCATTGTTATCAGTGCTATTCTCATTGTTGGCATCGGCACTAGTCCCATTGTTATCATCAGTGCTATTCTCATTGTTGGCATCGTCACTAGTCCCATTGTTATCAGTGCTATTCTCATTGTTGTCAGGAGCACTAGTCCCATTGGTATCATCAGCGCTATTCTCATTGTTTGCGTCGGCACTAGTCCCATTGGTATCATCAGTGCTATTCTCATTGTTGGCATCGGCACTAGTCCCATTGGTATCAGCGCTATTCTCATTGTTGTCATGGGCACTAGTCCCATTGGTATCATCAGCGCTATTCTCATTGTTGTCATGGGCACTAGTCCCATTGGTATCATCAGTGCTATTCTCATTGTTGGCATCGGCACTAGTCCCACTGGTATCATCAGTGCTATTCTCATTGTTGGCATCGGCACTAGTCCCATTGGGATCATCAGTGCTATTCTCATTGTTGGCATCGGCACTGTTCCTCAGTGAAAAATCTAAGAAAGTTTCAAAAGAGCAACCTGTGCCCGACAGGCACTTCAAACTTAGCAGTCTGTCAGGAAGTACATCGAAGAGCAGAGCCCTCCACCGCTGCAAGTAGTTGAACTAAATGCCCAAAGGAACATTTTGCGTGCGTGGTGTACATTTATCTGGAGTTCGCCACCAAACCTGTTACACTGTAATCAAACATTCCTCCGTACATCCACGCCAAAGACAGTCAGCAGAAAACACAGGAGTTCTGCCTCACAGAAGTCCGAGGAGCGGCCTAAAGATGGGGCAGACATTTTTATACTGTGTGAACATAGTGAACATAGTGCAATGCATAATACTTCAATACTTCAACACTTTTAAAAGCAGCTGCGAAACTTATTTCAGATACTATCTGGAAAAAACCAGTGGTGCGCGCGCACCACAGAGGAGCGGGGCCGAGGGAGCGTGGCAGCGGCAGCGAGGCGAATGCCCGCTGCTGCGCGTGCTAGACACGGACGGGAATGGGCTTAGCAAAGGCGGGACATGCGCCCGCCTTTGCCCAATTGCGGGCCTTTTTTTTTTTTTTTACAAAAAAACACGCGAAAGCCAATGCCTGCCGGCAAAAGCCTGATCACACGCACGAGCGTGTGGTCAGCTTTCAGAACCCCATACAAGAGGTCTCGCGCTGCGCGAGCAGGGTTGCGCACTGCAACGCTAGGCGCAAGACCTAAAAATGATTGATTTCTGTATATAGTGCATCTGCGAGATAAATATTTAAAGGTGTGATTAGTCCGTATACATTTGAGAAGTAAAATAGTCTCTTGTGCATCGTTATGCATGCATTTTATAGGAGAAGGAATGATACTCCCAGCAGCATGAGCTGTGAGGGAAATATTCTTCTGGGCGGAGCCAGAACACATTCCATGTATATTTTAAAGAATTGGTAGTAATAGTTTGAGTAGCATCTGCTCTAGCAAGTCAGACTCAAAAAACCTGAAATTATATTCACTTTTCTGACCAACCACTAGGCGGCAGAAGTATACATAGCATGTTAATCACATTTCCAACGGCACAACCAATCTTAGTGGCAAGTAACTGTTGGCTTGTTTGTTGTCTCCTGTACTGTTAAGAGTGTCTGTCTTTTGCGGGGAAACGTACCACGTCCCCTTCTTTAACGGGTAATGATTTATTTATTTATTTATTTTGAGAGTTTTATATAGCGCAGACATGACCACTGGGGGTATCAGAGCTGTTCACAGAAAGGTAGTTATATAGTTACAAGGGTACAAGCAATAGAAACGACAAAACAGGGTACAAGCAATAAAAACAACATAAGAACAGGGAGGCCCAGAAAGGGACACATTCGGTCACAACCGTAGCATATTTCAACAGGGGGGAGAGAAAGACAGCGAGCTCAAGTTCTTTCAGTGTACCCCTGTTATGTTAAAAGTATTTATTAAGCGCACGTACACCACGCGGTTTCATGGCGCTAAGAGCAAAGGGGACGATGCATTGACGGGACAATTACCTTACTGATAAGCTTGGGAAAACAGCCAGGTCTTCAGCTTTTTTCTGAACTGAGCATAGGGGGTCGCCGACCTCACTTCCACAGGAAGCGAGTTCCAAAATTGCAGGGCCAGGACCGCAAATCTGAGCTTTCCATGCTTTTTGCGTTTGAATGGTAGAGTGGTCAATAGGTTTAGATTGGAAGAACGCAGTTCTCGGGAAGGGATATAACGCTGAATCTTTGAAGAATTAAAAGCTGGGCCATTCCCGGCAAGGGCTTTAAAGATGGTACATCCCAGCTTAAAGGCGCAGCGTTTGGCCACTGGAAGCCAATGTAGACTCTTCATCAAAGGTTTGACATGATGTCGGCTGGGCTGATGGGCGATTAACCTGGCCGCGTGGTTTTGCACCAACTGCAAACGGTGTAATTGATATGATGGAATACCAACATATGAGTTGGAGTAATCAATACGCAAGATTACCAAGGCTAGGACGACCAAAGTCAAAGCCTCAGTGGTCAAGAATCTACTGATCTTCCGGATTCTGCGCAGGTGGAAAAAGCAGGCGTAGACCACACAGCCGATCTGGGCTTTCATGGACAGATCGCTACTAATCACAATCCCCAAGCTCTTAACGGAGCCTGCTGGAAGTGGGGAGCTACCCAGAGATGGAGGCCAAAAATTAGAGTTCCACGGGTTAGCTGGTCCACCTGTCAATATGATCTCAGTTTGATCAGGATTCAATTTCAGTTGATTGTCATTCATCCAATCACTGATAAAGCTCAAGGTAGACTGGAAATTGGACACTGAAGAAATGGAAGAATTGATATCAAACACCAGCTGCAGATCGTCAGCTGGTTAAAAGTTTCAACCATTCTTTCACGTAGTGACCAGATCAAAGGTAATAGATACAAATTAAAAAGAAGGGGCGACAGGGAAGACCCCTGAGGTACCCCACAGGTCAGTTTCATTTGTTTGGATGAGAAATTGGCACGGCGAACTGCTTGAAATCGGTTGCTGAGGAAGGAGGAAATCCACTTCAGCGCCAGACCCTGGATCCCGGCATTGCTGACACGGTCGATCAGGAGACCCCTATGACTTTCTTAATCGGGGAGCAAGAGTTAATGACATAGCTGAACAGGAGAGGGCAGAATTAAATGACAATAGCAATCCTTGTAGTACCCATGAGATAAGGGAAAAGCATCGCCTTCTCCAGTGGGCTGTGGGACTAGGCCAGAACTTTCTTCATCAGAATCAGTTTGACTTCCCTTTTGAATGAAGCTGTGGAATTATTCAGTCTTAATTCTGGTGGTATGGTGTTCTAAATTCTAGGTGCAATACCTGAGAATGCTCGATTGTATGTTTTCATTTGATGGAATTTCTGTGGTTTAAGTAGTAAGGTGCTGGAGCCTCTAGAGGATCTGGAACCTCCTGAGAGCTCAAGTTTTTGTGCAAGATATAGAGGGGTGTTGAAATGGAGAGCTTTGTGAGTTATGCAGGCAATTTTTAGATGAATCCTTGCCTCATACGGGAGCCAATTAAGAGCTTTAAGCTCAGGCGAGATGTGATGATAGCGTTTGGAGCCTGTGATGAGCCTTGCAGCAGAATTGAGAGAGGCCTTGAGTGGGGCAGTCCTCGCTCTCGGAAGACCACATAGGGTTGCACTGCCATAATCCAGCTTAGAGATCACTAATGCTTGCACCGCAGTTTTGAGGTTGTTGTGGGGGAGGAACGGTTTTAATTTCCTTAGGATGCTTAGATGGAAGTTTGCTCCTTTAGTGAGAGAGCTGATGTGCTTCTGCATGTTCAGGTGTCTGTCAAGTATTAATCCGAGTGAGCTCGTAGAGTCAATGATATTTGGCGGTCAGTTGAGGGCTGTCAGTTGGAGCATCCATTTTGCAATGACTGGGGACTGTTTGTCAGGGGCGATGAGAAGGAATTTAGTTTTGAGAGCCTTCAGTTTCAGATGATTGAGTGTTAGCCAACTTTGTGTTTCTTGAAGCACTGAGTTGAGAGATCTGATGTCCTCTGGGGAGGAGATTTTCAGGTATAGTTGTGTGTCGTCAGCATACATGTGATAATGGATGTTGGACACTTTCAGGATTTCTGTTAGAGGTTCCATGAACAGGTTGAAGAGACTGGGTGAGACCGTGGACCCCTGTGGTACTCCCAGAGTGAGCGGAGAGGGTTCGGAGAGGGACTGATTAACCTTCAGCCTTTGGGATCTATTGTGTAGAAAAGAAGAAAACCAGTTAAGCACCGTCCCAGATAGCCCCATCCTGTGCTCCAGTAGACCGATGAGGGTATCATGTTTGACTGTGTCAAACGCTGATGAAAGGTCAAGTAGGATCAGAAGGCATGATTCATTTTGGTCCAGCATACGTAGTGCATCACCCACAATGTGAATAAGAGCAGATTCCGTGCTATGACTTTGTCTGAAGCCGGATTGGAATTTGTCAAGAAGTTGGAATTGTTCAATATGACTACAAAGTTGGGTGTGAACGCATTTCTCCAGGAGTTTTGCCAGTGTGGGAATGGTGGAGATTGTAAGGAAGTTGTGAAGATTGGTCTGGTCAGCCGTTGGTTTTTTTAGCATGGGGGTGACCTGTCCGGACTTTAGGCAGTCCGGGATAGACCCTTGGAGCAGAGAGGCGTTAACTATCTTCGTCCATAGAGGGAGTATGGATAATCTGATCTCCTTGAAGAAGTTTGGAAGGTTTTTCGTATGGTGCTCATCAGCGGTTTGGAATCGATTCCAAGAGGCATTGTTTTTGGGCGGAGGAACCAGACTTTGAGGGGGCATACCCAGCCCAGGGGATAGAAAGGTGGCAGTTAGATTCTCACGGGCTGCCTGTAGATCCTGTATGTTGTTAGATTGAAGCTTGATGAGCTCAAATAGCTTTTTTGGACGATTTCTTGCCTGGTCTAGTTGTTCTCTGAAGTAGTTAGCTTTAGAGCTTCTGATGCGTTTGTTATGTACGTTTCTGAGAGATCTCAGCTGCGAAAGATGGTACACGGAGGGCGAGGATCTCCATATATGTTCTTATGGGGGAATGGGACAACCCGACCTATATGGTTACTACCTGGCACCACAACTCACACCAATTAATGATTGCTTTAATGGAGGGTGGGATGACCCAACTTACCATGAGGAATTGAGCCAGCTGGTCCTTGACTGGTTCCTAGGACTGCTCTAATGCTCCCCTATATCCCAGACTCTCCCAGAATGTACATGTGTGGCTTTGCTGTGCTGGAGGGGAGCGCTCCGACTTACCGGATGAGACCAGAAGTTCTCTGGGATGAGCCCGCTGTGGCAATGTAGATGGCTCTCCCACGTGAAAGGTGTACAGGGATTTGGGAGGTCGGACAAAATTTGTATCACTCACCTGGGGGATGTCCGGCGGGCGAAACCCTAATGACCTTCGTAGATCTGCAGGAACACTACCAGCTCTCCCGCACGCAATTCCATTAATATCTGCAGCTGCGCCATGACCTTTCTGTCCACCTCACACCAGGTACGTAGCTCCCAGAGTTCAACCCCCTGGAGGCCAAGTTCCTAATGGGAAGGCTGAGCAAGGGAGACATCGCCACAGTTTACCGCTCCCTCATTCTTAACACCCTGGATGGCTTCCCTGGGTTACAGACTCGATGGGGGACATGGGTGGGAGACCTTGATGAGGATGATTGGCATGAGGCAAGGATGACTCCAAGGGAACTGGCGATTTCCTCACGCCTATGCATGATACAACTAAACTACCTTCACTTTGCCTACCCGACTCCCCAACGATTACACCGAGCAAGCAATACTGCCCAAGGACATTGTGCACACTGTTTCCTGGCAGAAGCTGACTTCTTCCATATGACCTTGGCTTGCCCCAGACAGACCTCCTTTTGGTAGGGAATACAGGGGGAGCTTTCCGAGGTCCTATGGTGTCAATTTGACCCCCCCCGGTGGCCTTACTGGGTTTGCTGGAGGAGGTGGGTGAACTGGGGATGGAGAGGATCTTCATTAGGGTGGCCACAATGGTGGCTAAACGAGACATTGCTTGTAACTGGAACTCTCCGGAACCTCTGTCATTGGTGGACTGGAGTAGAGGTGTTGACTGGTGCACCAACCAAGAAAGGCCAGTTTACAAGGCCAGGGCTGCCCGGAAGTATAAAAAGATTTGAGGCAAATGGTGGGAGTACCATAGGTTCGATGTTGCAACTTCTTAAGTGCGTACTTTTATCCAACGCATTTAATGTTGAAATGTGGAGCTGGTCAGCGTGTGTCGTTGGTGTACCTTGTATTAAAATCAAAATTGGTTATTTTAAAAAAAGGGTTTGTTTTTTGGTGTTAAACCGTGAGTCTAATTGTGTTTTTTGGGGTGGTTTAGTTGGCTTGTACGTGCATTTGGCCTCGAGGGGTGTACTTCCTATTGAAATGCGAAGTCTTGGTAAAGATGTGATTTTGAAGATGAACAGGTGACCATGGAGCAGTCTGTGTTACTACTTTTTGCATGCTCCGAGGCCTATTTCCAGCCACACAAAAAAGTTCGTTTCTGAAGGCAGTAGATTGTGTTTCAGGAGTAGCGAGTTCCAGCCAAGTCGATCGGGTCTTGATCCTTTACCGGCGCTCCACCTTGTGATGGTGGCTTCTTTATCTCACGTTCTTCACAGGAGCTGTTCCTGGGGCCCTTCGTGAGATGCTCTTTTATTTCAAGCACGTTCCAGGTCGTTGGTGTATTTGTTTCTAGGTTTTGACAGTAATTAGTCTCCAGATTGCTAACATCTAATGTGGAATGATAAAATGTCTGAACTTCTGTCTGGGTCAGTGTGTTGGTGTCATGACACATTTCTTTGGCTTTTAAAAAACTACCTGGCCACTCAAAGCCAACACAGAAATACAAGGTTGCTGCTGCCCTACTCAATCAATTTGCTTTGCTGTGTCTTTTTTCAAATACAAATGTTTATCTTAAATGTGAGGGAGTTGAGAAACATTTAGTGATACGTTTCACTACATTTTATTTAGGTCTTGCATTAGCCAGGACCTTTTGAGTTTTACAAAAATTGTATTTATAATATACTTGAAGCACCTCTTCCTCCATTGGTCTGTTATTGTGTCATTCACATTTTTCTTCAGCCCAGTACAGCATACAGCCTTGGTTATTGGGTCAGCGAAGGTCAGCAATTGGATCCCTCCACTGTGAGTGATGGCATTCTTCCTTTCACAACAAGCACACCCACACACAAGGTAGTAAGTACCCTTAGTGGTCATAGACTACTGTGTCAGTGTGTGCAAAAAACATTTTTTCCCTGTTAGCGTCTGCATGGGCTCGTGTGTATGTGATTTTTTTTTTGATTTTTTTTTTTACTTTAAGTAGGTACCCAGTTTGGATTATGGGGCAGCGTAGCCATTTCTAACCCCAGTCCCCAGCTCTAATCATGTTTGCTCTCCATTCGCACTGATGTAAATAAAGAAACCAGTACTCTGATGGCTTACCTGCCTCCAACTTCTATGCGCTGCACTCCAGCTCCGGTACTCCGACCCAATCCATCCAGTCTCCTTCTTAATCTCGTTGAGCTCTGAAGACTAGCCTGTCTGCGGTGTCCCTTACCTCTCTGGTCCCTCATGCCTCAATCCCCCATGCCTATGGTCCTCCTCTATACTGGTCTACCTCCAACCTCTCTTCTCAATATGTCTGCATTGCCTGTTCTTACTTCGCCAGCCCTGATTATGTGATGCTCTTCTAGTTTTTTTTTTTAAGATGGACGCTTGCACTGCTTACTCCAACTTAATTGTACATGTTCAGTGTTTGAAGCAAACTTGCACTGCTGCGCCATTTGCCATGAGAAAGAGAGAGAAAAGGGGTGGGTCTTGTTCGCACTGCAGGTGTGCATGCCGTAAAATGGGGAATTGTATCAAATAAATGTTTCCTCTGGAATGAATAATGCCATGTGTGATTTCTGCCTCACAATTATGCATTTTTGGTGAATTGCAACACATTGCTTTTGCAATAATCTTTAAAGCAATACAATTATTCTCATTGGTTATAAACCTAAATTCAGAAACGGAGACAAGAGTGCATGTGGTGACAAACTGGATAGGCCAAGAGGTGTCGACCCCTTTTCTTCTGAGCAATTCACACTGGACATAAAGTCAAAAACGTTAGGCTTGATTTTCCATTCCAAAGACTATGCCTTTAGATAGGATTTTGTATGCATTTTCCATGAACTCCCTCAGGGTGCATTAATGGACACTTGAAATTAGTGCATACACCCAACCAGTGCTTATAGGGATTGTTTATCACCGCGTGCACTTTCAAAACTGTCATCACTTTGGTTCATGTGTTGCAAACAAATGAGTATAATGCACTTTACAACAAACCACATGCAAAATATATAACTTGGAGCATAGCATACGTTTTGGCTATTACGTTTCCCCAAAAATGGCACATACACTATTGTGAAGTATAATTACCACATGGCATCAGTCATCCCTTGGGGAACCCTTATATGACACACATTTGAGTCCAGGTTCCAGAGGGTTATTCAGTCTGCTCTTCATAGTCGCTGTAATTATGTGAAAGGCATCAAGAGGGGTTTGCGTGTCTATTACACTGCTTCGCCTTTGGGGCCAGGTAGATGTACTGTGAGGAGCTTCCACTACTGCTGCCCATGTTATGCTCCATTGTGTGAGACACGCCTGCAGTGCTCTCTTGATGGTGCATGAGTCAGGATTGTGTGTATCATGCACTGCTGCAGACCGCTCGCTTGGTCCTGTAGGACCTTTTGGTCAGAGTCCACATCTGAGATCCTCCCCCTTTGGAAGGTGCTGCCTTGGTATCTATTCCAAAGGTGAGGAATCTGCGATTAGGAATATCCATCAGAAGAACAGTAGCTTACCTACAGTAGCGTTCTTTCTGGGGAATACGCTGACCGAAGGTTCCTCACTGCCCTCCCACCTCCCTGTTCTGTGAAGGCGTCTCTTTAGCATCTAAAAAGGTCTCAAAGTACATATAAGCACACTGTTAACAATAATTGTTCTTCACTCTGCATCCGAAGGCGTGGAAAGGCAGACATGAGAAACGGATGTCTGCATGTAGGAGTGGTGTTTATATGTGAATCCGCTACATCATTTGCATGGCGTTAGTCTGCAGTGCGGCGTTGCACAACATCAACTGCTGGCGCGTGGGAGCTCTGCTGTTGACGTTCCCTTTTCAGTCTGACGCTTTGGGATATTCTAAAGGTGAGTAATCTGCCATTAGATAGAGGATCCACCAGAAAGAATGTTACTGAAGGGAAGTAAATGCTGCATCGTTTTCTGTCGGAAATCCACTGTAACTGTTGCAGGAAGGTTGGTTACCTGTTTGTTCCTTACAAAATTGCTGTTGTGATAAACTGTGCTATGCAGCCTCCAACCCCCTTTGTATCTGAGCTCATGTCTCCTTCCCTTTGCCAAACTACTCTTCTCAAACGCAGTTATATGCAGCACCCTTGGATCCTGGTGTGCTCAGCAGATCCGGTCCCTCTTCTACGAGCACCAATGCAGTAGTCGTGCATGTGGTTCTCTCAGCTCCTCTGAATCCCCTGCTTGGTTCATTCTTGTCTGACTCTTGTATGTTGGTTTTTAGGTCTCGCGCCTATGTTGCAGTGCGAAGCACTGCTCGCGCAGCGCGAGACTTATTGTTAGGGGGTTTCAAAAGCTGACCAGACGCTCGTGCGTCATGGCCTTTTCCTGCGGATTACGCGCGCAGGGCCAACATCTGTTTCCCATTATCGTGCCCAGACGCGGGCGCGATAATTGGAAACACATGCCGGCCCTGCGGGGAAAGGCCATGACGCACGAGCGTCTGGTCAGCTTCGAAGCCCAGGCTGCCGCGCTCGCCCCCGCTCCTCTCTTGTTGTATCATGTGCTTGGTGGTGGCAGAGATACCTGCAAACTGTAAACACTGCACTTTTTGTGTTATGAGAGTTGTGGTGCGGAAATACCGGCAGATTGTGAAGACTGCACTTTTTGTATCATGTGCTTGGTTGTGGCAGAGATACCGGCAGACTGTAAACACTGCACCTTTTTGTGTCATGAGAGTTGGTGGTGGCAGGATGCTGTTTACGTTCTTTCGTGGGCCCGGCCTGCCATTGGGTACTGGCCACTGTCCCGGGTGACGCACCTCTGTAACATACCACCTGCAGCAGCCCAGAAGCCACCAGTGAGCAGAAACATTGAAGATTAACATGGTGGAGGCTTAAAAGTCCCACGCAGTGATCGGACAGCTCAGTGTATCCGCCCCCCATGGTCAAGGTAACTGTCTGACCATCAGAACACAGATTAGGAACAAGGGCTCCATATTTCCTGGTCTCCGGGGACCGCGGTCTCTCATTGGTCCATCAGTAGAGGTGCCAGGGAGTGCTATTTTTTGGTAATTTAAATTGTTAACTCCACTGGGAAATGACTTTAACAAATGTTCTCTCAGTTACACGCGTTATGAGGAGATTTTCTTTTATTGCGCTGTGTACGGCTCCCCAGCTCTTATTCAAGACTGCATTCCTAGCTTTGGGAAGCTGGTCGGGAAATGTTGGAAGAAAGCCTTAGATGTACTCACGTCAGCCAGCACTGAAGGCTCAGGGCGGTCCCTTGGCCTAGGGGTCTTGCATCACGGGGCTAAACTCCTTCCTGACTTTAAAACTTCTGTTTCAGGCGATCACAGAAGCCCCTCCTCTAAACCTGCTCTCGCTTTTGGGCCAATTCAGAACGTGATTCGACTTGGGCAGTTACAAGGAATTACATCCCTCATATACATCTTCTCATGTAACTAGTGACCATAACTTTGTGGTGCTCATAAGTCTAAAAAGTTGTGCCCGTTATTGTCTCTTCTCTGAAGTTCTCTTTTCTCAAATTTTTGTAAACAACTGCTCAACGGCGACAGGCAGTTGCTTCTGTTTTTACTAAGTATGAACGACATGGGCATTGGTACAACTTCTGTTAGCTTCTTTAATTGTTACTTGTGTGATATATTCATTTTATTTATGCTTTCAGTTGTTAAGGTTTTAAATTAATTGTTCTATGTTAGCATAGACATTTGTTTGTCTTTCAAACTATTTTAATTTTTAAAAAAAACATATAGTGGACAACAGTGTTGAGTAAGCGAGGGTAAAGCCGAGGACATTTTAGGGCTGCATATCAAGAGGAGACTTTAAATGTGCGGTTGGATATTGATGGTGACCCCCTGAGACCTCGCGGGGTGAAACTCCCCTGTATGTGTATTTGGAAGAAATGTTGCTCCACTGGCCAAAGAATTAAAAGGAACCAATCAGTAGCCTTGCTGGGTGCATCGTGCTTCAGGGCACCAAGAGTGGCCATTGGAGCGTTGCAAATGAATGAATGACTAAACTACAATGATGATGATTGAATGAATAAATGCAGATAGTGCACATCACCATCACAACAACCTGTTGGTGTGAGTTACCGTACCTGGCTTTCTCCCATAGTATAAAACACCTGAATTCCTTTCTTTACACCTTATTTTTGCACCCTTTCATTTACTGTAACCTACACCTAGCTACTACCTATAGGAACCACAGTATAACGCCATTTTACGCTCACAAACCCTGTGATTCGCAAAAATCAAAGGGCTTGCGACTGCGCAATGGCTTTTTCTTTGCTTTACTGCATCCATTTTGTGAGTTAGAAACAATTTGCACTGGTGCAGAGAAGCATCACGCACTGGTGAAAAGAAGCATCATGCACTGGTGAAGAGAAGCAACGTGCACTGCACACTGGTGAAGAGAAGCAACATGCACTGGTGAAGAGAAGCAACATGCACTGGTGAAGAGAAGCATCATGCACTGGTGAAGAGAAGCATCATGCACTGGTGAAGAGAAGCATCATGCACTGGTGAAGAGAAGCAACTCCTGCTCAAATAAGAGTTTTACGAGGCCATGTGCCGTGTCTTTGAGCAGAATGACCTCGCTGGTGAGCCCTCGGGCCCCGTGGAGTCGGAAGGGGCCCCATCGGGTTCGACACTATCGGCTCCGGCCACGACGCCGGTGGGGCCTCAAGGATCCAATCCCCGATCCGGGTCGACGCCGGTCGTGCCACTACAACCTCCTTCGGCGTCGGACCCGAAGTCAGTGCCTGCAGCACTGGTGAAGAGAAGCAACATGCACTGGTGAAGAGAAGCAACATGCACTGGTGAAGAGAAGCATCATGCACTGGTGAAGAGAAGCATCATGCACTGGTGAAGAGAAGCATCATGCACTGGTGAAGAGAAGCATCATGCACTGGTGAAGAGAAGCATCATGCACTGGTGAAGAGAAGCATCATGCACTGGTGAAGAGAAGCATCATGCACTGGTGAAGAGAAGCATCATGCACTGGTGAAGAGAAGCATCATGCACTGGTGAAGAGAAGCAACGTGCACTGCGCACTGGTGAAGAGAAGCATCATGCACTGGTGAAGAGAAGCATCATGCACTGGTGAAGAGAAGCAACGTGCACTGCGCACTGGTGAAGAGAAGCAACATGCACTGGTGAAGAGAAGCAACATGCACTGGTGAAGAGAAGCAACATGCACTGGTGAAGAGAAGCAACATGCACTGGTGAAGAGAAGCAACATGCACTGGTGAAGAGAAGCATCATGCACTGGTAAAGAGAAGCATCATGCACTGGTGAAGAGAAGCATCATGCACTGGTGAAGAGAAGCATCATGCACTGGTGAAGAGAAGCATCAGGCACTGGCGAAGAGAAGCATCAGGCACTGGCGAAGAGAAGCATCAGGCACTGGCGAAGAGAAGCATCACGCACTGGCGATGAGAAGCATCACGCACTGGCGATGAGAAGCATCAGGCACTGGCGAAGAGAAGCATCAGGCACTGGCGAAGAGAAGCATCAGGCACTGGCGAAGAGAAGCATCAGGCACTGGCGAAGAGAAGCATCAGGCACTGGCGAAGAGAAGCATCATGATGAAAACAGTGCCGTGGGCCATCAAGTAACCTCTTTCGTCACTCATATCCTGGCTGGGAGTAGGTGTCAAAGGAGGTTGGGGTGGGGGCTTCAAATAATCCCTAATGCCCACCCCTCCATTTCTGATAAGAGATCACACTGTGAATACTTTTACTCTTTAGGGAGACCGTCCTGCCCATTGCATGTTATCAATTGTTTATTTGATTAAATTTCATAACGGATAACTAAACAAAACTGCGTTGTTTGAATTGTTAAATATGTTTAGTGCTCCCAGTTTTATAGAATGAATGTGAAACATATGTTTGCCATTCTGAGGGGTCCCTATGACATTTTTTTTAACGCGAGGTTGAGTGGGGCGGTGGCATTAAATAAATGTTGAAGACCACTGCCTTACACCAAATTTCAAGGAATCCTATTTTCTTTGCCTCTAGCCAATACCTTTTGATTTAATTAAATGATATGTATAATATACTTACTTATAAGAGCTTTCAGCCGCCTCTCTTAATCCATTGGTCTGTTATTGTGTCATTCACATTACTACAGCAGGGGTTTCCAATGCTTGCTGTAATAAGAGCTACTTAAGTTCAATGAAAATCATCCCGGGCTACTAATATTATTAGTGTTGTAATAGTGACCACATCAGACAAGATTTAATTAGTGGCCACCCCATGGAAGATTACCAGCAGTGATCACCTCAGTCCATCAGGGACAGGTCCCAGTAGTAATGCAGCAACTGTATTGTCAATGTGGAATGCCTCTCCGAGGATAATACGCAACAGCCATAGCTGCCGTGCCCCTGTGTGCCACCTCTGTGAGGCGCATTCATTGCGGCTCCTGGTGGCCTCTTTGCCTCTGTGCCATATTGAGGCCCAGGCGCCGAGGCAGGGTGTTTTAGGTCTCGGCCTGCACCAGCGCTTGCGCTGAGTCTGGCCGAGAGTTTTAGTAAGCGGGTTTTGGAAGTGCAAACCCACTGGCTTTCGGCTGGCGACCAGCTTGCGTTCACGAAGGCGTGCACGCGCGCAGCTGCCATCTGGGTTTCCTATCTCTTCCTCATTTCTTCGTCATGGCTCATTAACTCTCTGGACTCTGATGTTTCAATCGCAGCAGCAGCTCACATTACCAACTGACGGCCCTGGACTACAGTCACATGAAAAACAACAGCGATTAGCATTGAAATGCAAGCTTTTTTTTGTCTAGTTAGAAATATTGCTTCGGTGGGTTGATTTCACCTTATATCGCTATTTGTTTTAAATTGGGAGTCACAGCCTAATTACCAGTATTTTTGTCTCGCTCTGTTTTTTTTAAAATATTTATTTGCGCAAAGCACAAAGCTATATTTAAGGTTACTTTTACCGCGTCACTTCACTCTATTTAAACTCCACACCCCCCACTCTTATTGTCTCTCTCCTTCTCTCTCTCTCCCCTCTCTAAATCTCTCTCTACTTAATTAACTCTCCACTCTGTCTTTTTTTGCCTTTCATTCTGTCACCCCTTTATCTGTTTCTCTTTCAAACTCCTTCATTCACTCTCTCTCCCCTTCTTTCTCTCTCTCTATCCCGCTCCACTCTTTATTCTATGTACACCCTTTCTCTCTCTTTCTCTCTCACCACCCTCTCTAATTGGGCATTATATCTTCACTCCATCTCTCACTCGGCAACACCACAGCATCACTCAGCATCACCACAGCATCACTCAGCATCACTCAGAACCAGCACAGCATCAATCAGAGCCAGCACAGCATCACTCAGCACCAACACAACATCTCTCAACGCCATCACAGCATCACTCAACGCCATCACAGCATCACTCAACGCCATCACAGCATCACTCAGTGCAACCACAGCATTACTCAGCGCAACCACAGCATTACTCAGCACAACCACAGCATCACTCAGCGCCACCACAGCATCACTCAGCGCCACCACAGCATCACTCAGCGCCACCATAGCTTCACTCAGCGACACCACATCATCACTCAGCACCACAACAGGATGACTCAGCATCACCACAGGATGACTCAGCATCACCACAGGATGACTCAGCCTCACCACAGGATGACTCAGCCTCACCACAGGATGACTCAGCCTCACCACAGGATGACTCAGCCTCACCACAGGATGACTCAGCCTCACCACAGGATGACTCAGCCTCACCACAGGATGACTCAGCATCACCACAGGATGACTCAGCACTACCACATCATCACTCAGCGCCGCCACAGCATCACTCGGCGCCGCCACAGCATCACTCGGCGTCGCCACAGCATCACTCGGCGTCGCCACAGCATCACTCGGCGCCGCCACAGCATCACTCGGCGCCGCCACAGCATCGCTCGGCGCCGCCACAGCATCGCTCGGCGCCGCCACAGCATCGCTCGGCGCCGCCACAGCATCGCTCGGCGCCGCCACAGCATCGCTCGGCGCCACCACAGCATCGCTCGGCGCCCGCCACAGCATCGCTCGGCGCCCGCCACAGCATCGCTCGGCGCCCGCCACAGCATCGCTCGGCGCCCGCCACAGCATCGCTCGGCGCCCGCCACAGCATCGCTCGGCGCCCGACACAGCATCGCTCGGCGCCCGCCACAGCATCGCTCTGCGCCCGCCACAGCATCGCTCGGCGCCCGCCACAGCATCGCTCGGCGCCCGCCACAGCATCGCTCGGCGCCCGCCACAGCATCGCTCGGCGCCCGCCACAGCATCGCTCGGCGCCCGCCACAGCATCACTCAGTGCCAAGACAATATCACTCAGCGCCAGCCACAGCATCACTCAGTGCCAAGACAATATCACTCAGCACCACCACAGCATCACTCAGTGCCAAGACAATATCCCTCAGCACCACCACAGCATCACTCAGCACCACAGCAGTATCACTCAGCAAGACCTGAGTATCATTCAGCATCACCTCAGCATTGTCTCCGCAACAGTCACCACCACTACCACCTCAGCATCACTCAGCACCACCTCAGCCTGCTCTCGGAATCTGGCATCTGTTGATTCTCCCTAGCGTCTGGCCGCTGCTAGTGTTATAATACAAGTACTAGTTCCCAACCTTCACCCTCCGATTGTTTATGCCCCCTCAAAAAAAAAAAAGCTTTAACAAATAACCATTGCAATAGGCAGAAACAAGTTGCCAGCATTGCAAGAAAAGAAAACTGAGGACATTTTTTATTGTAAATACTTTTTTAATATGGTCGCTCAGTTTTACATAATGCCTTCTTGGTCATATATAAAGTAACAAATGCTTCTGACACTTTTATTATAACTTTTCAGTATGCTGCATAGCAGCCACACTTCTCTACAGCACAGCTTGAAGACATTGGCAAAGTCAATAGCTCTGGCTAAACACTTATAAGGCCCCAAAGGCGAGACCTATTCAATCAATCAATCATGTCACTTATAAAGCGCACTACATACCCGCAAGGGTCTCAAGGCGCTGGGGGAAGAGGGGGGTGGTGCTGCTACTGATCGAAGATGCCAATGCTTGTTTCTTCCTCTATTCTTCTCTGAATCTCTCTGAACTAGTGCATCAACAATCGCTTTCAATCCTGCCCAAGGTTACACAAGATCACGTCCATCCTGCCAGATTAGAATGGGTTTCAATTCCCTCTCTGACTAGTCAGTGATGCTTGGAAAGCAAAAAAGAATGTACTTAATGAAGGCTTTGATGCAAACCATTTCCGCATCACCCTCTATTGGATAAGTGTAACCATGACCAACTGCACTTAGCTGAGGGTACGTTCTCATGAATAATCAATACCACTCTTCTTTGAAACAGCGGGTGAGAGCTTCAGTTATTAAACTGAAGGCTTCTCTGTATACGCCATCTGGAGCCCAAGCTAGGAGCCTCCAAGTCTCATCAAGATGCAGTGCAGCAGTATACTTGTACCTCGGAGTTGCACCACCCAGCAAAGCCAGAGATACCGCGATAGAGATGGTCTGTTGACCCCCAGTGGCAGTATAGTGCATTTTGGCAAAACGTCCTCAGCTGCAGTCGTTACTCGCCAATACCTGCCTATGTGCTCGTCTTACTCCATTCTCTCCACCACATTGTTTACTAGCTGTTCCCTTGTGTTTCTGTATATTGCATTGCGTGAATGAGTACCATTTGCCAATAACAACCTGTTTCTTTTGTTAGTATCTAGGGTGGCAAAGAGGCATATTCTGGGCAGTGACTGTAAAAATTCAGGGGAAAATGTCTAAAATACATGAACGACACAAGTCAAAATAAGTTTATGTTCTTTGGTTTGTATAATACATAGCAGTATTGATCAAATTCACACGTAGCTGGGCTTATTTAAGATTGCAGCAAACCTACATACTAAGCAGAATCAGACAGCTGATAGCAGTTACAGTCCGCAGTTCTACCAATGTTCCATGAGCGATAGTGCGTGGAGCATCCCTCTGTTACTAAATGCAGACAGAAAGTTCATAGGCAGGAGCACTACTAGTTGAGTTTTTCTTTTCGAAGCTGTACATTTTATCAGAGCTGGCAGACAGTGACTTGGGAGTAGGTGTAGTGATTCTGTGCCACAATGACTAGAAGGATAAGAAGACAAAGAGCCTTACTACCTTCTGTGCCAGAAAAAGCCTGGTATTAGCCATCTACAGAGTGGCGACAGACCAACAATGGGAGACACTTCTCCAGCAGGAACGACTAGGGAATGTCTGGGACCAACGACCCCAGTAAGACCAAATGCGTTCAGCTGTTGTAAACAAAGCAGAGTATCAGAAGCCCACAAGAACACTATCTGGTTCAATACAGAATGTAAAGTTGAAAGATACCTAAAGGAGAACAGCATGCAAGGTCAAGACCTTCAGGTCACATCCATTAGAAGAAAGTAGTAAGACACAAAAATAAAGAAACACTCAGCAAGAAAATATGATGGAATATGATCAGACTTTAAAATACAAAAACATCAAAGTAGTCTGGAAGTTGGTCACGAAGGGCTCAGCGAGATACTCAAACCCAAGGAGTGGTAATACCACCTGAAAATGTCTGAAGTGCATAAAATAAATTATCAATAGAAACTTGTCAAATAATGCACTGGTGGAAGATGCCAGAGAAGGTGGCTTTATCACTGCTGAACATAGTGTATTTTAATTTGGTTATCCTTACAACAGGTGGCTAAATAGTTTAGGACTGTCTGGAGCAGGTTTACATTTTTTTTCAAAATTACTGAGTCGTGTACAGCAGAATATAAGTTATTCTTTTGCTGATCTTCAGCATGTGACTTGTCAGCTAGTGAAGATAATCTGAAAGGCTGTTGAAATAGATGCTGAACTTGTGCGGGGTCAGGAGTCACCTGTTTAATCTATTTCTGAAAGACATTTTCCTAACTTATGTCAGGGACCAGGAGAGGGGGATACAAAGAAATTACTGAAACGGAGCATCCAACTTAATATGCTGAGTGGCAGGAAGCACAACCAGGGTACTTAAGACATTCTTTGACCTGGCTTCTTCTAACCCAGCCTGGTAGTGCAAACATCTTTTCAGAGGTCTGATGTCTGTTCACTTTGGCCAAAGCCAATCTACTTAAAACCATGACCTGGGACAAGAAATGAGGGCGTGTCAACATTGACACCTTTTTGTGTCCAGTAAAATAGAAACCCTCCGAGTTTCTGCCAGAGCCTCATGGTATAGCGTGGAACAGCAAAAGACCATAACAAATGTGGTCATGATCTTGTCCCGCAGAGAATCCAGATGAGATGACCAGACATCTACTGGGAGAATAGTGCCCATACCTGACTTGACAGGACTAACCATTTGATGAGAAGTTTTCATCATCAAAGGCTCTCCTCTCCATGACATGGATGTATACTCTTTCTACAGGAATAGCCAGACAAAATGCAACTGTGTTTATGCTTTGACTTTGGAGTTGACATCCATCCCACGTAACCTTTTTAAAGCCGGAGTACTTACACGAGCCTACTAATGATGGCGGTGCACCTTGTATCATTTAAGTCGTCAATTGTGAGAAGTTTAAGGTAGTAGTAGGAAGCTTGAAGCTCACACTTCTCCATGATTCAAAGAGAAAATCTGCTTTTGATTGGTGTAACTTTTAGGACCAGTGAGGATGTGTGGGAGGTGGAAGCTCAGGCTTACCATCACCTTGAAATGGTCAAGAGTGAATCCTGCCACATCAGCTATGCAATATGATGGTGGCACGTAGGATAAGCTTGGGCATTATGGATACCACAGCATCGGTGTTGTATTGTAACCACAATACTGACTGCAACATCATTAATAACTTCTTTTTTACATAGCGCTTCATTCCACACGTCTGCCCTTTTTTAAGCTCTGTTATTAAAATGCTGTTAACTTGATGGGATATTATAGGTTGAGCTTAAATACTTTTTTTAAACTTTGTTGTTCCTGCTAGAAGTAAGACATTACCTTCAATACTTTTTTTTCTGTTGGCTTGTCGTTTGCATACCAAAGATAAAATTAGATATTTGAGATGCATTGTTAGCTTACGTTTAACATTGGAAGGACCTGTCGTAGCTGTTACTGGCTTTAATCTGTATTATTTGGGTAACTTTTTCACTTAGATTTAATAAGTAAACAAGTCACTGGTTACAGCTAGTCCAGTACATTTCTAAGAGCACTCAGTGGAACTGTCGGAATGTACCCTGCCACCTTCAGAGGAAACAAGTGGACATTACCCCATGGCAGCCTCTGGCTTGGGATACATTGAAGATTGTGACATCCTGTGCAAGCAGTAACATGGACGTGGTGGGATGTTACGCTTGCCTTGAAGCAGTAACATGGACATGATGGGATGTTACGCTTGCCTTGAAGCAGTAACATGGACATGATGGGATGTTACGCTTGCCTTGAAGCAGTAGTTCACCTCAGTTCTGTTGTTTATATAGACTTTCACCATACTTGTCCATTCTAATCTCTTCTAGTTTTGATGAAGAAGCTCCTCATTTCGGGTAGAACCTGAAGACAGTGGAGCAGTTGACTGACTCCCGGCCTGGACCCCTGCAGCACCAGAGGAGAATAACCGGACAATACGGGGGTCTTAGAACCTTTTCCCTGCTAATCCAGAGGAAGACTACTTGCCTTTCTTGTAATCCTCACTGAGTGACAAAATAGGACATTCACAAAAATGTATCTGACTTCCTGGAGCCCAGGCTCGGCTTGAAAAGTCAAATGAGCCCACATCAGGACTTTAGGACAGCTTGGCCATCTGGGGGCGCCGTTTAGTCCTATGGCATAAGTGACTAGATGGCAGGACTAAGAGCAACCAGATGGCCAGACTTGGAGGACGGAACGTATCGTGGTATTGATTATGAATCAGTTTTGGCTCGTCCTAGGAGGTGCAAGGGGCTCCCTGGGCCAGGTTCTGTGAACCCAGGCTGGTCCTTGATCATGGGGCTGTAGTGAGGCCTTATGGAGCTCTGACCCGGAGCCTGGACAGAGTTTTTCACCCAAGGGGAGCGCCACCTGGGCCTGCCGGACCCTGAACCTGGGCTCAAAGTGATGTGATTGGCTGGAGAATGGAGGCCCCCCCTCTTCGCCCCATAGTGAATGGAGACCCTCCCCTCTCTTTGCCCCAGCTGAAGCTCTGACCCAGGGCCTGGACAGAGCGTTTTAGTCTGGGTGGGCAGCAGAGTCCTTCCCAGGCAAATGGGACCCTGTCCCAGGCAGCGGGCCAGGGAAGAGTGCCCAGGGCCACCAGGGTCTTCCACCCCACGGCTCACCGTGGCTCTGACCTGGGACACGGTCAGAAGTTTTTTCGCCAGGCTGAGGAGGGGAGCCCTGCCTGGACCTACGGGACACTGTCTTGTGCTCCAAGTGACACGGTGGGCTGGAGAATGGAGGCCAGGGCTGTGGGCTTCTACGCCTGGGCAAGGTGTAACTCTGACCTGGGGGCCCTGTCAGAGCTTCTTAATCTGGATAAATAGGGGAGACCTACCTCGGCCTGCAGGACCCTGTCCCGGGCACTTTGGGGCACAGCGGTCTAGAGAATGGATCCTAGGGCCGAGGACTTTCACTCCTGGCCAGCTGAAGCATTTACCTGGTACCGGTTCAGAGCTTCTGGACCCAGGCAGGCAACATAGACCTTCCTGGACCTGCAGGACCCCATTCTGGGGTCCAAGTGATACTGCGAGTGGAGAATAGAGCCCATTGTTGGAGATACCACCCCTGGGGCAGCTTAAGCTTTGACCCATGGGCCAGTCAGAGCTTCTTAGCCCAGGCAGACAGGTGAGGTAATCCTGGGCCTGCAGGACCCTGTTTCAGACACTTTGTGACATGGCGGGCCAGTAAAGGGAGCTGAAGGCCTGGGGCTTCCCACCCTGGGCCTGCCAGAGCTCTGATTCTGGTCCCTGTTAGAGCTTCTTAACCCAGGCAGGTAGGAAAGGCCTCTCTGGGCCTGCGGGACCCCGTCACGGGGACTTAGCAACATAGGCTGGTGCACAGATCCCACCCACAAAATCACTACCCCTTCTTGTAATCGGCGCAAACTGACAGAAGGAGAATGTTTCTTGCCTGCTGCACTCCTGTTTGGGCTTGAAGCTTCACATGAACCCTTATTGGGACTTCCAGGGCAGCTCAGAATTCTGACTACTAAGTCGTGTGAATGAAATGACGTGCTTTGTTTATTTTAAGTACAAAAAAATCGCCAGTGATGTTGGCTTGGCACATTTTGCACCACACATGTAGGCGTGGTAATTGACCCCTAATTATAATTTTGCATAGCCCTAGTTAGCATGCCAATTGACTAGTAAATAATTTATTCAACTCCGCCTTATGCCCGAAGCATACAGGGCACTGGATCTTGCATGGGTCATTGTAACTTCTCCTTTGGCCTGGATGGAGGATAATATTGCTGCTTATTACATATCGTTTACAGATTGTTAGGTGGCTGAAATAATTGTGCTTTCAGATCAAATAAAAATATGGATTCAGTTGAATAAGAGCAGAGGGAAGCCAAGGATTGGACTGTCTGCCTGATGTGCAGTGAGTGCAGAGTTTGCATCAGACAAGGTTGCAGGATGTGTGTAGTGCTGAAAGAGGGATATTTATTTACCGTTGTTCAAGGTTTTGTTAGCCAACCCGACCGAGCGATCAAGACTAGCCCTCAGGCCCTGCCTCACAACTCTTTAGTCCCCTCCTGCCTATAATGCACTGCTGTGGCCTTTACTTTTTATGGAGGAAATTCTTTGCCAGCAACAAGTGGCCCTTAACCATCAACCATGCACACTGCTCATGACGAGGAAGAGGGGAGAGAGCAAAGGAGAAAAACATGCTTAAAGCAAACAGATAAATATGAACATCATGGGATAACATGAGCAGAAAACTGGATATCGGAATACAAAATTACAGGGGAAGAGGTGATAGAAGCACAACAGAAAAAGACAAATAGGGAGATGGAGAGCAAAGAGGACAGAGCTATACAAATGCAACCCATACAAATGGAAAAAATAACTAAAGGGAAAAGAATGGAAAGAGATAAATCAGCAAAAAAAAATGCAAATAAAAGGGAATCAATGAAAGGAGGTTCTGTAGACCTAAAAGAACAAGAGCTTTTGTAGAGTGAGTGAGAAAATGGGATATGGGAAAAGGTTTATAAGAGAAACAAAACTGAGGCAAAATAAACCAGCTTGGTCAAGTTTTAAAATGTGAATCTCATATCACATGGCATTGATTTACTGTGCAGGTGAGTGATGCTAATCTGTGATCAGTGGGTTAGTATACCGGGGATCAAAGATTTTTGTGTAGCCTCTGGTCACAGGTTTTGCTCCCAGTTAGAAAACTCAGTTTGATAAGTGGACCTACTATAGAAGTTTTTGTGAATCCTGTAGTTCGCAGCTTATAATTCATATGAGAAAGCTCACTGTGTTAACATCCCTACTTCAGAGATTTGTGTGTCATGTTTTAATCGCAAGCTCGATTGATTATGAGATGGATCAGTGGGTGTTGAGACATGTATGTTGCCTGCATGATGTACAGGCATGTTCCCCTGCCCTGAGTGCCCAATTGTTTGAATCTGGTATTGTGGTTTTTGACTTTGGCCCTAGCCTCCCACTAATCTAGTATGAGTACAGAAGCCTAGGCCTGTCCCTTGACAGGAGTGAAGTCCGGCACTGGTCCTGTGACCTTGAGGGGTGCACCAAGTATGCCCGCATTGTACAGACAGTGGACGGCTGTCCCTGTCATTGGTTTTACACAGAGTGGTGATGGCAATGTACTGAGTTTTGTGAATCCACAGTTGTCACCATACCTTTTTACCTGTATCACTGGAGTGTAGGTCTGCTCACCCACTCCTGTTCTATTACGCAGATTTGTAGAGCACACTATCACTAGTGGGGGTATCCTGGCACCGACCAGACGTGTGTCTAGCAAAACGTACGGCCTAGTGGGTCTACTCAAAGTCAGATCTTTAGCTTAGTGCAGAATTCAATAAGTGAGTAGGAGGCTCTCGGGTGCAGCAGCAGGTCTTTCCACGCTTTGAGTGATGTATGAGAAGGCTCAGCCGCTGGATCTGGTTTTCCTAATGCGTGGAATGTGTGCAGGTAGGAGTCCAAACAAACTGAGGTTTCTGGAAGGTTTGTGAAAGCATATGAGATTGTTGATGTATGCTTGGCCAGTATTGTGTAGCGTATTGAAAGTGTAGGTGTGCAGTTGAATTGTACTAGTTTGTGTATGGGGAGCCAGTGAAGCTCCTTCACGTGGGGTGTGATGTGAGTGCAGTGAGGGAGGTTGAGAGTGATTCTTGCTTCCAAGTTCTGAATGGTCTGCAGCCTTCAGGTGAGCTTTTTGTTGTTCGGATAGTCCAACTTGCTTGTGACTGTGTGTGTGACGTTTTTCTGGCTGCTGATTAGGAGCCATTTGAAAATCTTCCTCAGCATCCTCGGGGTATGGAAACATGAGGTGGTGACTGTGTTGACTTTGGCGGTCATGTCAAGTTTGGGGTTCATGACAATCCGAAGGGTTCTTTTTAAAAAAAAAGAAAAGAAAATTCTGTTAATTAGATTTTATGCCACAAACGGGTAACAAAACCGTAACTGAAAAAACCCATGTAGTCCCACGCCACCGCCAGCCCTTACATCATCATAGAACATTTCAATCCAGCATGTGTCTACATAAATGTAAAAGTATCCGGTGAGAATTGGCAACAGAAATTCACTAGGCTACATGTTTGTCATTCAAAAATGGTATCAGACCTCAATTTAAACATTGATGAAGGTAAACTCAATGTACCAGCCAGTTTAAAAAAAAAATCTCAATTTTATTAGTACAGCAATATTAAAAAGATGTCTCAAAATTCATGGATCAATTAATGGGACACATACTAACAATGACAAGACAATATGGCATCATGATAACCAAGATCATAAACCTATTAAGAATACTGCAGCTATAAATCTATGACCTCGCTCTCACACAATGTACATATAAATATTCACTTAAATGAATAAGACATCATAATGAATAGAGAACAATGCATACACTGGAACAAATGACGAGCCATGCAAATACAAAAGAAAACAGAAATTGGGTAAAATAGATTAATGTGGCGCTGGTTCTTCAATGTGTCCCACGCCACCGCCAGCCCTTACCTCATCATAGAACATTTCAATCCAGCATGTGTCTACATAAATGTAAAAGTATCCGGTGAGGACACAAACCTCATTTAGGGGTCACTCCAAAACATGACTTCCAGTCCCATTCTATCAACGGGACCCGTCTCACTACAGGCCTTCTCTTTCATCCTGCCATGAACCCCACACTTTCTCAAACGAGCATCGGCAGCCGTGCGCCTAATAAGTCAGCTTTTCAGCCCTCACACAACAGTCCCCATTTGTCTCCCAATCAGCCACTTTGGGGTTTGTGGAAGCCACCCAGTATTGGTTATGTCTCTTCAGGCCACCATCAGCACCACATTACAGAATAACAGGGCATATCTGTCCGGAGTAAATTCCCTCCAGATACCCAGCATCAGAACTGGGGCTTCAGATCCAAAGTATAGTCAGTAGCCCAGGATATCCTGCTGCTCATCTTTCTCCAGTAATCCTTTATTGCTGGGCAGTCCCACAATGTGTGTAGGAAGGACCCCTTCTGCCAACACCCCTCAAGCACAGGTCCTCACCAGACCGCCCCATCATGAACAGGCGTGTCCTTATGAAGTTTGCCTTGTGAAATTATTTTAGCTGTATCAGCCGGAGCCCCACCTGTATGGGCCACCTCTCTGAGATAGCGGCTGGCCTCGCACAAAGCGTCATCATCCAAAACCTCCCTGGTCACGTTCCCTTTGCTGCTCTGGAGGTTCTGGGGATGGGTCCTAGCTCTGTTGGCCACCAGGTGGAGTCCCACAGTACAGTGCTCTTACAGAAAAGCACAATTTTGGTCTTGTCGATGTTGAGCTTCAAATAGTTAGTCTTCATCCAGTGGACTATTTCAGTCATGCAGGCATTCAACTCGATCTGGGTACTGGGTGTCTTATCTGGGAGGTAGAGTAAGAGTTGTGTCATTGCGTAGGAGAGGACGTTGATATTGTAAGAGTGGATGATACTGGCTAGAGAGAGGGATCATGTATGCATTGAGGAGGATCGGGCTCTGGGAGGATTCTTGCAGAACTCTACATATGAGGTTGTGGGCATCTGACTGATGAGGTACTGTGCCAGACTGACTGGATCCTTCCATTCAGGAAGAAGCCAAATACATTGGAGTGCATGTCTTTGGATTCCAGGGTCATGTAAGCTTTAGATGCGGTGGGAGACCTGCTCAAATGCTGCAGAAGGGTCCAGGATGAGGGCTGCCATGTCGTCTCCTTCTAGAGTCATACTTAACCATCCATGGTGGCCATTAGGGCAGTTTCTATGCTGTAGTTTGGTCTGAAACAAGACTGAGTGGTGTTGAGGATTTGTTGGTCATTGAAGTATTCAGTGACTTATGCTTCTAAACCCACATCCCAACCTCTAACATCCCTAATGTATGTTGTGCATGTTTGTGGGCTACATGGTACGTTCATTGGTGTGTATGAATAAACCAGAGTAATGAAGACCAGTGGGATCTATTTCGGATACCCTAGCATTGTGCACAAGATGGGGGTGAGGTTGTTTTCTCAGACAATATTGCCGACATTCCTGTAGCGGAATGGAAGAGACCTAAGACACTGAGCTGGGTAAAGAGGAAACAAGGCTCCTTTAGAAATGTTAATACGTTTTTTGCTGAGAGGGGATTCTGATTAGTCTTCCTGAAGCACTGCCATTTGGTAGATGAGGTTTCAAAGGTGGTACTGCAGTATCTGTTCATTGTGAAAGTGAACCCCTTAGGTGAGGCATGCCTACTCTTTCTTCTGCTCACTCTTCATTGTGGCTGAAAACAGTTCGCTGCAGAAAGCTCACACCTCTTTGTGCCTCTGTTGGTGCACCAGGCTAGAAAATGCCATGCTGTGTGAAGCATCACTCCACACAATTGTTGTGTTTAAAAAGTAGCTTGGAGAAGATACTTGAAGGGAGACCCACTCAAAATGAGATCTGAAATGCAGACAGTAGATCCCCATCCTTTCTCTGCTCTGATTGTTTAAAAGTGGAACCATAGACCAAAATTTGTTATCTGATAGAGACTTCTAGCTGCAGATTCCTTGCCTTTGAATTCCCCAGGCGTCCGGCTAGATCCGTAAACTTTTGCTGAGCAATACCCCTTGTACTCCGCTTTAGGTGGCTCCATTCGGCTCCGCATGACGTCGGTAGTGTCGCTTATGACGTTGCGGTGCCTATATAGGCGCCACCCAAGCACGTGGATGTCCGTTCTTTTCTTTCCGTGCCAGTTAAGTGCCGATCCGGGAAGAGCTACCCTTCTGCCGCTTTTTCGTAGGTATTTTCTCGACTTTTGTGGAATTCGAAATTTTTTCCACTTCGTGTGGGTGGGATGTCTTCGAGGAAGATAGGTTTCAAGCTGTGCGGTGGCTGTAACCGCATGATGTCGGTCACCGATCCCTACCTAGTCTGTCTCTGGTGTCTTTAGCGCGACCACGACTCGAAGTTGTGCTCGGACTACAGGGCCATGGTTCCGAAGTCCTTGAGGGGAGCAGGCAATGAAGCTCCTTGAGGCCCGGCAGTCGACACTGTCCAGCGAGACACCGCAGAGGTCCCGGTCCCGATCGAAGAAGAGGAGGTCGCGGGACCTCTCCTGGAGCCCTAAGTCCTCTTCTTCCCACTCGAGGTCCTCGAGACACTCGGGGAAGAGGCATAAGAAGAAGTGAGTCCAAGCGGACTTCACCTACACCTCGGTTGGCGTCCGTCGTCGAGAGAGGTAAGGAGCACTGACGCTCGAGGCACGTTTCTGCGGAGCCAGAGTTGACTTCACGCCTCCCTCCCTTTCCAAGAGCCGGAGCAACTCCTGCTCAAATAAGAGTTTTACGAGGCCATGTGCCGTGTCTTTGAGCAGAATGACCTCGCTGGTGAGCCCTCGGGCCCCGTGGAGTCGGAAGGGGCCCCATCGGGTTCGACACTATCGGCTCCGGCCACGACGCCGGTGGGGCCTCAAGGATCCAATCCCCGATCCGGGTCGACGCCGGTCGTGCCACTACAACCTCCTTCGGCGTCGGACCCGAAGTCAGTGCCTGCAGTGCCGCCGGTGCCCATCAGCGGCGCCAGCCCCATCCCCGACGACAAGGAGCCGGAACGACATCGCTCGACGCCAATTCCGACGTCGATTGTACCCAGGGGTTCTATGTTGTCGCCTGAGCACTTTGAAGATGTGCTTGGCTCAGGAGAGGAATGGAAGGGGTCTGTGGACCCTCTGGAACACCAGGATGTCTCTGAGGAGAACTTGGACTTGTATGGGGAACTTGGGGAGGCCAGTGAACTGGACACTTCCCCAGATACTGGCATGCTTTCTCCACCAACAGTGGCTACGGAGGAGGGGGCATCCTATGCCATGGTAGTAAAGAGGGCAGCTGAGGTCCTTGGACTAGAGCTGCCCTCAGTGCAGGTCAGGACTAATCTCCTGACCGAGGTGCTTCAACCAGGGGCTTCCACTTCCGAACCCCTTTTGCCCTTTAATGAGGCACTTACGGACGTCCTTCTAGGCACATGGTCCAAGCCTAGCACAGTGGCTCCTGTGAATAGGATGATTGCATGCCGCCATCACCCAGCTCCGGGCGACCCAAAGTTCCTCAGTGTACACCCCACCCCAGAAATTTTGGTGGTGCAGGCCTCTACGTCCCAGGGCGCGTTCCCTTCTGCCCCTCCGTATAGGGAATCCAGGAGGCTGGACTCGTTTTTTTGTTGTTTTTTTTTTAGAGTTTTATATAGCGCGAACTAGACCCGAGACATCGGGTATCAGAGCGCTTTACATGAGCACCAGTTTCGTTACAGAAGGACACATTCACTTTTTTTTTTTTTGTTAGGCACGGAGAGATTAAGTGATTTGCCCATAATCACAGGATGTTGAGCGTCGTTGCCGAGACTCGAACCCGGTTTCCCAGCTTCAAGGTCGACCGCCCTAGCCATTAGGCTACATCCTCTCCCCTTTTGGGAAGAAGTTGTTTTCTTCCTCCAGCCTGGCATTGCAATTGGTGAATACCGTATGCTTATTGGGCCATTTCTCCCATTCCCTTTGGGAGACGGTTGCGCAAGTGCTGCCACAGGTCCCGGAGGAGGCCCAGGCTGTGCTCTCTCAAGCTGTTAAGGATGGGAGGGATGCAGCAACATTCACCATACAATGTGGCCTGGATAGGACGGATTCGCTGGGCGGGTCAGTTTCAACAACAGTGGCCTTAAGATGCCACGCCTGGCTTAGAGCAACTGGCTTCTCTGGCGATGTCCAAGCCAATCTTATGGACATGCTCTTTGATGGAACCCGTCTTTTTGGGGAAAAGGTTCAAGGACTCTCGAGCTACGGCCAGATCCTTGGGCCTCTCCTCCACTCCTCGTGGCCAGTCTTCCTTTCGTGGCAACGGAAGGGGTTTCCAGCCACATCAGCCCTATCCCAGCCACTGTCCTGCACAGACTGCCCAAGCTGTGCAAGGACGTGGACGCAGTGTATTCTGATCCAGGAATGGAGGCCAGAACTCGTCGGCCACATTGCCCCCGGCAGCCACAGCCTCCAAGCACTCCTAGGCTGACTCTGCAGGACCACACTACTTCAGTTGGTGGGAGAATTCATCATCATCTCCCCCACTGGCGATCCATAACATCGTACAAGTGGGTCTTGCAGATCATCCAGGAGGGCTATTCTCTGCCTTTCCTCCCTTTTCCTCCTCGCATTCTGCCAAATCAAGAACGGCTGACAGAGGATCATTTAAGGTTGCTCCAAGAGGAAGTTACAGCTCTCTTGGCCAAGGGAGCTATAGAAAGGGTCCCTGTTTCAGAAGTAGATGGTGGCTGTTATTCCCGCTACTTTCTGATTCTGAAGAAGAACAAAGGTTTGCGGCCCATTTTAGATCTTCGGACCGTCAATCTCTTCCTCAAGAAGGAGAAGTTCAATATGCTCACTGTGGCTAAGGTCTTTTCTGCCCTCAACCTAGAAGACTGGATGGTAGCGTTGAACTTGCAGGACGCGTATTGTCACATCCCCATCCTGCCGGCCACAGGCGTTACCTGCGGTTCAAGGTAGGCCGCGAGCACTTTCAGCTTACTGTACTGCCCTTTGGCCTTACCAGTGCCCCTCGGGTGTTCACCAAGGTGATGGCGGTGGTCGCAGCTCATCTGTGCAGTTTAGGGGTGTCAGTCTTCCCCCTACCTCGACTACTGGCTGTTGAAGTCGTACTCGCCCCGGGCAGTCATCTGTCACCTTCAGACTACGGCGGACCTCCTGCATTTGCTGGGGTTCTCTGGAAACGTGCCTAAGTCACATCTGACTCCTTCTCAGATGCTCCCTTTCATTGGGGCGGTTCTGGACACAGTGCAGTTTCGGGCCTATCCTCCCAAGCAGCGAGTCCAGTATATTCAGGTTATGATTCCAATGTTTCAGCCTCTAACCTGGATTGCGGTGAGACTGACTCTGAGGCTGTTGGGCCTCATGGCTTCCTGCATACTGTTGGTAAAGTATGTCAGGTGGCGTATGCGGGCTCTGCATTGGGACTTGAAGTTCCATTGGGCACAGCATAGAGGAAGTCTCACGACTTGGTCCAGATCTCGGAAGGAGCTGCGTGAGATCTGCAGTGGTGGTTGACGAACCGCGATTGGGTCAATGGCAGACCTCTCTCACTTCCCCTACCAGATTTCACAGTCGTGACAGATGCGTCACTTCTGGGATGGGGCGGCCATCTGGGATAGGTAGAGATCAGGGGACACTGGTCTCCGGCGGAGGCGGGGCTCCACATAAACTTGTTGGAGCTCCGGGCGATTCGATTGGCATTGAAGGCATTTCTTCCCTCTCTCAAGGGGAAGCTGGTGCAACTGTTCACGGACAACACCACCGCCATGTGGTACTGCAACAAACAGGGCGGGGTGGCAAACAGGGCGGGGTGGGGTCGTGGACCCTTTGTCGAGAGGCCTTCGTCTTTGTACATGGCTGGAACAGCAGGGCATAACCCTGGTGGTTCAACACCTGGCAGGTTCTCTGAACCCCAGGGCGGACAAACTCAGCCGTCGATGCCTAGTGGATCACAAATGGCGTCTCCAGTCAGAGGTGGCGCAAGGTCTTTTTAAGCAGTGGGGAGAACCTTGGTTAGATTTGCTCACTTCCGAAGAGAACGCGCAGTGTCAGCAGTACTGCGTGCTGGACTTTCCACGGCGGCAATCGCTCGGCGCTGCCTTTCGTCACGAGTGGAGCTCAGGCCTGCGGTACGCCTTCCGCCCACATCACTGCTGCCCAGGGTTCTGAAGAAGATCAGGAGCGACCGAGCCCAAGTCATACTTGTGGCTCTGGACTGGGCAAGGAAAGTCTGGTATCCAGAGCTTCTGAGAATGAGCATTGATCCTCCAATCAGGCTGCCCCTTCAGGAGGATCTTCTGTCGCAGCAGTAGGGGAGGGTTCTCCACCCCAATCTGTCAACTCTGCACCTCAATGCGTGGAGATTGAGCGGCGACAGTTGATAGCTTTTGACCTCCCTCCGGAAGTATGTAACGTTATTCTGGTGGCCAGGCGGCCCTCCCCTAAGACGGTATACGCCTGCCGTTGGCAGGAATTTGTTTTATACTGTACAGAAAGGTCTATTGACCCTCTTTCTGCTTCTCTTTCTACTGTCCTTTTGTTCATTCTGATCCTTGCTCAGCAGGGCTCTGCCTTGGGAACTCTCAAGGGTTACCTTTCTGCTCTGTCTGCTTTTTTGCGGCTGCCAGACCAGCCATCTCTCTTTTCAAATCTCCCATTATACATAGATTTCTGAAAGGGCTGGCTCACCTGTTTCCACCCACGCCCTTTGTTATGCGGCAGTAGGACCTTAATTTGGTCCTCACCTATCTGATGTGCGCTCCCTTTGAGCCTTTACACAATTGTCCCCTCCGGCTGTTGTCCATCAAAACAGCCTTCTTGGTGGCAATTACATCGGCCTGGAGGGTGAGTGAACTGCAAGCATTATCTCGCTAGCCTCCTTATCTTATGTCCTTTCCAGACAAGGTGGTGCATCGCACCCGAGCATCCTTTTTACCAAAGGTTGTGACCCCTTTCCATCTGGGTCAGTCCATCACGTTGCCCTCCTTCTTTGCTCCCCCGCATCCTTCTAAGGAAAAGGTGCGTCTCCACCGTCTGGACCCAAAAAGAGCATTGTCGTTCTACCTTGACCGCACAAAAGAGTTCCGGGTGGACGATCAGCTTTTTGTGGGGTGCGTGGGAGCGAAGAAGGGAAGGGCAGTGCAGAAAAGGACCATCTCTCGCTGGGTCGTTCTCTGCATCAAGATCTGTTATGCCCTGGCAAAGAAGCAGGCCCCTGAGGGATTAAGGGCCCATTCCACCAGGGGAAAGGCTGCGACTGCGGCCTTGGTTCGGGGTGTCCCAATCCAAGACATCTGTCAGGCAGCAATGAGGGCTTCATTGCACACGTTTGCAAAACACTATTGCCTGGATGGTCAGGTCCGCAGAGACAGGCACTTTGCCCTCTCAGTCCTACAGGACTTCCTAGTTTAGAGTATTAGTCCGCACCAACCGCAGGGTTGGTATGGCTAGGGTATCTATTTCAAAGGTAAGGAATCTGCAGCTAGAAGTGTCTATCAGATGAACAGGTTGCTTACCTTCAGTAATGCATTGTCTGGTAGAGACTCTTATCTAGCTGCAGATTCCTTACAGCCCCACCCATGCCTCCCCGCTTTGCGGACTAATATTGTAGGGCTATGGTTACTCCCCTTTCAGGGCCCTAGTTTTGCACATGACTACGTCAGTTACTTCGTGGCTTTGCGCTTCTGGCTTGGAAAAAACGAAAAGTACTGACGTCCGCGCGTGTGGGTGGTGCCTATATAGGCACCGCAACGTCATAACTGACGCTACCGACACTGACGTCACGCAGAGCCGAATGGAGCCGCCCGCAAGGGGTATTGCTCAGCAAAAGTTTCCGAATCCAGCCTTACGCCTGGGAAATTCAAAGGTAAGGAATCTGCAGCTAGATAGTCTCTACCAGATAATGTGTTACCGAAGGTAAGTAACTTGTTCTTCAGCTCCAACTTCTCTATGCCGAAGGGAATGCTCTGCAGAGTACTCAGAGGAATACTGTGCAACCGGAGTTAGCGTCTGCCTGACAGCCAGCTTCTTAGACGAATTGGGACACCACTCGTGTCCACACATGCTACAGTAGGGAATTATCTGTCCTGAAGAACCTAAAAGCCAGCTTGCCTGCTAAGAGGGGAAAGGAGTCTGCCTACCCTGCAGGAGGAATGACTATCAAGAAGTAGTAAGGTTTAGCATGACTCTGGTGCAGTGGTCCTGCAGAAGCGGAGGAATGTGGAGGGCTCTCTGTGCGCCCTGGTTTAGGTTGGTGCCAGACACTCAAGTATGATTTCTGGAGTGCATTGTGAAGCTGCAGGATGACTTGAGCTGCGAATCCCAAGCTGTGAAGTTGTGTCTTGACCTCCTTGATGAGCCCGACCTTTTAAACCATGGTATGGCTAGGCTGCACCTAGTCGTAGCATGGACCCGTGCTACTGTCCAACCCGAGACCCTGCAGCCATGCCCAACCATCCAACCAACAAGACCTGTGCTTGATTGCATTGATCTGACTTGAACAGCCCAAGTGGGGCTGCGTTGAACACTCACCGGACCAGCCATGAGAAGATCAGTATTCACCTGAGCAGCCGTCCTTTAAAACAGCAACATTACCCAGGTACAACCGCTGAGAAGGCCAAGAGGAACTGCAGACTCATTCTCAGCCCAGAAAAGGGTCATTGAATGAGTATTTGAGGAGCTGGGCAACTTTCCAAGTGCTGGGCTGTTCACAGAACTGAAAGAGACTCATTGGGTGGGTGCCAGTGAGCCAAGTAAAAAAGTGCGGTGATACAAACGTATAGGGGTGCCTACTCACACTAGCTCCAGGACACTAGATTACATTGTGCATATTTTCCTATGTGTAGTATTTAGTTCTATTATGCACTAAAATACTTTTGTTCTTGAAAGAGAAGCACTAGGTTGGACTGTCGTTTACTATACCAATGTGTGTTTGAGTGCTGAGCCTGAGCCTTTGGCATTACCTCCTTAGGAAGCCTGTTACTGCTTTCCATTGCTACCAATGAGAGTCAAGTGCTGAAGGGGTTGTACTTGTCCCAGTTTGCAGATCCATAGTAGGACCGGGTCGAGGACATCCGAGGAAAACAACCACAACCGCCGTGGTTGGGGCGCAGTAGTCTTTGCTTGCCCCTTATCACCACACGAATGGAACCTGATAGTGGGTCAGTTCATCTTCAACAATTAGATCTATGTAAACCATGTGTCAAAGAATCAATTTCCAGTGTGATAGCTGCCTCCCAGCGTGGGCTGTCTGTCCACAGAATACTGTAGTTAATAACGAGCTTTGTCAAGACCAGTAGGTTGGACGCTTGTTGATCAGGGGAATGCGTGGTGTACAAACGCCAAACCTACTGGTAAACAAGCTTGTGCTTGTTTGCCTGGCTGCAATGTGGATTGAGCCCAGGCAAAAGCCTGTGCTACCAGACAGAAAGACTCACTAAAACAGACTATAGAAGAATAGTGAGACTAAAATGCATCTGTTTGCTGGTCCAAGATGTGATTAGCTTTATCTCAAGGCAATGGCTGAAGGTTTCGAAGCAAAAGTAGCCAATGGCTGAATGAGGGTGATGCAAAGCCCCTTAATGTAAGTATAGAATACAATTTGCTCACTATAAATGGCGCAAGCACTATATATATGTCAAACCTAAAAAGAGGTAACTGAAAACTCATGCATTGAAAGTACGTCTGAGAAGCACCAGCATCGCACCCAAGACAGCCTCAGGTTCTGGTTACCATAATCTACCCTACACCACGTGCACCCCAGCTTCACAAGGGCACTCGTTGTTCCCTTACTTGGATTAACACTTGTTTGATGAGCAGCAAAAGGCAGGTTGGAGCCCTGATGTGTGTCTAGAACCTTTCATGTCTAAGTGTGCTCAAGTATGACGAGTGCTAGAAATACATTAGTGGAATGACTTAGTACTGTATGCAGCAGCAGTATGAATTTTAGAGGTCAGCCATTTATAAATTTCTCTAAAGGTCACTTTCTTCCCTTTTTTTTTCTCTTTCCCATCCTGTTGCCTTTCTGTTTCTCTGCTTCCATCCGGGCCTGGTACCAGCAGGTTCGACTGCAGCTTTGGGACACAGCAGGTCAAGAACGCTTCCGCAGCCTTATTCCCAGCTACATCCGTGACTCCACCATCGCAGTGGTAGTCTATGACATCACAAGTGAGTGCTGCTTTCTTCATTTTCATAAACCAGTCACGTGGAAACAGACTGACATGCAGTGGTCCAGGCCTAGCCTGGCTACAGCCATGGTGGCCAGCATTGGTCCTGGAAGGATGCTCTGTCAGATTTGTAGGTTATCCCATTAAGATAAATTTGCATACACTCAATTTAAACTAATTTACATAATTGGTTATCTAGTAAACCTGGCATGGATCCAGCACTCCATGGCTTACCCTAAAGACTCCTGTTGTACAATATCAACACAATATTTGGCAGTTACAGCAATCATGCTGCCCTGATTGGTGATTTGGAAATCTGTTCTTCTGTACCCATAAACTGGGTCATGAGCTAAAGAAACACGTCATATTCTTCTGAGATAAATTATATGCGGGTGTTAATATTCACAGGCTTACACACTTGTGTGACATACTGTATCTGTATTGGTACATAGGGCCATTGTTCTTTTTCTTTTCTTGAACATAAGTATAATTTGGTAATTCTCTGCATGCTGAATCACTGCATAGCAATGTTTAGTTTTCTTGCATTGGCTAATGCCTGCTTCTCTTCGGTACAAATGTTAAAGGCACTCTGCTAATTATTATAGATGCTTTTTAGTTTTGTTTTGACCGCTTTTGTTTGCTCATAGTTTACTCTAACCTTCTTCTTCTTAAATTATGTGTGGTGTTAAGCACTGTTCAATGCGAGTAGTGTTACCTGGTAAAATGCTCTGGCAGGAGAGCGTGTTTGGATGGTTTACAGGAGAATATAGAGACACAGTTGTCTTTGTGACTCTTCCATGAGGATGGCTGGGGTGCTGCTACAGAGCTTTCAGGATTTCCAGTTGCAGGAATGAATACATCAATTGCTATTGTATTTTGCGATTTGTAGTCCTGCTTGTTATGTTCTAAAATGATGACAAGATGCAAAATGCAAAGAAAAAATCTAGACTAGGTGAAAATTTCAGCCATGGCCCTTAGGAGCTTGATCTCTTCTTGTTTGACCTAGTTAAGACAGTTGTACCTCTTCTTAATTTTCTGGTGTTCCCGTGTCAGAAGGCTTACAGGTAAAGCCTTATAGGAAATTGCATACCTACGGAGCATGGGTAAGGACAAGCGCATCGAACCACAGAGTATACATAGTGAAGAATGTGAAACTTAAAAAGTGGCCAGATTGTACTCCTTTTGGAAACGGCGAGTCTTGAATACCCTCTGGTTTTTTAGCAAGTTTTCAAGTCTCACATGTGCAAGAAAAGTGTTCTGGGGAGATGAGCAATGTGTGTAAGGAAACTTTTCCCAAGTCTTTTTTGCAGCAATACGCATGGCCACAAATTGACTTCTGGATAGGACACAGGGTCTTAAAAAAGCAAGGGTGAAATATTGAATATGCTCTGAAATTACTCCCTTTCTCATAACATAATTTTGCATGATGTTTTTTAAGCAAATGTGCACTTAAAGTCTCACAAGATACCACCGGGCGGCATTTTCTGCTCAAACGAGTCTCCTTTTTAATGCGAAGAATACGCTTGCTTAAAGTTGCACAAAGTTGAAATTCCAAAGTGCAAGACCTTTTATACGATTGAAAAGACTCACCAGGCTCAGATATGAGTATCCGGCAAGCCTTTCTGAAAAATGCACAGGTTTGAAGTGCACCTCTGCAAGGCGCTTCTGTTATACGTTGTGTAATGCATCTCTGAAGCATGCTGCCTTGGCATCCTCACAAAACATCATTAGACAACACCACATAAATGGCTGCACTCCTTTCCAATGTGTGACCTACTTAATCTGGCCTATATTCAAGCTGCATTTATTCTGACAAATGGTATAGTACTAATAATCTAAATGATATACTCTGCTAAAGTGAAACTGTTGTATTTGGATCGCAAAGAAAAAGATCCAAAAGAAGCTTTAAGTGAACAATAATCTGACAAATCCGTTACAGGGGCTATAAAACACTGCAGCTTGCCTCATCCTTGATATCCCTCGCTCTGAACATATTTCTTTCCATCTATAACTTCCTTTCTGGCTTTCCAAATGCATACAATAAGGCATTTCACCACAGCATCCCTCAATTTGTTAGTGCCTGGTAAGATATAGCCCAACTTGCACCCTACGCTTTTCTGATACCAATTTCTGATGGATACATCTGCCTGTGGATTCCTCACCTTTTGAATTACCCCTGCGCCAGCATTCCACGGAAACTCTTTTTCTAGCTCTCCCACGTCGACGAGGATGTCACAATGGAACGGCTCCTCACGCGACTCCGCGTGACGTCATCGGAGCCATAAGAAGAACTCGTCGGCGTGCTGACGTCCGTTTCCTTTTTTCTGCACCGTCGACACATAACGGTTTTCTGGGACTCTCCAATTGGTTTCGTATTACTTTGTTTCTACTTCACTCTTGGTGTAGCAGTGCGATGGCTACTTTGAAGAAGTCTGGATTCAAGCCTTGCAGGGAGTGTGGGGGACATATGTCCATCACGGATCCCCTCAACGACTGTCTCTGGTGCCTTTCGTCGGACCATGACGTCGAAGGATGTTCCAGCTGTCTGAAGATGAATCCGAAGGCGCTGAAAGAGCATGAGGCCAAGCTTTTCATGGCACGGGCGAAAAAGGCGAAGAGGGGTCGCAAGAGATCTAAATCAAAGTTGTCGACCTCGCATACCTCGAAGTCGAGGAAACACAAGAAGAAGCGAAGGCATGGATCTCAACGTCGATCTTCAAGGGGTAGAGCTTCAAGTTCGACTTCTCCGGCTCTGCAACGTCATGCTAAAGATGTCGTCTCGCCTTCTCCTTCTCCACAGGTGACTCCGACCCATTCTCCGACGCTGAGGGGTTCACCGGCGCCCAGGGTTTCTCCGGTGCCCAGGGAGTTTTCGCATGTTCCTGAGACTTCGCCTGTACCCGATCCGATGTCCCCAGCGCCGCAGCCACAGCCCTCCACGCGGCCTCGATTGGATCCAGACCAGGTGGTTCCAGATCCTTATCCACCCTTTCCAGGTCCAGGGTCGGATCCGTCGCATTTTCTCAATGCGATGTTTGGCATTTTTGCCAAGGCATCCTACCCTACCGGTGTGCCATCTGGCCCCATGGGTCCGCTTGCCTATAATTTGGGGATCCCTCAACAATATGCCCAGGCACCCTTCGTGTCCTTTATGCTGACTGCACCGTCATGGCAGTTCCCGGCTCCATGATTTTCAACGCCGATACCACAGTCTCCTGTGCCATCTGCTGTTGGGCAGACACCTTCTCGGCTTCAAGCGGCGCCGTTGCCCGTTTACGAGGGTCCTCCTTTGACGCTGGTGCGACGCCGATCCTGAAAATGCACTCCAGGAGAGAAGCCCAAAAGGCTTCTGGAGGAAGAGGAGTACCAGCAGGATCAGGCGGATGAAGGAGAAATCCTCAACTCCGTTGATGAATTTGAGGGCCTTCGGGAGGCCAGTGGCTTAGCCTTACCTTCACAGGATGTTGCACCATACCATACCATACCATACTGTCATCAGAAAGGCTGCTGACTTTTTGGACCTTCAACTGCCCACGGCTGAGATCAGGTCAAATATACTTACTGAGGTGTTGCATTCTCCATCTTCTGTTATGGAACCTCTGTTGCCTTTCAATGAGGCTTTGAAGGAGCCAATTCTGGAGGTGTGGCAGAAACCCTTACCTGCCCCTGCTGTTTCAAGGACTATGGCTAGACGATATAAGCCTGCTCCTGGTGATCCGGTTTTCCTTACTGCCCATCCTTCGCCGGAAATCTTGGTAGTACATGGTTCTTGTTCTAAGCAGTCGGCTGGGTCTTTCCCCACCACTCGGGGGGGACAGGAACTCAAAGAAATTGGAGCAGTCTGCCAAGAAGGTTTTCTCCTTGGCAAGTATGGCGTTAAAATCAACTAATGCCACTTGCTTGTTGGTGAGGTATATCCATGCCTTAATGGACTCTGCTAAGCAGTTGGGGCACCTAAGTTACCAGAGGATGACCGTGGTTTTGGCAGACACGCAGGCCATCATGTAATCCAGTCGGGACTGGATACTACAGATTCTGTAGCCAGGGTGATGGGTTCCTCCGTGGCTACCAGGAGGCATGCCTGGCTCAGGTCTTCGGAGTTCTCTCCGGATGTGCAGGCTACTCTTCTTGATCTGCTTTTTCATGGGTCCAGACTCTTAGGTGCAAAGGCGGATTCGGCTCTACAACGTTTCAAGGACAGTAAAGCTACTGCATAATCCTTAGGACTGCAGTCCCAACCTAGAGGTTATGGATATAGGAGGTACCGAGGTTTTGGGAAGACTGCTTCCTTTCGAGGCTGTCAGCAGCCACAGCAGCAGCAGAACCCTCTGTACAAATCAGAGGAAAGGGTAGAGGCCATCTGCAGGGGGCCTCCCGGCAACAGTCCTCCTTCTCTTCTTCCTCCCCTGTCCCCACCACTGGTACCACAGGAAAGCAGCTCTAGAATCCCCCATCTTGGAGCATGTTGGTCCTGTAGGGGGTTGGGTGTCCCATTTTCTACAAGATTGGAAATCTATTACATCAGACCTTTGGGTTTTGAATCTTGTAGAGAATGGGTACACCCTACTCTTCCAAGAGTTTCCACCTCCTTACCCTCCTCGCCAGGGCTGGTGTTCAGAGGACAATTTGCTGCTCCTGCAGCAGAAGGGTCTTGCCTTACTGCAGAAAGGTGCGATAGAGGTGGTTCCGGAGCAGGAAAGAGGTCAGGGATGTTACTCCCGTTATTTCCTGATCCCCAAGAAGGACGGCAGGTTAAGACTGATCCTAGACCTCAGGGTCTTGAATTTTTACCTCAAGCAGGAGAAATTCAAGATGTTGACTCGAGCTCAGGTTCTTCTGGCGCTGCTGGTGTCGATCAATTTACAGGATGCGTATTTTCACATTCCCATCCTGAAGTCGCATCAGAAGTATCTCCGTTTTACGGTAGGGTCTCAGCACTACCATTTTGCGGTCCTCCCGTTCGGCCTTACTTCCGCACCTCGGTCTTCACAAAGGTTGATGGCAGCGGTGCCAGCTCATCTCAGAAGGTCGGGGATTCCCTTTTTCCCCTATCTGGACGACCTGCTGCTCAAAGCAAAGTCACCAGAGATGGTGCTGCATCATCTGCAGGTAACAACACGGCTGTTGTTCGACTTGGGCTTTTCGATAAACGTACCCAAATCTCACCTGTGCCCTCTCAGCTCAGCCTGTTCATAGGGGCAGTACTGGACACTACTGTGTGTCGAGCTTTCCCGCCTCGCAGAGGATTCTCGACATTCAGTAGATGATTCCTTTGTTTCACGATGGAGCGGTTATTCCAGTCCTGAAGGTCCTTCGCCTGCTCGGTCTGTTTGCTTCCTGCATACTGTTGGTCAACCATGCACGCTGGCACATGAGGGCCCTCCAGTGGTGCCTCCGAAGGCAGTGTATCAGCACAATGGAGATCTCAGGGAGATGGTTAGAATCTCCAGAGACACTGCAGCGGAGCTGTCTTGGTGGAGTGTGCAGGGCAACCTGTCTCAAGGGAAGCCTTTTCAACTTCCTCCACCGGTGGCCACGGTGATCACGGATGCCTCTACTCTAGGGTGGGGTGCTCATCTGGGGAATCTGGAGAACAAGGGTCTTTGGTCTCCGGAGGAAAGGTTGCTACACATCAACCTTCTGGAATTGCGGGCAATAAGTTTGGCTCTCAAGGCCTTCCTTCCCTCCCTTCGCGGTCAGTCGGTTCAAGTCCTGACTGACCACACTACCGCGATGTGGTACATAAACAAACAGGGAGGTGTAGGGTCGTATCGTCTCTGCAGAGAGGCTCTGCGTCTCTGGTCCTGGGCTCAGGGCCATCAGATTTGTGTAATTGCAAATCATCTGGCCGGGGTGCTAAATATGCGTGCGGACAGTCTCAGTCGGCGATACTCGTTCGATCACGAGTGGCGGCTTCATGCGGAGGTGGTCCATCACATCTTCGGGATGTGGGGGTTTCCTCGGTTTGACCTTTTTGCCACTCAAGAGAACGTGCACTGCATCGTCATTCTGCAGTCTTCAGTATCCGATGCGGCGAGCGTTGGACGAGTTTCAATTGTATTGGGGCTCAAAACTCCTTTACACAGACCTTCACCTCTCATCGCACCCTCCACTCCGTCTCCCTCTCAGACCTCCAGTCGCAGGGCAGGTTTTACACCCCCACCTCCAGAGCCTGCACCTTCATGCCTGGAGATTGAACGGGGCAATCTGAGTTCTTTCTCTCTCCCACCGGATGTGGTGGATGTTATTTTATCATCCAGGAAACACTCCACCAAATCTATTTATTCTCCAGTATTGTATCTTTTATAGATTCACATGCTTGAATCTTCCCCGTCGTCATGGTGGGAGTCCCACGGTAACAGTAAAATAGCAGTGTTAAAGCTTAACATTGAAAAGCCCATAAGAATTCCTTAACTTTAGTAACCAATAACCATTGTTATAAAACATCCAAACTCCAGCCATTCAGAGCTCCGACCATAGAATCTCCTTCCCCTGCAGGGCCACCATACCCTCAGATTTCCGACCACACGTCGTGTGCTAGAGAGTCTCCCTGAGCTCTGCTCAGTCACACTGTTTCTACTGTTGCCCTTTTGAACTCCAGCTAAAGGATTATCTCTGCGTTCATTTTTCTACTGAGGTACCGGTCAGGAGTGTGAGTACCCATTTTTTCTTCATTATGTCAGAGTCTGAAAAAGGGTTGTTTAGCCCCTGTAAGACTTGTGGAAAGTCCAGACTTTATTCTGAGGACCCACATAAAGAATGCCTCTACTGTCTTTACCCAGAGCATAAGCCCAGAGAATGCAAGTACTGTCGTACTTTTTCCTCAAAAACCCTTAAGGACCGTGAGGATAGGCTGCTTCTCTGGCTGCAAAGGAAGAAAGCAGCAAAGGACTCTGATTCTGAGGCTGAGAAGCCCCATACCTCCTCCAAGAAGAGAAAAGAAGAAGGATTTTCTTCATCTCTTAAAGATCCCAAAAAGTCCAGGTCTCATAGTAAGGAGAGAGTTGAGGAGAAAGGAGGTAAAAAAAAAACAGTCTAGTTCTTCCTCATCACGTCAGAGGTCAGGTTCTGCCCCTCCGTCAACGCCTCTATCTCCTTCCAGAGATTCTTCAAGTGACAGAAAACGCCCGTCGACGGGCCCGTCATTGAAGAAATCACCGTCTACGACCTCCGGCTCTGCTCCTGTGGGCGTTACATCGACGGTTTCGTCAGCGACACCTACTACGTCGACGGTCAAGATGACGGCGGCGGCCGCGTCGATGACAGAGGTGATGGTATCACCGTTGTCGACCGTGGTTAGGCCATCTCCGTTGACGAGAGTTTCACCGTCGTCAGCTCAGCAAGTTCGTTCACCGTCGACCGCTATCCTTCAGTCGACGACCTTGTCGACGACCCCGTCGACGAGGGTGAAGATTGGTCTGCTTCTGAAACCGGCGCCTTCCTTGATGCAGGATTTTTCAAAGGTTTCTCCTCTGCCTTCTGCCCGCCTTCTAGATTTTCAGGAGTCTGAAGATGATGGACCCTTCGGTCCTGCTTACAGTCCTTCGCAACTCCAAGTTGAGTGCCTGGACTTAGAGGATGAAGAGATGATGGAGGATCCATCCACTTATCTGGAAAGAGACTATTCTTTTTCGGATATGGAACGTCCCGCTTCTCATCGTTTGGATGCTTTCCAAGAACACTATCCGTATGAGGAGCAGGAAGATCAAACTCAAGAACCCTTCATTAACGTCCCCATTTCATTGGTGTCTGACCTCCGGCTAATGCTCAAAGACTATTATAAAAGATTTACAGAAGCGAATTCTGCTCCTCCTCCACCTCCCTCTCAGGAAGTCACCACTCCAGCATTGCTGGTACTACCTCCGCTGCAGAAGAGCAGCAATGTATCAACTCCTGCTCAGGTTCCTGCGCAAAGTCAAGATGATGATGACCAGCAGTTGGAGGAAGGGTAATTACGTTTGGACTAGGATATCCACGACGAGCGGGATGACTATGCGATCCCCACTTCTCCTTCTCCACCCTCAGCTGACTCTCTGCCCGTAGATATCGGCGGGTTTCACGATCTGCTAGAGCGCGCTTCCAGGCGCTTTGACCTTTCCATGCTCGTTAAACAAACCAAGTGTTTTTTGTATGATTTTACCCCTACTATACAACGCTCCTCTTGTTACATCCCCATTGTGGACTTCTTGTGGCAAGAAGGCTTGAAATTAATGAAAACGCCAGCTTCTATTACCGCTGTAGTACCGAAGTTGGACAAGAAGTACAAGCCACCTGAAGACTCTCCCGCGTGCCTGATCGGGCATACTCGACCTGATTCGGTCATTATGCAGGCAGCTCAAAGGAGGTCGCAGAACCCTTCCTCTCCGTGTTCAGCTCTCCCTGACAAGGAAGGGCACCTTTTGGATAACATCGGCAAAAGGTTCTCCGCTTTGTCAGCCACTGCCATCAGAGCCTCCAACGCCTTAGCTATCCTTGGGAGGTATGACCGCCAGATGTGGTCCGACATCTCGGCTTTGCTGGAATCCCTTCCAGAAGATAGGAAGAAGGAGGCACGTAAGGTGCTGTCGGAAGGTGAAAAGGCTTCTTCGGAAATGATTGACGTGGCCATGGACATTTCGTCAACGGCCTTCAGACAGATTGCAGGAGCAGAGGTACTGAGACGGCAAGGGTGGCTGAAGGCTACTGCTTTTCGACCGGAGGTTCAGGCAAAGATCCTAGACATACCATTCGATGGTGAATTGTTGTTTGGGAAGCATGTGGATGAAGCTTTGCAATCAATTAAAAAGGATACGGAGACCGCTAAATCTTTGGAAAACCTTCAGCAAAAACGATTTTCTTCTTTCCGGGGCAGAGGCAGAGGTCAATATCTCTCTTGCCCTCAGCTTCAACAGCGTTTCCAGCCCTATCACCAACAGGGTTTTCGTACACAGTACTCTTCTCAGCCCTTTCGGCAAACCTCAACATCGATCTACTCTAGACCAGCAGCACGTCAACGCCAACCATCGGGAGGTAGGGCTCACGACTCTAACAAGAGACAATGAGGTTCCACAGGCCCCTGCTACCGCAGTCCCACTCTAATTCGGGTTCATTTGCTCCAAATTCTTCAAACAATGGAAACTTACATCTTCCGACAAGTGGGTGTTAGACGTATTTCTCCACGGTCAAACCCTGGAATTTGTTCAACAGCCTCCGAACATGCCTCCACGAAGAACTTCTCATCGCCATCTCCGTATTCTCTAGAAGGAGGTTCGGTTGCTCTTAACCAAGCAGGCAATCGAAGAAGTGCCGCCCGATCAACACAATCGGGGGTTCTATTCCCACTTCTTTTTGATAAAAAGAAAGACTGGAAAATGGAGGCAAATAATGGACTTAAGATCACTGAACAAGTTCATCAAATCCCAACCTTTCAGAATGTTATTGCTCCAGGAAATTCTGCTTCTAATGGATACAGGAGACTATATGTCTTCACTGGATCTTCTGGACGCTTATTTTCACGTTCCCATTCACCCAAAACATCGTCAATTTCTGAGGTTCGAGGTGGCAAGGTGCCATTACCAATTTCGAGTACTTCCTTTCGGGCTGAAATCGGCTCTAAGAGGCTTCACCAAGTGCTTGGCTCCGGTGGTGGCCTTTCTACGGCGAACCGGTCATCAGGTATTCCCTTATCTAGACGACTGGCTGGTCAATGCCCCATCGCTTCAAGCCGCCAAGAGATCGAAGGACGCCTGTGTCAAACTCTTTCGCTCCCTGGGACTCAGAATCAACTGGGAGAAGCCCTCCAGGGATCCCTCCAGGTCAATAGTGTTTCTAGGAGCAACTCTGGACACTACACTCTCGAAAGGCTTTCCCACTAAAGAAAGAATCCTACGACTGCAAAGGACAGTGAGGGGTCTGTCCGCAAAAAGGTTTGTTTCAGTAAGGACATACAAGTCAATAGTAGGGATGATGTCATCCTGTATCCCGCTGATTCCAAATTGCCGCTTAAGGATGAGACCTCTCCAGAAGGAGGTCGACGCTCAATGGAGGCAATCTCAAATCTCATTCGAGGACGTCATATCAATCACTTCGAGGATGGTCTCAGCAGTGTCTTGGTGGACGGTCAAAGACAATCTTTCACAAGGTCTCTCTTTCCTCATGAAGAAACTAAGGTTGGTCATGACATCAGATGCTTCCATGGACGGATGGGGGGCTCACCTGCAAGGATTGCAGGTCCACGGAAAATGGCCTGTTCAGGAAGCTCAGTGTCACATAAATTTCATGCAAATCAAAGCGGTCTTTCTGGGTCTTCAAGCATTCCTGCCAAAAAATCAGGAGATCATCGATCCTGATCCGTACGGACAACACCACCACCATGTTTTATCTGTTAAAGCAGGGAGGGACAAGATCTCAGACCCTCTCAATCCTGGCTCAACAGATTTGGGAATAGCTGATTGCCAACAAGATATCAATTCAGGTTCAGTATGTGCCAGGAGTCTAGAACGATTTGGCAGATTCACTCAGCAGAGACACAAGGCAGTGTCATGAGTGGGAACTAGACAATGAGCAGTTGCAAAAGGGTTTTCACTGCTGGGGATTTCCAACCCTAGATCTATTTGCTACATCTCTCAACAAAAAATGCAGATCCTTCGCCAGCAGGTTCCCTCAACCAGGCTCTCTGGGAAATGCCTTCCACTTCTCATGGGAGGGAGCGTTCGCCTATGCATTCCCTCCGTTTCCTCTCATTCCAAAAGTTCTCAAAAAGATCAAACGGGAACCTTGCCGTGTCATTCTAATAGCCCCGGCGTGGGTGCGACAATACTGGGCACTCCATTCTCTGGACATTAAAAGATGTCTGCAATTTTACTTGCAAAAGACTCAACCTTTTTGAAAGTCTACTCAGTTACTTGTTGCCTTTTTCTGCCCCTAGGAAGGGTCGGGCTTTGACACGGGCGTCTATCGCTCGTTGGGTCTCATCAGTTATTCTCTTTTGTCACGAGAGGGCTGGCCGTCCTCTAGTTGCCAAAGCCACAGCACACTAAACACGTAAGGTGGCAGCTTCCTCCGCCCTGTTCGCTGGAGTGTCCTTGCCTGATATCTGCAGGGCAGCGACGTGGGCGAAAGTCCATACCTTCACAAAGCATTACTGCTTGGATGCCTGGCAGAAGGTGGATGTGGCAGTTGGTCAAGCTACTTTGAGGCGTTTATTCGCATAAGGTATGACGTTTAAGCCTGTTCCCTACTATACATGTTTACTGTTTGTTTTGATAAAGTTTTTCAGATATTCGTGAATATTTTCCATTTTTGCATATATATGTCTTTTAGCATCCATATGCATTATTGTGAGTTCATGTTAAATGATTCGTTTTTTGGGTCGCATGGTGGGATGGTTCACCTTCCCGCTGCCTTCGGCCCTTTGTTTTTGTAAGTACTGCTTGCTATTCTGATTCAAACATGTGAATCTATAAAAGATACAATACTGGAGAAAAAACAAGTTACTTACCTGAACACTGTGGTTCTCCAGTATTGATATCTTTTATAGATTCACATGCGACCCTCCATTCTCCCCTCTTCAGGTTCACCTTCCATACCTCTTCATTACCTATGGCACTCGTGCTCGAAATCTGAGGGTATGGTGGCCCTGCAGGGGAAGGAGATTCTATGGTCTAAGCTCTGATTGGCTGGAGTTTGGATGTTTTATAACAATGGTTATTGGTTACTAAAGTTAAGGAATTCTTATGGGCTTTTCAATGTTAAGCTTTAATACTGCTATTTTACTGTTGCCATGGGACTCCCACCATGACGACAGGGAAGATTCAAGCATGTGAATCTATAAAAGATATCAATACTGGAGAACCACAGTGTACAGGTAAGTAACTTGTTTTTTCCTCTAGATGGTCCAAGTTTGTGAAGTGGTGTGGAGAGAGATCAATTGATCCTTTGAAGGCCCATTTATCTGATGTACTTGGTTTTTCACTTTCCTTGGTCCAGCAAGGTTGTGCTGTGGCTACGGTTAAGTGTTACTTGTCGGCTTTCCTTTGTTTACCGGAGCAGCCGTCTTTATTTAAGTCCCCCATTGTCATGAGGTTCATTAACGGCCTCGCCAATAGGTTCCCTCCCACTCCCTTTATTATGCCTCAGTGGGATTTGAATTTAGTACTTACATTTCTGATGGGGTCTCCTTTTGAGCCTCTTCATAGTTGCCCTTTGAGGCTTCTTACTTTTAAGACAGTTTTTCTGATTGCTGTTACCTCCGCTAGGAGGGTAAGTGAGCTTCAGGCTCTTCGTTTTAAACCCCCTTTTTTAGGTCTCGCCTGAGCCAGCACATGCGCTGCTCTGGCGAGACATTTAGTGAGTGGGCTTTAAAAAGCCGACCACAGCTTTTTGTGTGGCCTAGAGCGTGCGGTTACGCGCACAGTAACGCGCATTCCTCGCATCGCTCGATCAGGCGCCATCTGGCTTTCCTCTCGCTTGCTCTCCCAAGCGCGCGCTTCAACGCTCCTCCCCCACCACAGAGCGCGTCTCGCGGCCGCGCGTCTTGTTTTCCTTTTCGCACTCGCCAGCCTAATGCTTGTTCTGAAGGAAGCGGATAAGAAGTCCCTTCCTGATAGCATTGTGTCCCATGAGCATGTATTGTCTCGGGGGGGGGGGAGAAAGCACTGTACTTTTATTCATCTGTTTATTTTACGATATAGCGGCACTTGGTAAAGTCTAACACCTCGGAATCTGCCCAGTCACCGCTATGCATGACTGTTGTCCAGTGTTTACGTCCGCGCGCTAATTTCATTTTACACCTCCCTGAAACGGCTTCTCCGGAATTAGTCTGAATTTCTTCGTTGACCTGTTGCTTGCTTGACAACCTAGTTACTTTGCAACGGATTACTCCATACGTAAACCATATACAATCTACAGGGTAATTAATACCACTGGTTAATCTGGACATGCCGTCTCCTGATATTACTCAATATCCATAAATATGTGGAAGTTGGTTTACTATTAAGCTAAAATTCATATTCATTTAAAGTAGTGCATGCGTGTGTTTTATCAAGGTGCATGTTAGAATGCAGTGTTTGATTAGAGCTTCCACACTTGATTAGAGCTTCCACACTTGTAACAGAGACAAAGCTCTGTAAAATGTCTAGCACTGCCAAACTCATCCCATCCGATAAACCCGTAATCCGGCCCGATGTTACGGTGGCACGATATCTCATAATCGATATTCCGTACAACCTAAATCAGGATGCTGCGCCCTTCGTGCAAGTTGCTTTTTTTTTTTTTACAGTGGGCTCGCAGTGTTGCCCAAGGCTATGTTTTTTTCATAGCTTCACAACTTGACCGAGTTAATGCAGATATGAGAAACATGTGTCCAGCCAAATGGGAACATCTGGAAAATATTGTTAAATGCCTAATTAAGTATGTCAATGACAAACTGCTGTAACAGGAAGTATTTAGGAAAAGCACATAATTGAGCTCTAATTCCATAGAACTCGTGTCCCATAGTCTCGCTGTACTTTTAAAAGCCTTGAGGGATTTGTTACAGAGCAATCACTTTGAGCAGCTCGGGGATCATGTGGCACATATTTGTTTTGTCGCATGAATGGTGCAGAAATCAGCTTCCTGCTGTAAGGACGTGAAACATCCGTCATTCACAGCCACATATCACTTCCTGGCTCTGCTCACGATGGGGCTATCATCTGTCACTAATGTCCAAAAGGGAGGTGCCAAAACGAATCGCTCTATCATTGATCATCCAGTTTCTCTGAGGGACAGTCTTTGTAGCTCTGCAGTTGGTTATTGCATGTATGTGGGTGGCACCCAGCTATCCTTCAAAACGCAGACAATGATAGAAGTTGCTTAGGTTTCACAGACTCCCACCTACACATCCATAGGTCAGTGAATACCAGCTGGCTCGGCCTTTTTTTTTTTTTTTTTTTTTTTAAAGTTTGTTAGCTCCAGGATACCCTCCTAGGTGAGTTGTTCCCTCTACAAATACTCATAATAACATAAAGCGACAAAGACCATTGTTCAACTGTTAGTTCTTCTTTACCTCAGACCTCTCTGGTCACATACCACACCAGCCCTGGCTCCGCTCTGATCTCACTGTGCCCAAGCTTCTGCTTTTCAACTGTCACCCGACCAGAGACGTCAACCTGCACTCTATGCCTCAGACCAGTCCTGCCGCCGACATGGCCTTTGACAACCTAAGGCTTCTGCAGAGGATACTCTTTTCTCCTGGTGCTCCACATGATGGATAGTTTGATTTTAGCAGTTTCCAGGTCAATGCACAGTTTACAAATCCTACCCAAACTACAACACGTGTAGAGCTGCGCAGCCTTCTTTAGCCATGGATAATTTAAAAAAAACAAGCATTGGCAAAGCCAATAGGTCTCGCCTTTGGGACCTTATAAGTGTTTAGACATGCAACAGTTGATGTTGTTGCACCAAGGATATTGTGCTGCATAACTAAACACTTATAAGGTCCCAAAGGCGAGATCTATTGGCTATGCCAATGCTTGTTTAACCATTCATGCAGATAAGATGGTTCTCAGGACCAGGGCTGCTTTCTTGCCTAAGGTGGTTACTCCTTTCCATCTTGGACAGTCTATTACCTTACCTACCTTCTATCCTCCCCCTCACCCTTCCAAGGAGGAGGAGAGACTTCACCGCCTGGACCCTAGAAGGGCAGTCAGCTTCCATCTGGACAGAACTAAGGACTTCAGGCTTGACAACCAGCTCTTCGTTGGTTATGTGGGAAGAATGAAGGGCAAAGCTGTCCACAAACGAACACTCTCCAGGTGGATCATCTTGTGCATCAAGATCTGCTACGCCTTGGCCAAGAAGGAGCCGCCTGAAGGTATTAGAGCTCATTCCACCAGAGCAAAGTCATCTTCTCTTGCTTTGGCTAGAGGTGTCACTGTTGTAGACATCTGCAAGGCGGCAACTTGGGCCTCCCTCCACACTTTCTCGAAGCATTACTGCTTAGATTCGAAGGTCAGGAGGGATGGCCATTTTACACGTTCTGTGCTGCAGGATTTTTGGTATAGGTAGGTGGACGCCCTCCGCCGGGAGAGGAACAGCTTGGGGATTCAATTCAAAAGGTGAGGAATCCACAGGCAGATGTATCCATCAGAAGAACAAGTTACTTACCTTCAGTAACGCTTTTTCTGGTGAATACAGTATCTGCCTATGGATTCCTCACTGCCCCACCCGCCTCCCCGTTGTCCACCTGCGTATACCGGAAAAAAAGTTCTTATTGTTTGACATTGTTGTTTTTCATATGTCATTTGCTTGCCATACAGTTTGTTCTTAGGAAATGTTTTGATTTTTAGCTTTTCCTCTTTACCTATATACTGTATGTATTTGTGTATATATATTTTGTATACTGTGTATACTTGTATTATGTTGTCGGTCCGCCCGTTCACCTCGAGGGCATGGAAAATTGGGTGGAACGGACGTCAGCACGCCGACGAGGTCTTCTTATGGCTCCAATGACATCACGCTGAGTTGCATGCGGAGCCGTTCCATTGTGACCCCCATGTTGACGTGGGAGTAATGGAAAAAGAGTTTCTGTGGAATACTGGCGTAGGGGTAATTCAAAAGGTGAGGAATCCACAGGCAGATAATGTATCCACCAGAAAAAGCGTTATGGAAGCTAAGTAACTTGTTCTTTTGGATCCTTCCTCACATTAAAAGATAATAGTGTAGTGAAACATCCCTCATTTTTCTTGCTCCCAAAATTTGGAAATATCTACTGCTTTGAATTGATCCTCTTGCATTCAAGAAAGCTATTAAAACGTGGCTTTTCTCCTCTTCAATCACGTTGTGCTCATATGTACCATGTGTAATTTGATAAGCACTGCAATACCTCTGCAAGGTCACTACTGTGCTATATTAAGTTATATCATTCATTCAATTGGGAGCTAGCCTACCTGAATCTCAAATCAAGGAGAAATGTGAACTAGCAGTAAATATGGACCTATTGATGAATAAACTAAATGTCATGCATGACTTTGCTCTGAGAACTAAAGCCAGCACTGACCTAATGCAGGTGGAACTAACTGGAATGTGGTGATACTTCAAAGACCTTACTGTAGGAGTAACCGAAGACTGAAATCTTCAGCTCAGAAAAATGCAGACTGCAACAGACTCCAAATGCTGGGCCCTGCAAAAAGGGGTTGTCTTATTGCTGTTGCTATTCGAAAGGGCTTCCTGTCCACGAGGAAAAGACTAAAATACATGCATATTCAATTCTCTTTTGCTTGTCCATCATGTATACCTTTTATGCCAATTGTGAAGAATATTGCTTTTATAACGCATACGGCCTGCGTACATTCCTGAATAAGATCTTTGACTCCGATATGGACACTTCAAGGTTTGCTTTTTGATAATGTATATGTTGGGCGTGATGTTTTCACTCATCATTGCCTAACTCAAAAGTTGAGCCAACAATGTAAGTTTCTATATACTCTTGTTCATGTTTTTAGACATTTGAAGAAAAAGTGATCCGTAACATAGTTTCTGAAAATGAGAAGTCCATTAATTTCCATCTATTTCCTGATCCTAGAAGCTTTCTAAATCTATTTATCTCCTTATGACAAGGTGATGTTGAGATGATTTCTCTAAAAGCACAGCCTGGCACAAATATAACCCGGGACACCAGTTTTGGAGGTTCCCAGCTCATAGATGTATTTTTTAACTTAATGTATTTGTTAGTTACCTGTTGGAGTTCTTAAACTTACTGTTCTTGTTAAACACCAAAGATTTAGACCACTCAATCAAAAGGTGAAAATTAATAGAAGACTGCGCTGGACCTTAGGGTGATGTGATCTCTCTATAGGAGGGCAAGATTGGGGTGAGGGAAGCTATTAATGGGTAGATGAAATCACTTGGGGGTACTAACACATACCTAAGAAAGCCAAGGTTGCTGTTATATCAAAAGAGATGGCTGACTAGGGCAAATGGCTCACAGTACTCTTAAAAAAAAATAAAAAAAATATGGATCAGCCATTTTTGACCATTAACATGTGTGCCCCTACACCTGAAGACCCTAACCTATGGAAGAGACTCACTAAGGCTGTAGATCTGAGGTTCTCTGATGCAAAGGTCTTAACGGGTGGGGACTTCAGTCTCTCTGTAGGGATTTTAGTTAAACAGTTGTACTGTAAATTTTGCCTGACCAACACTCATAACTACATGACACAACTGTGTAAAACATACCAACTTATGGACGCGTGGCACATACAACACCCTTCTGATAGTGGAGTTCATCCTTTTATTGTACCCACACCAAAGTTAATCTAGGTTTACATCCTCATTGATAAATCCCACATTTCTTTTGTAGACATAACATTTGTCAAATCTACATCAGTCTCTGATCATCTGACATACATAATTACAAGATCAGATAATGCTACTAAATCTTTGAGAAAAATATGAAACATGTCACTTTTTAGAAATCCCATTTTCTGAAAATGGGGGTACCCAATCTTCCACAAAGATCTTCTGGAATGCTCTAAAGACCACCTAATAAAAGCAATAGGAGTTGAAGAGCCCTATGGCCTTATTTCAAGTATGGTGGATGAGGTGCTTTGTCACACCATATTGCCAGTGCATTATAGCCTATTAGAGTTGTAATATGGTGGATGGGATATCCACCAGTTTTTAACGGAGTATCCCATCCACCAGTCTCGAAATACAGAACGTGGATTAAAGCAAAAAACAAACTGAATGTGTCAGCTATAAAAGATATAGATAATGTCTTCTGCAATATCATTAGTTTTGGTGTGAACTTTATTGTGTTTATCTTTACGCTTCATCTTACTCCCCATCGTGAACCAGTTGATATGGAAAAAATGCACAATGTAAAAGTTGGATCTCCCAGTGGTCTCTGAAATACATAAAAAGGCTTGAAAAACCTATAGAAAAAATAGGAAATACTTACAGCTATTAAATCCTAAAGGGTGGGCATATCATCAGCCCCTTTTTACACTATATGCAAAGAGGAGACCGTAAACTCCCTCGTTTGCTTATTCAGATATATGGTCAAGTCGGGGAAATTTCAAAGCACAACCATGAAAGTCACTATGTTGATCCCTTAAGATGGGAAAGATCCAATCCTCAAGAAAACAATATACACATATATTATATTAATATACACATATATTATATTAATATACATGGTAAAATATGTGCCAAAATCCTTTTGACTAGATTAGAACCATTATTCCAGCAACCAATTCACCTAACTCAGACAAGCTTCATGAAAGGAAGACTTTCTACAGCTAACATCTGACTTTTCTGCTATGGTATTGAAAAAATGAACTAAAAAATTCAGAAACAACAGCGATAGCCTTAGACACACAAAAGGCGCTTTATAAAGTTGCTTGGCCTTTTCTACAAGCTTGTTTATATAAATTTGGTTTTAGAGAACAGTTTTTCTGCATGATGATGAGCCTTTATGCTGCACCAACCGCTATTGACCGAATGAATTGTGTGCTGTTTAGCACCTCAAGTTTAGGACGGGATACGAGGCAAGGATGCCCATTGTCTCCCTGTTTTTTTTTTATTTTGGCTGTTGATCATTTGCTAGCAAGTGTTAGGAAAGATAGCAGACAAGTTGGTGTTGACTTAGAAAATCCTACGTATAAATTTGCTGCCTATGCAGAAGACATTCTAATCTTTATCACTAAAACTGATACAGGTATTGTGGCCCTACTGGATAACACAAACAGACATGCAGCAGTTTCAGGATACACCTTAAATATAGACAAGACAGAAGTACGTCCAGCGCTCCATTAATGTTACCTGCACTTCTGAAAGTACTAAGATGATGTGGGCTTACCTGGCAGTGAAAGTATATAAAGTATTTAGGAATTTGGTTTAGCAGTTACATTGATTGGACCCTCCATGACTGAGGTTTTTTTTTTTTTATTTATTTATATCTGGTCTTCTTGGCATGCTTTCAATCAGCCAACTTATTCAAGAGACATGACCAGACAATTTTTTACCTCTTTGCAAATCCAAAAGGGTCAGAATTTACATAAAGAAGTAACATGCACAAAACAAAATCTTGAAATTAGATTCTAAACTTGATACTAAGATCATCTTTTTTTTAATATTTCTTTTTATTGAGGACCACTTACACTTGACAATCATATTACAGACATAGGCATCAAGGAGTACTTTTACACCAAAACATTGATTGTTGACCATATCTAGCATTTGTTCATTAGGGAATATTGTGCCCGCCCGACCTTACTCATGTTGTCCCGGATTCGAGTCGTGTTCCACCTTCGGGGGCTCACATAGTCCCCCCCTGTAATCATTCCACTTCCCCCATATCTGTGACCACTTTTTGGGACACCCTCTAGATTCGTATATTGTGCGTTCCATCAACATGCACCAGTCCATATCTTTTCCCCACTCTCCCACTAAGATCATCTTTAATGTTGTAAGGAACAATAAACACATCAAAAGTCAAGGCAATCTGATCAGACACATCAAGTGGATAGAGAAAGGTATATTGTTGGTACAAGATTGGGGTCTACTAAAGTTACTCTGGTTAAATGCAGAGATTAAGGCCTTATTCGGACTAGGTAACCTGTAATTTTCTAACTTTTGAACGTAAAGGTGGCTTGGCCAAAATTGGGATATTTATCTAAGTTAGAACTTCCAGCGGTTCTGAGAAGTTTCAAGAGGGGGATCATAAGGTTTCTACAATCTGTAATTTGCTTTCTTCTAGTCAGACTAAATTGAATCTAAAAATACCAAGCATATGGTAAAAACAGACTAACCCACTAGGCCCACAGCTCACTAAAAATGGTCAAAATATTGGTTCACCATTTCAAACTAAAATAAATCTACATGGAGACAAATTGTGCTTCTTTGCTTTTTATAGATCATTCTGGATGTGTGTTAGAAGGTGGTTCTGAGCCGCCCGTATTTTTTTGCTTTTTGAACACCTAATTTTTGAGCTTTTACTGTGGGAGAGCCTCATAAACTGGGACTCGCCCACAGTGAACTCATGATGGAACAGACTGCATGTGGGTTTCACCGGTGTCCGCCTTGTGAGAGAAGGCCGCTGCGCTGCAGCCAGGGTAAGGGACACCGGACTGGTTACATGTAGACCCATGTGCACCCGTGTAAGGGCTGCGCGGGGAGATTCCTGTCATGCGCAGCCCAGGAGCAGGTACAGATAGAATGGTTTGGCAAGAATTTTGCAGAGTTGGGTGGTGACATGGAATAGGCTTTATAGTGTGAGGAGACAGATGTATGGGAAAGTCAGGGTGCTTTACTGTTACACTGTAGGAACACTCCATTACTCTCCTATAAAGACAGGGACCACATGGGGTAGTTTCACTTCCCTAGGGCCTACAAATTCCAGACATGCACCAAAGTACACTGTAAGTTGTGTAAAAAGAAGTATTCTGCGGAGTCCAAAGCCATATCTGTACTGCTTATGGGTCATCCAGAAATGTCATATTCCTCTAACTTAGCTCATAACCAGAGCCTGGCGGGTGTGACTCTGCCAGGCTGGATTAATTACCTTCCTCCCCAAGCTGTAGCATCAGAGGCCTAGCCCTTCACTGCAAGCATTCCAAGGGCGAAGGTCTTTTCTCCAGGAGGGACAGATGGGGTTGAAACTGCAGGTTATCCATCAGCAGCTGTCACCCGGTGCCGGGCACCAGGCCTGCTCCGGGCCGGGCCTTGAAGTCGGCAAGGGGGGAAGAGGGCATTTCAGAGACCATGTGGCATGAGACCCCTGGACGACGCCATCTTGAAGTATCCCAGAGGCCTGTGCAGGAAGGAGGGAGCAGGGGCAGAGAGGTGATGTGTCGCTGCACGATAGGGCAGAAGTGCCTTCCTGCCAGCCCCCTCCAATTTCTTTTAAAAGATTTGGCACAGGAAGAGGAACTCTCTCTGGGGTGTGATCTTGCTGAGGAAGACTAGTGCTGAAGCCTGGCACCATGGGCAGTTGGAAGGAGGAACCCCCTGACTGTCCCAGGACTCTGGACTGCGCCCTTGAGGGAGTCCAGGGCCAGTGAGGAGAAGCCTGGGCCTCTGCGCAAGGAGAAGAGAGGCCCAGAAGGAGAGCCAGGTGAAAGGCTAGCGCAGGGAGCCAGTGAAGACCGCTCCTTGCCAAGCCCCCCTCCTGGAGGCCAGGAGGGTGGTGAAGAGTGCTCCAGGTGGCTAGGGATGGCCACCAGGAGCAAGAAGAAGTCATGATAGTCAAAATCGGCCGCACAGGGCCGAGATATGCCCCCCAGAAGGTAGGCAACCTTTGTTGCAACCGACGAAGCGCGTGGGGCTCCGCCGCCGGTCTTGGATGTGCCCCCGGGGTGGGTCAGGTCCCGGGGGCTGCCCCCAGAAGAAGAGGAGGCCGGGGAGCGCCGTTGCGCCCCCGGGAAGGTGCCTACGGGGCCCAGGCTTCCCCTGGGCCCCACGAAGAAAAGTGGGGAGCGCCGTCGCGCTCCCCGTGAATGTGCCCCCAGGGGGTGCCAGGAGTCTACCCTGGCCCCCGATGAAGAAAAGCCGGGGAGTGCCGTCTCGCTCCCCGCGAAGGAATTCCAGGGGCCCGGGACCCCCAACTCCAAGCCCCGCCGACGACAAAGTCGGGGAGCGCTGTCGCGCCCGCCGTGAAGAGGAAAAGTCGGGGAGCGCCGTCATGCTCCCTGCGAAGGAATTCCAGGGACCCCCCAATTCCGGGCCCCGGTGTCAGCGGAAAGGAGGGGGGAGTGCCGTCGCACTCCCCTGAGGCCCCGCCGGACCAGCGGCAGCCTCCGTGTCTGCCCGCAGGCAGATCAGAATGGAAGCGCCGGCTCCCACGGCAGCACGCGAGGGTGCTGGCAAGTCGGGGAGCCAGCGAGAGCAGCCGGGGGTGGGCTCCCTGAGCTGCTCTCCAACTCACCGGTGTGCACGGGATCCCGGGTGGGACTGGGCCTCCAACGAAGGGCAGATGCGGCGTGAGGCCGCCAATAACGGCAGCGTGGCTCTCCCCAGAGCAGCGGGAGAGCCGCTGCTCTAATATGCACATGCTGAGCACGAAGCGCCCCATAATACCTCACAAGACATGGGGAATGCTGCTTGTTTTGGGCGCGAGGTGGCCCCCGGAGGAGGGGGTCACCCCCATTTGTTGGAAAAGGTGTAGGGGGATCTGCAGGAGCAACGCAGACTCCCCCAGCACGAAAATGCGAAGTCCCCACCGTCAGTCTCTGGGGGACTTAAAGGAAAGAACCCCTCAAGGGTTATTCATGATTTCTGAATCCTACCTCATGCTGGAACTTTTGTTCTACAGCCAGGAGCTGAAGCTTAGGGCTGCACTGAAGTGTGCAAGGTTAAACATGCATTGTCACCGAGGTGATACCCCCTAGAGGTGGAAAGGTGTAATTGCACAGGTGGTGCATTTACGAATGGTGTTGCTTTTGGGGACTAGAAGTCGCAAGTGATTTCTGAAATGATAAGCGAAGTGGGGTTATGTTGCTAGGCATTCCTGCTAGGGTACAAAAGAAGGTTATGCTGTTCCTCAGGAGTACAAGTCAGAATGAAGGGAAACTAGACCAACACGACCGGAAAGGTTCAAAGTTGGGAATCCAAATATTGGATTATAATGCCCTCACACACCCAGGTGGGTGTCATGCTTCATCATTGGGCTGCTCCTCGTCGGGTCGGCGGTGCAATACCCGACGGGCTCCCTATAGTAGGGGCACTTTAGCGGAGATCTTTTTCCAACAGCCGTATGGTGAAGTGGGGGTGAGGGGCCAGAAATGTGTAGATGTATAGGTTTAGGAGTGAATCTAAAATAGGGTTGGGAGTACCAGCGACAGCAAATTTTAATCAATAGGTCTCGTACCCGAAGTAAAAACAAGCAATAAGGCGCTCCACTAAGCTTATGTCCTAGATTGAGCGTACTTATTGGTGAAAGGTGAACATGTTTCTCGCTCAATGTATAATCTACAGGCGATTCGTCAGGACCAAAACAGTGAAGACTATCTACAACTTAGAATTGGTGACGTGGATGCATACTCACATCAACCAAGCAACTACCTATTAGTGTACCTGTCAGTACTGGAACTACCTGTAAGGGGAGAAAAATATGACGTCGGTTACATCAGTATGGTACACGTGTCTATAAATTCTCCTTTCCCTTGTGAAGCTGACTCTGAATGTTAAGCGGTGAACAATAGATGCCAATGCATTAAAAAACAATTAAAAACAGTGCCACACGGTGAGTGCACAAGGTGAACTAGTGTGAACTACAGCCCTTGTGGAACATGTACAAAGCAGCAGACATAATCTCTGGGGACTCACCCAATGTTGTGGACTAACCAGGCATCAGCAGTACCCGGTAGGTTGTACACGAGGAGTTCCTCATGTACTGGAGCGATTCAGTAGGGAGACAATAGAGGGTGCCAATATTAGTCACATCATGTTATTCAATGTTATTGTAGTGATGACCCAAACTACCGGTCTCACTCACAAATTCATCATCCGTCCTACACATACGCAAAAAATAGATTTTTACTCATAATCCATATTGCATGATCTTCCTAAACAAAACCACCTCCCCACGGTGCGGTGGTAAATTTTGTCTGCCATGTGACGTGTGGCCAAGCGGTGTACTACCTGCACATCTCATGAATGCCCCCCGTTTATGTCATGAAGTTCCAGGGGGGAAGGTTTTTTTGTTTTCCTATGGTAGCACGCGTAAAAGGATGTTTCATGACTGAAGATTAACCATGCAAACACCTGCGCGCCAATGTTCCTGAGCCTGCCGGCCATAATCGTGGTGATGCGCTTTGGTTATCGGCATGTTTGTAATTCAGGTAAAGCTATTCACGCTAATGATTCATTGTCCTCGGTCGAGACAAGTCTGAGTGTCCCAGCCCCTGGGGGTAAAAAACATACAGGCGCCTGCGCGCCAATGTTCCTGAGACTGCCGGCCAGTATCGGAATAATGCGCATCGGTCATGGCATGTTTATGAATCAGGTAAGGCTATTCATGTTAATGATTCCTTGTTTCTCGATAGGGACAAGTCAAAGTATCCCAGCCACAGGGGTGAAAACCATGCAGGCACGTGGTGTCCTAATCGCCCGAAATGCATGTCAGCGAGTATAGCTGCGGGGAAGTGAACGCGGGGGGGGGTGTTGGGGTGCTGTGAACGCGGGGGACGCTGCAGCCGCTAAACAGAATACTCACAAGCGTGCCAGTATCACGTCGTCCCACGACCTACCCACTCCTACCGGGTCCGGGAGGTGGAGTGGTCTGAGACTGCTTTGGTTTTATTACGTCTCATTACTTCCAGTGGGCGGTGCCGGACTACGGGCGCTAGTGCATATGTTGTTACAGCCGTTTTAGCGGCCATCTTGTAGTGGTTTTGTAGTGGAAGGTAGTACTTCCTGTGTACGGCAAATATTATGTGTGCTAGGCATATAGTCATAACGGCCATCTTTTAGTGGTCTTATAAAGGACTATCTTTTAGTGGTATTATAAAGGACTAGTGTTGAATCCCAGATCGGTGGAATACCTACATCCACATGTACCACCCATGGTCAATAAACTCTGCAGTGCGTCCTATGAATCTATTCAAGTCGGGGCATGTATTGAATTTAAAGTCTCATAGGAGGCTTAATATAGTTAAGACCTAGGTGGAGTGGTATTAATGGCTTCATTGGTCTGTTGTCCTTTTTGTTTGAAAGCGGGACTTCATAGTACCGCTCCACTGAATTGACAATGCTCCCCAGTAGTTTTGTCCACCCACATTCCGTGTGTCTCGTTCCCTAGATTGCAGACATGGTGTAAGCTCCCTCATGGGTTTATAGTTGTGTTCTTAACTTGGTGATGTCTTTATAATCCAATATTTGGATTCCCAACTTTGAACCTTTCCGGTCGGGTTGGTCTAGTTTCCCTTCATTCTGACTTGTACTCCTGAGGGACAGCATAACCTTCTTTTGTATATTTGCTCTGGGGCACTTATGCTGGACCTCCCCTAAAAAAGCCCCCCAGTCCCTTTTTTGTGTATTGACTTCAGCACGGGCGACCCCCGTGGGACTCTCTTGGTGGGTAAGGTTTGTTCTGTCCCCCTATTGCTCTATCTGACACCACTACATTTGAGTGGGCGTCCCCATCTTTTTACTGATTCCTCCCACACGATTCCTTGACTTCCACAACATGGAAGGTCAGGGTTTGAGTTATGGAGAAGACCTAGCAGCAAAGATACTGAGGGCTCCATCGATTCTGGGAGCAGAAAGTGGTGCTGCCACAGGGAGCCAATCGGAGGATTGGCAATCCCTCACAGCCATGAAGAGAGAATGGGTCAAGATCACCTTGCACGGTGCTCTGATGACCGAATATTTGAGGGCCAATATATCACCCAATGGCCTGATTGTTAAGAACTTCCCAAGAATCTTCCTAGAGGATGGCTTATTCAAAACTGAATGGTCCCAGGTCTTGTGGAAAGGCACGAGGGACCTACTTATACTGAAAATCAGCACGGCGATAAGGTTAGCAGACGAACTATTAACAAGGATTTAAATAGCTGAAAGCACTCTAAAAAGTGCTTTACCAGGTCCTAGCTTTAAATCCAAGCTAACAGAACTAAATAATGAGATTGCTGAACATAAGGAATATCTTATGAAGCAAAAAGTAGTGAAACTACAAAAAGACATCCGGCGCTTTGACAAAGAAAAGGTTTACCCATACCTCAAACAGGATTTTGTACCACCCGGCACAAGTAACATCTCAGATACAAGCTCCAACTCGACCAGACGGGGCTCATCCAGCAACAGTGACTCCAGCGTGGAAAGCTGGAGCAATAATCAAACTAGAAGGGGTGGCTGACAGGGCTACAATGGTTACCATGTACCACAGTACCAGGGACCAGCTTACTGGCAATACCCCATGTTCCCCCAAGGCCCGCCTCCATTTGGCCCACCAGGCATGAGCCAACCTTTTTTAGGCAGAGGTTGGGGCAAAAGGCGCGGGCGAAGAAGAGGAAATCAACAAGAGAAGAGGGTACAGTGGGAGGAACCCCAACAACGGGTGATGGAAACCAGGAGCTACACCAAAAAGAGAACCTGATAGTGAATCTGTCTCCTAGATCACTGACTGAAATAGAAGAGAGAGTCCTACAAAAGGGTTTGGGGTTCGTCCCCACACCCAGGGTGGACCAATTCCAACAACAATGTGAATTGCAACAATTTTTTCGCAAGGTACGCCTGAGAGCTTTCTTTGATGAAAGACCTTCCGAACGAGTGAATGACTCGGGTCTACACAACCCCTCCACCTTCACTCCCAATAGCAGTATGATACCGAACGAAGTAGCCACCTTCGAACAAGCTGTCCTAAAAGACTTTCAAACAGCTTCTGACTCTAGACATTTTTGCAACATCCCTAGAGGAGAGTTGACCGCCATCGCGTCTCTGGCAAATGACACCTCAATCATAATTAAACAAGCTGATAAAGGGGCGCCACAGTCATCATGGCCACCACTGATTATGACACCGAGTGCTTGAGACAATTGGGCAACCGAAAGTATTACACCCCCATTACCAGTAGCCCGGTGGCACATCTAACCAAGACTATAACGGCACTAGTCTTCTCAGCGGAAAATCAGGGTTGGCTGAGTAAAAAGGAAGCCGATTTCCTAATCAAGAAAGATCCCAGGACCCCCTACTTTTACATTTTACCAAAAATCCATAAGGGGACCACCCCAGTACCAGGTCATCCCATTGTTTCAGGTATCGACTCCATACTGGAGCCATTGTCACAATTTTGTGACCACTTCTTGCAACCACTGGTGAGACTGATTCCATCATACATACAGGACACCACTGATGTGCTACGCTTACTCAATGAATTCCAACCAACTAATGACATCGACTTCCTCATCACACTAGACGTAGAGGCGCTCTACACCAACATCCCACAGAGAGCTACTCTAGACGTGATAGAAGAGGAATTAAGTTCGGCCGTATGGGACTCCCCTACGCCTCCCAGCTTCATCTTGGAGTGTGCCACACTGGCACTTACCGAAAACTTCTTCGAGTTCAAAGGCCAGCTATATCACCAAACCCAGGGTACTTCCATGGGAAGTACCTTTGCCCCCAGTGTAGCCTGTTTATACATGGCGGCCTTTGAGGGCCAACTAGTCTTCCATGAATCAAACCCGTACAGCTCCAACATACGTATGTGGAAGAGATTCATAGACGATATCCTCATCTTTTGGTCAGGTGACTCAGTCTTATGCAGACTTTATCGTGTGGATTAACAATCTGAATCCTTACTTGAAATTTACCAGCACTGTCTCACACAACCAGATAGCGTTTCTAGACCTGACAATCAAACTTGAACGTGGCAGTCTAACGACAACAATGCACAGGAAAGGCACAGATCGCAACAGTCTGCTACTGTTCAGTAGTCATCACCCGCGGGCCTTGAAAAGAATCTCCCCTTTGGGCAATTTTTAAGGGTGAGGAGAAATTGCAGCACATTGGAAGACTTTAGATCTGAGTCGGAAATACTGGCAAATAATCTGGCTGCACGTGAATACCTGTAGAAAAAAAACCTTTTTAGGGGTTCACTGATGCACCTGGTCCTTAAACCAACAAAGAAGAGATTGGCACGGAAGCTGGAATATCAAAATAACAAGTTTATTAACCTCGCATGAGGGAGACTGCGTCAATACGGTACCCTCAGGCCACTGTAGGAGGCAGTCCATGGAGTACAGACACCCTGGGTCTTTTATGCCCAGTTTATAGCTGAGTTAGCATGTAGACTCAAAAAGAGGCGGTACAAGTATACACATGAATAGCTATTACACATATAAGGACTAACAGAAAATACTTAGTCAACAAAGTAGGAGGAGTAACAGAGTTGCTGACATCAGTTAAAATAGCCTGACAGTTACTCTAAGAGCAGGTGCATTCTAGCAGCTAGACCTTCTGAGCATGTGCAGTGCTCTGGCTCAGTACTGAAGGAGTTAATTATAGTTCCTGACTCAAGTGAAATACAAGAGCAGGCAACAGTGAAGAGGGAGAAAGCACATGGCGAGCACATGGCTAACTAAAATGGCTGCCAAAAACAAAATGGCTTCAGCTGATGCTAACAGCCATTTCAGCTAGTTTCCACAGATGGCCGTTTTAGCATTAGCTGAAGACATCCGCTATGAATTAATAGAAGCATGGAAGTTATCCTGCACATTTATCCTCATAAATCCATTAATATCCTGATCCATTGCTAGGTGGGCATTTACATTTTTAACATTGTTTAACTGGTGAGATACAAGTAGAAATACATGGGGAACAGAGTATTGGGTCATAATGAACACACAGATAGCAGGAGAAAATAATGGCTATTATTACAAACAGAACTATCAATTTTTCCAACCCCAAGCAGAAAGTAAATCCCATAACCATCCAGTCCAATTCTAAGTTTCAGGTCTCCGATGTATTTCAGTGACCATCTATTTCAGCTTCAGAATAGCCAACAGCTCATATCTAATATAATATCTTAAATAAAAAACATTTTTTAATAGACCTTTCCAGTGTTCTTTTTATGAGGGCTAGAGTACCAATTGATATGCTCAGGAGGAGGGCAGAGTAGTATTTATCAACTGTTCAAAAAAACGTTTCTCTTGCAGAATATACATTCCTAATGCAAATATTAAAGCAACTAGACATATTGTCACAAAAATAATCTTCGTGTTGGGGGACCAGGAGGACCAAATGGGGCCATGGGAATTAGGACAAGGAGCCGCAAAGGGCTGCTCCTCCTCAAAAATAGGACGACCACAGGGATACATTGCTAAAAAAAAAAAGTACTTTAAAGAATAGAAGCCGCTGTACAACCAGCCAGAGGGGAGTCTTCTCCCTGTGTCCGTCCCAGCCTCACAGGCAGGCTCCTATCGTTCATCAAAAGTTATTTTCCAACGGTGGAGCTGCACAACTTGCAACTCAAGAAAACAATCACGGCCCAGTTTTAAGGGAAAAAGTTTCTTTCAGGATAGGGCAGTCACCCTCCGGGGCAAATGCCCTCAGCGATCCTGTCCAGTGTCTCAGGCAGTCCACAAGTATTCTTCGCTTTAATCTAACAGGCACCAAAGGCACAGCACCTGTACCCTGAACTCAAGTCCTTCCCTAACTCCTGTGTTGCTCCGCTGGCGCACTGCTCTTTTGTCAGGGCCACAGATTGTACTTAGTGTGTCCAGGCACCTCCTTATCAACAAACAAAGGTGCAGACTTGCATTCACTTGGGGACCAGGACTCAAACGCCTGATGCTGGAATATCTGAGGCAACCCTTGTTTCAAAAGGGGTCACCTCAAGCAAAAGCCTCCTTGCCGTCCTTGTCGGTCTGTGACTCTCTCAGCTGGGCATCAAAAACTGGATCCACGCAAAGAATTCTCCATCCTGATTTGTGACCCCGTCTTTCGTCCAAGACAGTAGCAGGGGTACACACTTCACGTCCCAGTGCTTCCGGCCTTCTACCTTCACTGAGGTCCTAGTTGCCAGCAATGCCTGTGCTGGTTCCCTTTACCTCGACTCCAAGCTGGATCGGCGCTAACTCCCCAGGCTGAATCTTATGTCCGGGCCCCTCTGGCAATGGTTGTAGGGCAGCAGATATCTATTGATGGACAGAACAAAAAATCTTTAGACAAGGCATACAAATAATCTATCAACAGAGAGGATACTCTATTTCAAAATACTTCTCCAGTCTTGGGGCGCCCCATACATTTAGCAAGGCACCCAAGAACCACTTCATCTATCTGAGAGTAAAAAAAACCCTGGACCAATTAGCGAGTACAAAAAGAACTTTTTGGTGAACTGACGAGAGTAAAACGTTACACTATTTGAAGCAGCCAAGGAAGTCTATGTTTATTTACTAAATTCTGAGGGAAAAAGAAAAACAATACGGACATACTCTAAATCCTTACATTTGTGTATTCCTATTTTATTCATCTGAAGAACCTCAAGAAAGGGAATTTTTAGAACAAGCATTCTTTTGTGCTTCTTGTCTTAACAAGCTGGTGTTTTGTAAGTTATAACCTTTCACTACTTGTACAGGACTGCAGACACTTCTAAAATGATTTTTCTTGCGTAAAAACACCTACATTTTCGCTTAGGACCATGCTCTCATGTTATAGTGGAGAGGTGTGGTGCAGCGGTGGAGAGGTGTGGTGCAGCGGCCAGGGCAGCTGACTTCGGAGCACAGGGTTCACTGTTCGATCCCCGGCTCCGGCGGCAGCTCAGCTCAGCACCATGTGACTCTGGGCAATAGCTCACTTAATTTCCACTACGGCCCCCAGCGCCTTGAGACCCGTAAGGGTGAGTAGCTGCGCTATATAAAAAAAAAACAGACTTACTTACTATAGGCGCGGCGGGAAAATCTAAAACTGCTAATTTAACAGGGATCCTTATTACATAAATAACTATAGCATGAGAATAATATAAACAATAATGGTGTTATCACCTGAGAATTTTAGAACAAAAACTACCCACATATAGTTCCCCTTTAAAGGTCAAATAAGGGAACATCAATCTAGACTACTCATCCTTTCATAATTTCATCAGACAGGATGGGCAGTAACATAGCGTATTTTTTATTCATTTTATTAATGCTAACAATCATTTTAAAACAGTATTACTGAAAAGCCAATTAAACGTCTCATGGCCGTTCCTAGACAGCTTAGACAGGCTCAAGAGAGAGTGAGAAAAAGAGAGAGAGCACATAAATCAAGAAAAATGACAATGTGTTACTTAATTTTAGTTACCCTTAATTTGCCCAGGAGCTAATCTCCCTAATCTCCTCCCCATTCGACAGTAGGTAACCTGAAACAGGTGACCTTCTGTCAACAATAGTTACTCCCATTTTTGGCAGCTGGGCACAAACAAACTTGTAGGAGGTAAATAGCACATTGAGCTAGCTAGAAAACATTAATAACCAACTACCAATTCCTTTAGCAATTGTACTAGTGTAACATGAGGGCGCATGAATGCAAACTGAATTTCATTGCCTCCTTATTGTAGCCCTTGCACAGTAATCTTTAAACTAAAAGCATTATTTCTATATACATGGCAGAGCTATGCTCTACACAGGGCCCACATACGTTACTGCCTTTCCTTTGCTTCTTATGACTGCGCAAAACCTGCCTGGTCTTTTGCCAAAAATAATAAGCAAAGCTTCTCTTTCTCTTTGCGGTGTCATCCCTTCCTTCAGAATCTTTTCCGAGGTCGAAGTGCCAAAGCAAACCTATTAGAAAAACCCCTCCTATGTGGGCATTTTGCTGGTCTGCTAAATGCAGAACTCGACCTCTGCCCCTTAAACCTGCTGTCCCATTTCTGTGCAAGGCTATTTCCATGCGGTTTTCCAATTCAAAGTAACTCTGAAGAATCACAGCTGAAAAGCAGTCCTGTTCCGTGCCTGTGAGCTAATAATTTTAAAGGTAAGATGCACTTTTTGCTGTCTTATTTTATACTTATTTTTATTTGTGTGCAGTGTGTGATGTGCTTTCTAGCAGTTTAGAGGCCAGCTGCTTGTTCTGCAGTTGCATGTGTGCACTGCTGAAACCTGAGATCAGTTTGAAAACAGCCCTGGGTGCCAGGACTGCTTTTAAAAGTAAATTGTGCCCAAACTCGACTTTGGTGGTAGGGGCACTTAAAAATGAATAACCTACAATGTTTTGGCATATTAGGGACTCCCAGGGTCTCCCTAGTTATCCCAGGGGTGGGGGGTCAGAAATGTGTAAGGTACACCCTTATAAAATAAGTTTTTATATGCCTGGGTAAAGTGAAATTTCACATTTCACTCCCCACATTGTGGTAAAGTGCTGCTCAAATTCAACTTTGATGCTAGGAGCTTATATATTTGTCACAGTAGGATTATTAGACATTATAAAGATCATAAAAAAGAAAAAACGATTTTAGTGCAATTGTTAATAAAAAAAAAAAAAAATTATGTAGTCCTTTTTTTTTATTTATTTTTTTAATAATGATCACTAACTCTTTTAATGTTTCCACATATGAAAAGCAAGCCTCATTCCTTTCCTTTTGCCTTTAAATGCATGTATTTATAACACTAAGCACAGAAGCTGTACTGAAACATAAAATAGTTTGTGTCACTTTTTAAAGGGCAGTAATTATTTACCATCAGAACCACAGATATGCTTATTTAGAAAAGCAACAAGAAAGAAAATCCCTGCTTTTAATCCTTTTTAATTTATCCAAAATAATGAAGCTGTATTTGTAACTTTTAAAATCAGTAGTCTTTAACGCACGCACGTGCTTGATCTGTAGCTTGTGGCCGGGCATAGCCATGTGTTGTTTACTCAGCTGTGCTTTTACGACCAGCAAGCCTCAACTTCTACGCCTTTTTCAGGAGAAAAACCCTTTGCTGTATTGCAATGTCCTGAAAAGTTTGATCTCTGTCTGTTTTGACAGACAGCTTCCTCTCAGTCAGACAGCGTTAAACAACTGTTTAAAAGCTCTTTTTCTGGTGCTGGAAATTTGAGCACTGTGCAGTCTATTTAAAACACAGGCATTCCAAGCCAGCACAAATCTATCGTCTTGTAATGTGAAAAAAAGGCGCGTTTATTTCAGCAGCAACCAATTTACTCAGATGATGTGAATGCCTTTTAATATTAATATCTAAGGATAATGCTGTAACATTTTGTATTCAGTCCTAGTTCTGCAAAGCACACAAATTCGTTTTTTTTTTTCTTTCTATGAGGCCTATTTTTTCCCTATTGAGTGTTAATTCTAATTTCTCTTTACCATTGTGGCGGAATTCACACATCTATACTTTGTTACTGTTTTACTTCTAATGGTAGCGTGCAGCTATTTAGCATACGTTACATAATTCATTCCTTGAATTTTAAAATGTAGTTCTTTCAATGACATTTGCAAAACAGAATTACGACAACAAACCAAATTGAGCTCATTCCAGACATTTTCAAGAAGGGGGTCATACACTCAGAACACACAACACTGCTTGCTAAGGCAAGCCATTCTCACACAAAAAATATAGTCACTACTCACTGAAACAAGTACTTTCAAGCATCGCCACCGGTGTCAATCCACAACCACATAGACACTAAAAAAAAACAATTAACCCACAAATTAACACTTAGGACAAAACAAGAGACAGCCCAGAGACTGTACTCAAACCAAACCATTTGTAAATACCAATTGTAAGTCATATTTACGAACGAAAGGACTCTCAAAAAAAGGTACAGAGATTAAACCAAGACAAATAGACAGCCAAAAGACTGCCATGTTCAAAAAGACAAGCTCAAGCCTCAGACCTTTTCCAATAATACACCAAATTACCAGTTGGGCTGGCAGAACACTCAAAAGTGCTCCATATCACCACTTATGAATTTTACTAAGTGCGCAGATCAGGATCCTTTTTATATATATTTATTCCATAGTGTACTATACATTATGGAAAAAATACTCCTATTTAATGTACATAAACCTATTAGGGATCCCCTCTAGGGGAGTCAGCTGGGTACTTCCTAAATCCATATTGGTACCTCCAAGACAGCAACACTTTCTACGAAGTGTGCTAGGAGCAGGCATGGCAAAAATATTATAGGATATATAATATTATAACAAAGTGGTACTTAACACAAACTGTACCGTTCAAGAATTAAAAAATTAGAGAAAAATCTCCTCATTACCTGCCTTCATTTGCTGCAGCAAACAAACAAACCAAAAATCTTGGCCAAGCTAATCCAAACAAAAGTGTTGCTACAGCAACCTTACCAAACCAAAGTCTCCAGCTTCCAACTGCCAAGTTCTGAGTGACCTAACGGTCGTTTTAAAATACTCACGCCAAAGAAGATCTCAGTCGGGAGCGGCTAACACCTGGAGGGTCAGATCGGGAAAACCGGAAAACACGTTGGTCTGCAAAGACAAAGGGCTTCCTCGTGCAGGGTACCTCCTCAGTAGATTCCTGTCTTCCGTCAAGACCACTCCCTTGGATAGCTGCGTCTCCGATGAGCCCCACGTTGAGCGCCAATTTGTAGAAAAGAAACCTTTTTAGGGGTTCACTGATGCACCTGGTCCTTAAACCAACAAAGAAGAGGTTGGCACGGAAGCTGGAATATCAAAATAACAAGTTTATTAACCTCACATGAGGGAGACTACGTCAATACGGTACCCTCAGGCCACTGTAGGAGGCAGTCCATGGAGTACAGACACCCTGGGTCTTTTATGCCCAGTTTATAGCGGAGTTAGCATGTAGACTCAAAAAGAGGCGGTACAAGTATACACATGAATAGCTATTACACATATAAGGACTAACAGAAAATACTTAGTCAACAAAGTAGGAGGAGTAACAGAGTTGCTGACATCAGTTAAAATAGCCTGACAGTTACTCTAAGAGCAGGTGCATTCTAGCAGCTAGACCTTTCTGAGCATGTGCAGTGCTCTGGCTCAGTACTGAAGGAGTTAATTATAGTTCCTGACGCAAGTGAAATACAAGAGCAGGCAACAGTGAAGAGGAAGAAAGCACATGGCTAACTAAAATGGCTGCCAAAAACAAAATGGCTTCAGCTGATGCTAACAGCCATTTCAGCTAGTTTCCACATACCCACCATGAAGTATAGCCCTTTCCAGAAAAAGAGCAAGAAATAACCGTGAGGCACTGTTAGAGCATAGAGACAGGACCCCCACTGACACTTACCTGTGTTACTACATACACACCAGCCTCCAATCAACTGACGAAAGTCATTAAGAAACATTGGGGCATACTAAACACTGGCTCAATGACATTGGAGCCACCACGCTTCGCGTTTAAACGCTCCAGAAACTTAACAAACATGCTGATCCACACAAGACCAAAAATCCCCACTGGGTGTCATCCGAGAACCTTATGGCAGTTACCACCTATAAAAGGCCATTACCCCTGTGGCGCATGCACTGCTTGTGCTTAAACATCAGTACAGAAAACCATTACCTTCTGCAATTCTTTTACATGGGAAATGAGGTCGCACACCAACTGCAACACACCCAACTGTATATATCTGACCACTTGCCCCTGCAATACGTAGGGATGACCTCCCGTCCCATCAAGTTACGCATATCGGAGCATCGGAGTAATTTCCGTTGCCACAAGAGTAACACCAAAATGTGCACCCATTACCTGGAGAAACACCATACTCCAGAGTCACTGAAATGGGTCATCCTGGAGGCATTCGCCAAAATCTCAAAAAACGCTCTTTTCCTTAAGGAGCAGAGATGGATACACAGATTATCTTCACACACCCTAGGATTAAATGAGGATATACCTTGGAACGTGTTAAGAGTCTGAAAGGAACATCAACACCTGGCGAATAGGGTAACACACTAAGGCTTACACATGGGCTCCTAAAGACATCACCAAGTTAAGAACACAACTATAACCCCATGAGGGAGCTTACACCATGTCTGCAATCTAGGGAACGAGACACACGGAATGTGGGTGGACAAAACTACTGGGGAGCATTGTCAATTCAGTGGAGCGGTACTATGAAGTCCCGCTTTCAAACAAAAAGGACAACAGACCAATGAAGCCATTAATACCACTCCACCTAGGTCTTAACTATATTAAGCCTCCTATGAGACTTTAAATTCAATACATGCCCCGACTTGAATAGATTCATAGGACGCACTGCAGAGTTTATTGACCATGGGTGGTACATGTGGATGTAGGTATTCCACCGATCTGGGATTCAACACTAGTTCTTTATAAGACCACTAAAAGATAGTCCTTTATAAGACCACTAAAAGATGGCCGTTACGACTATATGCCTAGCACACATAATATTTGCCTTACCCAGGAAGTACTACCTTCCACTACTAAACCACTACAAGATGGCCGCTAAAACGGCTGTAACAACATATGCACTAGCGCCTGTAGTCCGGCACCGCCCACCGGAAGTAATGAGACGTAATAAAACCAAAGCAGTCTCAGACCACTCCACCTCCCGGACCCGGTAGGAGTGGGTAGGTCGTGAGACGACGTGATACTGGCACGCTTGTGAGTATTCGGTTTAGCGGCTGCAGCGTCCCCCGCGTTCACAGCACCCCAACACACCCCCCCCCGCGTTCACTTCCCCGCAGCTATACTCGCTGACATGCATTTCGGGCGATTAGGACACCACGTGCCTGCATGGTTTTCACCCCTGTGGCTGGGATACTTTGACTTGTCCCTATCGAGAAACAAGGAATCATTAACATGAATAGCCTTACCTGATTCATAAACATGCCATGACCGATGCGCATTATTCCGATACTGGCCGGCAGTCTCAGGAACATTGGCGCGCAGGCGCCTGTATGTTTTTTACCCCCGGCGGCTGGGACACTCCGACTTGTCTCGACCGAGGACAATGAATCATTAGCGTAAATAGCTTTACCTGAATTACAAACATGCCGATAACCAAAGCGCATCACCACGATTACGGCCGGCAGGCTCAGGAACATTGGCGCGCAGGTGTTTGCATGGTTAATCTTCATTCATGAAACATCCTTTTACGCGTGCTACCATAGGAAAACAAAAAAACCTTCCCCCCTGGAACTTCATGACATAAACGGGGGGCATTCATGAGATGTGCAGGTAGTACACCGCTTGGCCACACGTCACATGGCAGACAAAATTTACCACCGCACCGTGGGGAGGTGGTTTTGTTGAGGAAGATCATGCAATATGGATTATGAGTAAAAATCCATTTTTTGCGTATGTGTAGGAATGATGATGAATTTGTGAGTGAGACCGGTAGTTTGGGTCATCACTACAATAACATTGAATAACATGATGTGACTAATATTGGCACCCTCTATTGTCTCCCTACTGAATCGCTCCAGTACATGAGGAACTCCTCGTGTACAACCTACCGGGTACTGCTGATGCCTGGTTAGTCCACAACATTGGGTGAGTCCCCAGAGATTGTCTGCTGCTTTGTACATGTGCCACAAGGGCTGTAGTTCACACTAGTTCACCTTGTGCACTCACCGTGTGGCACTGTTTTCAATTGTTTTTTAATGCATTGGCATCTATTGTTCACCGCTTAACATTCAGAGTCCGCTTCACAAGGGAAAGGAGAATTTATAGACACGTGTACCATACTGATGTAACCGATGTCATATTTTTCTCCCCTTACAGGTAGTTCCAGTACTGACAGGTACACTAATAGGTAGTTGCTTGGTTGATGTGAGTATGCATCCACGTCACCAATTCTAAGTTGTAGATAGTCTTCACTGTTTTGGTCCTGACGAATTGCCTGTAGATTATACATTGAGCGTGAAACATGTTGACCTTTCACCAATAAGTACGCTCAATCTAGGACATAAGCTTAGTCGAGCGCCTTATTGCTTGTTTTTACTTAGGGTACGAGACCTATTGATTAAAATTTGCTGTCGCTGGTACTCCCAACCCTATTTTAGATTCACTCCTAAACCTATACATCTACACATTTCTGGCCCCTCACCCCCACTTCACCATACGGCTGTTGGAAAAAGATCTCCGCTAAAGTGCCCCTACTATAGGGAGCCCATCGGGTATTGCACCGCCGACCCGACGAGGAGCAGCCCAAATGATGAAGCATGACACCCACCTGGGTTTGTGAGGGCATTATAATCCAATATTTGGATTCCCAACTTTGAACCTTTCCGGTCGGGTTGGTCTAGTTTCCCTTCATTCTGACTTGTACTCCTGAGGGACAGCATAACCTTCTTTTGTATATTTGCTCTGGGGCACTTATGCTGGACCTCCCCTAAAAAAGCCCCCCAGTCCCTTTTTTGTGTATTGATTCCTGCTAGGGTGCCTGGTTGTAAATGCTTAATCCTGTGATTATAACTGTGATGCCTCTTAGGGACTTTAATTACATTGCATTATAACTGTTATAGACATGTATTCTTGCTACTGTGTTAGTTGAAGAACAACCCAGATTGTCAGCCACTGTGATTGAAGGGTGTATACTGTATGGTCAGTATGAGATGCTAAGTCAGGGTTATGTGTCACTATGGCAGGTGTTCCCATTATAAATGCTTGGTGAGATAATGGGGTGGGCCGCCACTGGGATGGTGCCAGTGGGAAGGGCCCTCACGCCAGGTTATGGTCAATCCACTGCATTTGCGGGCAAGATGATGTGCATACATGGGAGTGGTGGTACTAGCCCCCCCCTTGCGAGAGGGGTGGGAATGTTATGTAAAGTCACGAAGTAATTCCAACAGCTTATGTATATTTGTAAATTGATGCATAGTATTGAGTAGTGTGTGTGTGTGTGTGTAATAAATATACTTTTCCTTTTTATAAAGAAAAGTATAGACTGGACAATCAATTATTGAGTGTTATTTCTGCGTACTTGTAAATGGCGATTACTAGCCCACACCACCTCCCTTGAGTAAGCCTTAGACTGCTCTGCAACGCTACCCTCTGAGAATCGAGCGCTACAATGGGGTGTTTGGTTCCCAGTGAAGGACAAATGTAGACATATTGTTTGTTCAGGCCTCACAAATAATGCCTCGTTTTACCAAAAATGTCACTTAAGCTACATAAGGTATCATTTCAATGAATATATGTTGAAACTGCCAAAACCCAAAAGTTTTCCTTGTGCACATGCTTTTCGATTGCCAATATCCTCAAATTCTAAGCTGAAATCGACCAACACATTTTTGAGAGGTTTAATATTAATATAAACCTTGCTCATTAACTGCTTGTATCAGTATTCAATAACCGTTACATTTGTTGAATAAACTAGATATTCTGCTATTAGTCCCATTACTGGCTCTAGGAACCAAGACATTCTCTCTGAGTGTGAAACAGTAAGTTGTCGATTCATGCCTGGTGGGCTTGGTTGTGTTTCTAGTGTACTACTGATAATGACACTTCACCCGTCAAAACTCCTCAACAGCGATAGACCCTTTGGAATAAACTTGTCTTCCTAAGAAAGTAAAAAGCAAACCTTGAACGCCCTGAAGTTTTGAACATCTTAAAGTCTTGAACAACATTTTTAAACTGTGTTCCCTTGCATCACCTCTGCTCCTACTCCACCCTTCTGCCCCTATCCCAGTCTGCACCCTAAAGATAAACTGTAAGACCACCGGACTATCAACGATACAAACCCCCCCTCATTTCTACTACAGAAAGTGGCTTTGCCTATTCTTGGAGAACAGTCCCAGTTTCATGCACTTTAGATACAATAAACTACCTTGCTTTTCATTATTAGACTAACCAACATTTTCTATTATGAAGCTGATACCTTGCTATAATGCGCTCTCAAATAAGATTACAAAAGAAACCACATTGCTCCCTTATTCACTGCGCTATGATTATTTGATTGCTGGAACAAAAATGTGATAGAAGTGGGCTTGATGAAGAAAGTACTTATAGTTTTTCTTTATTTCTTGCTTTATCCCTTAACCCCCACCCCTCCCTCTCTCACTCTCTACATATATATGGTGGTTGGCTACTCAAAGCTCATTCTCATTTCTGTAGAGGGGAGAGGCTCTGTATAGTATATGTTTAGGCTGGGATTTTCAGAAGTGCCCTTTAATTCCATCGAACAGACTTAAGTTTATAGGCACAGTAATAGATGCCTTATGGGTCTGGCATTTCCTCCTCCAGAGAGGGACCTCTCACAATCTCAAATAACTCCTTATCTTCCATACCATTTGCCAATTCTATGTGGTGGTTCCATGGGCTAAGTAGGTCTGATGGTCGAGTTTTGAAGTCTCCTTTGGAATGCACTAATTTTTAAAGGGATTGCAAGTTGCCAGCATCTTGTATTATGTTAGGGTTAGATTCATTACTTAACTGTTTGTCCTTATTTTCCAAATGGTCCCATACATGGGCTCTAGGTGTTTGAGGATCAAGACTTGCTGATCAGACATCTTGCTCTCAAGACTATCTTTCCCTGCCTCTTGTTACACTCCCTGGGAAAACCTTGTTTAATACCTTAATTAATATTGTAGCGTCATTCTATTTTAAGGAAGCTAGTTGATGGTAAGGTCAAAATGGTGTCTGCCTCTTAGAATCTGGCAAGAGAAGCTCTGGAACAAGCCCCTCAATTACATACTTTTTCAATCGATCCGCTTTGAAAGCAATAATAATTTGGAAGCTAATAACTCTGGGAGACTCTACACTGCTCTGTTCCAGGCCTAATCATAAAAATGATACCAGACCTGCAGGTCTAGTGACTTGAAAAATCCACTCGGCTAAACTTTAATACTCTTGACCCATAAACATGTCTCAAATTGTGTAATCCTAGGCAAATATTTAATTTCACCAAGCCTCCTTTTTCTTCATTATCCCATAATGAGGGCACCTTCATGTATGTGTGTTCAGCATGTGTTCTGTACTATAACATCTTTTGTTTGATTTAATTAACTAAACTTGTCTGGGGAAGTGGCAAAGATGGAAGACGAGTGGGATCCCCTCCTGCTCTCCTGTCCGGCGCCAGACAGCACCCTCCAACTGGTTATCTGTGAGCCCTGAATTACCCTACTGATGGCTACCCTACTGGGGGAGGTCTACCTATTGGTGATCCCCTCATCGCAGGCAACCCAGGATTCATCAGCCAAAAACATGTGACTCCCAGAACCTAACATATTGGCCAACCGGAAGTCCTATCCCGCACATCGCGGCAAGAGGTCAGCCCGGTGCAGGCATGTAATAGAAGAAAGGGTTTAAAATTGGAGAGACTGCAGGTACTCTGGGTGGTCAAAAAGCTTCAACGGCCCTGCAGAAGCCCCCTGGTCACAACAATTGCATTGGCGGTGATGGTCCGGCGTGCTGCATGCAATTGCACAACAAGGAAGAGCAGCACCCCTGGAGGACAGCAGTGGGACTCAAGACAGTGCCCTTCTGGACAGAGTACACTGACGTGGTGAAGAGAAGTGAGATGGCACTGTGGGCCCCCCGGCTGCAGAAAGTGAACAGGCCTAGCGTCCTTACTATTAAAAGAAAAGGACCTGGGAGTGGCTGTGGGCCCGGGGGCGATCCAGAGTGCAGTAGGCCCCCTGGGACATTGGCAACTTGAAATGAAACGAAACTGAAAAGGGCAAATTAACCTGAGGCCTAGTTAGCAGTGTGAGGGTTCTTAAACCCAATTGTCGTTACCCCACCCCAGCGCACCTGGGATATTCCTAGTGCAAAATGGTTAGGAGTGAGGCAGTATGTTATGGCCTCAGTGTGTGTGCGTGGACTCAAGGCCCATGCAGCAAATGGCACAAACTTTAGGCATTTAGTGCATCAAGAGCTACAGCCTCCTTGGGGTGGAGCATGCTGTGAGGAGCACCGGAAGACCGCCTAAAGCCACATCCTCAGGGCCATAACGAAAAACATGGTGGTAGAGACCTATCACCTTGAGGAGCGTAGCAGCCACTGGCCCGCACCGCTTGCAGAACTTGGGGGCGAAGGAGCTTTTCCTTTGATCTAAGCCATGGGATGAGGATCAGATCTTTGGTCCAATGAGAGAACCCCCACAAGCATCAATACCAATCAGGCTCTCTGGACCTCACCAGCAGTAGACAATAGCATCAAATAATATGAGAGCCACAAATGATAGTGATATGTTCACTCTCTCTGGGCAATCGAAGACCTGCAGCAGCAGCCAAAGAAGGAGCACAAGTAAACAATACGTCATTTGTGCATTCATCAGGAGAAGCAGACTCCCTCACCAACTCCTTTATGGAATCACTATTCTCAACACTTCAGGAGGATATCCAATCAGGAGAGCAGTACATTTAAAGGTTAGAGGTTAAATGGGATATTACAGTTATTGACACTGAAGCCTCGACTCTGGAAGACACAGGTGTGGCACAAGAAGAAGAAATCAAAATGGTAAGGCAAGAGTTGCTCCTCCTAAAAGACCTGCAGTTGGATCTCAAAGCGCATGCTGAGAACTTGACTGTAACAATCAGGACCAAAGAATCCACTGTCACTTAATACTGCCTGAGCGCCATCAGTGTAAGATGAAGCTGGTCAGCTGGGGCGAAGGAGCCGAGGATGACCGAATGGTCTCGAGACATATTCTTTCCCGACACCATGGGGGATATTTTCTCATCTGAGGAGGTGCCCCACTGGGTGAATCTGGGCTACAGGCCATGATTGGTTTTATGTCATTTTCTCCAGTTTTCAGGTTCCTTGTTCCCGTTTATCGGTTGTTTTGGGAGGGTAGTTAAATTCAGAATGTGCACTGATTCATTATAGGGACATAACGCCTGCCCTTAAAAGTTCTGGTTTCGTGCCCAAACCATGCTGTACGCTCATACAACGGCCACACATAGCTTTTAATATTACCTTTCATGACAAGCATAAAAATAGTAAGCTTCAACGCTAAAGGCTTAAAAAGCTCTGGAAGATGCTTGGCGGTGCTTTCGACGCACTGTGAGTCCACATGCGACATTGGCTCGACACAGGAGACCTCTCTCCTATCAAAAGCCTGGTATAGACTCCGTCCAAATGGTTTTCCAGGCAGTATCTCTCATCAAGGCACACCAAGATGGAGGAAGTGGGAGTCCTGCTCTACAGCAGATTCCAGAGAGTGATGGGAGACAAGGGAATCGGGGGAAAAGGGCAGAATCTTTAACCTCAAAATAGGAAGGGAGAGCCTGATGATAGCTAACATCTACGTCTCGAATACGGGACAAAAAGCATATCTAACTCAAATACTTGCAGAAATTTTACAGATGCCAGACAAACAAATGCTGATGGGGGAGACCTCAATATAGTGATGAGCCTTAGGCTCCTGGATACTCAGACTCTAAAATACAAAATGAACACCATAGAATAGCTATACAAGAAGCCATCATCTAGATTAAGGAAGAAAATCAAATTAATGAAGTCTCCTGCAACACATCATAGGACACTCTAACAGAGGTACTGAAGGGCCACTTGATCGAAATAAGTGCCAATGAAAATAAAGCGGAGAGAGAGAGAGAGAGAAAAAAGCAGAGCTCAAACGTGCATTTATGGAACTCGAGTTCAGAAACGTACGGGTGCCCCAAGAGTATGGCGCTCTTTGACTGCGGCATAAGTACAACTCTGCTTATTAGACCAGGGTAGAGAAGTATATGCGGTACTTTGATTGAAGCACAAATACTTCGTTGGAGGCAATAGTGCAGGCAGACTTTTAGCACAAAACTTAGGGGACGGGTCAAGAAAGACCGAGTCGAACTTATAAGGGATAGAAAGGGCAATGACATTATGGATGGTGACTCAAAAGTGACAGAATTTAGGGAATTTTACAAAATCCTCTATTCAGCATAAGAGCTGCCGACCCGGATGGATGATGTGGCTATTCTTTTTACCAGCTTTTCCCTTTTTATCTTCCTTAGTTAGATGGAGGCATCAGGCTCAGGTGTATTGCCATCCATCAAGGCTCTATATGTGTCCCTTCCTGCACCACCACCATTGCACACCACCTAGGGCTCACCACCGAGCTCTATATATTGGTCAGTATTCCTCTGAAGTAAAGGTGTCTTTTGCAGTCAGGCATTATGGGTCCTCCATTTCCTTTGCCATGCTCCGATCACCTGGATAATTCAGTGCCAGACTCCTAGAAGTGTGTATTTCTGTCTTGAAACACAGCGGCCATTTTACAGAGCACATGCGTAGATTGTCTGATCCGTTTATTTGGGGGGGAGACGGGGGCCTCGGGGAGGAGCACTCATTGCTTACAGTTTGGTGTCACTGCGAGTCCAGAGCCAGTGGAAAATATTCTTTCAAGGCATCTCGTCTCATTTGTTTCATTAACATGGCCTATTCCAACACTGGTAATATATAGCATATTCCACTGTGCATATCTACAGCATGACTAATGTGTACAGTTATGGTTTCAACAAGTAGCTAGCTTGAAAAAACATGTTTTCAGTTTTAAGAGTCATCAAGACTTGTCTCTTCTCTGTTACACACTGTAGGCATAACTTCAAAAAAGCCATTGAACAAACCCCTTTTTGTTTCAAACAGATGTGACTACCTCTATTTTGTGTAACCTTATTCTCAAGGAGTCTTATGGACACCAAGAACCTTGCTATGTGATTGCCTGGATTCTTTTCTGACTGGTTCAGACACAGTTGTCTCTTCTCATAGTATCCTGTCCTGCAGTCGCGACGCTGTGGCTCAGGTAGTAATGAATGCAAGAGATCAGAGTTTGCTGGCATCACTTAACCAGTTCAGTGCAGCGGACAAGCCATTCACGTCCACCGCATTACCTTTGTAGTGTGGTGGACATCAACGGTTTATCTATTGGAAGCAAAAAAGCTTCCCTTGTTTCCAGTATTTGTGTTTGTTTTTCTTAATTTACTATGACGCGCAGTGCGCTAACTTAATAGTAAACAAAGTTAAAGCAGACTGCGCCGTGAGGCTCGATCTGCTTTCACTTTGATTAGTGGTGGGGGGTGGGCATAACTCATGCCTCACCACCAGTCTGTGCAGTGCCCTTTCCAGCTGTACCATCTGCGAATTGGGTCCCTGGTAGGCGATCACCTGAGGACAGTGAACTGCAAAATGGGATCTACCCACTGGGCAACAGGTAAATATTTTAGATGGGGGGGGTCCTCACACATTCCAGAAATTTCCCTCACAGAAACCGTGCCCACATACCCCTAGGGATGACAGTGTTGCGCTTTATAAAATGCTGATTGATTGACAGAAGTGTGAAGAAAATGCATATTTTATCCAAAGTTTGAGGTTTGCAGGGCATTATGAGTAAGAAATCATAGTGCAATATATATAAGTGACACCACCCTGGAGTCTTTGGGCTGTCTAGTAGTTTTCTGAAATGGCTGGGTGTAATAGGTTTCCCTGGGTTGCAGCCAAATACCACTGCTACCCACATCGTAAAATGGGTCCATTTTGAAAGTCAAAATTTGATGTCTTCACAGGTTTTGAGGCCTTTTCTGTCTCTAACATAGGACCATCACCACAAAAGGAGTGCTGTTTCTATTGTGAAAAGTGTGGGAAGCCCAAATAGTATAACATTTTTTTTATATCAATTGAATTTCTCTTCATTTTTGGTTTCTAGATGTAAGGCTGTGTGCAAGACAGAAGGCATTTTGCATAATACCCTCTGAATAGCATAGATAGCTTGTTTAACCCCAAATTCAGAGTTGTACAAATCACCACTATTCCTAGCTTCAGTATTTTGGGCACATTTGAAAAATGAATAGGTTTCCTTCATACTTATTTAGCCTTCATTAGATTTTACAGTATGAATTGAAGCATAGTCATTACACCAAGAAAATCCTTATAAGTTGCAGCTCAGTGGATTGCTCTAGGTATCACATGTTTTTGGGATAACTAAAAAAACACAATATCTCCTGACAACCAGAAGGGTTTGGTGAATGATGACTTGTAAATCAGCTATCAGGGCAACAAATCACAGATGAAAACATCAGCTATTTAAATGGTTTCCTCTTTGTCTCATCTGACGACCGCGTATGGGATATGATATACTGTAAGGGGCTGGAGCCCGCCTATTGATTACCATTCGTTGGCTTCGTTGTCACTCTTATTTGCTGCCTCCTAATTGGCAAGCGCTTGTCGATGTCTCTTCCTGTCACTAGTTTTGAGCAGTGACCAGTTATCGATTGATTTACATTTATTAGTGTCCTTCTGCTGTCCATACAATGCTCGCTGTGCTTCAGGTACTATTTTATTTACTGCTGAAAAGTTGGACGGACGTATTTTATTTCCATGTTCACTCCAGTGTCATTGGATCATGGTTCAGGGAAGAAGTGAAAACATACCTTAAAAGCATTGGGTTAGAATTTGGTTTCTGATGTTTATCTTTAAAAGATTACATGTTGCTTACACATTTTCTAAAATGATACCCCAAGCACTTTAAATGACAAACATCTCTATTTTAGATGATTCGCTGATGTGTGCAGAAATTCATGAAACAGATTTTCGAAATCGTACAGTTGAGCAAGATAGCTTACTTTTCCCGCAAAAGCAACCTATATCCGTGTAAAATGTAATGTTTCCCCCACGTGACTAGCAATTCAAAAGAAGCCTTGTGTTGTTATTCTTTTTAGCGATGCATTATTTACTATCTGGTCAAAATGCAACAAAAAAGGTAATGGTGCTGCGACCTGTGGAGTAAAAGAGAGCAGCGATGGGTCCTCCGGGGAGTCATGAGTGATTATAGTTCAGATGGTACTCCACTGTGTGTGTGTGTGTGTGTGTGGGTCTAAACAATACCCTTTAAGTCATAGAGTGACGCATAAATTATGCAAAAAAGAAGCAGAGAACTCTGGGTTGTTCCCAAGTTTAGGTGAAGAGCAGCTCCTGTATAGAGCACCCTCAACACCAGCGACACTCTAAATTTGCTAACCTCAAATGTCTTCTATCAAAGTCTTTAAGCATAGGATTAACACAGTGCCATTCATGCCAAGATAGAAAGGGACAAAGTCTTTTGCCATTTGTACAGCAAAGTTTCTATGGAGTGGTAAAAGGATTTTGTCATTTTACAGCTCAGGGTGGATGGCACTGTTCTAATTCTATGCTTAAAATCTTTGCTGTAGAAATGGCAAAAGAATTTGTCCCTTTCTATCTTGGTGTGGATGGCACTGTGTTTCGTTGGATTGAAGCCCCCGGGTGGGCCAGGTCCCGGGGGCAGTGAAAAAAAAGTGTGTGGGGGGGGCCCAATCCCCCCCACACTGCCCCGGGGACCGCCACCCCCCCGGGGCTTTCATTAATTATTTGCGGGGGGCACACGGCCCACCCGCAGCCCCGGGGACCACCACCCCCGGGGCTCCTTTTTAAAAAAAAAAAAATATATATACCTGTGTGGGGGGGCTCGAGCCCCCCGCAAGCCCCGGGGACCACCACCTCCCCGGGGCTTTGCAATTGAAGGGAGGGGGCCGCGCGGCCCCCTCCTGGAGCCCGTGATGGCCCTGGGGACCGCCACCCCCCAGGGCCGGCTCCTGCAGTGTCCCGGGGTGCTCACCCTCGGGACACTGCTGTTTGCAATGACAGGGCGTCACCCGCCCTGTCATTGCAAACTGCTTTGCTTCATTGAAGCGAGAGCAGGGAAACCCCCCAGGGGCCGGCTCCTGCAGTGTCCCGGGGTGCTCACCCCCGGGACACTGCTGTTTGCAATGACAGGGCGTCACCCGCCCTGTCATTGCAAACTGCTTTGCTTCATTGAAGCGAGAGCAGGGAAACCTGCTCTCGCTTCAATGAAGCAAAGCAGATTGCTTTTCCACAAGGGGAGCTGCATGTCAGCAGCTCCCCATGTGGAAAAGCAATGCCGGCTCCCGCAGGACGTGGAGAGCCAGAGGGACCGTGGGGGCATTGGGGCTCCCCCCACGGTCCCCAACGGAGAGGGCCAGCCCCGGGGGATGGGGTCCCCGGGGCTAGAAGTGGCCCGGGAGGGGGGCCACGCGGCCCCCCTCCCCAAAATTAAAAAATTTAATAATAAAAAAAAATAAAGGCCGGCCCCGGGGGATGGGGTCCCAGGGGCCAGTAGAGGCCTCAGGAGGGAGGCCACGCAGCCCCCCTCCATAAAAATAAAATCAAAATGTGGCCATGCCCCGGGGGATGGGGTCCCCGGGGCCGGAATTGGCCACGGGAGGGAGGCCCACGCGGCCCCCTTCCCGTTCATTTTTTTTTTTTTTTTTTTTTTTAAGGGGTTAGGCCCTGGGGGATGGGGTCCCCAGGGCCCAAAAAAAGGGAAAAGAAGGGGGGCCACACAGCCCCCCTTCTAAAAGAAAAAGAAAAAAGATGCGATTGTGCCAGAGGCCCCGCCCCCTCCCAGCAACACTCTGCAAACGCACCCTGTGGCGCGTTTTAAATTGGGGAATTAATTCCCCTTCAATACTGGGGGTCCCTGGGGGCCAACTAGCCCACCAGGTACCTCCAGTAAGCGCCACAGGGCTGCGTTGCAGAGAGGTGGTCCAGGCCACGCCCCGTTTTACACCTCTCTGCAACGCAGCTCTGTGGCGCTTACTGGAGGTACCTGGTGGGCTAGTTGGACCCCAGGGACCCTCAGGATTCAAGGGGACTTAATCCCCCAACTTAAAACGCGCCACGGGGCGCGTTTGCACAGTGGTGAAGGGAGGGGGTGGGGCCTGAGGTGACATAGTGCAAACACTCCCTGTGGCGCGTTTTAAGTTGGGGAATTAATTCCCCTTCAATCCTGAGGGCCAACTAGCCCACCAGGTACCTCCAGTAAGCGCCACAGGGCTGCATTGCAGAGAGGTGGTCCAGGCCACGCCCCTTTTTACACCTCTCTGCAACGCAGCTCTGTGGCGCTTACTGGAGGTACCTAGTGGGCTAGTTGGACCCCAGGGACCCTCAGGATTCAAGGGGACTTAATCCCCCAACTTACAACGTGCCAGGGGGCGTGTTTGCAGAGTGGTGGAGAAAGGGGGGCATGGCCTTTGTCTACCTCTCACCAATCCCACTGCGTGGGGCTGTAGGAGAGTAGAATCTGCCTCTTATGTTGCCCCCACTTTTTTTCTGATGCTTACACTGCTTTCTGGCTATAGTCTGGCTGGGATCCTGCCAATCAGGGCCCCAGCCTCTCTGTTCTCTCTAAACGACTTGGAGTGCACTCTAGGTGCACTAGTGATTGGATACTGTGGTACCTTATGAGTCCCTAGTATATGGTACCTTAGGTACCAAGGGCATAGGTACTTCACAGGCCTACCAGGGGCTGAAGCATGTATTATGCCACCCCTGGGAAGCAGACTAAATCTGACACCACAGGTCTGCTACTGCAGCCTGGGTAAGGTGGTGCATGCACCCCTTACTGTGATATAGGCTACCTATATCACTACACTGATACACACATATAAACCTATAAGTCACTCCTATGGCAGGCCTTGTCAATCCTGAAGGCAGAGTGCTTGGTTCCTATGTGAGAGGTTGCCCCTGCATGAGCAGAGCCCCTCTGCAGCATTCGGAGACCCTTCTCTGAGGCCGTTTGTAGTGCAGCCTGACCATATACTCTTAAGCGCATTATAACCTCGCGTGAAATGCTAACTTTGGGATGGCTGCACGGAAACATGTTGTGTTTGGTGTCAAACATCTCGGAATACTACCCCCCCCCCCCGCCAGTTCTGGCGGCGGGGGTAGCATTCCACCCTTCTAGAGGGATAGACATGTACCTACTGTGGAAACGCGGTAGAATCCTGAAGAGCCCTGGCATCACAAAATGGATGCCACCAGTCACAGACACTGGGCTGCCCTCCTGCTGATGACCAACACTCGCAGTGGAGGGGGCCAACAATAGGTATCCTGTCCCAAGGGGGTGTGACCACCTCCCAGACAGGGTTTAGTGTATTGGGGCTGGGTGGGTGCACTCCTAGAGTGCTTTGAAGTCCTGCACTGGGGGAGCAGAAGGCTCCTCTGTGCATATGCCAGTTCAAACCAGCTCAGGGGCTACCTGTCCCTGCTCTGGCGCGAAACTGGACAAAGGGAAGTGGGTGTAGCCACCCACTCCCTGACCCTCCCATAGGTGGGGTCATAGAGCTAGTCCCTCCCTTCTCTTTAGTATAAGAGGGGAACCTGTGCATTGCAACCTAGATACCCCTGGACGACGCTCTACTGAAGAATCCCGGACCTTCGACGTTCCACTACCTCTGGAAGACTGAAGAATCTCCCTTGGAGTCAAGGAGTGACTCCCCTGCTTGGCAGGCACCAAAAACTACAACGACGGTCGCAAACTACGCCGCTCCCGCCGGAGCCCGAAGTCCCTGCAGCCCAGGAAGAGGATTTCCTGACTTCTCCAAGGCCATCGTGAGTCCCCAGCGAAGCTGAGGCAAGTGGACCCCACGAGCGACGAGGAACTGCAGCCCCTGGGTACCGTGCACTATTGTCGAGTGCAACCCCTTCACGACGTTCTACGAACTTGTGCTTTGGACCACGTGTGGTCCCAGCCTCTAACAGAGATCCCTCCCAAATTCAGAGGCCTACACCGTCCCGAGTGACCGTGGGCCCCTGTTGAGTGGATCCTCCCGAGGCGTCTTCGCGATCCCTTGCCAGCCGGCTTGTGGGTCCCCAGAAGACTTTTCAACGAAACCAAAGGGCTCCCCTGGTTGCTCCAGGCCTGCCCTGACCTACCCTCGCTGGGTAAGTCCCTCAGACCTTGCTGGTCTGCCCCACTGACTTTTCCTCACCACCACGAGACTTGCTGCTACCAAGGCTTGTTGGCTCCAATCGGGTCGCTGACACCACAGTCAGCTGCAGACTTCGTGGGACACGCTGAATCCAGCTCCTGGCCGTCCTCGACGCCTCCTGGACCTCGTGGTCGAAGAGTCAAGACACCCGTGAACGACCTGAAGCTGTCGACGACAGTGGGCATTCATCTTCCTTGCCCAGAGTCACTGCCAAGTGACTTTGAACACTGTCCCCTCTGCTTTCAGGTCTTCCTCCTTCCGAATCCAGGCTTGGATTCCCACGGACACTTCTTCTGTCGTCGCAAGCAGCAAGTCTTCATTGGTTCCCATTGAGAACGACGCCGCGACCCGACACCAAGGGACACCTATGCACCCGGCTCCCCTGGGTGAGGTAACTTCAGCACTACAGTGCTCCTGTGGGTGTTGGCCCTAGAACTACCTAGAACTACTTACCCTGTAAGTGACTTGCTTGTAGCTACCCTAGAAGTGCCCTAAAACTCCTATTTTCCCCGTGCGATTCTCGCACTGGCTCGTACAGGGTTCGCGTCTGTGTTAGACACATCGCGTCCAACTCCCTTGTAACTCTACCAGTATCCGCGTCCTTCGACTCGTACTGACCGATCGGTGTGTTCGCCTCGAACACGCCAGGGACCTTTAACACTGAGATCCCAATCTCGTCCATGCGCATAGACTCGTACAGGACTCGCACCGGTGTCTGAACACCGCGTCCGTCCCCTGTGGGTCTCCTACAACTACCTGGGGTGGTTCTTTGGGGTCCCTCGATTCTATATGCTTCTAGACCCCAGTCTAGGCAAGCTAGGACTGTGATATTTGATTGTGCTAACTTATTTTGATAAAACATTGACTTGTACATATGTTCTTGCCTTCTAATCTCATAAAGAGATTAGTAGAGAGTTGTTTAGTAATAAATACATATATTTGATATATATACCTGTGTGGTGTCTTTTCATTTGGTGATTCAAGAGATTGTGTGGTAAAACAAGCTGCTTTACATTCCTCCAAGACTTAGCCTGAAGGCTGCTCTCCACAGCTACCACTAGGATAGCTTTCTATAAAGGTTGTCTTAAACCTACCAACCATAAGAGTCGAATTGTTCTGGTGCAAGGTGCCCACTCTAACAAGTGGACAGCATATACCAGGCCAAGTTCTCACAGGGGCTTACTGGAGGTAAATGGTAGGCTAGTTGGCCCCTAAAGGACCCCCAGCAGTGAAGAGGACTTCATTCCCCATCCAAGAGCATGCCAGGGAGCGCGTTTGTAGAGTGGTGGGCAAAGTGGGCGTGGCCTGGTACGAGTACTTACCAATGCTGCTGTGTGGGACTGACTGGAGGTAATAGTTTGGGAAGTTGGCCCCCAAGGATGTCCTTGGGGGGGGGGGCCAACTACCCCTCTTGTTACCTCCAGTAAGTCCCACACAGTGGGATTGCTAAGACGTCTTCGGAGGCCATGGCCCCCTTTCTCTACCACTCTGCAAACGTGCCTGGTGGCAGACTACAGGATGGGGGATGAAGTCCAATTTAGTCCTGAGGGAGTTATGGGGCCAAGAATCCCTGCTGCTACCTCCTGTAAGTCCGACGCAGCGGAATTCCTGAGCGTTGGTTGGACGCCCAGCACCCTTTATCCACCACTCTGCAAACGTGACTATTAGTTAAAGTAGCATTTTTCTGCACCTCTGACTTAGAGGTAGTTTTAATCCCCCTGCCCTATTATGTACTAGGGCCTTACATAGTGTTCCCTAGTGTATGTAGGTGTTTTCACTGTATTCTAAGTGTCTTTTAGCATTGCACTGGCTCTAGGCCTGGTTAGTCAGTCAGTTACCACCAGTACCCGTCTGAAAAAGTTGTGGGCACAGGATGATTTTGCAACAAGGCCTCTTTCTGCTCCTCTGTTGGATCTTTCTGCACATGTCTTGCTTCTTCCTGCTCTTTTCTTCGTCTTTGTGGACTTCTGTTGCTTCTTTCTGCATTTCTTTTGCTTCTTTCTGTGCGTTTTTTCTTCTTTCTTCACATGTCCTACCTCTGTAGGCATAGTTAGAAACTAGCATTTAAAAAACCTTTGAAATTCACTTTAAAAACCATAGGTTTCAGGCACGTTATAGTTAGAAATTAGCATTTAAAAACCTTAGAAATTCACTGAAAAACCATAGGTTTTAGGGAAAGTTATAGTTAGTTGGACATTTCACTCGTACAAAACCAGAGAAATTCCCCGTTATAGTTAGTTCAGCTAACTACAACTCGCGCCCCCGCAATGCACTGCTGATGAAGTCACATATTACATCACTCATGACATGGTCAGTGACATCACTGATGACATCTCAAATGACATCACTGATGACATCCTCCATGTGATAAATTGATGCATCTTCTCACACCCTAATATAACCTTTGATACACCCGCTCTAAATTACAGACTGCCATTGTCAAAACCATAAACACTCCAACACCAATAACTACATACCCACTCACTGATTCTTAGGTTTACACACACATCCACTCACTCACCTGTACAGTCACTCATACTTATGGTCACTCAGTACAGGACTATCATATGCACTCATACATCTATATAGAAACTCACACACCGCCACTCATCCATAGAGGTACTCACACACCTAGTCAGTCATGCAAATAATTAATCACACTGCCATTTACTCACCTATACAGTTATACACACACCAGCTCAATTACTCATACAAATACTAGCACATTCTTACGCTCTTATACAATCACTGATAGAAGCACACACTCATCCATACAGCCACTCTCACAATCACACTCTCACTTATAGCCATTTATGTACTCCAACACACATATATACTGCTTTTCACATATGTAGTTACTCACACATGTACCACTGAGATATACATTCACTCACTAACACACCCATACACACACCCACCCATACAGTCCATCACAGATGCACTTTTGAAACCATGCACCCAGTGAATCACCCACTCACACATCTATGCACAGAGTCACACACACCCCACCCACACAAACACTCAGGCACCCATACAGATACTCAGACAACCAATCAATAACTCATATACACACACGTGTAGCTATTCGCAAACCCATGCAGCCGCTTACACAACAACAGACAGACGGATACAGACATTCACACAGTTTAGTCACTAACCCATGCATTCAGTAAGATACTTTTAATGTCTCACTTATAGAGTCAGTCACGCACCTACTAAATCATCCATTCAGACACTTATACACCCACTCATTCTTCAATACGCCTTTCCCTATATATATTAAACATATTTAAACTTTACAGAAACACACAGTCACTGGATGAGGTCATCAGTGATGTCATCAGTGATGTCATCAGTGATGTCATTTGAGATGTCATCAGTGATGTCGTCAGTGACAATCAGTGATGTCACTGACCATGTCATGAGTGATGTAATATGTGACGTCAACAGCAGTGCATTGCGGGGGCGCGAGTTGTAGTTAGCTGAACTAACTATAATGGGGGAATTTCTCTGGTTTTGTACGAGTGAAATGTCCAACTAACTATAACTTTCCCTAAAACCTATGGTTTTTTCAGTGAATTTCTAAGGTTTTTTAAATGCTAATTTCTAACTATAACGTGCCTGAAACCTATGGTTTTTTCAGTGAATATATATATATATATATATATATTAGCCCCAAAGTGATCCTTTTGTTCGGCGCGCTCACCAGCTGGTGCTCTGCAAGGGGGCCGGATCCTGGCTCAAAACAATTTTGCCAACAAAGAACGCGGCACTCCAGAACTGGGTTGTAACACAATTTATTTTGCAACTGCTCAGACCAGCGTTTCAGCCCTCCCACGGCTTTTCTCACGGAAAAGCCGTGGGAGGGCTGAAACGCGTTGGTCTGAGCAGTTGCAAAATAAATTGTGTTACAACCCAGTTCTGGAGTGCCGCGTTCTTTGTTGGCAAAAATATATATATATATATATATATATATATATATATATATATAATGTAAAGTATTGCATACCACACTTCTCACGATCGCCAGAACACCCTATTTGTCAGCGGCGAGAGTTAAGTTAACTTAATAACCATTCAGCACACTTGAAACCGATTGTAGCAAGTGTGACTGTAAAACGAGAACAAGTATTGACAAAGTCAATGTCTTTTAGCCATGTTGTACAACAGCGTGCCTGTGCAGCCACGCTCCACTACAACGTGGCCAGACCTATTGGCTTTTACCAATGCTTGTTTTCATTTTTTTTTATTTATTTACTTTTTAAACATGATTTTTTTTTAATTAAACACTTAGTTTATTTGGGTAAACTGTGAGCGATCTGCACAAATGTGCCCCTTGCTGAATTCATAATTTTGCCTAGGTTTCAGAAATGTATAGCTTTCTGGGCTCTCACATGGGTTTCACACTTGTTTCCGCCAAAACCTGAAAATAGGATAAAACAGCAAAAAAGGAAGTATGGCCACCACTTAGAAAAATACAGAAATTGTGGTTAAAAAATGTTTGTTGGTTTTTTAACAACTCTCCTTGTTCCTGAAGATGGTGGTTAGCACAGCAAACCTTTTGTTGACGATATTTTTACTTTTAAAAAAACATTCTCCTCCTTACATAACACTTTATTCCCATTTTTTCCAAAAAACAAAAGCAGGAAAAAAAATCCCAATTTTGCTATATTGTGGCTATATTCTCGGCTCCCCTCAAGGTGGATCCACAAACACTGAGTATTTTTAGAATCCCCAGCATGTGTGGAAAAAAGGATGCAGTTTTACCCTTAGTATCTTTTATTTGACTAAAGTTCATCAAACAAGCTTAGGCAAAGCCAATATCAGACCTTCGGAAACCTGTTGGCTTTGCCAGTGGTTTTTATCCACGGTGCAAAGCGTCCCTGATGCTATGCAGCATGGCTAAAATTTTAGAAAACCAAAAAAACCTTTGACACACTGCCCGTGTCATTTTGTAGTTGCGCACACCTTTAAAATGATGTCGACCGGTTTTTTTTCTTTTAGTTATCGATCGAATTTGGATCAGTAGTAAAAAGAATATAAAACTTGCACCCCTTTTTTTTTTTTTTTTTTTTTAGCAAGGGGAGATGCAGAATTAACACCGGGTAAGGCGGGGGACGCAGAAGCAACCCTGTGTGATGGCGGGGATGCAGAAGCATCACTGGAGAAGGATGGAAAGTGGTGCGGAAGCAGCATGGGGAGTTGGGGAAAGCATCACAGAGGCACGAGTGAGGGTCAGGGAAAGAGAAGGGGGTGGGTGGAAGAAAGCAACACGAAGGGCACAAAGAAGCAATAGGTTGAAGCGCGAGTGCAACAGAGAAGGGGCGCGTAGAAGCAAACGGGGGACAGAGAGCATGGAGAAAAGTATGCGAGGGATACAGCTCGAAAACACTTGCCCTTCCATGGAGTGCTTAACACAATAGAAGAAAATAGTGCTTGAAAAGAAAGCATTCGAAGCAAAAATGTCATCCAATCAAAAGAGAGGTTAGAACTTTGCTCCATGGGAGAGACAAACACTAGATTGACAAGCTGGGTCGCCACTAAGAAGCAGGTAAGAGTTAATGGAAACCCAACCTCATGTCTCAGAATAGACAGCGCATGCACTATATAGTAGGCTCGACCTAAACAAGCATTTGCAATGCAATAGGTCTTGCATTTACGCGAGTTTAAGCTATTGGCATTGTAAATGACAATGCCCTTTATTTATGTTATAAAAACGAAAACAAAAATAAAAGGCATTGTCATTTGCAATGTCAATAGCTCAAACTCGCGTAAATGCGAGACCTATTGCATTGCAAATGCTTGTTACTGTTCTCCTACCCAAACACCAGTTAGCTGTTTTCTACCCATTTCTAACACTTTTCACCAGTTGGACTCTGCTGCTTTGTCGCACTGTGCTTAGATTTCATTTTCAAACACATTGCTACTTCTGTCACCCTCTGACCCATACATCAGTTCTCGGCAGCCAGTGCACTGAGTGTTTCCTGATCCTAAGGTGCAGGAGTTGCCCATCACTGTCTCCTTCCATCTAAGCAAGTTAACCTTTCTTGATTCTCAAAATACATGGCGCCTTTTTCACCACATGACCTTCATCCTCTACTCCCCAGGACATAACTATCCAACTCTGGCAGACAGAATGCTATTGGGTACACTACATATTGACCTAAACTTCAAAAGGTTATGTAGGCACATGGCCTTACCCGTCTGTCTCCAGTAGGCCATTTGCTTTGCACCTCTGAACTCACTTTCAGGGGTCACTGGTATTTGCTGTACAGTACGTTTCAAGCAGGTGCCTTCTCAACACTTTTAATGCCGAGCTTTCCTCTCCTAATATCTACTTGCTCTGGCGGCCATGTGCAGTCAGACTGCCTGCTTTACTCCCTGATGTCACTAGTCATCTCCAATGCCGGTCTGCAACACCACAAGCTCTGCCTTCAACCCAATACAGACTACGGGGACACACTAGTGGTAGCAACCCTCTGAGCAAAAATCATAGCAATGCAACAACACAGCTATTCAACTGCTGCAAGCTGCTCGAAACTGTTGCCTGTGCCTGGATGCCCATCTGCGCCAGCCTCTGCCTATCCACCATGGTTGTCTCTATGCCAGGGTCAGACTGTTCTATAGGGCAATTTGGCAACGCCAGAAGGGCTGGTCTGACAGCTCTGGTTTTCTGGCTGTTTGTGGGCCTGCTATAAGGTCTGGTGGGCTGGCTTTTTCCCCGATATTACCATTAACATTGCCTGCAACAAGCTCAGATCCATGCAATCTCCCATACCTTGCAAAACACCAACACAACGTATCTTTACAAGTTACAAACTGCCTCGATTTGAAAATGTGGGCCAGTTTTGTAGCTATCTGATTCGCTAATAGGGTCCACTTATTTTGGTGCCAGGAACTAGTTTCTGTCCCCGTCCGACCCTGCTCATCCTAATAAATCACTACGTCTAGCCGTCTGCCTCTAGCAAGCCAGCTGACCTCGACCATAGCTAACCATCTGCAGTGCAGACTGCTCTCGTGTAACGGTCTCAGGACCCCCTGCCAGAAGGCTTGCGCTTACTGTGACCCCAGCTACCCCTCTCCTGCAGCCTGGCTGCTTGCTTCGCCCTCCTGTCATTCACACAGCATGTTGCCTGCTCTTGCTTTCCTGTCACCCTAATCATGCAGCTCCTGCAAGTTCCGAGTCAGGGGCTCTGTCTACCTTTTGCAACTGAGACCCAGAATGTTAGCAGCTGGTGTTCTCCCCTTTCCTGTAGCCACGCTGCAACCTGTCTACCCAGGTATGCATGCTCTCCCAGCTGGCAGCTGGTTTATCCACCTCAGCCACTCACCAGCAGGCTGCTGTTTTGATTTAGCGTGCCCTATGTCTACTTTTTTTCTTTTGTTACCCGCAGCAAGCACATACCTCTCATCGTCCATCGTGGGCAGGTGGACTGGCCAATACTGAGCACCTCATGTACTCCGGTAAGCGTCCCTGTGGCTCCCCAGCAGCAAATTCAGATCCGGGATCTGCAGCATCCGGGCGGTACCATACTCTTGAACGGATGGGCACGCGACCGTTTATCGAGGAACAGCAGAAGCAAGATCCGTAATTCACTTTGCGGCAGAGCCCCCTTCGAACAGCCCAGAGATCCAGCAAGACAGCCAGAGACTACCGCTGCACAGCAGCTCACTTAGCATACACACTCTCTGCATGGCTCTCTGGAATGCTGTCGCCACCCCGGCCAAACCATTCACTAAGCAAACACGGGGAGTGACGGACTGTACCATATCCATCTCCCTGAATATACCGCCCCTCTAGTTAGGATAAAGTGGAAGAGCAAGTACAGGGCATTGTGGTTTCCTATCGCAAGCAATCGTATTATATCAAAATGCATGCGGCAGTATCTAGCTTCTGACCCAAGAGTTAACCTTATAAGATAATACACTATAAACTTCACAGCTGGATAAACAAGCATTTGCAATGCAATAGGACTCGCATTTACGCGAGACCTATTGCATTGCATCACGGACAACGGGGGGGAGCACAGACAACGGGAGTGCAGAGGGAGAAGAGGGCGAGAAGGCACAAAGTAGTGCTCATAGTCTAAATAACGTTACTCGTACCGTACCGTGTAACACTCAAAGTAAAGGGGCCAGTAGCCATTGGAGGGTACAAATGACGACATGGCATAATAAGGAGGGACTAACAAGCCTCATAATCAATCAAACAGCAGCATTTACCAAAGACAATGACACGAGGCAATTAAAAACGTGGGCGGAGCTTCCACAGAGCTTCCACTCCGTACTAGATAACTGCGTGCCTCGCAAAGCGAACAGCGCATGCGCGCTGCCACTATAGGCTCGACCTAAAAAGCATGCCTGCCAAGTATCACGCAGCAGGTGTGACACTCACGCATTTCAGTGTGGTGTTCCGCATCACCGCACTGAAATGCATTGTCACGCATTAATGCCACACTCTGAAACTCTGGCTACGCAGGGTGCCAGCGCGCGCAGCTGGCGCCTGTGCACCTGTGCGCCGGCTCTCAGTGCTGCTCCGAGACATGCTGCCAGCAGCTGCTGGGCTCAGTAAGTTAATAGTTAATTGTTTGCCTGCTCTCAGCTCGAGTGGCTGAGAGTGACTGATACAATGTTACAATGTTCTGCCCAGGCCAGCAGCCTCCTGTCGTGCCTGGCTGCATATTTCCTGCGGCGCGGCGTTGACACTAATTAGACACCGGGGCGGGGCCTGCCCTCAGTGGTTGGGGCTGCAGTAAATTTAAAATTACAATCATCGTCCCGCTGCGAATTGCCGAGGGAGTTACCGTTTCAGCTGGCAGGTCTGGACTCTGAGGAGGCGGTGGCCCGGCCAGCCAGCCCGCCCGCCCGCCCCCACAGTACACCCGAATTGCCATGGCTCGCGGATCGTGGCCTGAGGCCTCACAAGTAAGTGAGACTGGCAGTGCTTGCTGTAGCTAACCGAGTTGGTTAATATTAATTATAAAAAATAATTTGTTTTTAGAAGCAGCCCGATCAGCTGACTCAGTGCCGGTCGTGTTGCAGTAAACAGTACTTAAGAGCGCTGCCGGCTCGAGGCTGCCGGCGGGTTGTGTGTGACCAAGTGTGTGCCTGAGACTGCCTTTCCAAAATGCCCGGGGCTGCGTGCATGCTGCTTTCTGCCCCCGTTACTGGAAGACCTGTACGTGGGTTTCAGAAGTCCTCACGAGGTCCAGCTTATAGGCGAGACCTAAATAGCGTAAAGGAAACGTAACCAACCTCTGTGAAAACAGTAGAGTGGGAGGCAGACCAATCAAACCTTTGCCGGTCAGAGCACCCACACATGGAGAGTCCAAAGAGGGATGTTTTCTGTCAGAATATGTAACGGAGTTGTGAATAGTGTGCACCGTTTCGGTACAAAGGCATCGTTTTTGCTGCCTTTTTCTGTGTTGCCTTCATGTCAGGAAACCAAGTAAGTCCCGCCGCTCCCGATCATCTTTACTCTCGTCATTAATGGTCCCATGATCACAACCTATTGCTAACGCCATCGACTGAAGAGGAAGCTATGAAATGAAACTCCTGGCTGTATTTTCGGTTTCCTCCTCTGGTTCTTCTGTAAAATGAAGGGAGGCCAATCCGTGCAGCCTGAGGGTGAAGAGGGAAGGCACAGATTGGACTCCCTTCATTTTACAGAACAATCAGAGAAGGAAACCGAAAATACAGCCAGGTCTGTTACGGACACCGGACCAGCCCTACCGGCTGTGCTGATACATTACTTAGATCCACAAAGGTTAGGTAGCACTCGACTGAAGCACTGGGTAGGTCTGCTGTTAACACGCCTCTGTGAGCTGGTGGGTGCCGAGGGTCATAAGCAGGAGAGGAATCGACGCTAGGAATTAGCGATCAGGGCCCAGAGGCTTAGAAACAGCACGACTTTGGGGTATTCCCAGACAGCAGGATAGCTAGGGCTCGAGTCAAGGGTAGGCGCGGTAACCTGCAGCTGTCTGCACAATTTTATCCTACAGACAAGCTTCCCCTTGCACACTCTACAGCCCTTTGCAAACATTCAGCACTATTGATATTACGTTTCTGACTGTGATGTTGGTGGATTTTGAGCAGTTTGAAGACATTTTAGTGCTTTGCATTGACAAAAGGCTGTAATTTCTAATATTTATCTCTTTCCATCATTGCTTATTTTGCTCACGATAAAGTGTCACTCATAGTCGTTGAATGTCACTCATAATTACACTGAAATTATGGAAATGTCACACGTAAGCAACCTGAAACCTTGGCAGCTATGAAAAAGGGCTCTACACTTGTGGTGGAAAAGCTTCAGCAGCTGAGGGGTTAAGAACTGACAGCCATCCTCTCACCTTAAATGAGCTCGCGCAGAGGCGTTTTTTTCGATATCTGCAATGCATCAGGAGTCACGTCCCCGGGTGGAATCCGTTTGCAAATTATTTAATGGCTTTCTAGAAGCCCATTAAACTGGGTCTCCGTTTGCCAAAGCGCCGCTGCCAGCTTGAAAGGAAACACTGCTGGTTGTGGCATCTTACTAGCAGGTATTTTCATATTGCCTTCCAGGTATGACAGGTCCTTTGCTTCTTTTATGAGCTCTCCTTGTATGAATACATTTTAGCTCCAGTTATGCACGTCACTGCCCCGTCACAAAATATATTCGTTAATACACTGCAGCCATTTACTCCTCGTGTTCTGAAATTTGTTAATCGATTCTGCTGCACTGGTTTGTGTTTTCCCCCCAATTAGAATTCCCAGGTTGCGGTGACGGGTACTTTGTGTCTGTTAATTGATGAAACCCCCACGTCCCTATCGCCTAAGCAGCAAGTCGGGTACAAATGTCCTAAAATGTAGCAAATTAAACATAGCGGACGTAGGACCTTTGACCCAATGTTCCCTTCTTCATAAAGCCGTTAACAACACAAGTGCTGCATACATCTGTCTTTACATCGAGGCTGCCATCCCCCCTGTGCTTCGTTTTACACACGAACCTGCTGGTCTAGCTTCTTTAGAATAACTGATTCCGCAGAAGCGGATTTAAGAATGCACTAAATCTCCACAGATATTACACCTTTTGAGTATGCTTCGTACACCACTTGGACCTGATACAGACATAGAAGAGCACCAGTTAAATTAAAATATTGTTTGCCGAGGTGTGTGCGCACCTTGGTGCTGGGGCCTTATTGAAAAACCTGGTGATAGATCACTCCAAGAGGTGGTCGTTTCTGGGATGGAAGAGAAGGAGAGAGGCTGCCTTGCCCGGTCAGAAGCATCCGGAAGGCGCTGGATCTTTGAGCTTGCCTTGCTCCTGGCATCCACCCTCCCTGGTCTTTATTTTACTGTAAGACATCTCTCTTACAGGAAAATGAGGACTAGGGAGGGAGGATGCCTCGGAGCGAGGCAAGAGAGATGTCTCGCAGGAAAATGAGGACCAGGGAGGGAGGATGCCCCGGAGAAAGGCAAGAGAGATGTCTTACAGGAAAATGAGGACCAGGGAGGGAGGATGCCCCTGAGAGCGGCAAGAGAGATGTCTTACAGGACAATGAGGACCAGGGAGGGAGGATGCCCTGGAACGAGGCAAGAGGGATATCTTACAGGAAAATGAGGACCAGGGAGGGAGGATGCCCCGGAGCTAGGCGAGAGAGATTTCTTACAGGAAAGAGAGGACCAGGGAGGGAGGATGCCCCAGAGCGAGGAAAGAGAGATGTCTCGCTGGAAAATGAGGACCAGGGAGGGAGGATGCCCTGGAACGAGGCAAGAGGGATATCTTACAGGAAAATGAGGACCAGGGAGGGAGGATGCCCCGGAGCAAGGCAAGAGAGAGGTCTTACAGGAAAATGAGGACCAGGGAGGGAGGATGCCTCGGAGCGAGGAAAGAGAGATGTCTCGCTGGAAAATGAGGACCAGGGAGGGAGGATGCCCCGGAGAAAGGCAAGAGAGATGTTTCGCACGAAAATGAGGACCAGGGAGGGAGGATGCCCCGGAGCTAGGCGAGAGAGATTTCTTACAGGAAAGAGAGGACCAGGGAGGGAGGATGCCCCGGAGCAAGGCAAGAGAGATGTCTTACAGGAAAATGAGGACCAGGGAGGGAGGATGCCCAGGAGCGAGGCAAGAGAGATGTCTTACAGGAAAATGAGGACCAGGGAGGGAGGATTCCCCGGAGCTAGGCGAGAGAGATGTCTTACAAGAAAATGAGGACTAGGGAGGGAGGATGCCTCGGAGCGAGGCAAGAGGGGTGTCTTACAGGAAAATCAGGACCAGGAGGAGAGGATGACCCAGAGCAAGGCAAGAGAGATGTCTTACAGGAAAGAGAGGACCAGGGAGGAAGGGATGCCTCAAAGTGAGGCGAGAGAGATGTCTTACAGGAACATGAGGACCAGGGAGGGAGGATGCCCCGGAGAGAGGCAAGAGAGGTGACTTACAGGAAAATGAGGACCAGAGAGGGAGGATGCCCCGGAGAAAGGCAAGAGAGATGTCTTGCAGGAAAATGAGGACCAGGGAGGGAGGACGCCCCAGAGCAAGGCAAGAGAGGTGTCTTATAGGAAAGAGAGGACCAGGGAGGGAGGATGCCTCGGAGCTAGGCAAGAGAGATGTCTCACAAGAAAATGAGGACTAGGGAGGAAGGATGTCTCAGAGCGAGGCAAGAGAGATGTCTTACAGGAACATGAGGACCAGGGAGGGAGGATGCCTCAGAGCTAGGCGAGAGTGATGTCTTACAGGAAAATGAGTACCAGGGAGGGAGGATGCCCCGGAGCGAGGCAAGACATCTCTCTTGCCTCGCTCTGAGGCATCCACCCTCCCTGGTCCTCTCTTTCCTGTAAGACATCCCTCATGCCTCGCTCAAGGCCATCATCCCTCACTGGTCCTGATTTTCCTGCAAGACATCTCTCTTGCCTCGCTCCGAGGCATCCTCCCTCCCTAGTCCTCATTTTACTGTAAAACATCTCTTGCTTCTCTCTGAGACATCATCCCTTCCTGGTCCTCTCTTTTCTGTAAGACATCCCTCAAGCCTCACTCTGAGGCATCCTCCCTCCCTGGTCCTCTCTTTCCTGTAAGAAATCTCTCTTGCCTGTCTCCGGGGCATCTTCCCTCCCTGGTCCTCTCTTTCCTGTAAGACATCCCTCTTGCCTAGCTCAGACCTCTTCTCCTCCTGATTTTCCTGTAAGACATCTCTCTTGCCTCTCTCCGAGGCATCCTCCCTCCATAGTCCTCTCTTTCTTGTAAGACATCTCTCTTGCCTAGCTGCGAGGCATCCTCCCTCCCTGGTCCTCTTTTTCCTGTAAGACATCTCTCTTGCCTCGCTCCAGGGCATCCTCCCTCCCTAGTCCTCATTTTCCTGTAAGACATCTCTTGCCTCGCTCCGAGGTATCCTCCATCCCTAGTCCTCATTTTCCTGTAAGACATCTCTCTTGCCTAGCTCCGAGGCATCCTCCCTCCCTGGTCCTCTCTTTCCTGTGAGGCATCCCTCTTGCCTCGCTCCGTGGCATCTTCCCTCCCTTTTCCTCTCTTTCCTGTAAGACATCCCTCTTGCCTCGCTCTGGGGCATCCTCCCTCCCTGGTCCTCTTTCCTGTAAGACATCCCTCTTGCCTTGCTCCGGGGCATCCTCCCTCCCTGGTCCTCTTATTCCTGTAAGACATCCCTCTTGCCTTGCTCCAGGACGTCCTCCCTCCTGGGTTCTCATTTTCCTGTAAGATACTCTTGCCTCGCTCCGAGGCATCCTTCCTCCCTGGTCCTCATTTTCCTGTAAGACATCTCTTACAGGCAAATTAGGACCCAGGAAAGAGGACGCGTCGGAGCTGGGCGAGCGAGATGTCTTACAGAAAAATAAAGACCAGGGAGGGATGATGCCCCAGAGCGAGGCAAGACATATCTCTTTCCTAGCTCCAAGGCATCCTCCTTCCCTGGTTCTCATTTTCCTGTAACACATCCCTCTTGCCTCAATCTGGGGCATCCTCTCTCCCTGGTTTTCATTTTCCTGTATGACATCTCTCTTGCCTAGCTCCGAGGCATCCTTTCCTCCTGGTACTGATTTTCCTGTAAGACATGTCTCTTGCCGAGGCATCCTCCCTCCCTAGTTCTCGTTTTCCTGTAAGACATCTCTTTCCTTTTTCCGAGGCATCCTCCTTCCCTGGGCTTCATTTTACAGTAAGACATCCCTCTTGCCTCGTTCCAGAGCATCCTCCCTCCCGGGTCCTCCCTTTCTTGTAAGACATCCCTCTTGCTTCACTCTGGGGCATCCTCCCTCCCTGGTCCTCTTTCCTGTAAGACATCCCTCTTGCCTCGCTCTGGAACATCCTCCCTCCCTGGTCCTCTCCTTCCTGTAAGACATCCCTCTTGCCTTGCTCCGGGGCATTCTCCCTCCTGGGTTCTAATTTACCTGTAAGATACTCTTGCCTCTCTCCAAGACATCCTCCCTCCCTAGTCCTCATTTTCCTGTAGGAAATCTCTTGCCTCGCTCTGAGGAATCCTCCCTCCCTAGTCCTCTCTTTCTTGTAAGACACATCTTGCCTTGCTCAGGGGCATCCTCTCCTCCTGGTCATGATTTTCCTGTAAGACATCTCTCTTGCCTCGCTCTGAGGCATCCACCCTCCCTGGTTCTCATTTTCCTGTTACACATCCCTCTGGCCTCAATCTGGGGCATCCTCTCTCCCTGGTTCTCATTTTTCTGTAAGACATCCCTCTTGCCTAGCTTCGGGGCATCCTCCCTCCCTGGTCCTCATTTTCCTGTAAGACATCTCTCTTCCCTAGCTCCAAGGCATCCTTCCTCCCTGGTCCTCATTTTCCTATAAGACATCTCTCTTGCCTCGCTCCGAAGCATCCTTCCTCCCTAGTCCTCATTTTCCTGTAAGACATCTCTCTTGCCTCGCTCCGTGGCATCCTCCCTCCCTGGTTCTCTTTCCTGTAAGACATCCCTCTTGCCTTGCTCCGGGACATCCTCCCTCCTGGGTCCTCATTTTCCTGTAAGATACTCATGCCTCGCTCCGGGGCATCCTCCCTCCCTGGTTCTCCTTTTCCTGTAAGACATCTCGCCTGCCAAGCTCCAAGGCATCCTTCCTCCCTGGTCCTCTCTTTCCTGTAAGACATCCCTCTTGCCTTGCTCTGGGGCATCCTCCCTCCTGGGTTTTCATTTCCCTGTAAGATACTCTTGCCTCGCTCCGAGGCATCCTTCTTCCCTGGTCCTCATTTTCCTGTAAGACATCTCTCTTACAGGAAAATTAGGACCCAGGAAAGAGGATGCCTCGGAGCTAGGCGAGAGAGATTTCTTACAGGAAAATCAGAACCAGGGAGAGAGGATGCCTCGGAGCTAGACGAGAGAGATGTCTTACAGGAAAATGAAGACCAGGGAGGGAGGATGCTCCGAAAAGAGGCAAGAGAGATGTCTTATAGGAAAATGAGGACCAGGGAGGGATGATGCCCCAGAGACAGGCAAGACATATCTCTCTCCTAGCTCCAAGGCATCCTCCCTCTGGTTCTCATTTTCCTGTAACACATCCCTCTTGCCTCAATCTGGGGCATCCTCTCTCCCTGGTTCTCATTTTCCTGTAAGACATCTGTCTTGCCTCTCTTCGTGGCATCCTCCCTCCCTGGTCCTCATTTTCCTGAAAGACATCTCTCTTTCCTATTTCCGAGGTATCCTCCCTCCCTGGGCTTCATTTTCCTGTAAGACATCCCTCTTGCCTCACTCTGGGGCATCCTCCCTCCCTGGTCCTCTCTTTTCTGTAAGACATCTCTCTTGCCTCGCTCGGAGGAATCCTCCCTCCCTAGTCCTCTTTTTCTTGTTAGACATCTCTCTTGCCTTGCTCCGGGGCATCCTCACCTCCCGGTCCTGATTTTCCTGTAAGAGATCTCTTGCCTAGCTGCGAGGCATCCTCCCTCCCTGGTCCTCTTTTTCCTGTAATACATCTCTCTTGCCTCGCTCCGAGGTATCCTCCTTCCCTAGTCCTCATTTTCCTTTAATACATCTCTCTTGCCTCGCTCCGAGGTATCCGCTCTCCCTAGTCCTCATTTTCCTGTAAGACATCTCTCTTGCCTAGCTCCGAGGCATCCTCCCTCCCTGGTCCTCTCTTTCCTGTGAGGCATCCCTCTTGCCTCGCTCCGTGGCATCCTCCCTCCCTTTTCCTCTCTTTCCTGTAAGACATCCCTCTTGCCTCGCTCTGGGGCATCCTCCCTCCCTGGTCCTCTCTTTCCTGTAAGATACTCATGCCTGGCTCCGGGGCATCCTCCCTCCCTGGTCCTCATTTTCCTGTAAGACATCTCTCCTGCCTAGCTCCAAGGCATCCTCCCTCCCTGGTCCTCTCTTTACTGTAAGACATCCCTCTTGCCTCGCTCTGGGGCATCCTCCCTCCCTGGTCCTCTCTTTCCTATAAGACATCCCTCTTGCATTGCTCCGAGGTATCCTTCCTCCCTGGTCCTCATTTTCCTGTAAGACATCTCTCTTGCCTTGCTCGGGGGCATCCTCTCCTCCTGGTCCTTATTTTCCAGTAAGACATCTCTCTCGCCTCGCTCTGAGGCATCCTCCCTCCCTGGTCCTCTCTTTCCTGTATGACATCCCTCTTGCCTTGCTCCGAGGCAACCTCCCTCCCTAGTCCTCATTTTCCTGTAAGACGTCTCTTGCCTAGCTGCGATGCATCCTCCCTCGTCCTCTTTTTCCTGTAAAATGTCCCTCTTGCCTCGCTCCAGGTCATCCTCCCTCCCTAGTCCTCATTTTCCTGTAAGACATCTCTCTTGCCTAGCTCCAAGGCATCCTCCCTCCCTGGTCCTCCCTTCCTGTGAGGCATCCCTCTTGCCTCGCTCTAGGGCATCCTCCCTCCCTGGTTCTCTCTTTCCTGTAAGACATCTCTCTTGCCTCGCTCTGAGGCATCCACCCTCCCTGGTTCTCATTTTCCTGTTACACATCCCTCTGGCCTCAATCTGGGGCATCCTCTCTCCCTGGTTCTCTCTTTCCTGTAAGACATCCCTCTTGCCTTGCTCCGGGACATCCTCCCTCCTGGGTCCTCATTTTCCTGTAAGATACTCATGCCTCGCTCCGGGGCCTCCTCCCTCCCTGGTTCTCCTTTTCCTTAAGACATCTCTCCTGCCAAGCTCCAAGGCATCCTTCCTCCCTTGTCCTCTCTTTCCTGCAAGACATCCCTCTTGCCTTGCTCCGGGGCATCCTCCCTCCTGTGTTCTCATTTCCCTGTAAGATACTCTTGCCTCGCTCCGAGGCATCCTTCCTCCCTGGTCCTCATTTTCCTGTAAGACATCTCTCTTACAGGAAAATTAGGACCCAGGAAAGAGGATGCCTCGGAGCTAGGCGAGAGAGATTTCTTACAGGAAAATGAAGACCAGGGAGGTAGGATGCTCCGGAGAGAGGCAAGAGAGATGTCTCTCCTAGCTCCAAGGCATCCTCCCTCTCTGGTTCTCATTTTCCTGTAACACATCCCTCTTGCCTCAATCTGGGGCATCCTCTCTCCCTGGTTCTTATTTTCCTGTAAGACATCTGTCTTGCCTCTCTTCGTGGCATCCTCCCTCCCTGGTCCTCATTTTCCTGAAAGACGTCTCGCTCGCCTAGCTCCGAGGCATCCTTCCTCCCTGGGCTTCATTTTCCTGTAAGACATCTCTCTTGCCTCTCTCTGAGGCATCCTCCCTCCCTAGTCCTCATTTTCCTGTAAGACATCTCTCTTGCCTCGCTCTGAGGAATCCTCCCTCCCTAGTCCTCTCTTTCTTGTAAGACATCTCTCTTGCCTAGCTGCGAGGCATCCTCCCTCCCTGGTCTTCATTTTCCTGTAATACATCTCTCTTGCCTCGCTCCGATGTATCCTCCCTCCCTAGTCCTCATTTTCCTGTAAGACATCTCTCTTGCCTAGCTCCGAGGCATCCTCCCTCCCTGGTCCTCTCTTTCCTGTGAGGCATCCCTCTTGCCTCGCTCCGTGGCATCCTCCCTCACTTTTCCTCTCTTTCCTGTAAGACATCCCTCTTGCCTCGCTCTGGGGCATCCTCCCTCCCTGGTCCTCATTTTCCTGTAAGACATCTCTCCTGTCTAGCTCCAAGGCATCCTCCCTCCCTGGTCCTCTCTTTCCTGTTCTCTTGCCTCGCTCTGGGGCATCCTCCCTCCCTGGTCCTCTCTTTCCTGTAAGACATCTCTTACAGGCAAATTAGGACCCAGGAAAGAGGATGCCTCGGAGCAAGGCGAAAGAGATGTCTTACAGGAAAATGAGGACCAGAGAGAGGATGCCTCGGAGCTAGGCGAGAGAGATGTCTACAGGAAATGAAGACCAGGAGGAGGATGCCCTGAGAGAGGCAAGAGAGATATCTTCCAGAGAAATGAGGACCAGGGAGGGATGATGCTCCAGAGCGAGGCAAAACATATCTCTTTCCTAGCTCCAAGGCATCCTTCCTCCCTGGTTCTCATTTTCCTGTAACACATCCCTCTTGCCTCAATCTGGGGCATCCTCTCTCCCTGGTTTTCATTTTCCTGTAAGACATCTCTCTCGCCTAGCTCCGAGGCATCCTTCCTCCCTGGTCCTCATTTTCCTGTAAGACATCCCTCTTGCCTAGCACCGAGGCATCCTTCCTCCCTGGTCCTCATTTTCCTGTAACACATCCCTCTTGCCTAGCGCCGAGGCATCCTCCCTCCCTAGTCCTCGTTATCCTGTAAGACATTTCTCATGCCTAGCTCCGAGGCATCTTCCCTCCCTAGTTCTCTCTTTCCTGTAAGACATCTCTCTTGCCTCGCTCCTTGTCCTCCTTCCTCCCGGGTCCTCATTGTCCTGTAAGACATCCCTCCTGCCACTCTCCAAGGCATCCTCCCTCCCTGGTCTTCATTTTCCTGTAAGACATCTCTCTCGCCTAGCTCCGAGGCATCCTTTCCTCCTGGTACTGATTTTCCTGTAAGACATCTCTCTTCCCTCTCTCCGAGGCATCCTCCCTCCCTAGAACTCATTTTCCTGTAAGACATCTCTCATGCCTAGCTCCGAGGCATCCTCCCTCCCTGGTCCTCATTTCCTGTAAGACATCTCTCTTGCCTCTCTCCGAGGCATCCTCCGTCCCTAGTCCTCATTTTCCTGTAAGACATCTCTCTTGCCTTACTCTGAGGAATCCTCCCTCCCTAGTCCTCTCTTTCTTGTAAGACATCTCTCTTGCCTTGCTCCGGGGCATCCTCTCCTCCTGGTCCTGATTTTCCTGTAAGACATCTCTCTCCCCTCGCTTTGAGGCATCCTCCCTCCCTGTACCTCATTTTCCTGTAAGACATCTCTCTTGCCTAGCTCCGAGGCATCCTCCCTCCCTGGTCCGCTCTTTCCTGTGAGGCATCCCTCTTGCCTCGCTCCGTGGCATCTTCCCTCCCTTTTCCTCTCTTTCCTGTAAGACATCCCTCTTGCCTCGCTCTGGGGCATCCTCCCTCCCTGGTCCTCTTTCCTGTAAGACATCCCTCTTGCCTTGCTCCGGGGCATCCTCCCTCCCTGGTCCTCCTTCCTGTAAGACATCCCTCTTGCCTTGCTCCGGGGCATCCTCCCTCCCTGGTCCTCCCTTTCCTGTAAGACATCCCTCTTGCCTTGCTCCAGGACGTCCTCCCTCCTGGGTTCTCATTTTCCTGTAAGATACTCTTGCCTCGCTCCGAGGCATCCTTCCTCCCTGGTCCTCATTTTCCTGTAAGACATCTTAGAGGGAAATTAGGACCCAGGAAAGAGGACGCGTCAGAGCTGGGCGAGAGAGATGTCTTACAGAAAAATGAAGACCAGGGAGGGATGATGCTCCAGAGCGAGGCAAGACATATCTCTTTCCTAGCTCCAAGGCATCCTCCTTCCCTGGTTCTCATTTTCCTGTAACACATCCCTCTTGCCTCAATCTGGGGCATCCTCTCTCCCTGGTTTTCATTTTCCTGTATGACATCTCTCTTGCCTAGCTCCGAGGCATCCTTTCCTCCTGATACTGATTTTCCTGTAAGACATGTCTCTTGCCGAGGCATCCTTCCTCCCTAGTTCTCGTTTTCCTGTAAGACATCCCTCTTGCCTCGTTCCAGGGCATCCTCCCTCCCTGGTCCTCCCTTTCTTGTAAGACATCCCTCTCTCTTCACTCTGGGGCATCCTACCTCCCTGGTCCTCTTTCCTGTAAGACATCCCTCTTGCCTCGCTCTGGGACATCCTCCCTCCCTGGTCCTCTCCTTCCTGTAAGACATCCCTCTTGCCTTGCTCCGGGGCATTCTCCCTCCAGGGTTCTAATTAACCTGTAAGGTACTCTTGCCTCTCTCCAAGACATCCTCCCTCGTCCTCATTTTCCTGTAAGAAATCTCTTGCCTCGCTCTGAGGAATCCTCCCTCCCTAGTCCTCTCTTTCTTGTAAGGCACCTCTTGCCTTGCTCAGGGGCATCCTCTCCTCCTGGTCCTGATTTTCCTGTAAGACATCTCTCTTGCCTCGCTCTGAGGCATCCACCCTCCCTGGTTCTCATTTTCCTGTAACACATCCCTCTTGCCTCAATCTGGGGCATCCTCTCCCCCTGGTTCTCATTTTCCTGTAAGACATCCCTCTTGCCTTGCTTCGGGGCATCCTCCCTCCCTGGTCCTCATTTTCCTGTAAGACATCTCTCTTCCCTAGCTCCAAGGCATCCTCCCTCCCTGGTCCTCATTTTCCTGTAAGACATCTCTCTCGCCTAGCTCCGAGGCATCCTTCCTCCCTGGTCCTCATTTTCCTGTAAGACATCTCTCTTCCTTAGCATCCTCCCTCCCTAGTCCCTATTATCCTGTAAGACATTTCTCTTGCCTAGCTCCGAGGCATCCTCTCTTCCTGGTCCTCATTTTCCTGTAAGACATCCCTCTTGCCTTGCTCCGAGGCATCCTCCCTCCTGGGTTCTCATTTTCCTGTAAGATACTTTTGCCTCTCTCCAAGGCATCCTCCCTCCCTAGTCCTCATTTTCCTGGAATAAATCTCTCTTGCCTCGCTCTGAGGAATCCTCCCTCCCTAGTCCTCTGTTTCTTGTAAGACATCTCTCTTGCCTTGCTCGGGGGCATCCTCCCTCCCTGGTCCTGATTTTCCTGTCAGACATCTCTCTTGCCTCGCTCTGAGGCATCCTCCCTCCCTGGTCCTCTTTTTCCTGAAAAATGTCCCTCTTGCCTCGCTCCAGGTCATCCTCCCTCCCTAATCCTAATTTTCCTGTAAGACATCTATCTTGCCTAGCTCCGAGGCATCCTCCCTCCCTGGTCCTCCCTTCCTGTGAGGCATCCCTCTTGCCTCGCTCCGTGGCATCCTCCCTCCCTGGTTCTCTTTCCTGTAAGACATCCCTCTTGCCTTGCTCCGGGACATCCTCCCTCCTGGGTCCTCATTTTCCTGTAAGATACTCATGCCGGGCTCCGGGGCATCCTCCCTCCCTGGTTCTCCTTTTCCTGCAAGACATCTCGTCTGCCAAGCTCCAAGGCATCCTTCCTCCCTGGTCCTCATTTTCCTGTAAGACATCTCTCTTACAGGAAAATTAGGACCCAGGAAAGAGGATTCCTCGGAGCTAGGCGAGAGAGATTTCTTACAGGGAAATCAGGAACAGGGAGAGAGGATGCCTCGGAGCTAGACGAGAGAGATGTCTTACAGGAAAATGAAGACCAGGGAGGGAGGATGCTCCGAAAAGAGGCAAGAGAGATGTCTTATAGGAAAATGAGGACCAGGGAGGGATAATGCCCCAGAGAGAGGCAAGACATATCTCTCTCCTAGCTCCAAGGCATCCTCCCTCTTGTTCTCATTTTCCTGTAACACATCCCTCTTGCCTCAATCGGGGGCATCCTCTCTCCCTGGTTCTCATTTTCCTGTAAGACATCTGTCTTGCCTCTCTTCGTGGCATCCTCCCTCCCTGGTCCTCATTTTCCTGAAAGACGTCTCGCTCGCCTAGCTCCGAGGCATCCTTCCTCCCTGGTCCTCATTTTCCTGTAAGACATCTCTTTCCTATTTCCGAGGTATCCTCCCTCCCTGGGCTTCATTTTCCTGTAAGACATCCCTCTTGCCTCACTCTGAGGAATCCTCCCTCCCTAGTCCTCTCTTTCTTGTTAGACATTTCTCTTGCCTCGCTCCGAGGTATCCTCCCTCCCTAGTCCTCATTTTCCTGTAAGACATCTCTCTTGCCTAGGTCCGAGGCATCCTCCCTCCCTGGTCCTCTCTTTTCTGTAAGACATCTCTCTTGCCTCGCTCTGAGGAATCCTCCCTCCCTAGTCCTCTCTTTCTTGTTAGACATCTCTCTTGCCTCGCTCCGAGGTATCCTCCCTCCCTAGTCCTCATTTTCCTGTAAGACATCTCTCTTGCCTAGCTCCGAGGCATCCTCCCTCCCTGGTCCTCTCTTTCCTGTGAGGCATACCTCTTGCCTCGCTCCGTGGCATCCTCCCTCCTGGTACTGATTTTCCTGTAAGACATCTCTCTTGCCTCGCTCTGAGGCATCCACCCTCCCTGGTTCTCATTTTCCTGTAACACATCCCTCTTGCCTCAATCTGGGGCATCCTCTCTCCCTGGTTCTCATTTTCCTGTAAGACATCCCTCTTGCCTTGCTTCGGGGCATCCTCCCTCCCTGGTCCTCATTTTCCTGTAAGACATCTCTCTTCCCTAGCTCCAAGGCATCCTTCCTCCCTGGTCCTCATTTTCCTATAAGACCTCTCTCTTGCCTAGCTCTGAGGCATCCTCCCTCCCTGGTCCTCATTTTCCTGTAAGACATCTCTCTCGCCTAGCTCCGAGGCATCCTTCCTCCCTGGTCCTCATTTTCCTGTAAGACATCTCTCTTCCTTAGCTCCGAGGCATCCTCCCTCCCTAGTCCCTATTATCCTGTAAGACATTTCTCTTGCCTAGCTCCGAGGCATCCTCTCCTCCTGGTCCTCATTTTCCTGTAAGACATCCCTCTTGCATTGCTCCGAGACATCCTTCATCCCTGGTCCTCATTTTCCTGTAAGACATCTCTTACAGGCAAATTTGGACCCAGGAAAGAGGATGCCTCGGAGCTAGGCGAGAGAGATGTCTTACAGGAAAATGAGGACCAGGGAGGGATGATGCCCAGAGCGAGGCAAAACATCTCTTTCCTAGCTCCAAGGCATCCTTCCTCCCTGGTTCTCATTTTCCTTTAACACATCCCTCTTGCCTCAATCTGGGGCATTCTCCCTCCCTGGTCCTCATTTTCCTGCAAGACATCTCTCTTGCCTCGCTCTGAGGCATCCTCCCTCCCTGGTCCTCTCTTTCCTGTATGACATCCCTCTTGCCTTGCTCCGAGGCATCCTCCCTCCCTAGTCCTCATTTTCCTGTAAGACATCTCTTGCCCAGCTGCGATGCATCCTCCCTCCCTAGTCCTCATTTTCCTGTAAGACATCTCTCTTGCCTCACTCTGAGGAATCCTCCCTCCCTAGTCCTCTTTCTTGTAAGACCTCTCTCTTGCCTTGCTCCGGGGCATCCTCTCCTCCTGGTCCTGATTTTCCTGTAAGACCTCTCTCTTGCCTAGCTCCAAGGCATGCTCCCTCCCTGGTCCTCCCTTCCTGTGAGGCATCCCTCTTCCCTCGCTCTGGGGCATCCTCCCTCCCTGGTTCTCTCTTTCCTGTAAGACATCCCTCTTGCCTCGCTCTGGGGCATCCTCCCTCTCTGGTCCTCCGTTTCCTGTAAGACATCCCTCTTGCCTTGCCTCCCTCCTGGGTCCTCATTTTCCTGTAAGATACTCATGCCTCGCTCCGGGGCATCCTCCCTCCCTGGTTCTCCTTTTCCTTAAGACATCTCTCCTGCCAAGCTCCAAGGCATCCTTCCTCCCTGGTCCTCTCTTTCCTGTAAGACATCCCTCTTGCCTTGCTCCGGGGCATCCTCCCTCCTGTGTTCTCATTTCCCTGTAAGATACTCTTGCCTCGCTCCGAGGCATCCTTCCTCCCTGGTCCTCATTTTCCTGTAAGACATCTCTCTTACAGGAAAATTAGGACCCAGGAAATAGGATGCCTCGGAGCTAGGCGAGAGAGATTTCTTACAGGAAAATCAGGACCAGGGAGAGAGGATGCCTCGGAGCTAGACGAAAGAGATGTCTTACAGGAAAATGAAGACCAGGGAGGTAGGATGCCCCAGAGAGAGGCAAGACATATCTCTCTCCTAGCTCCAAGGCATCCTCCCTCTCTGGTTCTCATTTTCCTGTAACACATCCCTCTTGCCTCAATCTGGGGCATCCTCTCTCCCTGGTTCTCATTTTCCTGTAAGACATCTGTCTTGCCTCTCTTCGTGGCATCCTCCCTCCCTGGTCCTCATTTTCCTGAAAGACGTCTCGCTCGCCTAGCTCCGAGGCATCCTTCCTCCCTGGGCTTCATTTTCCTGTAAGACATCCCTCTTGCCTCACTCTGGGGCATCCTCCCTCCCTGGTCCTCTCTTTTCTGTAAGACATCTCTCTTGCCTCTCTCTGAGGCATCCTCCCTCCCTAGTCCTCATTTTCCTGTAAGACATCTCTCTTGCCTCGCTCTGAGGAATCCTCCCTCCCTAGTCCTCTCTTTCTTGTAAGACATCTCTCTCGCCTAGCTCCGGGGCATCCTCACCTCCTGGTCCTGATTTTCCTGTAAGAGATCTCTCTTGCCTAGCTGAGAGGCATCCTCCCTCCCTGGTCCTCTTTCCTGTGAGGCATCCCTCTTGCCTCGCTCCGTGGCATCCTCCCTCACTTTTCCTCTCTTTCCTGTAAGACATCCCTCTTGCCTCGCTCTGGGGCATCCTCCCTCCCTGGTCCTCTCTTTCCTGTAAGACATCCCTCTTGCCTTTCTCCCTCCTGGGTCCTCATTTTCCTGTAAGATACTCATGCCTCGCTCCGGGGCATCCTCCCTCCCTGGTCCTCATTTTCCTGTAAGACATCTCTCCTGTCTAGCTCCAAGGCATCCTCCCTCCCTGGTCCTCTTTCCTGTTCTCTTGCCTCGCTCTGGGGCATCCTCCCTCCCTGGTCCTCTCTTTCCTGTAAGACATCCCTCTTGCCTTGCTCGAGGCATCCTTCCTCCCTGGTCCTCATTTTCCTCTAAGACATCTCTTACAGGCAAATTAGGACCCAGGAAAGAGGATGCCTCGGAGCTAGGCGAGAGAGATGTCTTACAGGAAAATGAGGACCAGAGAGAGAGGATGCCTCGGAGCTAGGCGAGAGAGATGTCTTACAGGAAAATGAAGACCAGGGAGGGAGGATGCCCTGGAGAGAGGCAAGAGAGATGTCTTCCAGGAAAATGAGGACCAGGGAGGGATGATGCTCCAGAACGAGGCAAAACATATCTCTTTCCTAGCTCCAAGGCATCCTTCCTCCCTGGTTCTCATTTTCCTGTAACGCATCCCTCTTGCCTCAATCTGGGGCATCCTCTCTCCCTGGTTTTCATTTTCCTGTAAGACATCTCTCTCGCCTAGCTCCGAGGCATCCTTTCCTCCTGGTACTGATTTTCCTGTAAGACGTCTCTCTCGCCTAGCTCCGAGGCATCCTTCCTCCCTGGTCCTCATTTTCCTGTAAGACATCCCTCTTACCTAGCACCGAGGCATCCTTCCTCCCTGGTCCTCATTTTCCTGTAACACATCCCTCTTGCCTAGCACCGAGGCATCCTCCCTCCCTGGTCCTCATTTTCCTGTAAGACATCTCCCTCACCTAACTCCGAGGCATCCGTTCCTCCTGGTACTGATTTTCCTGTAAGACATCTCTCTTCCCTCTCTCTCCGAGGCATCCTCCCTCCCTAGAACTCATTTTCCTGTAAGACATCTCTCTTGCCTCACTCTGAGGAGTCCTCCCTCCCTAGTCCTCTCTTTCTTGTAAGACCTCTCTCTTGCCTTGCTCCGGGGCATCCTCTCCTCCTGATTTTCCTGTAAGACAGCTCTCTTGCCTCGCTCTGAGGCATCCTCCCTCCCTGTACCTCATTTTCCTGTAAGACATCTCTCTCCCCTCGCTTTGAGGCATCCTCCCTCCCTAGTCCTCATTTTCCTGTAAGACATCTCTCTTGCCTAGCTCCGAGGCATCCTCCCTCCCTGGTCCTCTTTCCTGTGAGGCATCCCTCTTGCCTCGCTCCGTGGCATCTTCCCTCCCTTTTCCTCTCTTTCCTGTAAGACATCCCTCTTGCCTCGCTCTGGGGCATCCTCCCTCCCTGGTCCTCTTTCCTGTAAGACATCCCTCTTGCCTTGCTCCAGGGCATCCTCCCTCCCTGGTCCTCCCTTTCCTGTAAGACATCCCTCTTGCCTTGCTCCAGGACGTCCTCCCTCCTGGGTTCTCATTTTCCTGTAAGATACTCTTGCCTCGCTCCGGGGCATCCTTCCTCCCTGGTCCTCATTTTCCTGTAAGACATCTCTTAGAGGCAAATTAGGACCCAGGAAAGAGGACGCGTCGGAGCTGGGCGAGAGAGATGTCTTACAGAAAAATGAAGACCAGGGAGGGATGATGCTCCAGAGCGAGGCAAGACATATCTCTTTCCTAGCTCCAAGGCATCCTCCTTCCCTGGTTCTCATTTTCCTGTAACACATCCCTCTTGCCTCAGTCTGGGGCATCCTCTCTCCCTGGTTTTCATTTTCCTGTATGACATCTCTCTTGCCTAGCTCCGAGGCATCCTTTACTCCTGGTACTGATTTTCCTGTAAGACATGTCTCTTGCCGAGGCATCCTCCCTCCCTAGTTCTCGTTTTCCTGTAAGACATCTCTTTCCTTTTTCCGAGGCATCCTCCTTCGGCTTCATTTTCCTGTAAGACATCCCTCTTGCCTCGTTCCAGGGCATCCTCCCTCCCTGGTCCTCCCTTTCTTGTAAGACATCCCTCTCGCTTCACTCTGGGGCATCCTCCCTCCCTGGTCCTCTTTCCTGTAAGACATCCCTCTTGCCTCGCTCTGGGACATCCTCCCTCCCTGGTTCTCTCCTTCCTGTAAGACATCCCTCTTGCCTTGCTCCGGGGCATTCTCCCTCCTGGGTTCTAATTTACCTGTAAGATACTCTTGCCTCTCTCCAAGACATCCTCCCTCCCTAGTCCTCATTTTCCTGTAAGAAATCTCTTGCCTCGCTCTGAGGAATCCTCCCTCCCTAGTCCTCTCTTTCTTGTAAGATACCTCTTGCCTTGCTCAGGGGCATCCTCTCCTCCTGGTCCTGATTTTCCTGTAAGACATCTCTCTTGCCTCGCTCTGAGGCACCCACCCTCCCTGGTTCTCATTTTCCTGTAACACATCCCTCTTGCCTCAATCTGGGGCATCCTCTCTCCCTGGTTCTCATTTTCCTGTAAGACATCCCTCTTGCCTTGCTTCGGGGCATCCTCCCTGGTCCTCATTTTGCTGTAAGACATCTCTTTTCCCTAGCTCCAAGGCATCCTTCCTCCCTGGTCCTCATTTTCCTATAAGACCTCTCTCTTGCCTAGCTCCGAGGCATCCTCACTCCCTGGTCCTCATTTTCCTGTAAGACATTTCTCTTGCCTAGCTCCGAGGCATCTTCTCCTCCTGGTCCTCATTTTCCTGTAAGACATCCCTCTTGCCTTGCTCCGGGGCATCCTCCCTCCTGGGTTCTCATTTTCCTGTAAGATACTTTTGCCTCTCTCCAAGGCATCCTCCCTCCCTAGTCCTCATTTTCCTGTAAGAAATCTCTCTTGCCTCGCTCTGAGGAATCCTCCCTCCCTAGTCCTCTGTTTCTTGTAAGACATCTCTCTTGCCTTGTTCGGGGGCATCCTCTCCTCCTGGTCCTGATTTTCCTGTAAGACATCTCTCTTGCCTCGCTCTGAGGCATCCTCCCTCCCTGGTCCTCTTTTTCCTGTAAGATGTCCCTCTTGCCTCGCTCCAGGTCATCCTCCCTCCCTAGTCCTCATTTTCCTGTAAGACATCTCTCTTGCCTCGCTCCGAAGCATCCTTCCTCCCTAGTCCTCATTTTCCTGTAAGACATCTCTCTTGCCTCGCTCCGAAGCATCCTTCCTCCCTAGTCCTCATTTTCCTGTAAGACATCTCTCTTGCCTAGCTCCGAGGCGTCCTCCATCCCTGGTCCTCCCTTCCTGTGAGGCATCCCTCTTGCCTCGCTCCGTGGCATCCTCCCTCCCTGGTTCTCTTTCCTGTAAGACATCCCTCTTCCCTTGCTCCGTGACATCCTCCCTCCTGGGTCCTCATTTTCCTGTAAGATACTCATGCCTCGCTCCGGGGCATCCTCCCTCCCTGGTTCTCCTTTTCCTGTAAGACATCTCGTCTGCCAAGCTCCAAGGCATCCTTCCTCCCTGGTCCTCTCTTTTCTGTAAGACATCCCTCTTGCCTTGCTCCGGGGCATCCTCCCTCCTGGGTCCTCATTTTCCTGTAAGATACTCATGCCTCGCTCCGGGGCATCCTCCCTCCCTGGTTCTCCTTTTCCTGTAAGACATCTCGTCTGCCAAGCTCCAAGGCATCCTTCCTCCCTGGTCCTCTCTTTCCTGTAAGACATCCCTCTTGCCTTGCTCCGGGACATCCTCCCTCCTGGGTTCTCATTTCCCTGTAAGATACTCTTGCCTCGCTCCGAGGAATCCTTCCTCCCTGGTCCTCATTTTCCTGTAAGACATCTCTCTTACAGGAAAATTAGGACCCAGGAAAGAGGATGCCTCGGAGCTAGGCGAGAGAGATTTCTTACAGGAAAATCAGGACCAGGGAGAGAGGATGCCTCGGAGCTAAACGAGAGAGATGTCTTACAGGAAAAATGAAGACCAGGGAGGGAGGATGCTCTAAAGAGGGCAAGAGAGATGTCTTATAGGAAAATGAGGACCAGGAGAGGATGATGCCCCAGAGAGAGGCAAGACATCTCTCTCTCCTAGCTCCAAGGCATCCTCCCTCTGGTTCTCATTTTCCTGTAACACATCCCTCTTGCCTCACTCTGGGGCATCCTCTCTCCCTGGTTCTCATTTTCCTGTAAGACATCTGTCTTGCCTCTCTTCGTGGCATCCTCCCTCCCTGGTCCTCATTTTCCTGAAAGACGTCTCGCTCGCCTAGCTCCGAGGTATCCTCCCTCCCTGGGCTTCATTTTCCTGTAAGACATCCCTCTTGCCTCACTCTGGGGCATCCTCCCTCCCTGGTCCTCTCTTTTCTGTAAGACATCTCTCTTGCCTCGCTCTGAGGAATCCTCCCTCCCTAGTCCTCTCTTTCTTGTTAGACATCTCTCTTGCCTTGCTCCGGGGCATCCTCACCTCCTGGTCCTGATTTTCCTGTAAGAGATCTCTTGCCTAGCTGCGAGGCATCCTCCCTCCCTGGTCCTCTTTTTCCTGTAATACATCTCTCTTGCCTCGCTCCGAGGTATCCTCCCTCCCTAGGTCCTCATTTTCCTGTAATACATCTCTCTTGCCTCGCTCCGATGTATCCTCCCTCCCTAGTCCTCATTTTCCTGTAAGACATCTCTCTTGCCTAGCTCCGAGGCATCCTCCCTCCCTGGTCCTCTCTTTCCTGTGAGGCATCCCTCTTGCCTCGCTCCGTGGCATCCTCCCTCCCTTTTTCTCTCTTTCCTGTAAGACATCCCTCTTGCCTCGCTCTGGGGCATCCTCCCTCCATGGTCCTCTCTTTCCTGTAAGATACTCATGCCTGGCTCCGGGGCATCCTCCCTCCCTGGTCCTCATTTTCCTGTACATCAAAAAGAATCCGTAGGTGACGGATCAAAAGAACCTAGCCAAGAAACAAGGGCGGGTTCACCAATTGGGTGAAGGCCACCTCTACTGGTAGAAAAGAAAAATTTCTTTTCTTGTGTCCCCTCACTCACCCAGGGTTGCCCCTAGGTGACATGCTTCATCATTGGGGCCATCCCAAACATCTACTGATTGGGGCGTGCTGCGACTTGCGGATTTACGTAGGAGCACTTACCTTGTGAGGCTATGTGTCGTGCAGTGTAGGGGGAGTGGTGTAAGTGATGTTTTAAAAATTACCTAACTAGTGAGCTATTGTTTTATTCCTGCTCCTAGTTGGTAGGGATAAAAAGGGGGTTAATAAAAGGGAAATGTAACTGTTATGTAATTATAATCCCTTGTATTATGTCAACATGTTTCAAGGTATCCCCTAAACCTTTTCTTCAGGACAACAAAGGGACCAGCCCTTTGTGTACCACTCGCGTGCCGGACCTATAATAAAGTGAAGTGAAAAATTATTAATGCACACCTATTGTGTGAGCATTGGGAAAAATATATACATACGGTTGCTTCTGAACACGTAGTAACTGTCATTGGGAAGAAAAAGCAAAATGCAAATTAATACATACTGCCTGCCCACCGTTCTTGTGGGCAGGTAAAGGCGTTACGCTGCGCGTAAAAGAAGGTACTTCATACTATGGTGTAAGTGCCCTTGAAAGCAAACTTAGTTAGTGCTCAGATCTTGTGTGGGTAATACTACACATGATACCTTAATTGTGAGCAGGCAAGGTTGAAAAGACATAATTTAAAAACACTTGTAGTCAAGGACAAAAAACAGGACACACACAACATGTAACATAAAATCAATTTCTTTTTGAAACATACTTATTTTTTGGCAAACGTGCACCTCATGGTCTGTCTGGGTGGAGGGGCCTGTAGAAACCCTATATTATAATAATAGACAAAGGAATGAGATAATGAGGATTTGTTATAAGCCACTCATTGCTTGTGCCTTCCTATGACTGGCTTAGAAAGAGCAAATGGAATTTAGTGAAAAAGGCAAGTAAAGTTATATAAATTCCTGTAGAGAGAAAAAATTGATGATGTCCTGTAGGGAGAAAAAAGTCTTACTGTGCTCAGCAACCCTCCGTCAATACGACCTATTCAGTCCCAAGGCAGACCGCATCTTAGCGTGTCTTTGCCTTAGTGCCGGTATAAGTAGTCTGAAAAACAGCCGAGTCATTCCCTCGTGCTGTTAGAGACTAGAGCGTGTAAAGCGTAGTCTCGTATTGTGGTGTAAACGGTCCACCATGTTGTTGGTATTTTATGAAATGGGGGTGTGATTTTTGAAAGTCTAAATTACTAATTAGAGTGCAGGAGTACCTTATACGAAAAAAGGACGCCTGGTATTTTGTCAAAATAGGTTGGGGTCAGTATCGAACCCTGGTCACAGGGACACCGTGAGTTTCTTAAATAGCGGCCATATTGGAATGGTCAAAAAAACAATAAACAGAAAAGAAAAGGAAAAAGGCTAGGGATGTTTTGTCATACTGCCTTCAATTTTATCAAAAAACGAGGTAGAGGATTTCATTGCCTTTGTTCTTGATTTAGATTTTCATAAAATGCCGTTAAGAAACATGCCAGGCGGGTTTTTTTTATTTATTTATTCTCAGATATCCTGTAACACATCCCTCTTGCCTCAATCTGGGGCATCCTCTCTCCCTGGTTTTCATTTTCCTGTAACACATCCCTCTTGCCTAGCACCGAGGCATCCTTCCTCCCTGGTCCTCATTTTCCTGTAACACATCCCTCTTGCCTAGCACCGAGGCATCCTCCCTCCCTGGTCCTCTCTTTCCTGTGAGGCATCCCTCTTGCCTCGCTCCGTGGCATCCTCCCTCCCTTTTCCTCTCTTTCCTGTGAGGCATCCCTCTTGCCTTGCTCCGTGGCATCCTCCCTCCCTGGTCCTCATTTTCCTGTAAGACATCTCTCTCGCCTAGCTCTGAGGCATCCTTCCTCCCTGGTCCTCATTTTCCTGTAAGACATCCCTCTTGCCTAGCACCGAGGCATCCTTCCTCCCTGGTCCTCATTTTCCTGTAAGACATCTCTCTCGCCTAGCTCCGAGGCATCCTCCCTCCCTAGTCCTCATTCTCCTGTAAGACATCTCTTGCCTCAGTACTTAATACTGTGAGTCCAGAAGGCAGACCCCACGCATATGGTTGGTTTTCCTAGATGTGATCTTTCCATCACAGGACGGGCACTTGTTGCACACAGTTCACTTCCTCCTGGAAAATGCTACTTGCGTCTGTTTTAGCAAACAGTTATCTTAAAGTGTATCCTGTTGCTGCCTCTGCCAGTCACGATGTAGTTCAGCGATGAGGACCAAAAACAAGCTCATTATTACCTTATTTCACATGTTCGTGAGTAGATGAAATTAAGAAACAATTCTTCTTTATGCCCGGAGGGGCGGAGCTTGCCGGCGCTGAAGATGGCCGCCTAGGTAACGAGCTCCGCACAACACATTAATTATCCAACATAAATCCGGCATTAGCACGAATGCCACTTCACTGCCGAGGTGCCTTCGATTCCGGAGGCGCCCCGCTTCATATTGATCTATCCCAGCTACCTGGAGCCCCGGTATCTGCCGAACGGAAGACCTCGGAGGTGAGGAGCCTCGTACGGGCCTTAAAGCCCCGGCCTCCCGTGCCCGCCTGTGCCTGCTGGGGGTGAGGTCCTGCTGTGAAGAGGTGCCATTGGGGGTCGTCCGGTGCAGCGGTGCGGTGAGTTGCACTATCGGAGGCGCGTCATCGGCCTCGGTGCACGGGAACTCTACGGAGCCCTCCTGGTATCCTACGCAGGATGATCTGGTGACTAGCGCGGCCTGGTGTGGGCCGGGACCGGCGAGCGCTCCGTGATCTACGTTGCATGCGCGCGGCGGAGGGTGAGCGCAGATGGTGTGGTATGCTGCCGGATCTCCCGCATTGCTGCCGTGCCCGGAGGCCCTAGGTCCAAGTCGCGCTGTGGAACTGCGTGCTTAGAAGCTGGTTGGGACGCAATGCACGGGGCAGGCACTGCTATTCTGGAAGACCCGGCCCGGGATGACGGATTTTCACATTGGGCAGCCATGAGGGAATTGTGCAGCTGTACAGGCTGCACCCTGGATATTGACTAGCCACTTCGCAAGAGTCTGCCTCCATTGCCGAGTGCTTTTGCTGCCCGGGGGCATTCATTTCATTATAGGGAGGCCCGTGCTGCACCCCTATCATTGGTTGACTGGTAGATGTGGCCATATAGTTGCAGTGAGCCGACCCGTGCATACAGGGGACGTGTGGCGTTGTACACTACTGCAGCCTGCTAATTTTGAAGAGCACACGGCTGCGTCTGTACGGAGCGCAGGTGCGACAGCGGATGCTGGGGGTGCTGGAGTTGCGGCGCTGTAGCACTGGAGTTGCGCGAAGCTGAGCGCGGCCGGTCTGGCCCGTCCCTGATACACTACGGGTGAGTTGCTGCCGTGACCTCGCTGGCCTACTCTGCCTCTTTGGGACCTACCAGGGCTGGAGAAGATGGGTAGAACGGATAGAACGCAGTCGAAATTGTCATTTGCACAGCACCAACCTAGGGAGCGTGCTATGTCCGCAGATGAAGGTGCAACTGGTAGAGACCCGGATCGGGGATCGCAGGATGGGGACATCAGGTCCATGCTTGCATCAATGGAGAAGGGCCTACATGATTCACTAGCAGTCTTGGGTACGAAGATAGACTCCCTCTCTTACCGAATGGACAGAATGTCCGAGAGAATCGACAAGCACGCGGAACGCCTTGACATGGCCGAGCGCCGTGTCACGGAGGCGCAGACGGCATTGGACTTGGGCCATAAGCAATTTGACAAGGCGTTACAGGTGCTGCAGGATAAAGCCGAAGATTTAGAGGCAAGGTCTCGGAGGAGTAACCTGAGAATCACGGGACTGCCTGAATCGACGCCGACTGGTAATATGGAACAATTTATTGAGAAACTGCTTGTCGAGCTACTTGGCAAGGGCACCTTCTCGCCCATGTTCGTGGTTGAGAGAGCGCATCGCTCCTTGGGCCCGCGTCCCCCGCCTGGCGCCCCCCCGAGGCCGATCATTGCTAAATTACTAAACTACCGCGACAGGGATGCAGCTCTGCGAGTAGCCAGGGAGAAGCAGGCTTTGCACTACGAAGGCTCTGCCCTCTCGCTGTTCCCAGACTTTACAATGAAGGTTCAGGAGGCGAGACGCCAGTTTGTACTGCTCAAGAGACAGTTAAAAGAGCATAACATAGACTATGCAATGCTGTACCCGGCTCGCCTACGTGTCAATCGCCAGGGACAATCGCGAATTTTGACAGACCCCAAAGTCCTCCAGAAAGCCATGAAAGACTGGGCACGGGAACAGCGAGGTGGTGCGGCCGGAGGTTCTTTGCCCGGACTGGCGGAGGGATCCTTGGAGGAACAGGACTGACTTCATGCTTGCCCTTGTTACAGATAAGAATTGTTGATCAGTGTGGGGTGATGCGTGACTGTTTTCTATGCGATTTTGATGCTCCCAGGGGGTGTTGGTTGGTTGAGTGGGTCTGGGCTGCGCGGCGAGGGTTTTATTGTTACTGCTTCCCGTCCCCCTTTGATTTGGCGCCTGGAGACTTGCTGTGGTGTGGGCTTAATTGGCTGTTGGGTAGCTCCAGAGCAGCGAGGGTAGGACATGTTTTTCTTCTACTAATGCGCACTATTCGCTTGATGTTGTGCGGGGGGTATTGCTCGCTGTGTACTGCAGTTTCGACTGCACTTTGTTGGTAACCTCCGCCTCCGAGTGAAACACACTTTTGGGGTATTGTTATCGTTTTTCATTGGGTGGGTAGGAGGGAGGGGGTGGGTTTGCTTTATTGGTTAGAGGGGTTGAGCCGCGGACAAGTTGGGATTGGTCTGACGTGGGAGGGGGGTTTGAGATACGCATTGTTGCATTTTGTGCTTGATGTTTATTTGCCAAACTTTTCATTATGGGGAATTGACTAGCTTAAGCCATGTTGGGTTGAGCCTGGAGAGGGGGGGAGGGGGAATGTATGGAGACTGACATATGCAATATTCTCTGCTTTGACAACTCTTGGCGTGCAGTGCCGTGGATATGTGGGCCTGATGGTACTGGCGCCGCAACGCTCGTCCTTGCAGCTTCCCCATGACGGATAGGACTGAGCCGCGTAGCGATTCCTGCCCAGCTACGATTGCTGTGCTCACGTGGAATGTGAGTGGCCTAAATGACTATAGAAAAGTACGAAAGGTTTTGAGTTACTTACATAGGCATAATGTGGATATCGCCCTTTTGCAGGAGACGCACCTACCCCTGGACAGTCCAGTCTTGCGTACTAAGGGGCTCCTGGGTAATGTGCATGCGGCCGGCTTCACCACTCATGCTAGAGGGGTCCTGACGTGGGTGAACCCTAAGAAAGCGATCCGATTGACGCCCTTGGAGACGGATAGAGAGGGGCGGTATGTGCTTACTAAATGTAGTGGTAAAGGACTGGACTTGCTTTTATTAAATGTTTATGGCCCTAATTATGATAATCCGGAATTCTATCACAAATTAACTGACCTCTCCCTCCCACACACGTCTGGACAGTTTTTGTGGGGAGGGGACTTCAACTTTGTTAGACACCCTGCTTTGGATAGGTCGGACGGCCCGGACAGGCGTGTGTCTGCTTCGGCTAGCGTTGTAGAGACTTCGCTGATTCGGTTGGACATGTGTGATGTCTGGCGCACTAGACATACGGGACAGGGAGGGTACACACATTACTCTGCGTACCACAATGTCCACACTAGAATTGACTACTGGTTTATTGCCAGACAACTATTGTCGCGCGTCCAGTCTTGCTCGATCTTGCCACGTACCTACTCTGATCATTCTCCCATTCTATTGGTGCTCGCTACACCTAAGATGCGAATTACCCCCTTTGCGTGGCGCTTCCCGCCCTATTCCCTTATAGACGCTGCCTTTAAGGATGATATAGCTACCGCAATTGAGATGTTCTTTGCTGTTAACGTTGGGTCCGTGGATTCTTTTCAAACGATATGGGAGGCTTTTAAAGTATATGTTCGGGGGGTGGCAATATCCAAACATGCGGGGGTCCTTAAATCGATTCGAAACACTGTCAGACCTGGAACGTAAGATAAAGGGGCTGGAGACCTCCTTGTTAGCAGGCCCGAACGATGCGCTTAGTCTAGAATTGACACAGACTTTACAGGAATACCATGCAGAGGTTGATGCGGAAATAAAACATCTCGGGAAGTATGCCACTGCTCGCACTTACGGTGAAGGCGAGCGGCCGGGGACGGTTCTTGCACAGTTGCAGCGGCGGCGCAGAGATGCCTCAGCGATCCCGGAAATTAAAACACCATCCGGGGATACACTGCTGGCGGACGCCCAAGTAGCGGAACAATTCAGACAATACTACTCGGACCTCTACGCTTCGAGGGGTTGCAGCCCAGACGAACAAATCTTAGAATATTTAACGCATGTCAAGCTCCCGTTGCTGACTAATTGGCATAGGGAGTTTCTGATGCGGCCGATTGAACGGGAGGAAGTATTATTGGCCCTCTCTGATATGAGGGCGGGCAGCGCACCGGGAGGGGACGGCCTCACTGTCGCCTTTTATAAGGCGTTTATAGATCTATTATTACCGCACCTGCTCACACTGTACGAAGACATGTGTACCACAGGCGAGATGCCCCCTACGATGCGGGAGGCGGTCATAGTCGCTATCCTTAAGCCGGGTAGGCCCCCAGATGAGTGTGCCTCGTATCGCCCTCTGTCCTTGATGAATGTGGACACTAAAATCTTCGCGAAACTGCTCGCTAATCGTCTGGTACCCCTTGTCACGACTTTGGCAGCCCCGGAACAGGCCGGTTTCGTACCCAGCAGGAATCTGACATATAATTTGCGTACGGTTTTTGCTGCCTTACAGCACACCAGACCGGAAGTGTCTGCCATAGCGGTATTTTTGGACATGGAGAAGGCATTCGACTCTGTCGAATGGCCCTTCTTACGACAGGTCCTCGCTCGTATGGGGGGTAGGAGAGGTGTTCCTCCAACTACTTGCTGTACTGTACCACTCTCCCACAGCACGTATTAAGATAGGCACCCTGGTCACTGACCCTATACGAATACACAGGGGCACGAGACAGGGCTGCCCCTTGTCCCCAATCCTCTATGCCCTGGTTGCTGAGCCTTTGGCGTGCGCTCTGCGGGAGTATCACAGCCATAGAGGTGTACGCTTCCCGAACTATCGCTTGATCGTCTCTACTTACGCGGACGATACACTGCTTTATGTCCGTGACCCTGAGGCCAATCTCTCCCCGGTCTTAAGGGAGATAGTGCTCTTTGGCTCCTTGTCTGGCCTGCGGGTCAATTGGCACAAATCTATCATGTTCCCCCTAACCCCTGCCACGAAGGCCTTCGAGCCGGAATATCCCCTACAGTGGACTACTGGAAGCGGTGCGCTACTTGGGGATCAAGCTGCACACAGACTCTGAGGTGGTCCTCAAGGAGAATTATGGGGTTGCGATTACTAAACTGGAAGAGGACATTACCCGATGGGTAAGCCTTCCTTTGTCGCTGATGGGCAGAGTGTCCCTTATGAAAATGATTGTATTGCTGCGCTTCCTTTTCCTCTTCACGAATATACCCATGGTCTTGCCCCGCGTGGTTTTCCAACGTCTTCAATCCCTAATGGTACACCTTGCTTGGGCGGGTAAACAACCGCGCGTAGCTTGGAACATATTGACGTTGCCATACTCGATGGGTGGACTGGGTGCACCGGATTTGGACCTATATTACAGAGCTGCACAAAGCTCCCAGGCATATCACTGGATCCATGGCCCGTTTGACATCACGTACGGATAGAGACGGTAGTCGCAGCCCCTAGACCTCTTCCCGCCTTGCTATTCATGCCCCCTGATAGACGCACGGGCATCCTGCAGTCTCTTAACTCGGTTACACATGCCTGGCATTATTTATTGACTATTCAGGCGGGTAATCTACTGTATTCCCCAGCTGCCCGACTCGAGTGGTGCCACTGGCTAGCACCATGTAGAGATAGGGGGGTTATAGCGGCATTACAGACGCTTGATACACAGGTTGTGGGGGATCTCTTCGCAGATGGAGTAGCACGCACATGGACCGATCTGACGGGAGGGGAGGGCACACCTACACTCCTGGCTCATTTCCAGTTCCACAGACTCAGACATGCTCTCAAGGAATTATTGGGTGAAGATATGGCGGAACCCCCTGAGGTGCTGGCCCTGACAGCAGTTATTAAGGCACAAACTCCTGCTAGGATGGTCTCTAGGATCTATCACATCACAATGGCTGCTAGGGGGAGCAAGTACACTAAATCACGACTGGCCTGGCAACGTGATCTACAGCTGGACCTCACTGATGACAAATGGTCCTACTGCTGCATGAGTACGAAACGGGTCTCAATGAATGGTCGCCACAGGTTGGTTCATTTTAAATTTCTAAATAGGGTTTATTACACCCCGGAGCGTTTGCACCGTTATGGGCTGCGTGACGAGTCCCAATGTGAAAGATGCGGTGAACAAGTCGCAGATTTCTTCCACTTAGCCTGGACGTGCCCGGGGATTGCTCATTTCTGGGGGCTGATCTTTACAGAAATCAACCGGATCACTGGGATGGCGCTTGTCCCGGACCCGACCTTGGCCGTAATTGGGTATTCCAAGCCTCTTCCTAAGGCGTACCGACGGCTGATAGACATGGCGTTACTTTTAGCGAAAAGATGTGTGGCGGTATGCTGGCTCCGGGGCCCCACGCCTACCATAGCTCAGTGGTCAAAAGATATGACATTCTGTTGTACCCAGACGGAAAATTATAGTGAGATGCTACCACCTCGCAACCGACCGAAGAACTACTGGGCCTTGTATAAGAACTGCGTGACGAACTCGGTTACCACTGACTTGGACGCTGATGATGATGTGCAGCGGTCTCCATCCCCGGGTCACCCGGTTCATCAGTGACAATAAGCCTGTTTAGCACGACTTACACTGTACGTTGGGCTTTGCACTGAGATCAAACCGGGAAGATGATGCTGCGTTGTGAGTTGTTAGTGTTTCGGGCCTTACAGATGCTTGATGGGGTATTTCTTGGATGTCAATAGGGTACTGCACTGCTTATATTTGATTGTCAGACGATATTAACGATATGCGCAATATGTCAATGTCTCTGGTTTGTTATGCATAAATTTAATAAACCTATTAAAAAAAAAAAAAAAATTTAATTCTTCTTTATGCCCAGCCCCCACTGGGAGTGCACATGGTACTTGCCAGTGGTTCGCGGCCTTAACAGGGTTGCAGCCGGTTTTTTCTAGAAATATTGGTTCCCAAAACAATTTCACTCTGGTGCTCAGAAGTGGTCCTTTGTCTTCTTAAGTCCGTCTCTTAATGGCGTCTCGCCAAGTTCATGTAAAAAGGAAAATACACATATATGTTCACTCGTAGAGGGGCTTTGGACAGCTGTCTTAAGCCATTTTCCGATTTATTTTTCCTTCACATTTTATTTCCACCCACCACAGCATAAAACATGGGGCGGGGGCAGCCTGTTTTAGCTTATTGTATTGTATTGTAATTGCATTTATATAGCGCTTACTATCCCTGACGAGGCGTCGAAGCGCTTTTCGTCAAGTAGCACTCTACTCCGGAACACACAAAGAATTAGTGGTGAATTAGTATAGTGAAAATATGAAGGTAATTTAAGTGGTGGATAGGTTAGTCAGATTATTTGGATTGAGAAGGATAGTGGAGGGATACAGAAGGGAAAAAAGGTTTGCATTTATGTAGCGCTTGCTACCCCTGATGGGGGGTTGAAGTGTTTTTTTCGGCGAGTAGCACGCTACTCTGGAACCCATACAGTGTTAGTGGTCAATTAGTATAGTGAAATATGAAAGTAATTTGAGTGGTGGATATGTTAGTCAGTTCTTTGGATTGAGAAGGATAGCGAAGGGGTAGAAGAGGTAAAACGGTTTGCATTTATATAGCTCTTGCTATCCCTGATGGGGGAGAGTTGAAGTGTTTTTTTCGGCGAGTAGCACGCTACTCTGGAACCCATACAGTGTTAGTGGTGAATTAGTATAGTGAAATATGAAAGTAATTTGAGTGGTGGATATGTTAGTCAGTTCTTTGGATTGAGAAGGATAGCGAAGGGGTAGAAGAGGTAAAACGGTTTGCATTTATATAGCGCTTGCTATCCCTATGGCGCTCTTGCGATGTGTGTAAGGGCATTTTGACTGATCGTTGTTGGGCATCTGTCTAAAAAGTGCCGGGAGTGGTGTGCACCACATGCCTTCACAAGATGTGGCCTTGGCACTGCTATCGAAGAAATGTTGGCCTACTAAGGCCCCGTGTGCCTTCGGTGCCGCCTATGATGCCATCACCAGTACTGCCCTGAGAGACCAATTAGAGGCTGCTTTCACCTTTGAAGTCTGCTGCCATTGTCTTGAGCAGCAAACAAAAGGTTGTGTCTGCTTTGATAGCAAACCTCGAGGACCCAGAAATGTGCCCACATGAAGAAACTTCGCATTACATTCAGATGACCAAGGTATGCCCAGCAAACATTATAGGGGCACTTTAACCCCAATGGGGAGGTAATCACAACCAACCCATTCTGGATCTACAGCCCTTAAACATCTTCATTATAACATAACATGTGTATTTGTAAAGCGCACGTTCACCGGTGGGCATCTTGGCGCTGAAAAACAGATGTTTCTTGTTACCCAACTCAATGGTACTCATTTTATCGACCTCAGATGGATGAAAGGCTGAGTGGACCTGCCGGGATTTGAACCTGCAACCATGAGGTCGAACACAGGCCCCTGCAGTGGACGCCTTAGTCCACTGAGCCACCAGAGTTCAGAACTCTGCCAGGTTCTGATGACCAGCAATGGAGGGGGTTGGTTGGTGCATCTCCAGGATGCCTCTTCCATCTGCCGATCCTACAGCAGGGTCGGAGCACTGCTAGTTTGCAGTACTACCATTTAATCTAACAACCACTGCATGAGTGTTCACCAAAGTGTTGACTGCTTCACTCACAAGGTCAGGCGTCCATATATTTTCATATTCGAGTGACAGTGGTGGAAGTAGAGTCCCTTGTGTCAGTTAAGGAACATCTTCACAGCCACAAGTCCCTTCTGGACAACTTGGGTTTTTCCATCAACGCACAAGAGTCCCACTTCAGTCCCATCATTTAGATGCTGTCCGCCATAAGTGCTGTGTTGGACACAACCTGCTTGAAGGTCTTTTCTCCTCATCAAAGAGTTCATTGCAATGAATCGGGGCATTGTTCCAATGCTTCTCAATCCGACCCCGGTCCCAGTCTCCCAAGTCTTCGACCTACTCTGCCTGATGGCCTCCTGCATCCTGCACGCCTGGTGTTGCATGAGGGCCCTTCAGGGCTGTCTCCGCTGGCAGTTGCTTCAGCTTTAGGAGTGTTTCTCGGCTTGTGTGTAGATTTTTCAGACTGTTCTTTTGGACACCCATTGGTGGATGTGCCCATAAACCTCTTGGTGGATTGTCTCTTCAGTCCTCCGTGATGTGATCGGCCTTTGGTCTGCATCAAAACACCTGCACGTAAGTGTGCTGGTGTTATGCGCAGACTGTCTTGCTCTCAAGAAGTTTGTTCCTTCCATCTCCAGGACCACCATTCAAGGTTCTGTCAGGCAACACAACCACCGTCCATTCCACTAGCGGACAGGGTGGTGTGTGTAAATTGGACCTTGGTTTGAGAGGCCATAGATTTGTGTCGGTGAGCACTGCAGTGGGATGTGTTCCTAAATTCCCACCTTGCAAGTACTCTCTGTGAGAAGATGACTGCACTGTCACCATTTTCTGACCCACACAGGATACACCTGCATCTAAGGCTTCAGCTGCACATATGGAGATTTAGTGGTGTCAATTAAAGAAGCGGCAGACATCTTAGCTGCCCAAAACAGTGACGGTGTCAGTCTTCACGGGTTACTGGGCAAAATATGTTGGCTGCTAATAGTCTGATGTTGAAATCCCTTCCAATCTCGCTTTTCCTATGTTCTATAACGTTGCCTCTGTCAAGCAGAACATGGAAGTTGCCACTGTGAAACATCTGTGTTCTTAGTGGGAATAATTTGACCTTCCGGTTTGGGAACATTAGAGTCTCTTTCAGTGTGGCCACCGTTCACTGTTTTGTATCAAGCCAGGGGTGCTTTGCTCATGTCCTTTGTGACAGAAAGGCGTGATTGGTTTCAGCGTGAGTCAATACATCACTCTTCCATCCTTTCCTCCACGTCACCCCAACAAGCAAGAGAGCAATGACTGGACTACACGCGTGCTGCATCCTACTACATGGACCGTGGGAATAATTTGACCTTCCGGTTTGGGAACATTAGAGTCTCTTTCAGTGTGGCCACCGTTCACTGTTTTGTATCAAGCCAGGGGTGCTTTGCTCATGTCCTTTGTGACAGAAAGGCGTGATTGGTTTCAGCGTGAGTCAATATATCACTCTTCCATCCTTTCCTCCACGTCACCCCAACAAGCAAGAGAGCAATGACTGGACTACACGCGTGCTGCATCCTACTACATGGACCGTGGCCGACTGTTGACCTTGTGTGGCAGATGGAAGATCAACTCGTGGGTTTTGCGGGAGCAGTCACTCGGTGGCCACTTCACCTTGGTCCAGAGAGTTCCTCTGTCACCTGTGCACACTGCACAAGGGCCATGGAGGCGGGCTTCTGCTGCACTCATGAGGGGCATCCTGAGGCAGATATTTTTCAGGTGGCCAGTTCTTCGTTGTACAACTTTTCAAAACATTGTCTTGCAGCGCAAACACACACACTGTGATGGATACTTTGCGAGGTTTGTGTTACATTACTTTATTTTTTAAGCACCACTACTCAGTCCCATCTCCCTGGAAGTATTGGTTTGGGACTCATTCATTAGGTAAAGAATCTGTGGGAGAATGCATGTGTCAGCAGATAAGTTACTTGACTTTGGTAAAGAATCTGTGGGAGAATGCGTGTCAGCAGATAAGTTACTTGACTTTGGTAAAGAATCTGTGGGAGAATGCATGTGTCAGCAGATAAGTTACTTGACTTTGGTAAAGAATCTGTGGGAGAATGCGGGTCAGCAGATAAGTTACTTGACTTTGGTAAAGAATCTGTGGGAGAATGCGTGTCAGCAGATAAGTTACTTGACTTTGGTAAAGAATCTGTGGGAGAATGCATGTGTCAGCAGATAAGTTACTTGACTTTGGTAAAGAATCTGTGGGAGAATGCGTGTCAGCAGATAAGTTACTTGACTTTGGTAAAGAATCTGTGGGAGAATGCGTGTCAGCAGATAAGTTACTTGACTTTGGTAAAGAATCTGTGGGAGAATGCGTGTCAGCAGATAAGTTACTTGACTTTGGTAAAGAATCTGGGAGAATGCATGTGTCAGCAGATAAGTTACTTGACTTTGGTAAAGAATCTGTGGGAGAATGCGTGTCAGCAGATAAGTTACTTGACTTTGGTAAAGAATCTGTGGGAGAATGCGTGTCAGCAAAGTTACTTGACTTTGGTAAAGAATCTGTGGGAGAATGCATGTGTCAGCAGATAAGTTACTTGACTTTGGTAAAGAATCTGTGGGAGAATGCGTGTCAGCAGATAAGTTACTTGACTTTGGTAAAGAATCTGTGGGAGAATGCATGTGTCAGCAGATAAGTTACTTGACTTTGGTAAAGAATCTGTGGGAGAATGCGTGTCAGCAGATAAGTTACTTGACTTTGGTAAAGAATCCGTGGGAGAATGCATGTGTCAGCAGATAAGTTACTTGACTTTGGTAAAGAATCTGTGGGAGAATGCGTGTCAGCAGATAAGTTATTTGACTTTGGTAAAGACATCTCTGGTTAACACTAGATCCTTCTACAGATCTATCATGCCCTCCCTCCCCCACGGATGAGTTAGTGCCACGGTATGCAAATGTGCTCCTCTGTTGGTGTTGTCTCTTGCGTACTCTCTGCGTGACTCATTGGGGCACGGTTACATCGAAGGAACCGATGCAGCGCCACACATTGCTGGATGTTGCCACACATTGCTGGATGTTGTCACATCCAAGCTGAATGGAGTTTCACTTGTAGTCTTGTGATCCTCCAGAGCTGTTGCTCTGGGGAAAAGTTTCCAGACCCAGTCTGGCACCTGGAAGACACTCCTCAGGTGAGGGTTCTGCAGTAAGATATAGTATCTACAAGAAATCTTGTTGCCCGAGGTAAGTAACTTTCTTCCATTCCCGTCACTAGGTGGCAGGAAATGGTAAAACGCCTCAGCACCCAGTATAACATAGTAACCATCAAGTTAGGGATGCCCAGTTTGTCCAGACAAGAACTCCCCTCCAACCCTTTTTACTGCCTAGGTTTACTCCAGTATATTGCCTGTGGGCACAAACCTCTACTGTTTTGAAGTTACCGAATTTGCCCATTTTTCCCGATTGTTTTTCCATGAGTGAAATGTTCCTACCCTTCAAAGCCCTGCAAACTGGAGGTGTTTGGCCACATTTGCATCCTAAATGCTAGCTGTGACGTTTCATTAGAGTAACTTTACAAGTGCGTTTGAAAAGCTTCTCAATACCCATAAAGTTCGGACTTTGTCGATGCTTTGTGGCTGAGTATCATTGAGTTGGGTAACAATAAACATCTGGTATCCGCGCCAAGATACCCTTCTGGGTGAACGTGCGCTTTACAAATACACGTTGTGTATGTCCAGATGATCAACAGTTTCCCACCTTCCCAGTAGCCACTGTCCTCCCCTTGCCAGGGAACGGCCATTTCTCTCTTCTTTCTTTGACTTGCATCAGCAGAATGTCTTCCCTGGAGTAGTAGCCCACACTTGTAAATGGACCTGCATGGAGATGTTCACAAGTCTCAATCTGTTGATACAGGAATTCAAACTTTAAATTCCACTTTATCTGACTACCACCAAGTGTGACCATTGGAGTATGTAGATTACCTGCTTCTCCCTTGCCTGGTAGCCTAATGATGCGAGAGCAATATTTTCAGTTCTTTCGCAAGATGATGCATAAGTTTGTTTTGTACGTGGGATTCTAAAAGTGGAATGAAGCTAGAAAAGTAGGTACTGTAACATATCTTCCTGTGGTATGCAGAGAAAGATAGAGTTGCATTACAGAATCCAGAAACCGCCTGCTTAGAAAATAAGCATTGGCAAAGCCAGTAGGTCTATCCAACTCAAGAGCTATTGGCTTTGTCATTTTTTTTTTTTGCCATGATGTACAGCAGTGCAGCATTGCTGAAAAGAAAGTGCTATGACGCGATCCGATCTGCATATTTCAAAGCAACTGATTGTATGCATGAGTGCAAGAGTCCTGACCAAGGGATCACAGTCCTGAGGAAGGCCGCGGACTCATGTGGGCCCAGTGAAACACCTGAAACATGTTGACTTGGGGTATTTGGGAACAATCACAATCCCGTACCATTCTTGTTTTTAATATCCTACAGCGTTTGACCCAAGAATCAAACTTAAACTAACTTGAATCACTGCAGTGACTTTTGTTTGCACGCGGATCCCCACTGTGACACAAAACGTTCACCGCAGTGCCCCCAGCTCGGTCGGTCGAGCAAATCCGCCCCCCTACCAAACTGTTGGGCTGATGTGGACAACTGCATGATGAAGCATGAGGTGTTATGTTAGTGCCATGTCTATAGATATCACCCCAAAAGGGTCTGTCGGCGCTGTGGCGAATAACCAGGTGGAAAGAATTACAGGAAGAGTCAGAAGAGTCAAGTTTTAAGAAGTTTTTTGAAACGGGCCGGACCCATTGAATAAGGGTAGTCTGTTCCAGTGGTGGGGAGGGAGATCAGAAAAAGATCCTCCACCGTATCTAGCAATGTGTATGCGGCATGGGCGTGGCAGGGATTGCCCACTGGACCTAAGGTTACGAGTGGACAGTAGGGCGGCAGTTTCTTTTGTAGATGGAGGGTCTGTTTCCTGACAAAGATTTATGAACTAAGCAGAGGAGTTTGAAAGGGCGCGCTTTTTTGCCGGTGGCCAGTGCAAAGATCTCATCAGGCTCAGGAGTGCGAGGTGAAAGTTCACAGACCAGGCAGGCCGCCGGGAGGATACCTGGGTTGGTGTGTGAGGGTTCTTCTACATTTTTTATCACTAACCAAGCATGCACCGGTTTCTTTTTGTGATGTCCCCATACCAATTCACTTGTCCTAGGGATCCTCGGCGTCAAGTCAGCGCCCCGAGACCTAAAAATGACCCGTATCACCCGTCTCCTCTCTAACTTTAAGGCAATTGTGTTGTTAAATCTGAATGTTAGTTTACAGACCTTGTTCTTATGTCCAGGTACTCAACAGTTAATTGAAGATAAATGTAGATTCCTTCAAGTTAGGTTTAAAATGTTTAGATTTCAGTACGGAGTAATGGGTGCATTTTTTATTTGAATTCAATCTGTACAGGCTTTTCATCTAATGTACACATTTTACGTTATCCTCACATGCCTGCCTTGCTCAGTTGGTTTTGAGTTCTACATGTGGACCATGCATGATCAGTAAAGATTTTTTATTTAGTGTTTGTGGACTTTTTATAAGATTGTGATTATTTTGAAAGCTGTTGAAGCAATTCATTAAATGCCATCGTTGGCAGGTGCCCGGTGCCCTTACTAGCCGGCTTTATGACGGATCCCAGCGTTTCACCCGCTGTTTTTAGATCGCTTGACTCACCTCTATTACTAGGCCCCAGGGCCCTGCTCGCTGTGTCCAGGTCTTGTACTGAAGACGCCTGGCATCTTAACCCAGCGCTACCCTCGCAAAGGCAGTTGTTAATTTGCAAGTTACTAAGCGTGACTGTGCATTGAGTCTGGGAAAAGAGGAGGAACCCGCCCAAAGCTGCATGGCACACTGTCACGCCTTTCATCTGAACGGGCCTAGTTGACTCGTCTGATGTAAGATGTGCTTCTGCGCTCTGGCGGTCTCTGCGTCATATAGTAACATCTTTGTGGTACCCCTGTTCCTTAGTGCGGCCGTTCTGTTAGAAAGGCCAGGGCGCTCGAGCAATGATAGATATGCAGATGAGCTGTCGGTGCCAGCTTCCGGTTCGCACCCTCCACACCCGTTCCTGAGATCGGTTGTCTAATTTAAGTTACGTTCTACGCATCCCATAATAGACAATCGGTTGAAATGAGTAGTCGTTGCCGCCTGTTAGTGCTGCGTGGACTTATTTGGCTTTGCAGCAGTAGGCGCGTTCAGGCTAGATACCATTGTATGTTTTCGAGAAGTTATTGATGTGCTTGCTCTAACAACCGTCATTGTTCTGAAGTTTGATTTAACCAACCTTTTCCCCTTTTTGAACAGACTTGAACTCGTTCCAGCAAACATCGAAGTGGATTGACGACGTAAGAACAGAGAGAGGAAGTGATGTCATCATCATGCTGGTGGGAAATAAAACTGATCTAGCAGACAAGAGGTAATGAAGTCTCAGCCATATAATCTCCCAGCGGCAAAACTGCTGCTATTAGTGGCATGAGTGTCGAAATGAAATATGTTCAAATTTGTAAATTATCAATACTTTTATCACCTGTGTTTCACTGTCCCCGGATTGCTTTTGTAGTTGGAATTCAGTACCAGGCTCCGGAAATTGTAATGCATTTTGAAGTCCCATTTCAGAAAGGAGTTGAATAGCGAGCTCTCGGGCGGGTTGAGGGCCTCTACAGTGCGCTTTCTGTTTTGAGGTGTAGTTGTTGAATGACTTTAAGTTTCTGTCTCTAAAGTAGCCTGTTAAGTGTGCAGTCAGCTTTTGAAGTAAACATAGGACCGGGGAAGCCATAGCCAATGCTTAATTTGATCCGGCGGTTTCCAGTGCTCGGCACTAGATTGTCAACACCTGCTTTTGTGACAGTCTGCCACAAGGTGGCGCTGTCTGGTTAATTTAGAGATGATCACAACAACAGGTAATTATTAATTCAATATACATTAAAAATGACTATTACTTGCCGCCCAGATGAAGCACTGGCCGTAGTACTGCTGCAGATCAACAGTGTGGTCAGGGTAGTACTCTTGGGGTCTGGGATGAGCTGCCTTTCCAGCAGTGCGATCTAGGACCGGTCGCCGCTCCCCCACCCTGAGCTGCAGGGTTTGGCTCCAGAATGGCCGATCTGCAGGACCCTGCACTCTCCTGCAGAGGAGGCTGTTCATCCTTGCAGCTGGGTCCAATCCGGCAGGGATTGGGGCATAGAGAAGAAAGCCGTCTCTCTTAAATGCCCACCCTTTATATTCTGCCTTCTGTGTATACATTAGCTAATGTTGGCATGTAAGGGGATTCTATAGTCCTCAGGATTAGAGAGATGGGGTACTTGCATTGTTCACCGTTTTCGTAGCCCATGTTTTATGCCACACATTTTGTCAGATTTTCATTGAAATCTGGAGATTTCTGCTTGTATTGTATTTTCTACTCTGCCGACGGCTGATAACTTTACAAAATATGCTCTATTTAGGAGCGATAGGACAATGTTGTTGCCTCAGAAACACCAACCGATTGGCATTCTGTTTGCTCATTCTTAGTCCTACATTGACTCGGGAAGAGATTTCAGATTATGAGTTAAATGGAAATTATTGTTGTCTGTGTTTTTTTTTCTCCGCACTAATCCCTCCAGGTAATGGCTGGGCAAGTTTGGGGAGGGAGGAGGGGGTGGGGGGGGGGGGGGCGAGGGAGAGGGTGTGCATAATCTAAAACAAAGGTGAATTGCAGGCAGTTTTATCAGCCTCTCACTTCACACCTGCACGTTATTCTCCAGCAGTGCTTTAAATGGGCAGGAACTGTCCGGTACCGACTACCTGCACTTCTTTAATTTGAAACGGAGAATGCACTTCTGCGATACATTTAATGGGAGAGTACCTGCACGTCTCAGCACTTCTGCGATGCATTTAATGGGAGAGTACCTGCACGTCTCAGTACTTGTGCGATACATTTAATGGGAGAGTACCGGCACGTCTCAGCACTTCTGCGATACATTTAATGGGAGAGTACCTGCACGTCTCAGCACTTGTGCGATACATTTAATGGGAGAGTACCTGCACGTCTCAGCACTTGTGCGATACATTTAATGGGAGAGTACCTGCACGTCTCAGCACTTGTGCGATACATTTAATGGGAGAGTACCGGCACGTCTCAGCACTTCTGCGATACATTTAATGGGAGAGTACCTGCACGTCTCAGCACTTGTGCGATACATTTAATGGGAGAGTACCTGCACGTCTCAGCACTTGTGCGATACATTTAATGGGAGAGTACCTGCACGTCTCAGCACTTCTGCGATACATTTAATGGGAGAGTACCGGCACGTCTCAGCACTTCTGCGATACATTTAATGGGAGAGTACCTGCACGTCTCAGCACTTGTGCGATACATTTAATGGGAGAGTACCGGCACGTCTCAGCACTTCTGCGATGCATTTAATGGGAGAGTACCTGCACGTCTCAGTACTTGTGCGATACATTTAATGGGAGAGTACCTGCACGTCTCAGCACTTGTGCGATACATTTAATGGGAGAGTACCTGCACGTCTCAGCACTTGTGCGATACATTTAATGGGAGAGTACCGGCACGTCTCAGCACTTCTGCGATACATTTAATGGGAGAGTACCTGCACGTCTCAGCACTTGTGCGATACATTTAATGGGAGAGTACCTGCACGTCTCAGCACTTGTGCGATACATTTAATGGGAGAGTACCTGCACGTCTCAGCACTTCTGCGATACATTTAATGGGAGAGTACCGGCACGTCTCAGCACTTCTGCGATACATTTAATGGGAGAGTACCTGCACGTCTCAGCACTTGTGCGATACATTTAATGGGAGAGTACCGGCACGTCTCAGCACTGCTGTGATACATTTAAAGGGAGAGTACCGGCACGTCTCAGCACTGCTGTGATACATTTAAAGGGAGAGTACCGGCACGTCTCAGCACTGCTGCGATACATTGAAAGGGAGAGTACCGGCACGTCTCAGCACTGCTGCGATACAATTATTAAGAGAGTACTGGCACATCTCCGCACTGCTGTGATGCATATAAAGGGAGAGTACCGGCACGTCTCAGCACTGCTGCGATACATTTAAAGGGAGAGTACCAGCACGTCTCAGCACTCCTGCGATAAATTTAATGATTTAATGGGAGAGTACCTGCACATCTCAGCACTGCTGCGATACATTTAAAGGGAGAGTACCGGCACGTCTCAGCAGCCCTGCGATACATTTAAAGGGAGAGTACATGCACGTCTCAGCACTGCTGCGATACATTTAAAGGGAGTGTACCGGCACGTCTCAGCACTGCTGCAATACATTTATTAAAAGAGTACCGGCACATCGCAGCACCTCTGCGATACATTTATTTAGAGAATACCGGCACGTCTCAGCACTGCTGCGATAAATTTAATGGAAGAGGACCTGCACGTCTCAGCACTCCTGCTATAGAGAGTACCGGCAAGTCTCAGCACTGCTGCAATACATTTAATGGGAGAGTATCTGCACGTCTCAGCACTTGTGCGATACATTTAATGGGAGAGTACCGGCACGTCTCAGCACTTCTGCGATGCATTTAATGGAAGAGTACCTGCACGTCTCAGTACTTGTGCGATACATTTAATGGGAGAGTACCTGCACGTCTCAGCACTTGTGCGATACATTTAATGGGAGAGTACCGGCACGTCTCAGCACTTCTGCGATGCATTTAATGGGAGAGTACCTGCACGTCTCAGTACTTGTGCGATACATTTAATGGGAGAGTACCTGCACGTCTCAGCACTTGTGCGATACATTTAATGGGAGAGTACCTGCACGTCTCAGCACTTGTGCGATACATTTAATGGGAGAGTACCGGCACGTCTCAGCACTTCTGCGATACATTTAATGGGAGAGTACCTGCACGTCTCAGCACTTGTGCGATACATTTAATGGGAGAGTACCTGCACGTCTCAGCACTTGTGCGATACATTTAATGGGAGAGTACCTGCACGTCTCAGCACTTCTGCGATACATTTAATGGGACAGTACCGGCACGTCTCAGCACTTCTGCGATGCATTTAATGGGAGAGTACCTGCACGTCTCAGTACTTGTGCGATACATTTAATGGGAGAGTACCTGCACGTCTCAGCACTTGTGCGATACATTTAATGGGAGAGTACCGGCACGTCTCAGCACTGCTGTGATACATTTAAAGGGAGAGTACCGGCACGTCTCAGCACTGCTGCGATACATTGAAAGGGAGAGTACCGGCACGTCTCAGCACTGCTGCGATACAATTATTAAGAGAGTACTGGCACATCTCCGCACTGCTGTGATGCATATAAAGGGAGAGTACCGGCACGTCTCAGCACTGCTGCGATACATTTAAAGGGAGAGTACCAGCACGTCTCAGCACTCCTGCGATAAATTTAATGATTTAATGGGAGAGTACCTGCACATCTCAGCACTGCTGCGATACATTTAAAGGGAGAGTACCGGCACGTCTCAGCAGCCCTGCGATACATTTAAAGGGAGAGTACATGCACGTCTCAGCACTGCTGCGATACATTTAAAGGGAGAGTACCGGCACGTCTCAGCACTCCTGCGATACAATTATTAAGAGAGTACTGGCACATCTCCGCACTGCTGTGATGCATATAAAGGGAGAGTACCGGCACGTCTCAGCACTGCTGCGATACATTTAAAGGGAGAGTACCGGCACGTCTCAGCACTGCTGTGATGCATTTAAAGGGAGAGTACCGGCACGTCTCAGCACTGCTGCAATACATTTATTAAAAGAGTACCGGCACATCGCAGCACCTCTGCGATACATTTATTTAGAGAATACCGGCACGTCTCAGCACTGCTGCGATAAATTTAATGGAAGAGGACCTGCACGTCTCAGCACTCCTGCTATAGAGAGTACCGGCAAGTCTCAGCACTGCTGCGATACATTTAAAGGGAGAGTACCGGCACGTCTAAGCACTGCTGCGATACATTTAAAGGGAGAGTACCGGCACGTCTCAGCACCCCTGTGATACATTTAAAGGGAGAGTACCGGCACGTCTCAGCACTGCTGTGATACATTTAAAGGGAGAGTACCGGCACGTCTCAGCACTGCTGTGATACATTTAAAGGGAGAGTACCGGCACGTCTCAGCACTGCTGCGATGCATTTAAAGGGAGAGTACCGGCACGTCTCAGCACTGCTGCGATACATTTAAAGGGAGAGTACCGGCACGTCTCAGCACTGCTGGGATGCATTTAAAGGGAGAGTACCAGCACGTCTCAGCACTGCTGCGATACATTTAAAGGGAGAGTACCGGCACGTCTCAGCACTGCTGCGATACATTTAAAGGGAGAGTACCAGCACGTCTCAGCACTGCTGGGATACATTTAAAGGGAGAGTACCGGCACGTCTCAGCACTGCTGTGATACATTTAAAGGGAGAGTACCAGCACGTCTCAGCACTGCTGTGATGCATTTAAAGGAGAGTACCGGCACGTCTCAGCACTGCTGCGATACATTTAAAGGGAGAGTACCCGCACGTCTCAGCACTGCTGCGATACATTTAAAGGGAGAGTACCGGCACGTCTCAGCACTGCTGGGATACATTTAAAGGGAGAGTACCGGCACGTCTCAGCACTGCTGTGATACATTTAAAGGGAGAGTACCAGCACGTCTCAGCACTGCTGTGATGCATTTAAAGGGAGAGTACCGGCACGTCTCAGCACTGCTGCGATACATTTAAAGGGAGAGTACCGGCACGTCTCAGCACTGCTGCGATACATTTAAAGGGAGAGTACCGGCACGTCTCAGCACTGCTGCGATACATTTAAAGGGAGAGTACCGGCACGTCTCAGCACCCCTGTGATACATTTAAAGGGAGAGTACCGGCACGTCTCAGCACTGCTGTGATGCATTTAAAGGGAGAGTACCGGCACGTCTCATCACTGCTGCGATGCATTTAAAGGGAGAGTACCCGCACGTCTCAGCAACGGCGGTTTTAAAGAGAAATGTCTATCTAAATGGTTTTTGACATTGCCTATTGGAAGACATTTTGATCCCCCTTTAAAATAAAAGGATGTAATTAGATGAAAACACGAGCTTAAACAAGTAATTGGATGAGAAACACTAGTTTTGATACTTGCTTTTAAATAGAGGACGAGCAGGAGATGGGTTGATAGGAGAGGCCTTCTTAAAGAGGCATTTGATAGCTGAGAGTCATAGAATGCAGCGACTTGTGGGGAGCACAGCTTCGTCTCTAAAATCTGTGGCGCGCGGAGCCCTAAGCACAAGATGTACATCTGGCCCTACTGCAGATTCTTGGCTTACAGCAACTCCTGTAGGCATTTTTCCTTTATTAGGTCTCGCGCCTAGCGTTGCACTGCGCAGCAGTGCTCTCGCAGCGCGAGACATTTAGTAGGTGAAAAACGGGGATTCAGCACTGACCTAGGAATCGCACACGCTCGTGCGATTCCTTTTGTGCTACCCCATTGGCCTTTTCGTGCGTCTTTTTATAAAAGACTGCACGCAATTGGCTAAAGGCGGGCGCATTGCTCCGCCCATGGCCTATTGGTGTCTATTACGCGCTTGGTGCGCGTAATAGACACCAATAGGCCATGGGCGGAGCAATGCTCCTCCCATGGCCTTTTGGTGTCTATTACGCGCTTGGTGCGCGTAATAGACACCAATAGGGTGAGGCTTATTCCAGAGAGCAAAAGCTTCTGGCAGCGCTGGCGCACACTCGGAACCCGTTCCCGCTCAAAGGGGCCTGCCATGAGAAATATTCAGCATTAGCCCAACCAGCCTTCCATTCCAGGAACGTTTAAGATTAGGCGTGTTTTGTGTAACGCAGTGTTCGCCGTTTACTTACCCTCTTATCGCTATAATGACGTTAGTTGTCGAAGCTGTGCATTAGTTTACAGCAAACTTCATAATCTCGCATGATCTTGGATCTGCGAGACCCGGTGGGATGTCACCGGAGACACCCTCCACTGAGACTGTAAGCTACGCCCACTAGAATTATGCGGCAGGGTCGACTAAATTACAAGCAAAAAAGAGGCAAATAATGGGGCGGGATGCGGCTCATTTTTTTGTCATTTTTACATTTGGTAAAACTGCCTGGGCAATGATTTCTCCTTATTAGTACCATTATAAAACTCAAATACCGCACTAAGCGTCTGAAAGACGACCAGTCAAGCTTTGATAAAGGGTTTTCCAAAGCCCGGGGACACTCCTCGCAACGTTTTTGGTGCCTTTTGATCATCCGTTAGAGCTTGAAACTTTTTTTGTTGTTAAAATCTGCCGCTCATGCAGCAGATGATGGATTATGTGGCAAATCCATGATTATGCGGAGAATACAGCGGCCGCAGAATCACATATTTCCAGTGGCCCTGCTGTAAGCAACATGCGCACACAGTGGCACCAGTAGCTCGTCGAGTCCTATTTTCAGTTTGCATCAGGATTCTTGTAGTCGTAAATGCGTAATGGGATAAAACACACTGGCAAGGACAAATCTGGAATGAAGAGACTGCTCACTCATGGATCTGGGGAACTCGAGCGCCCTATCTGCAGAATCCCCGAATGGAAATGTCACTGGGAGACTCCAGCTGAACCGGCCGTACAAGCTCTTGGCTTTAAATAAAGAACCCAATGCATTCTGGGTGTTGTAGTCTTGGCTTACTTCACCGCATCCTATTAGACAACAGTGCCAGTGTGCATCGGTGTGTAGCCAGAAAGTCCCTGGTTGGAAGCTTGGTGTCCCTGGCAAAAAGGAGTCATCAGCACCCAAAAGGCAGATGCAACCTAACCTTGTTTGTAGCCCTTTTTACAACTCTCTAATTTTGGTGGCATAGAAGCACTTTTTTGCTTAGTGGAGAATGAGGGTGGCGAGCAGACAGGAAGGCTTATGACTTTACCAGGGATTGAGATTTCAGCCAAAAAGCCTCCCACAGCATCTCCTGAAAAGAAGGCTGGAACAGAAAGGCTTCTTTGTCTCCCGGCCTACTGCACTCTAGGCCCCGGGCTCCTGGGCAGCTGGCTGGCATCTTTCCGGGGTAGGCTGACAAGATGGAGGGCTCGGAATGGTGCGAATGCTGATGGGTGAGAGGAGGAGCTGGTGAAGACCGCAAAAGATGACAAGCGCGAGAATAGTCAAACCGCAGTCACTTTAAAAGGGAGAGAAAGAAGCCAGGTGGCTGTGGAAGAAGAGAGAGGAAGGAGGGCATGGACTGGGAGAGAGCCAACAGAAAGTTGTACGCGAAAAGTATTGTGGATAGGTGGGGGCTGCAGTGAGGGATTCCTACAAGAAAACCTCACTAACTACTTGATTGCTCCAGTTGAGTTTTAGCCCTATAGGAATAGACATACTGTGGACAGGTCAACTAATATGTTATTGCTTCTGATTAATAAAACCATTACAATATTTAAATCCATTAAAAAACTGAAAACAAAACCAACCATTCCCCTATAAGTATACTGATTCATACAAAAACAGAAGATACAAATCATATTTTATTCCAGTGACGCAACATGCATTTAGCATGGTTACTAATTTTCTAAAGATAAAAATACTATTTCCCTGATTTCGACAACTTTGGCACGAGGCATTTTAGTTGCACCCTCCTTGCACAGACACCTTGCCCACTGTGAAATGTCATCATTTCACAATAGCGGGCGGCTGCCCTCCTCGCCCGACTAAATAACACCCCAGGAAATGTGTGGCAGGTGTAACAAAGGTAGCTACGGTCTCCTTTCTTAAAACCGCAAAGGCTCCAGCTACTACAGATATCCTGGTTTGTTTTCATGCACGTTTAAATTCATGTGCTGCTAGTGCTAGAAAACTAAAGTAAAGCTATGTCTGGGGAGCACAGGAGAGTAACCAATAAAAGGTATAATTACAAAAGAACTTGACCTTCAACAAATCTTCAGTAACAGCATCATAACGTTGGAAGAATCTTAGCGCCAGCTACTCTTCATAACGCTTGCTCACTTTGCCACTGGATTCGAGCTAGTTTGTTATTAACTCTACACTATTCAGCGCAGCGCCTATTTCACGAGCGCCGTGCTTTCATCTTTAAAGCTCCATTACTCCGTAGGGTGCCCTCCCTCCCTCCCACCACCAAAAACAAGCTACCTATTGAACTCTCCTCCCTCCCTCCGCCGCTGCCAGGTTAAGGAATTCATCAGCGGCCGGGTTCAAACTCTTCAGCTACGTTTTTGCTTGCAGCTTGGACGCTGCATTTCTCAGTAGGGTGCCCTCCCTCGCCTTCCTCCCACCACTTTGCACCTCCCTCCCCCCATCCCCTGCTGCCGGGTTAAGGAGACTGCCCCTTCATCATCAGCCAGGCTCAGCCTTTCTCGGGATTACCTCTTCAGCTGCAGGAGCCACGGTGATCAGCCGCTGAACTGCCTCAGACCTGCCCACCTCTCCTCCTCCCCTGCAGCTGCCCACAACACCAGAAAGAGTTGTTGCAGACAGGAACTCTGTGCAGTAAGTATTGAATCAACCCCATGCTGTTTTTTTATTTTATTTATTTATTGTTTTTGCTTGGTAATCACTGAAATTCTTTATTTTTGTCTCTCCCTGCGGTTTCACTTAAGAGACTTTGGGCCGAATTTTCTTTAGCAAAGCACACAAATACGTGGTTTAATCCCACCCCTACCAGCCCTTTAAAAAACAATCCGTATTTACATTCTAGATATTGGCATTTGCTTATTGCACGCAACGTTGCAGCCATTTCAAGTAAGTTGCACTGGGTATTTCGGTATTATATCGTACAACGATGGGCCTGCCACTGACCATGTCATACTGAATATTTGTTCACTGAAAACTAGTTGCATTCATTATCTGCGCCTGCTGAGAGCCAGAATAGTTTCTTCAAACAGTACAGTTCTCATTGTCTGTTCTGTCAGTTGTCAGTGTCATTTATTTTATCACATGATACGGAAATATATTTGGGCCGACCACTACTTCATTTAATGCAGGCCTGATCACTGCGGAATAGGTATTGTCAAACCTATTGCTCTCTGATTTGGTAATTAGTTATTACCAAATATAAAGCCACCATCTGGCTTGTCTCTGACTTTTACGCAATTGTTCTTTTACGAAAGGTCATTAAGCAGCAGATTGTGCTATGTCTCTTTTGAAGGCCTTTATAAAAATAAAAGAAATATGCTGAATGATCGTAATTATTCACAAAATAGCAGAGCACATCTAACATTGTATCTGAAAGCTGCTTCATTAGGTTAAGTATTAGCAGCATAACAAAGATAATCAGATTTTTGATTATTTCTACTGTATATTTCTTAATTAAAACATCTCAAAGTCCAGTTTCAGTTTAGGCACTTTAAAAATGATTAAAGAAATGAAATAATTAACTGAACAAAGACCACCCATGTATACTAGCAGTCTTTTTATTTGTGCGTATAACGTCTTTTGATATGCATGTTTAATGTTTTCACTTCAGTTCTTTTGTTTTTTTCATACACGGTACATGTTGCGGTAGTAGATTGCCATGCTTCAGAGCCTCCCTGGCTAACTCTTTGAGACTTATTTATCTGGGCACACTCCTGGGTGGGTACATACTGTAGGATGCCGAGTATAATTCCGTTTTTCTAGTGATTGCTGGTTACAAGATGAGTCACATTTTGAAGGGCTCTGGTCAGCTAAGCAAATAAGTGCATGTTACATTGCCAGTATCCAGAAAGCATCTGGACTTCTTTCGTTATTAACGTGGCTGGGTATGAATGGTAATGCACCAAATCCTGATAAGGTTGGTTGTTTCGAGACTGTGCGCATGTAAGTTATTTTAGTTTTTTAGACAGCTATTGGCATTGTAAATAACAAAGCCTTTTATTTGTGTTTTAAAAACCTAAAAGATTGCACCGCTTGCAGTTTTCAAAACACATAAACAAAACGCATTGTCATTTACAATACCAATATGTCAAACTCTCGCAAATGCGAGACCTATTGCATTGCAAATGCTTGTCTAGAGCTTTTTTGTAGCAACGATGAACTTTTTTGTACTTCTCACTTCAGAAAATGGGACTATTAGAAATGGCTGTGAATCTCTGTCGGATCATCATTGAAGCGATGCACCTGATAACCCCCTGCTGCATTCAGGGACCCAGAGCACGTCTACCACAATGTACGTCTCATATATATGTCCTTAACTTAGCTGAAAGGGAGAGGAGCCCAACATATCAATATGATGCAGAACACTTTATGAAAGCCTGTCGGAGGCAATATTTTCAGAATCTTAGATTTTGCAGCAACAGGAAAAAAAAACCTCTGCTCAAAAACGACATTCCTGCACCTTTGAAAAAACGGCTGTGTAATGTCTAGATAGCCAGGAAAGGCGCAGCCTGACCGGCTTGCATTGAAACGTACACGTGTACAAAGGCTTTCTGTCCCTGTAACGCTACCGTAGCTGCCACTACCCATGATGACTTGTACTAGATCCGTTCTCTTTGCGCAGGAAACAGTGATGCAGAAAATACATTACAAGTGATTGCTTTTGCTGAAGTAAAAATCGGAGGAGAAGGGAGAGGTGCTTGATTGACTTCAGTGAAAAATCCTATGATGCAGAACTAGGACCACGTAAGGAACCATTTCTTCTGCATAGTCATAAACGTTAGAATCCATTAACAAGCGAATACATGTCTAAGAAAGACCTATGTAACAGTAGTCCGAGCTGCCTTTGTTCAGGCTGGGTAACAGAGCATGTGGGCTGAACTGAGACTTGTAAAAAACAGTCTCCTGGAAAAAGCATGGGTCACTTTGAGTCAAGTTCCCAAACCAGCAAGAGAACTGTTACTTCACCTATTTCAGCGATGACCAGGAATCCGTCAGGGTAGAGGCTCCATTACTACTCCTGGCCAATGTCTTGGTGCTCTATTTGCTGGACGTCTAGGTGCCCTTTGCAGTCAAGGGTTCACTCAACATCGCGGCTTAGATCACCTTTTAAAGCTTCAATACAGTGGGCTACAGGCCACCTTCCTAAAGGTCAAAATGCAGCTGCCCGCGGCGCACACAGGGCACCCATGTAAGAGGGCGGCCACCTTAGTGCCTCATTCTGGCACATCTCCGTGCACCAGTCATGGGGACCCCCCCAGGGAAGTACCCCAAAGTCCAGTGTTTGTGCCGCGTCACTTCTGGCGCTCATAGGGCTGGGGCCAGGTACTTATACCTGCCCCCGTCCATTGGCCTTCCTCCTTGTTCGCTCTGGAATCCTGCTATCTGAGACAGAAGCAAATGGCTAGGACTCATGAGCAGGGCTTTCCGTTCATAAAAGGTAACACTTCTCCGTTTTTATTTATACTTTCAGTGGTCCAAATTAAGTTTGCATCCCTTTTAATGTATATTCTTGCACTGGTTAAGAAATAGACCAGGAATCCAGTTTGAGAGGAGTATTCCAAAAATATGACAGATGTTTCTGCTTACGAACGTCACATGGAGTCCCTATGAAACGTTCCTCATGTCTCTGCCTATGGAGTTGAAACCAAGTGTCCAGCAGAAGGTCCTGGCTCTATTATTTTCAGTTTCTTCTCTTTTTAGACCCCATGCATGTGACTGGGTCCAGAAAAAATGGCCAATTTCTCCCTGTCAAGCCTTAGTACTGACGGGAATCAAAGATTCTTCAGTGCTAAAATTCAAGTAGAGATTTGTCTCCGTATCACTTGGCAAGCCTACCGCAAGAAATAACTGTTAACATGACCTCTCTGTGCCTCCTCCAGATAACCTTCTAGAAGAAAACATCTCACCCATTTTCCAAAATGGTGGAGTATAATGAAAGACCATTGGTGCTCAATATTGTACAGAGCAGGTATACTTAAAAATTCAAAGAATCCTTCAAAAAGAAACCTGCCCGTGCACTGACTTCTGCCCTATGAGGTGCACACTCATCTGGAAAAGAGGTCCGTGCTTCCAAGGAATAGGAAGGTTTACTCCTGCTTCTTGATTGTGCTAAAATGAGGCCCAGTAGAAGAGTTCAGATCCACCCAATAGATGAAGAACCAACATTTCCCCATCGTCCAGTCTATTCCCTCTTCACAGTCTATTGCCCCTTCCTATTTTCGTCTGTATCTTATCCTGTGGTGTCTTTCTAGAGCCAACGTCTCCTACCATGCTCCCGATGCCCATGCTGTTCTAAGATGCCAAGGCTAAATGACATTGCCATTCAAATTTTCATCCTCCCTTCAAGATATCCATTGTTGAGAGATAGTCACTTGAAACTTGACCTCAATAAATTGGGGTTACTGTATTTGGTGCTCAGATCAGTTCTTGTTTTCCTGAGTGCAGGCCAATATCGCTGTTCCTGTCACAACCCAATATAACCCAGCTACTACAGTCAACAATCTAGAGGTATTGTGGACAAAACTATCATGCACTGAACATACGCGTCTTGTAGTCTGAACGTGTTGGCTCCATCCAAGATCACTAGGACATCTATTTAATTATAGAAACCGCCCTTTCTGTGGTGGCCACTGCTCTACGCTTGTAATATTTAAGCTTCACTAACAAATACGGTTTTGCTAGGCATGCCTAATTATACACTGGGCTCCTTACAGAGCATTCCCTCCCTAGTCTCCTACCTACACCATCCTCACTCTTCCAAGACACGCAGCGCCGGCTTTAGCGGTGGTGGCGCCTGGTGCGCCAGTCTTTTTCGTCACCCCCCTCACCTTGACCTCCTCCTCGGATTCCCTCACTACTACCTGGCAAAAGTGCCCCTCACCTCACCACAGCCCCTCTTTCTCATACATTTCATTTGTTTTAAAGCACTGGTAAAGGCTGGCTTTACCAATCCACTCAGCTATTCACATAAAATACAGATCTGTTCTTTGCAGCAGGCATATTAACCCTCTGCGCTACTTTATGGCGAGGCAAAACTGCCACTAGACAAAACTCCGATCTCTTTCGAGCAGGACCATTAATCACAAGAATTACATGACATTTTTATTGCTGCCTGAAAGCTGGACGCACAGGGAACTTTGCAGCAGGTGCTTTCAAATTGTAAGTTATTGTTAAACACAGCACCCTCCCTGAGGTCAGTGCCCCTCCCCCCCCTTCCAGGTCAGCGCCCAGTGCGGCCGCACCAGTTACATCACCCTAAAGCCAGCCCTGAAGACAGGCTTTAGCCACTGTTTAACTAAAGACCTTTGCTTTGAGTGCTACTGGAACAGAGGGTCTACTTCAAAATCATCTGTTTATTATCCTGCTTTTAGTGAACAGGATCTCTCATTCTAATCGTGTAAATTTAATGTATACACGTATTCTGTGCCCTTTGATCTTCGGGTGCTTGGGTGTAGAGTGAGGTGAAGTGACCACACTCTCCTGTAGGTGTGGTCAAGATGCCCACATTAGGCGAAAGTTGCACTCAAAAGATACCATAAGAGCATCGCATCAGAACATAACATAAGTGCAATGATGAAGTATTTCCCTGTGCCGTAAAGTCTGTGTCAGACCCCGTTTCCAGATGCATTGCAGGGGTAGCGGCTCACATGAGGAGAAAGACAATATGTTTCCTGCTTAACCTAGAAGACTTTGAGGAAAGCAAAATCACAGTAGACTTGGAGGATTTTCAGGTGAACCTCCGCGTCCTACAAACTAGGAACTTAATAAAGACAACAGCAAGGCTGTGTCCTCCACAAAAGAGGGTTAAGTAAATAGGAAGGTTATTGGGAACAGAGCTCTTAGAAAAGATCCTTGGGATACATGATCATCTGCGCATTAGAAATGCATTTCACCCCAAACAAATCCTGGTCCTACTGCCACGCATCTCTCTTTGCTGCTGTGCTATCTCAAGGCTTCAGCGACCACTGGTGTTAAACGTCTGAAAAGACTAGCCTATTCCAACTCCCAGTTCCTTTCAGAAAGCCGCTTCCCATCCAAACAGATACTTCCATTGTTTATATGTGAAGTCCACATGAACCATCTAATAGCCAATCATAAATCCATATTCCGTTACTAACAAGTCCTCAAACTCCAACAGTCGAATATGAGGGTGAGCATAAGTGCCATTTACTGGTTCTGCCAGCTCGGGTATCTAGGCTCTCCTTCCTAAAATTAAGAACACAAGATGGCTTTGCATGCTAGATCTCTTACCTCGAACGCTAGCGTGATCCCCTGCCGCCTTAATATCTAGTAAGACAGGTGTTTTAACCCTTCACTAGACTATGAACATTCGAAAAGATGTAAAGCTTCTGTCAACAAGATCTTTCATTGCGTTCAAATGAAAGCGTTTTGGTAGTTGGACAAACAGATTAACCTGAGAATGTGGAGGTAGAAACTGTTCTAAAATACCTTAAATTGGCAAAATCTGCCTTTTATTAGCAGCCATTACGCCTTGAAGCAGATGTCACTCCTGAATATCCTTTTTCATCAATTGATTAAAAAATATTTTACAGCGTCCAAGTAAAGGCTTCCCCCAGTCTAGCCTCTTATTTGGGAACTAAATGTAGTCATTTCAGAATGGACAGACCACAATTGTGAAGGAACTAGGGTTAAATACCTGAGAGTACCAGTTATTCTGATGGGTTGTTGCCAGTTGTAATGTCTTGACGTTATACCTCACACTTGCTCTGTTTTTCATCATGCACCAGTTTCACGTACCAGCAGTTTAACTTGTTGGTCACCCGCTATTACTAATGCAATTTTGAAAAACGCTGAGGACTCCTCCTCAAGGAACACTTTATCTGCCTTTGAGCCACTTAACGCCCTCTTCCCAACCAGCCACAACACAAACATCTTCCCCCTTTCCTCTCTAGTCTAAAGTGTGGAGGCAATGCTGCCACCGCTTCTTTTAATGCTGTCCTTGATTCTGATTTAAGATGGTCTTCCAAATATCATACCATCCACTTATGTTCTCCATGACAACTACATATTTTTCGTAGTGAGTCTTCACCCACTCATACTTTAACCTTCAATCAATCAATCAATCAGGGGTTTATAAAGCGCGCTACTCACCTGTGAGGGTCTCAAGGTGCTGGGGGGGAGAGCAGCTCTGGATCAGTCGAAGAGCCAGGTCTTGAGGTCCTTCCTGAACGTGTGCAGGGTCGGGGAGCATCTGATGTTCACGGGGAGCTCGTTCCAGGTCTTGGCTCCGATGTAGGAGAAGGCTCTCCCGCCTGTTCTGTTTCTGCGGATGCGGGAGACCTCTGCCAGGGCGAGGTCGGCGGAGCGGAGGTTCCTCTTGGGTGAGTTGGAAGGATACTCTCTCGTTGAGGTATTTGGGTCCGATGTTGTTGAGGGAGTTGTAGGCGTGGGTGAGGAGTTTGAAGGTGACCCTCTTCTCGACTGGGAGCCAGTGGAGGTCTCGTAGGTGTTGGGTCATGTGTTCGTGACGCGGTGTCCCGAGGATGAGTCTGGCTGCGGCGTTCTGGATGGTTTGGAGTTTGTGTAGTAGAGTTCTGTTGATTCCGGCGTATAGGGCGTTGCCGTAGTCCAGTCTGCTGGTAATGAGTGCGTGGGTGACGGTCCTTCTGCAGTCGGGGAGGATCCAATTGAAGGTCTTGCGGAGGATGCGCAGGCAGTTGAAACTGGTGGAGGCAACGGCGTTGATCTGGCGGTTCATGGAGAGGGAGGAGTCGAGGATGATGACGAGGTTTCGTGCGTGGTCTGTAGGAGTGGGTGGGGTCCCGAGGGCAGAGGGCCACGAGGTGTTGTCCCAGGCGGAGGTGCAGGGTCCGAGGATGAGGACCTCAGTCTTCTCTGAGTTGAGCTTCAAACAGATGTCTTTCATCCAGGCTGCCACGTTCTTCATTCCTTCCTGGAAGCAGAGTCTGGTGTCTTCAGGATTCTTCGTGAGTGAGAGGATGAGCTTGGTGTTGGCGTAGGATACAATGCTGAGCCCATTCTGTCTGACGATGGCGGCGAGGGGGGCCATGTAGATGTTGAAGAGCGTGGGGCTGAGCGATGATCCTTGGGGTACTCCGCAGTTGATATCGGTGGGTTTGGAGAGGAAGGGAGGGAGTCTGATCCTCTGGGTTCTGCCGGAGAGAAAGAATTGGATCCAGTCGAGGGCGGCACCTTGTATCCCTGCGTCGTGAAGTCTGGCCTCGAGCGTGCGATGAGAAACGGTGTTGAAGGCTGCGGAGAGGTCTAGAAGGATGAGGGCCGCAGTGTGTCCCTGGTCGAGTAGCATGCGGATGTCGTCAGTGGCGGCGAGGAGGGCGGTCTCGGTGCTGTGGTTGCTGCGGAATTCAGACTGGGAGGCGTCTAGGATGGAGTTCTCTTCGATGAAGGCGGTCAGCTGGGCGTTCACGAGTCTCTCGGGGACTTTGGCCGCGAAAGGGAGGAGAGAGATGGGCCGGTAGTTTTTCAGGTCTGTAGGGTCGGCCGTAGGTTTCTTGAGGAGGGGTTTAACCTCTGCCCGCTTCCAGTCGTCTGGGAAGCCTTAAGGGTCATTGGAGGTTTCCATATTCATTTGGAGGTATACTCTAAACCAAGGCACAATTCTTTATAGGCCAGATCAAAGGAAATATTTCAGGTTTAATATATTTTCTTTTTGATCCTTTTACCGAGCAAACCAAAAAGATATCCAGCATTTATTTTGTAGATTAGCCTATCCTTCTGGGAATACTCTGTATTTAAAAATCAGTGGTTTGGAGCGTTAGTGAGAGATTTCCTTCTTGTGATTAAAGAAATTAGTCATCGATGAGCTACCGTATTACAATAGCTGTGTCTACTCATCTAATCTGTGTGTTTGCTAGTCATTTTTGAATGAGGAAATTCCTTGCAGGCCTCAGTTTTTTTGAGATGTCATTTTCGTCTTCTGAGAAAAAAGTTTTTCCTTTAGCTACTTTTAAATGACAGTGAATAACCTTTTCATTGAAGGTGTATGAAGTTGTCCAAATCTAAGAGTGATGTTTATTGGTTTTTATGAAATCTGTCGTATCCTCACATCTGGGTAGTATTTCTCCTCCGATAAGTGATGTAGTCTGATGAGCTGAGCAAAGAAGGTTCCCTGTGTCTGAACTGCCCCAATATGTTTAAGAGAATTTGTTACTAGATGCCCCCTACCTTTAGTGCAGGGTCCACGTGGGTTGAAGAGGGCAGTAGTTCCAGAGCCCGTCGGGGAAGAGGCAATAGTAAGGACACTCTGCTGTCACACACCAGCTCTCCATGAATAGTCAGTCTCTTTACGATGCATATCTTGCCAGTTTGAAGGTAGGGTCCCCTAAATCAGTTGAGAGAGGAATTGACTACAGTTACTGCAGCAATAAGTATTATGAAGAATATATTATAACATGTTATTCATTCATGATTTGGCTTTTCTAAGCAGCCAGCGCAAATCATTGCTCATTCCAGTTCAGTGTCACTGTTTGGGATATCTCTTAACGAGCCATATTTTATACTCAGCAGAGGCAAAGATCCTCTCTGATATTGAAACATTCAAACCTGTGTTTTGACAAATTGTCTAAAAGGCATCGCCCTGTCTCTTCCATGGATTGCCTGACTTGGGAGAGAGCAGTCTAACCGAAGGAAGAAAAGAATCTTAACGCACTCTTGGGATTCCATGTTGATATTGACTGTACCCCAGTGCTTTTCCTACCCATGCAAAGTGTATGGAAATCTGCTCTCCCCAGTCAGTTATCCTTAGGTGGTCATGGTTTTATAGATCTTTGTTACATTTTGTAATATTTAAGGTTGGTTATAGTGCTGTTCAATACAAGGAGCTATTTGTTAGAGTGCTGTGCTGTGGTCCCTTCTCATGAGGGGAGTCAGAATTCTGTCTTCATCACCAAAATTGACATAAAATCGTAGGTGCTCAATTGCATGTTCAGACTTTAGAAAACCCAAACATATATTAGTTTGCTACAGTAGAAACAGCAAATTGCTGCAGCCATACTACGGTTTACTGTACAGGAAATTACCTGTATATGTCAGTAATTGATCTAAACCCTTCTTCACTATAAAAGGTGATCCACACATTCATATCATCCATCCCAAACAAAGTGCACAGCATTGCCTTGTGTCGGGTCGAGTCCATTTGACATCGGTTGCCCATCTTTCATGCCAGAAGTTGTAGCTACCTTCACAGTGGGTCAGTCCTTCACTCTTTCATCTTTCATACCTCCTCACCTGACCAAGGAAGAGGAAGGATTACATGCACTGGATCCCAGACATGCTGTATCGTGTTACGTAGACGGCATAGGATAAGACCGAGGTGGATGATCCGCAAATGTCCTATTTCACTTTGGGCCACCGTGTGTAATGAGAAGATACATTTTGTCCAAGAAAAACCCTCCAGCTGGCAGTAATGATGGCCATGGCATCCCAATGGCTGAAATCTGCTGAGCGGCAATTAGCAATACTTTTCGTTGAACACCTTTGAAAAACATTGCTGTCTTACAGCCCGACACACCGTGATGACCACGGCTATTTTGCATGACTTGCTTGATCTATGGTCATTACTAAATCTCATCACACCCCACCCTCAGAGTTGTTTTTTTTAATTATAAGGAACTCATTTTGAAAGAATTTGCGGGATGGACTATTCATCAGTAGAAAAGGGTCCTTCTGATTGCTAATGAAATTTGTGATGGATACTTTGATTTTTCACTGGTTCCTCACCGTCCTCCCTCCAATCTTGATGAATAAGAGCAGTTTATTAAAAGATCCCAAAGCATGCAAGTCTACTTCTGCTACTATTGTCTCTGTCGTTCATGCTTTCTTGAGTCCTCTCTGCACACCTTGATTAGTGGTGGGAAATCTAATGGAAACTGATGCAAGACGCCTTGTATAATCAGATGTTGTCATATCCGTGGTGGCTGCTGCTGAAGTTGGAGTAGAGTGGCAGCACCTCGTGGAAGTGGAGACCTGTTACTGTGGAAGTCTATGGCCAGATCCTTGTCTGGCTCCTGGAGGATATTCATTAGGTGGGAAACTTGTGAGTAGACATGATATCCCCTAGATACATTAGCATCAAAGGTAAGTCACTTTTTCTTCTGGAAATTGTTGGTATGTAGTTCCTCAAGCGTGTTACTGGGAAAGGTCTTGAGCTCATGAATGAAGTTTGTTACCCGTGACACTAGCGTATGCTCTTGTCTGCTCATCTTTTCTTCCCCTCCTGTAATAACAAGGGGATTGTCTTCTCTTCGGTGATAAGGGTACACTATACACGCCCTCCCACAAAAGCCCCATGTTTTTCATTTTTCTGAAGATTGATGCTTTGTGTGTGTTATGCACTCTGAACTAAACGGCCTCTAGATGCATGACACCGCAGAAGGGGTTGGGGAGTTTGAAGTGGAATGTCTCGAGTAGAGTAACTACAAGTATATGATTTAGTGGATCAGGTTGCAGGTGAGTAACTTTGCTTTCTCGTTATTCATTCTCATAAGATGCCCACAGTTTAGTATTCGGTAGTAATGCATTAAGAGCCAGGTATTTGTATGTATTGTGGCCTAACGCTGTCAACTGACACTGTGCAGACGAACTGGGAGAGAACAGATGCATGCCGCCATTGTATCTTACCACTGCAAGCTTGTGCCTAACATGGAACATCCAGGACACCCCGAGAAGGGGGAGTTTTTATCGAGAGAATTCCTACCTTTGATCAAAGAAATGACTTGTCCGTTCGCTTAGATGTAGAGCAGGAAGATGCTAAAAGAGAAAATCGAGCGAAATTCAGAAGTTATTTGATAAACCCCTTGTTATCGTTAAGCTTTGCTTTTGAACATGGCTCATATAATCTTACAAACGGTATTTCTATATTCATTAATTAGGTATGCTTTGCTTTGCCAGTTCTTTACTTTACTGTTTGATTTTCGCATGGTTTATATCTTGTGTTGGCATTTATAGGCAGTAGACGGCGAGGGAGGGTGAAACGCTGTGTGAACACTTGGGTTTTATTAGTCTGTGTAAATTCTAATGACCGAATCTCAGAATGGTGCCCTCGATGGTTAGAGGTCAGATCACACTCCTGCCTTGAACCCTGAATGTGCTCTACAGTTTCAGGACTCCAACCTGATGCCTGTGAAGCTGTTGTCTGGAATTGTCGTTTGCCTCATAATATTACTAACCATCGAGTTTGCCATTTAGCTGTCAAATGGGAACATGTAGAGAGGAAAGGGCTCTGGAGTTCATTGTTCGTAATTCATTTTCACTTGCCATCTTGTTTTCATTTTAACATGTAGAGAGGAAAGGGCTCTGGAGTTCATTGTTCTGTAATTCATTTTCACTTGCCATCTTGTTTTCATTTTAATTTGCTTTGTAACTTTACTTTTGACGTTTTTTATGCGTTTGTTCTGTTTGATTTGTTCTCATCGCTGTAGACCAGTTTCTATAGAGGAGGGCGAGAGAAGAACTAAATGTGATGTACATTGAAAGCAGTGCTAAAGCAGGATGTATTGTCAAACAGGTAGGTACTCTGGGCTACTCTGCTGTGGTCACAGTGTTCTCCTTAAGAGCCCTAGAGCTTGGGTCAGTAAGCACCGCTTATAAGAGTTCGTGTTGGTTTGTGGCTGTTGGGGTCCTTCGTGTACAGATGTTGTAGACAAGAGTCCCCGCAGGGCAATCTATTGCTAAGTACAGATTACTTATGTCCTGCTAGTTAGAAACAGCCAGCTTTGTTGTTGCTTTTCAGCAGCTGTTAATATTTTTTCTTTTCTTTTTTAGAATGATGCAGTTTGGTTTCTATTTTATATCGTAAATCATCTTTTTCAAATCACATTGCACCAATAAATAATGATTGTTACCTTTACCGATCCACATTAAAGTCTGAAAAAAATGGGTTTCAACTCTCCATAATTATGTTTTTGTTTTCTTGGTATGAACTGTGACTTGTATAGCAGGAATCTAAGTGCAAAGCAACACAGCACGTAGAGGAGCAGAGGGCTCCAGTTGAGTATTGTGCACACGTAGGCAGGCTGTAGAAAAGCAGGGGAGTATATGGGAGATAGCGGAGTGAGATTTGTTGAAATGAGTTGGGGAGCAACTAGTGCAGATGGCCGGTGGTCTTTTATAGTGGTTTTTAGGGGGAGATCACTAGTCCGCCACAGTCTACGCCGGAATCTCCAAACCATCTAGAATGCCACCGCAAAACTCAAACTCAACCTCCCACGCTGCACCCACATCACACTGCACCTCAGGAAGCTTCACTGGCTCCCCGTTCACAAGCGCAGCCAGTTCAAACTTCTCAAACTCATATACAAATCCTGCAAACAAGACTACAAACAATACTATAAGATTCACTTGCACACACTCCCCGCATCCACAAAAGCAGAGCAGCAGGTCGTTCTTTCTCCTAAATCACACCCAAAACATGAAACACCCTTCCTCAACACATCAGAGACACCTCCTCACATTCTTGAGTTCCGCAAGAAGCTGAGGACTTGGTTTTTTAACTAAACCCTGTGGGGACCACATACCTATGCACCTGCCCAAGTGCCTGGATATCCTCAAGGGTGATTAATGCGCAACACAAATCGACATAACATAGTTGGTGAACTTCGACATCTTCAAGGAGAGCTGGGTGTGGGCGTGTGCTATTAGATATTGATGTCTTTGTCGATGAGCAGTTATCAGAGGTGCAGCGCCAAATACTGATTTAAGGTCATTAGTAAGAGGATGGAGTCTTTGTGAACGCCTTTGGTTATGGAGATGGGTTACCACCTGTGTAATTTTTCTAGTTGAATTAGGTGTTGTTCTTCAGGTATGATGTGAAGGATTGCAGAAAAGTACTGTTCAAATCTAGCAGGGCAAGACTGCAAGGTCGCTGTTGGATCAGAAGTGCATCATCGAGTGGTTACCATCCATTGTGGCCGGGGTGTCCAGGAATGACGGCTGGATGGGACTGTAGCCTGTAAGACTTTTATGGTCCATACATTTTTAAAGAAGTCTGGGAAAGCATATTGGCAATAGTACTTCCTCAGAAAACTCCTTTACTGCCAGGTTTAGATACTCTCACATGAATAGACAAGACCTCAGAAGACTTGCCAACCTGCCTGGTCTTTGGTGTAGAGGGTGTGAGTGGCAAGCCATTTGGGTGTGTTGCAGGGTGGACTTGTTATGGTTTTACGTTGTAATTCTGTGTTCATGTGCTGTCAATTGTTTTCTAATCATGTTTTTAAAGAAGTTATTAATATTTGTGCAATATTTTTGAATGTTTGTATGGGTGTTCCCCAATGGGGTTTAGAAAGCATTTGATGGCCTTGAAGATCGCCCTGCTCCTGTTGCAAGGTTTTTCTCCAGTCGTTTTAAGTATTTGCCCTTTGTGAGTTCTGGGCTAATAGCACGGTGCACAGAAAATGTGTTTTATGGAGCAGAAGTTAGGGGTAGAAAGGGGCTGCAGATATCTAGGCTGTTCTCATTGAAATGTTTTCAAAGCTTCCAGCTAGTTAAGGCTGCAGTGATGACACCAGACATCTTGAAGTTGAAGTCTGTGTTTTTACTGGGTGGGTGGTTGATAAGGTGAATGGAAGACAGCCTTCCTTTTCTGTATTGTTTATGAAGTGTACAATTCTCTCTAAAATCAATCTGAACCGCATTGTTGACTTACCTTATAGGTTTCTGGATTTAATGATGCTACCACAGAAGGGGAGCTATTTATGTGGTTTTGTAATAGTAGAAACCAGTGGTTATTTAACCTTTTGACTTCTATGCCCCCCCCAAATCAGTACTGGAACCCGGTGAGATTCTCCACCCCTCCCCCACCAGGACTGAATCATTATTGGAGTCCAGCGACTCGCACTGAGTGATTACTGGAAGCTGGGAACCCCGGCCTAACAATTTTTGATTATTTGAACCACAAATCAATTTACAAAATATACAGAAACAAGTAGATATCTAAAATTAGACAAGTAATTCATTATTTTATTTAACTCACAAATATAAAAAATATTTAGATTTTTTTTTTTAAATTTCAGTAGGACAGCTGGAGCTGTTCTAAATCCATTTGAGACCTCAAATCATCCATACTATATTCTCTCTGATATGATACACTTGCATTGCTCCCACACATCAATTTCAGAATAATAATTTCTAGGCTCCAATTTCAGATTCATTCGCGTTTACCGAATGATTTAAAATTTTCAGTTGTACATTTTGCTTTTTTATTTCTATACACTTTATTGAACTGTTAACAATATTTAATTTTCTCTTCAGTCACGGACCCCCGGAGTTGGCTTTGCTGACTCCCAGGTTAAGAACCACTGGCCTAGAGTGTCGGGGTACTGAACCTGAATCAAGAGACGTCCAAGTGACATGCGCAGTAGAGAAACATTGATAGTAGCTATTGTTCGAGTCCAGATTCTTCTCCAGGATACTTGAAAGCAAAGGGTCTTATCAGGTTCTGCAATTTAAATCATACTCTTAAAGATTCACATGATTTTTTAAAATTCATATTTAATTTAAATACTCATTTTCAGTAGAGCTATTTTTGGCATGGGGTCAGACTCTCTGCAGTTGATATTTTCAACAAACTTCCATCCCTTTGTAAAAAAATTCGTTTCAAGAAGGCTATCCGCATGAAGATAAATAAACTGAAACATAAAGATAAACAAGATGAACAGTAAATGTAAAGGGCATTTTCATCCACCTCAAAGTGCGTTACAGTCTCCGTGTTAATTACTTGAATCACGCTATTCTTCTATCCTTGTATGCACACAAAGCACACCAATGACAAAATATAATCTGAAAACCTCAGATGGTGTAAAAGTAGGCGGTGATGTGTGAACCAGGGTGATTCTTCGTTTGGTTCCTATAAGCTCCCGATTGCTATACACGAGGGCTCATTTCGTGTATAAAAATGATTTTTTTTTTCCTAAGAAACTGCTGCAGTAACAAGACATTCTAGTTTCAGACATTGCCATCTCAGGTCTATATTCTTTTTATATAATCTTTGAAGATCTACAGTGTAATCACTAAATGTTAGTGATAGAAGGCCACAAAAGCAAGTTTTGAAATGATTTGCCCTTTGTTAAATTGGGGTTTAGACCAAGATGGTTTTTACTTACTTGTGTTCGATTATTCAGATATTTTCTTAAAAACATCTTTTACATTCAGTTGTTAAGTTATATCAAAGGGCCATGATAAGTCCAACATCACCTAGCCTGCAGAGTAAAGTATGAGACAAATTGCTAAGAATGTAACATGACTGTAACATGGAAAACAGCCTTTACAATGCAGCCGTTACCACGCACTACCTTTACCACGCATCCATTACAACGCATATGCCTTTACCACACAACATTTTACCAGGTAAGTGTATTATTTATTTATTTTTATATAATGTTCAAGGGCATTTTTACAGTTTAGCCCTGGGTGAGGTTAAGGGTTTAGGGAGGGTAAGGGTATTTGGGTGGCAAGGGTATTTTTAGGGTTTAGGGTAGGGTTTAGGGGTTGGGGGTCGATAAGGTAGTGTGTGTGTGTGTGTGTGTGTGTGTGTGTGTGTGTGTGTGTGTGTGTGTGTATATATGTGTGTGTGTATATATATATATATATATATGTGTGTGTATATATGTGTGTATATATATATATATATATATATATAAATACACACACATATAGGCTTTATATGTACCTGCAAAATACGTACATTTTCGTTGTAAAGGCATATGTGTGGTAAATGTTTTTGTGGTAAAGGCATATGCGTTGTAGTGAACACGTTGGAAAGGCAGATCCTCGCCTTATTGAACCATTCTCTGGAGACAGGTTACATACCCTCCGGCCTGAAGGAAGCCAGGGTTATCCCCCTGTTGAAGAAACCTGGGGCAGATGCCGCCACTCTTAAGAACTACAGGCCAATCTCCCAGCTTCCCTTCTTGGCAAAAGTTGTGGAGCAACATGTCCTAAAAACACTTTCGTCCTTCTTGGAGGAACAGCAGTTACTCCAGGTGCGGCAGGCTGGCTTCAGGGCTCACCATAGCACTGAGCTGGTGATGCTGTCTGTACTCGACGAGCTCAGAGTCATGGCCGACAATAAAAAACCGAGCGCCCTGGTTTTGTTAGATCTATCAGCGGCGTTCGACACGGTCAATCATGCACAGCTCTTGGCCCGTATCACCGACCTGGGCATCTGCGGGTTGGCACATCAGTGGCTTGAGTCCTTCCTGTCAGGACAGTCCCAGAGGGTCCAGTCGGGCGAGCAGGTGTCGGACAGAGGCACCCTCACTTGCGGCGTCCCCCAGGGCTCAGCACTGTCCCCGCTCCTCTTTAACATATATCTCCAGCCATTGGTAGCTGCTCTAGCGCGCATGGACTGCCAAGTTTTTAACTACGTGGACGATACACAACTTATCCTCCAGATTGACAACTCCCCTCAGGCCCACTCACTGGTGCAAAACATACTCAGATATACAGTGAATTGGATGACAGTTAATTCACTAAAAGTCAACCCCGACAAAACAGAGGTCCTTGTCATCACCTCGAAAAGCAATCCCTGGAGCGATCTTTTCTGGCCCCAAGAGCTCGGCACCACCCCCACGCCAGTATTGGTCGTAAAAAGCCTGGGCATCAAGATTGATGCTGATCTTTCCATGGCTAATCAAGTTGCTACCGTGGTTGGAACCTGCACAGGCCTATTGAGGCAGTTGCAGAAACTCGCCCACCTCCTCTCAACTGCAGCACTACAGATGATTGTGTCAGCCACAATCGTGTCCAGACTGGACTATGGGAATGCCTTATACATTGGCCTCCCTGAGAAGCTCATCAACAAACGACGGGTGACTATATGAATGATGCAGCTAGGAGATCTTCAGGCTTCCCAGGCGGACTCATGCCACCCCTTTGCTGTACAGGCTACACTGGCTCCCCATTAAGCAGAGAGCAAAGTTTAAGGGCCTCTGCATCGCCCACAAAGCCATCTACGGCCAGGCCCCAGTTTACATTAAGGAACGCCTTGGGAACTATGTGCCGGGCCGTACACTCCGTTCATCCGAGGCCTGCCTCTTGGCCGTCCCACGGTTCAAAACAGTATCCAAGGGTGGCAGAGCCTTCTCTGTCCTACTCCCACAGCTCTGGAATCATCTGCCTGATTACCTCCGAAAGGAATCCGCACTCCTCCCTTTCAGGAAACGTCTCAAAACGTTCCTGTTCAGGGAGGCCTTGGCCACAGTTTAATCTTCTGCCATGCGTGATACTGGTAACTGCCGGTGGTCTCGGCCACTCTCTCTAAGCGCTAAGAGACCTGCTGGTGATTACGCGCTATAGAAATAACAGTTAACATAACATAACATAGCATGCGTTGTAATGACGTGTGGTTCCATCATACAATGTGTAACGTGCTTATCAGTATTGCCTAAACATTGAGTGTACAACTTGTTAGATGCTAATATAGATGTTGTAATTGAGAATTAAACCTATATATTACTTTTGCCTTATCCCACAACAGCAGGCAAATTTAACACAGTAGAAAGTTGTATAACCTTACAGGAAACAGACTTTTCTTTTTACCAGTGTTGGGTCAGAGCCAAGGATTATATGTTACTCGGGATATAAATTTAACTTTCTTAATAATCATAATACTTTTTAAATAATAAATGAAATTGGGTAGAAATAGTAGATACTCGTCTGAGGACCACTGCAATGCGATTGAGTTTCAGTCACAAGCACCCCTGAAAAACTGCAGTCATGAGGGTTGATGACTTCAGGGTCAATTTATATGCTTATCACCATACGTGTGACACGCCCTTCACATGCACTCATACTTCCCAAATATACGGTATGCTACTGCAAGGTCCTGGGCATACGCCTAATAGTAGAACTTTATTTAAGTGGGCCAGTAGTCCTCACTCCCTGCGACAGAAAAATATGTCTGGTCATATTACTGATCTTCTCTAAAAATACAACAGGCTGCCTTCTGATGGATAATTCAGTATGTCAGGAAGAAGCTCACTGTCTTCCTAAATCTCCTGCACCATAGCAATAATGTTCATTGTATAGTCCCTTCAGAGGGATGGCTTGACCCCGTACACATGCATCACGCCCTCCTTGGCTCCCTTTTGGCAACTGTTTCCACGAAATAGTTGACCTTGGAAATCTGCTGCACTACCTTGTATGAACCATTACACTTGTCCTCCAAAGCTCTGGACATATGGGCTTCAGCACCAACATTCCTGACCCTCCGGGTACACAGTTAGTACTGCTCTTTGGTCATACCATTCCATCAGCACTTGGCTTACCTGATGATTTTTCTTCAGCTGACATGTGTATTGCGCCATAAACTTCCTGAGGCCAATCACATAGTCCTCCACATTTTTTTTTAAGTGGCCGTAAAATTTGTTCCTGCCTTTCTCTAACTAAATTGAATGGGCCACACAAAGTGTGCCCAAACAGGTTCAGCGGAACTAAACCCTACCCCCTTCTGTGGAGTTTATCTGTAGGTGAAAAAATAGACATGGCAGGAGAAGATCCCACTTCCTCCTGAGATTCTTCAGTAAAGTTCTCATCACGTTCCGAGTCTTGTTACATCATTCTATTAACCCATTGTTTTGTGGTGGGTGGTAGGCCATGGAGAAGTGGTAGGTCACACCAGCCTCGCTCCCACCTCTCTTATGTATGAGGAGACAAAATTTGTTCACCTGTCGGAAATCATAGTCTTGATAAATCAACCCTAGAAAAGATCCCTAGAAGTGCCCTAGCTACACCTCCGGAGTACTGCTCCTCAGAGATACCTCCTCTAATGGAATGATCCATCACAACCAAGATATAATTGTTGCCTGAAGCTTGGGGCGGTGGAGGGTAGAATGGACCAACAATATCAACTCCCACCTGCTTAAACGGTAGTGGCTCTAATGGTGCCTAGGTATTACCTCTTGACTTGCCACTCAGTTGGCAGATAGAATAGGTCCTACTGGATCTCACTGACTCTTTGTGAATTTGTGGCCAGTAGAACAAAGAGGCCAACCTATTCTGGGTCTTTCTGGGGCTCAAATATCCGGCTAAGGGCACTTCGTGGGCCAGTGACAACAGAATATTCCTGTGCTCTGGGGAAACCACTAACCTTTTGCTAGCTCCTGGCTCAAGATTCCCAGGCTCAATGTAAAGCAGTTCAGCCTCCCAGCCAATATAATGCCTTCCAACCACGTCCTTACTGACCAGTTTTGTTTCCTTCCAAAGCCCAACAAGCAAGGGCACTCAACTTGCCTGTGGCAGAATTAGTTGGGTAGATCTCTCTGTAGCTATCAACCTTGCTACTCTGGCAGTGACCCAGACTCCAACACATGGACCACTTTGGCTGTCTCATCTTCCTCTCTGGAGCAGGTGCAAATATTACCACAACCAGTGCCTTCTTAGAATCTACCCTGATCCACTTACTTACTTCTTTTGTTCTAGGCAAATCTTGGATGGTCCCAGTCTTTTACTGAGACTGATGGGCAGTCTGTGCTCTGGTCAAAACAGCTGAGGTGGGCCAAGCCGTGTAGGCTTCTGGTCTTAGTACTAAATCAGAGGCAATTATGTTGTTGCCCAAGAGGCATCCAGCATCTTGCTTCGCTCTTACCATTGTGTCAACCATGGCACACTTGCCATTGATTTCCTCTTCAGCTCGGGCAGTTGGATACTCCAGGTCATCCCCACTGGCTATCAAACCCGGTGCCATTAGCACCATCAAAAATCTCCTCAACTGTAAGATCCTGTATCCCTCAGAGCAGAAACCTTCCACTTATTCTAGCTTCCAGCTCAAGTTCAATGTTGTTTGGATGGATAAGGGCATCTGGATCCCTTTCCCAAATGTCCATTGCTACTAGGTTGCTTGCACAAGGGTCTTCTCAGGTCCCTTCGCCCACAGTCAACACACTTGCTGCCATGGGTGCAGCTGGTACAGGATCTTTCACTTAAGTGTAACATGAACCTTCACTTTACACTTACCACAAGTTATCACCCTGGGCTTAAAATAAACTCCCTTATCCATGACATGGAACCCAATTCTCTTTCTGCTTGTGTCTTCTCTTGGACTCTTGGGAGTTACCCTGACCATTACCCTCTGGTTTGAAACCAGCATTAAATTGCTCCACTGGCTCCCAGTTCCGCAGCGAGTGGATTTCAAGGCCCTCTGTCTTGTACACAAGGCTTTGTTTGGAGGGGGAGCTGCGGACGTGCAGCAGCTATTCTCTCGGTACTCGCCTCAACGCTGTCTTAGGTCAGCAAACACAGGACTGATCCTGGTCCCCAAGATGAAGAGAGTCAGATGGGGGGGAAAAGGCTTCTCTTGCCGTGCGGCCAAACTATGGAACTCCCTTCCCGCACTGATTAGACTACAGCCTAACAGGATCCTCTTCAGAAAACAAATAAAGACATGGCTTTTTCCTAAACTCGCAGACTAATCAGCATGGGCCCCAGCATCCTCTCACCCAGCGCCAAGACGCCTCGGCATTCGTGCGCTTTATAAGACAGTCAGTCAGTCTGTTGAGCGTTTGTCTGTCCCTTTGGCTTTAAGCCATGCCATGGTGCTCCAGCCCTTTATTAACCTTATTAGCTAACCACATGTTAGCGAACGCTGTAAGTTGGGTCCTTTTCTGACAGATATTAGGTAAGTGGGTAATTCACTCTTCCTTGAGTCAACTGGTTAAGGGTATGAAAATCACAGGCCTCCTTCCCCCTCCCATGTTCATTCCAATTTCGAAATATACCACCTGCTTTTTTTGTGTGTGACTCTCTGATGGTATTGGGCTAGTTTCAGCCCAAACCGTCTGATCAGGTCTAGTTTCATTTGCTCGTAGTTTGTTTGATCAGCTGCAGACATTCTCCCAAAATAGTACCTTCTATGGGCGAGCAACACTTTAAAGTGGCTGCCTTAGACATGCCATTTAAAACCTGCACCCTATAAGAAATCTCATAACTCACAAACCATTCCAAAATATCCTGGCCCCCACATACAGGTGCTCAAGCTCACCTGCATAGTTGGAGGTGGAATTGCCTTTCCCAGATGTAACTGTCTCTACAGCCATTGTGAACTTTTCCTTCTCCAAGACTATCCTTTCTCTCTCTGATTCTTTCTCTTTTGTCTTTCCATTTGCTCTCGCCCCCTTTTTCCTTCCTTAAAGGACCAGTACTCCTGTCTCTTCGGCCTTCTTTACTCTTGTTCATCGCAACCTAATCTGAACTTCTCTCTCTTGAACTCCCATGACTTCACCTCTTCCTCAGATTTTGCTTCCTTAAGAACCAACTGTAAGTTCAAGGTCTCAGCTAGATTTAACCCACCCAAGGAGGTAAGTCCTAGAATTGGCGACAATACTGCGCTTGAAATTGAGGAGGAGGAATGTCTTGGGAAAGTACTGGAGAGCGAATTTGTAGATGTATGTCTAGGGAAAACGTGTGCTAAGGAGCTGAGAGTACCTCGCACTACTTTCTCCCTTTCTGGGTTGCTAAGATGGTACCCTCCCAAAAGTTCATCAGTTTCTTTCCTAACGCCCAGTTTCTCAAACTGGTCTTTTATAAAAAAAAATAACAAGGACCCTCCCTGTCCTTGTTGCTGGGAGGCCTCCAACCTCTCTATACTCAGATGCCTTAACTGATCTAAGGACATGGTGTCACAATCTACTCCCACCACCTTTGCTTCTGTCGTACTGTGCCGGCACCAACTTATTGTTCTGTTCCAGAAAGTTGGAACTGACACTGCTTTCCACCTATTTTCAGAAACTGGGCCTTTACTATGCGGGTTGAGATGGCTTGCCATTGATGCCCATCCGTCCATCCTAATGTGGGTCTGCAAAGTGGGTCAAGTACAACCCCTTCTGTACTTGGCTCTCAAGGGAGGAAGGGCAAGCAGCCCCAGGCTTCTCAGGGAAGTAGTGTGGTGCTCTTACTCTGCACTCAACAATCAACCAACAGACAGAATAACTCCAATGTCCAGTCCAAAAAGAAAGTACTTTTAATCTGACAGTTGAACTAACCTTTACAATCTAGTTTGAGTTACAAGTCAATGGCCCTGGGTGTAATTCTTGTTGAGGCACTACCCCCTCTCTGATCCCTTCTCGAATTCCTCAAATCCTCATACCTCCCCTCTACCCTCCCAGTTGTCCCTCTAATCACCCCCTCCCCACTTCTGGGAAATGAGGTCATATCTTAAATGAAGCATAGATACAGCCATTTATGCACTCTCCGCTCAATTCTCACCTCTTTGGTGTATTGGATAGACACAGTTGAGTCCTCGTTTGTCTCTTTATGGCTCTGGCGGCCCTCTTACATGTCTCCTGTGGGCTCCGCATTAAGCAGCAAGGTTGCTAGACCTTGTGCGAACTCAGGTGCTGGTCGCCATCCGTCTGCACAGCCTCCGAATTTTGAGTGTGGTGCTGGCACAGGTGCACACCCAGCCACTGCAGTCTGTTTGCAGTGATACAGCCCCACCTGGGCGGATGACCATTGTGGACCGGGCCTACGATAATCACAGCAGTTGCGGTGCTGATTGGAACCTCAATTGGGCCTATGACAATCATGGTAGTCACAGCCCCTACCAGGCCTACATCGATTTGACAGCTGCATTTCCGGCCTGGAACCAGAGTGAGAGACCAGGGGGACTCAACACATGGGTTCCTTATAGCTCGCTCTTGTGCCGTCAGCTGTTTCTGGATGCCCCTCAGCCACGAGGGACACACTGATCCTCTCCTCCTTGACAGGCTCTCCTTCTATTGGGCCCGGCAGACTCCTTCCTTCTCTCAGTATGCAGGCAGGATGCTAGATGCTTCAGGTAGATCCACAACTCCTCCAGCAGAAAGTGTGAACTTCGGATGATGTCCCCATACCTGTTGAGAGACTGGCTCAGACAGACACTGCCCTGGTTTTCACACCTGTCCTTTGAGTATTCTGTACAGCACTCCATTGCCCTGGTCATAAAGGACTTTAAACTGGAAAAAACGTGTGTTGGTTTGGGTGCCACTTTTATACACAGCTTCTTTACAGGGGATGTGAATCCACTTTCTCAAGATGCTGAACCACTGTGGGGTGGTTCTTATTTCATGTGTCCTTCGCAGATTACTCTCCACAAACAGCCTGTGTGTAGAGTAATGCTTCTCACAGCAGGTAGCACTGGGGCTGCCCTCAACCTGGATCTCCCGCAACAGAGGTACAGTAGGGTGTGAGGTTTCTGCACCTGGCTGTCATCAGCCCAACTGAAGAAGTAATCTGGAGCAGACAAAAGGTCAGGACTCACTTTGAAACTTTCTCTCCTTACACAAGAAAATCTGCAAACCCACTCCATGTCCCTTTCACACCAAATGGCAGTGCTCAGACTAATCAGCAGCTCCTCGCTAACTGAAGGTCTCATGGAAGTTCTAAAGGCAGCCCCACCTCCATCCTACTTGTTTCAGTGTCTAGTTCTCCTTTTTCAAGCTACAGGAATGTAGGCAATACACTTCCACTATCTGGGAGATTAATCCTCCGCATCCATCCTCTGCTATGCCATGCCAGACCAGGCTCTTCAAAAATGGATACGGCAGGCCTCCCTTACTCGGTCTCACACACACAGCTTATCACCACAAATGTGTTACATGCACTATACATGCATGCACACTTGCCATATACATGTGATGCCAGTGCACACGGTTATGGAAATATGAATAATAGCAGAACTTTACTTTAGTGAACCAGTAGGACCCACTCCCTGTGTCATAGATAAAAAGGTCTGCTCACACCGCTGGCCTTCCCTAAAAACATGGTATCTTGCCGCCACCGCTTTATCTGCTATACTCAGGGTAGGGACAGTAGTCCACTGCCCATATTACGGGCACACTTGATGCGCCCTTCCAAGTCACAGGACAGAATCTCAGATGGTCAGAAACAGGCTCAGAACTCCAGGCACAGGCTTAGATTTGTGTGACCCTAGGGCCAAAATAAATAAGAATACACATGCAGTTTGGCACTCAGGGCTAGGGAACATGCCCTTATGATGGCATGCAGGGGACATGCCTCTCCCTATATATTCACTGAAAAGCCAAAGGTTAAGTGAAGCTATGGTGGTGTTTGTTAGACAGTATGTTTAAAATTAAAACAAAAAGAGCTCGCCTAGAGAAAACAAAATCCCAGTTGAAAAGGTGAAGTTAAGAAATTAAAAGCGAAAAATCACTAAAATGTGAACATTCTGGGTAGGATCAGAATTCATAATTTGCACTTCAGCCACTCAAACCATAACTCGCACATCATCCTTAATTAAACAGATGCAATTGCAAATTACTGTAACCACTGTGACAGAGAGGACTATGAACATAGTATTACTAATTTGCTTAGCTATGTATTGTTTAATTTTGTTTCACTTTTAGGTGTTATATATCAGTATAAATATTTATTAGCATAAATATTGCGCATTTAGTGTGCAAGTTATGGTTTGAACAGATGAATTTCCATGATGAATTTTTGAGATTTTTTTTTAACGTGTTAAGGTGTTACAACAAAGACAACTATAACTTCACTTTAACCTTTTTTTCCAGAGGCTTATTAAAAAAAAAATTTTTATTATATTCTATATCCAAGAGTTCCCTGCATGGTCAAGCCCTGCGACCAACCATCCCCAGACAACCAATCATCACTGCTCATACCATCGACCATTCACAGTGGAGTTGGGCAGAGGGCCTGCCCTGCACCCATTCTGCCACAGGTGTGCAACTGCTGCTGTGCACTGGCTTTCACCATGCAGAGCGAGTGTTGGTCTACGGCCAACCCTTAAATTACCCAACCCTCTGCAGGCAACCAAATCCCTCTGTGTAGGCCTTCCGCCATGCACAGCAGAGGTCGGCAGAGGACCTGACCCTCCTGCATCCACCCCCTACAGTGTGCAATCCGTCTTGTTGACAGCCTTTGATTGTGCGCACCAGTGGTTGTCCGCAGGGCCAGGCCTGGCCTCTGATCAGTCCCCTCTGCTCCAACCTCCACAGGCAGCCAGCCCCCGCTGCTCAGGCCTTCGCCGGCCCTTCCTCCCTACTCCCATCCCACCACAGGCATGCAGCCCCTGCTGCGTATGGCCTTCAACCATGCGCAGCAGGCGTTGGCCGTGTGGTCTCTGCAGGCTGCCAGTCCCCACTGTGCCTGTGGAGTTGGCCTTTGGCCTAGCCACCTTGCCACAGGCATGCAAACACTGCTGCACATGGCCTTCGACCATGTGTGGGGAGGAGGGTGTTGGCCTTGGCCTGGCCACCCTGCCACAGGCATGCAAACACTGCTGCATATGGCCTTCGACCATGTGTGGGGAGGAGGGTGTTGGCCTTGGCTGGCCACCCCGCCACAGGCATTCAAACACTGCTGCATATGGCCTTCGACCATGTGTGGGGAGGAGGGTGTTGGCCAGCCACTGCTCTGCAAAGCCTGAGAAACTAGTGTGTGGCTGCAGGATCTGATCGACAACAAGACCATTATTTTATTTTAATTATTCTTTGTTTGATATCAAATCCGAGGAGGGTCCTCTGATCCATACGGGAGGGTCTTGCCACATCTGTGTTACATGCACTACACACAAATATACACTCAACATACACAGGATGCCAGCACAAGGTTTTGGTATACATATACAATGGTTCTCTTGGATTACCAATGCAAGGAGTACTTTGTGTGAAAAGCTAAGGAGGTGTAAGGATTTAATCAAGTATTCCACTCCTGAGCCCATCTAAAACATTTCAAGGAGATGGTATACTGCAATCAGTTATTATATTTGATTTTCTTCAATAAACTGTGGAAGAGTTGCATCTGTTCAAGGCAGTTTCGATCACTTATGAAACTGGAGGATTCTAATGTACCACGGACTGATGCGTATGGATATTCACTACACAGTTGCTCTGACTCAATGGTTATCTACTTAGAGGATGCTGTCATTTATTTGTTTTTGATCTTTAAGTGTTGAAACGTCGACAGTCTATCAAAACTTATTGGTTGGACTCTTAATGTCTTATATTTCATACCCAAACTGAATATGGTAGTTGGTGTATCATTGTTTTCACAACCAACAGTTTTCTTTGTCACATTTCAGCTGTGCACCTTTACAGTCCTGTCGCTGATCACTAGCACTGCGCCGTCACATGGAGCACCCACTCAAACATTTTCTTTCACTGTTTATTGAAGAAAACAAAATGTAATGATTGATTTGCCGTATATCATCTCCTTGCAATTTTCTGGATGAGCTCAAGGATGAAATACAAATCTTTACCTCTGCTTAGTTTTTTGTACAAGCAAAGTGGTTCTTGTTTGTTAATCCGAGGGAGACATTGAATATGTATACCAGTTTATCACCCAGGTTCCCAGCAATACTGGGTCACCCCATGCTGTTTCTGTGGCACACGGTTAGGGCATACAAATAATAGTGATACGCAAGTAAACCAGTAGGCCCAGACCCTGTGACACAGATTTAAAAAAACCTGTCCTCACTGATGACCTTCTCTGAAACATGGTGAACTGCCTCCCCTTTATTCGTTACACCTAGGATAAGGACAGTAATCCTCTGCCACCAATAGGAAATGTGTGGTGTGCCCCTCCAGGTCACAGAGCATGTCCAGGATCTCAGTGTTGATTGTTAAAGGCGAGGCTTCGTGCTGGGCTTCTTTTTGCCTGTTCTCTTCCACAATATCAGAGGGTAGCTTTGGCTCTGGCCCGGACACCATTCTGCTGGCCACATTGTCTTTGCTCTGGAGCTCCAAAAACATGTGAGGGCTGCTAGATATTAAAATGCCATTGACCACCTCTTACTCAGATGTTTTGCCTACAGTCGCTCGACACATACAAGGACAGCACGAGACTACCACCGTACAGCTAGTATCTTATTGGTTTTAATACCAAAAGTTTCTAAAATGATATATAACTGTAATTTCTCTCCATGTCCAACACCATGTGTAAAAATATGACTACAGCAGTTGAGTAAAATAATTATTCAAATGGCACAAAGGGGAGACTTTGATGCATCCTGGTCGGAAGGAAGGCCCTTAACCCGTAAATCCATACCTGCTGAATGCATTAAACCTAATTTCTCAAGCTGTGAGAAGTGTAATAGATTATCTTTTTGAATCACAGTTCATTCAAGTTTTAATATCACAATTAACAAAGTGGTCCATACAGTGTGAATGTGTCCTATGGAACTCCACGAAAGTGTTGATAGGTTTCTCTCTCTCGCTCTGAGGTCTAAAGGAAAAGGTCTGTTGTACATCAACTGTTTTTAACCTGGGGCATTCTCTCCTTCCCTCAGCCTAAAATCCCTTGTTCTTGGCTGTCATGAAAATCTAACGCCTGTCTTTTCTATCTCTGTCTTTCTCTCTGTTGTGGTGTTTTTGTGTGCCTGTTTGCCCCCCCCCACCCCCCCCCCCCCCTCCATGGACCGTGCACTATCTGTCCAGGCAAATCACCACGGAGGAAGGTGAACAGAGAGCCAAAGAGCTGAGTGTGATGTTTATTGAGACCAGTGCAAAGACGGGATACAATGTCAAACAGGTAGACCCAATATTATATATAGCTCGTTATCTGTTTGTTATCTGTTTATCAGATTTGTGTAGACTTATTTTTATATGAATGTTTGTTTTTATCATTCTGCTAATGTCCTCTTTACAAAGGCTTTTCTCAAGGCTGTAACTGTTTTCACAGCTTGAATTTTCTCGATAATATCACCACAGAGCTTTTAGTCTCTGTAATAACCTCTCACCCTTCATTTCCAAAGCTGGCCTCAATTTAAGATTCCCTGGAATTGTAAGTCTCCAGAACAATTAGTTTCTTGAAGTAGATTCAAGCAAGTGTACCTTATAGCTCCCCCCTCTGCTACACCTCTGGTTATGTTAAGGTAACTAGAATAGAGGCTTGGTGAAGAATTCATATTGGTGTAAGCACTTCTTTACCATTGTTCTGAATGTCTCCTTGAGGCTAAGAAAACTGATATTTGCAGTTTTTTAGGTCGAGCCTCGAGTAGCGCGCAAGCGGTGCTCTGCGAGACTTTATGTGAGGGGCTTTTGAAAGCTGACCAGACGCTCGTGCGTCATGGCCTTTTCCCTGCGGTTACCCGCACGGGCGCCATCTGTTTGCAATTATCGTGCCCAGACGCGGGCGCGATAATTGAAAACAGATCGCTCGCTGTGGCGCGCGCGCACCACTCGCGTCCTTGAATTCCTTTTATAGTTGTCACCGTTCATGGTTGAAGCTTTCTAGAGTGTGTCGCGGATTTGTAAGTAAAGGCACGTTTTTCCTATTCGCATTTCGTGGCCTTTGTGACGGGTAACGAGTGGAGTTTATACAGTACGTGCTTTCGCCAATTTGGAAAAAAGGCTTCACGGATGCACGGCGTGGGGTGCATTCTGAGGTCATGAAGGGTTACGGACGCTTTTTAGTTGGTTGTAAATTAATTCCCATTAAATATATATTAAGTGAAAGCGTTTCCTGGATGGTGCACCTGCCCCGCGGTGACGCTGCTAGGAGCAGAGATGTGGGTGGTAGGGGTGTGCCCTCCCCTTAGATACCCCCGGCGTTTGCAGCAGCCACGGCTTGACCCCACGGGACCCCTCCTAGTCCCAACTCATCTCAGAACTCTGCCTCCCCTGACGCGTCTCTGCCCTTGGCTTCACCCAGCCCTGAATACTTGAATCCACAGCGAGCCAGGCGCCAGCTTCAAGCCGCTACAAGCATCAGCAAGGAGCACATGTGGAGTATGCAGGCCCCCCCACTAGTAGAGAAGGCCCCTGTGATGGTGCCAGCCCGCATTACCAAAGGAGAGCCTGTCTGTCATGGCGCCCGTCTGCATAGGTTGAGCAGGTTTTCAGAAGCAAAAACCGGCACTGGCCAGAAATAAAAGGCTAAAGCCAACAGCCTTTTGGGAGGGGCTGGGTGGGGGTTATCTCCTTGTAAATGTGTCTGTAAATACACGTACCATTATCTATGACTGAACCTCCACCCGGTGCCCCCCTGCCCTCTACCCCGTGCCCCCCTGCCCTCTACCCCACTCTGTCTCCGACCTCCTGCTGCTGTCAGGAACAAGCAGACGCATCACTTCAATTACTTAAGACTTTGGAGGCGCCCCAGGAAAGGGAAACGTAAGTCCAGGATGGCTTGAGCTTTGTCTCAAAAACCGGGACAGGTATTTACAATTTAAAACCAGCATTGGCATAGCCAATAGGTCTCGCCTTTGGGACCTTATAAGTTTTTAGCCATGCAACAGTTGATGTTGTTGCACCAAGGATATTGTGCTGCATAACTAAATACTTTTAAGGTCCCAAAAGCGAGACCTATTGGCTATGCCAATGCTTGTTTCTTTGGTTTTCTCCTTATAGTGGGACACTGAAACTAGTTTTCCTTCCTTTTTTCAGTTAGTGCCATGGTAATGTAGTACTACAGACGTGTGCACATCTTAATGCTTCTCACAGGTTAGTCCTCATAAGTTATGTTCTGGAATTGTAGTGCTGGAGTAGGCACAGGTGGATTTAGACCACTTGTACATCTTTCTATTTAACATAGTGGGTGGTATGGCAGCACAGCTGCAAGGTATTTCTACTAGGAACACCTACAGGTCTTTCCTATTGCTATATATAGATTCCATATGAAGCCTTTATTGTGAATAACTGGATCAATGTCTAATTAATCACTGCAGTGACGTTACAGCAGTGGATATCCAGATTGATTAACCACAGTTGTGAGGTTTATAAAGGATGTGCTTCCTTCGCCTTTGCTCTGCTGTCTTGCCTGTGTCCCCAGAGATCCAAGCAGGTGTATGGAAATGCAATTGGTGGAAGCTTGAAAATGTGGATTGACAGTCAATCTTCATTTTAGTAATCCTTGTGTTAATTTAGACAGTATTTGTTTGACTTGTCTGGGTCATCATTTTTATTTCATGACCTTTATTTCTACCTTCCCCTAACCTGCCTTTGAATGGATGGTATATCTGATGAGCAGTCAGCTCAGTTGGCCCCATGTCATGTGCTTGATGTGTAGCCGGTTCTGGCTTATTAGCAAATAGCACTTTGCATGGTGATTAGGCCTGGGCGGTAAATTCTGTTCCGCTCGCGGAATTTGGGTAATTTCGCGTTCCGCTGAGAACGCGGAATTACCAAAAATTCCGCGGCTTCGCGGAATTTTTTGCTTGTTCGCGCTTTCAAAATGCATGTTCGCGAGATATTTCTCCCCGAGCACGCAAACAGCGTTCGCGAACAGAAAAAAAGCATCGCGAACGGGCGGAACAAGCAATTCCGCGTGTTCGCTGAACTTTTGCGTGCTCGCGGAGATTTTTTACCGCTTTGCGTAGCGCGACTACGCAAATTCCGCCCACCCCTAATGGTGATGCGTGGATTCCACACTTATAAACGGGGAAAAAACAAAACTACAAGTTCTGAAAGAAAGTATGCTGTAGGTTAAAAAGAGCAGACATGTTGCACATGACTTGGAACAACTGGGCCACACTGCATTCGCTTATCTGAAAGTCGATCAATTTAGCATATTCCACCAGTGACAGGCTGGCAGGAGTGGGGGGGTGTTGATCAAGTCCCAGCATCCCATACAAAAGACAGTAGTGGTCAGCCGTGTGACCGATGTAATGTTAAAAGGCTGCAGTGCTTGTTCACATGTCTGAAAAGATTAGTTGTGCTGGACAGTTGATCACATGTCGGGATCATCGCAAACACCAGCCGTACTGGGTATAATTAGTTATAATATCGGTCTTGCGATGAAAAGGGTTTCAGCAAGTCTGTTGCACCTCATGCACCCACATATCTGACTTAACGTGCCCCAACATTACTTTATCACTTGATGAAAAGTAAGAAAACATTAAAATACATAGCTGGTGTATTTGTAGAGTGCACATTAACCGCAAATAAATTTTAGGCGCTGTTGACAAATAATCGATGTCTGTTATCTAACTCAGTTGTACTGATTTCATCAACTTCGAAAGAATGAGTGTGTGTACCTGCTACGATAAGAATCTGTGACTGTGAGGTCAGACAGATTCAGTCAGTGGATCCATCAGTCCAGAAGACTGGTTATATGCAAGAATTTTGGCACCTGTATCCAAACAAATATTTTACTTCTATTTAAATAAGAGAAGGTTGAGGGAAATCCTGGTTGGTCTAGTAACTTTATTATGTGGTTCACCGTGCAGGTCTGGTGATTATTTTTTTTTAATTTTTATTACTACTTGAAGAAAGATGGTTGGTTAGGACCACTTGCAGATTGTACTCTCGGGGATTAATATTATCGGAGGAAAGCTATATGGTAAAACCATGTGCAGGGGGTCTCTACTATTACTGCTGGAGGCAGTGTTGCTTGTTAGGACCACATACGTATCATTTGCATTGACAGATAGTAATAGTACCAATATTACAAAGACTACATGTGTTATCTTTAGATAAAGAATTAGACCAATTTGTGGTCATCACATATAAAGGGATTAAATTTATATCTAACAATTTTCAGAAGAGTTGAATTCCATGCTCAAGATTCTATGACAAATGCTGCTGTGATTCTCAAAATCGTCAAGAAGCGGTTAATACCTCAAATTTTCTCTTAAATTCACAGTATTTTAGATCTAAACTTTGACTTGCAGTACTAACACATTCATTGTAAAACGTTTGTGCTGGGTATAAGAAAGTGAATAAAGAAATTACGGATTAAAATCGAACTAATTTGCTGTGTAATTAAAATTCCTAAAAACAATGATTTTCCTATTTTGAATAAAAAAATGTGAGTGCCATAAAACTCCTTCACGAGTTTGGCTCCCTCTTCATCAGGTGGAATCCCCACTGTACAACACTGCCCATACCTTGCATGTACGAGCTTGTTAATCCAAATTCTAATCTTAGAGCATGTAAAGTTACCATGGAATTTAAATTACATAACGTAGGCAATGTTTGGCCGGCCTTTTTCTCTAAAATATCCCACTTAATGATGTCAGTTGACTATGGCACACAAAAGAGTCTTTGAATTTTTGCCTGAGATACAGAAAGTAAATCTATAAAATGTGTACAGCCTGCTGCATTGTAGAATACTCTTAAACCTTCAGCATGCAACATGGCCTTAGTGGAACTGTGACAAATGTGATCCTTCTCATTCAGGCAGTCAGACATGATTTTCTCTAAGTAGGGGTATGATTTCACTCCCTCAGGCTTCTCTGTGCCAAGAAATCGGCTATAGTTGTAAAACTTTCTAGGTAAGATAAGACTTTGCTTTTTTACACATTAATTTTCAAGAAGTGGGGGTTAACAAACTGCTATAAGGAAGACAACCAGTTACTGAAACCCTAGGGAGAGAAGTCAAAAATAACAATATCATCTGCATACAACAGACATGAGAAAGGATGCCCCCCACCCCAATTCTAGGAGGGTCACCCTTCTATTGCCCAAATGTTCAGCGACATCCAGAATATAAAGTGAGAAGAATATAGGGGCCAGCAAGCAGCCTTGTTTTAAACCATTTTTTTTGGAATTAGGGAAGTCCCAGTAACACCCATGTATTCATAGTAAGGAGAAAATTATCAGGCATACCTAACGTATGCAGTTTTTTCCAAAGGGTTGGATGATCCACTCTGTCAAAGCTGTGGAACAGTATATGAAGGTATTTACGTGGAGGTCACAAATAAAAACATACTTTCCACAATTCTTTCAACATAAAAATGTTATCCAGCATGGAATGATTTTTCCCAAAACCTGCTCGTTTGCTGGAAAGAATCTTTTCCTCTACCACCTATACAAGTAAATGATGTTTTGGCAACTGTTTTCCCAACCACTTCTAGCAGAGCTGTTTGATGGGAAGAGGGAAGAATTTGAGGACCCTTTTCATGTAAAGGCACTATTAATACTGCCAGACCAAAACAAGGGAATAACACCATGTTGATAACAGTGTTCGAACAATGGGGTGAGAAAAGTAGCCCATAACGTGGCCTATCCCTGAATGACCTAAATGGGAATCTCGTCTGGACCCACGAGGCTCTATAAACATCAATGTGGTTCGAGAATTGAGGCCCAAATATAGGATGGGGTTGCACGGAAGGTGCTAGAAATGCAATAGGCAGCTCTTCAATGTCATTTGGCGCATATAAATCGCCAATATAATTACTCCATTCCTCTTCCTTAATTGGGAGAATTTTAACTCTACTCCTGCAGCAGTCAGAGATAATCTACCAAGATCTCTTTGTATCGTTTCAGGAAGTCGCTTGTTTTAAATTGAACCATTTACAGTCATATTGCTTCTTTTTTCAGGCAGTTTTAAATCTTTACCTTTTTCTTTTCAGGAGACTGATACATTTGCCTCTTTTCATGGAGAAGGAGATACATTGGTTTCTCACTAATCTATTTCTCTCCTTATTTAGATGAGCCAGAGGTTGGAAACCTGGCCTCCTTAGTGGAACCTTTATCTTGAACTTCTGCTTAACCACTAATACTTAGTAAATGTTGATAATTGTCTGGCTAATGGTTTGTCTGAAGACCTGCGTATTTTAGGCCTACTGATCTATGTACACTCTTCAACTCATACTGCAGGACACATAGTGCGGTTTTCTCTAATGTTGCTGCTCTCTTGTGGCAAATCCAGTACCTTTACAATGGATGGACCACTATGCAGTTCCTATATTACTCCAAATACAAGGGACGCTGCAGCCTGTATCTACCTGGACTAGGAGGTACAGACCATGGGCAAAACTGTTATAAAAATGCACAGTTCCTGCAAGAGGAATGTCGCTCTATTACCTGCTTCTTGGAAAATGATGCTGTTGCTGATGACTCTTGGATACGTACTTCGCTTGATAGTACCCTACCATTTAAGGTAGGAGCTAACATTAATTGTTGTGCACCTGTCCCTTGGTTTAATGACTCTTTGGTATTAGTTAAGAAAACATGTAATAAGCTAGAACGTGCATGGCGAAATACCTATGGAGAGAAGACCATGGGTATACCGAAGTCGCCACAGAGGAATATTCAAAAACCTGTTGTAAAGCACGGGCTGACTGCTATTCTAATAAACTCTCCAATGCTCGCAGGATAGTTAAATCATTGTTAGATCCACCGCAAGCATCCTCGCCCAGATCTCCTTCTCAGTCCAATTGTGATGATATTGACAAGTTTTTTGCCATAGCAAGATTGCTGATATCGATTCTTTGCTGACCGTTCATGGAGACTCAGGACAAAGAGTTGTTCTGAACAAATCTCAAATTTCTACTCTGTTGAATTTTAGCTTGCTTGATTTCTTTTACATTTGAGACCTTGCAAGATCCCTTTCCACCTGATGTGTTGAGGAAGATTAACACTGCTCTGCCCCTACCTTCTGAATCTCCTTAACTCTTCCTTAAGGGAAGGTAGAGTTCCCTCTATTTGCAAGCATGTAATGGTCATTCCTTTGCTTAAAAAGCCTACTCTAGATGCCAAGATATGGTCCACCTTTTACCCTATCTCACTCTGACCGATATGCGCGAAGATAGTAGGGAAACCTATTACTAGCCAGCTTACATTACATCTGGAGAATCAAGATTTGCTGCACCCCTCACAATCTGGCTTTTGCTCCAGTTTTAATATGAAGACTGCACTCCTTGGGGTAGTAGAGAATCTCGGGAAACAATTGGATCTTGGGAGCACTGCCGCTCTTGTTGTCCTCTATCTTAGTGCAGCCTTCAATATTATATTTCATCCTGTCCTATGTCAGAGACTGTCAGATATTGATATTCAGGACTCTGCCATCGCCTGTGTTCTTTTTTCATTCCGCCATGATCGCACTTTACATGTTTTCTCCAGCTCCCATGAATCCTCCACATTTCATCTGCCATGTGGTGTGCCTCAGGTTTCCATAATGAGGACTACACTTTTTAATGTCTATGTTCTGCCTTTGGCCAACCTGGTTGAGAGTTTAGGCATGTTTCTTTTTATAGACCTGATAACCAAATTGTTGTAACTCTGTGTGATGAGGATAGGGGTGGGGCGACTAACAGCCTATGCCTGACGGAAGTTACAGGGTGGATGAGACTCCATTATCTTAAGCTGAATATCTGAAAGAGACACGTTAGTGACAGATCCCTTACCTTAGAATATCCCCAGGCATCAGGCTGGATCCGGAAAGTTTTTGCGTAGCAGTACCCTTGCGCGTCGGTAGGCGGCGTCGTGCGGCTCCGCGTCGGGACCGCCGGGATGACGTCGCGGGCAGTACTTAGACGCCGCCCCTGCGCGCTGACGTCAGTTCTTTCTTTTTGCGCGCCAGTAAGCGCAGATCCGGGAAGAGCAGTGCCCTAGTCATTTTTTGACTAACTTTTTGGTGATTTTTTTTCACTGTTTTTCTCGAAGTCTCTCGACTCCGAAGGTGTCAGTAGGGATGCCCGGCTTCAAGCCATGCGACGCCTGTGGTCGAATGATGTCGATCACAGACCCGCATCAGGAGTGTCTTTACTGCCTCGGCCGCGACCACGACACGAAGTCGTGCCCCGACTGCCGGGCCTTGCACCCGAAGGCTTTGCGAGAGCGGTCTCGAAAGCTCCTCGAGGTCCGGCAGTCGACTCCACGCCAAGCCCCGGTCACGTGAGAGGTCGAGGGGCCGGTCGCGGAGTCCTCATCGGTCGTCGGGATCCAAGTCTTCGCACTCCTCTGGTAAGTCGAAGCATAAGAAGTCTAAGAAGCGTCATCGCTCGACGGCTTCACCTCGCCGGTCTCGCGACTCGGCTGAGGGTCCTGTCGGCACCGTCCCCGCGGCGCCAGGAGTGCCTATGGAACCGCCCCCGCATTACCCGTCCTTCCCAGGTTCGGGGGCGACTCTGGCCGAGATACAGGAGTTCCTGTCGGCCATGGCCCACCTCTTCGGGCCTCAAGGTCCCCCCGGTGCGCCTTAGGGCCCCGCGGGCCCTAGTGGGGTTCCTACGGCACCGCCGGCGACTCCGGTCCCGGCGCCGCTAGCAACACCAGCCCCGGCCTCGACCCCGGCTCCGGTGCTGCCACAACCCCGATCAACGCCGGTTGACCTGACGACACCTCCACCGGCGCCGATCTCTCCGGTGCCGTTCACGACGCCGCCCGGGGCTCCGGGCGACGTCGTTCCCCGGTTCTCTCCGGATCCGGACATGGCGCCGGACCGGCGTCACTCGACGCCGGCTCCGACGCCGCTGGGACCTTGGGTCCCGCATGTCCCTCCTCCATATTTTGAACCTGAATTGGAGGACGCAGAGGACTGGGAGGGGTCTGATGACCCTCTCACACAGCAGTGTGAGTTTGATCAGGACTGGGCTGAGGAGCTTGGGGATGCCAGTGGTTTGGACACCTCCCCTGACCCTGGCATGCTGTCTCCTCCTTCCGTGGCAACGGAGGAGGGAGAAAACTTTGCAACGTTGTTGCGTAGAGCAGCTGGGGCCTTACACCTCCAGTTGCCTACAGTGGCTGTCAGGACTAACATCCTGACGGAAGTGCTTCAGCCGGCGGCTACCTCCTCGGAGCCACTGCTGCCGTTTAACGAGGCGCTTTCCGACGTTCTTTTGGGCACCTGGTCCAAGCCCACCACAGGGGCTCCTGTGGATAGGAACGTGGCCCGACGCCATCGCCCTGCTCCGGGCGACCCCTGTTCCTCTCCCAACCCCCACCCCTGAGAGCTTGGTGGTCCAAGCCTCTGCTTCCCAAAGCGCCTTCCCTACCGCTCCCCGGATAGGGAATCCAAACGCCTGGATCAATTTGGGAAGAAGGTCTTTTCTTCCTCCAGTGCTGGCTTGCGGTCCGTCAATACCACTTGCCTCTTGGGCCGATATTCCCACTCCTTGTGGGACTCGGTGGCGCAAGTTCTGCCCCAGTGTTCTGAGGAGGTCCAGACACTGCTTACCCGCGTCATTGCTGAGGGAAGAGATGCGGCAAAGTACACCATTAGATGTGGCCTTGATACCGCCGACTCGCTGGGCAGATCGCTTGCGACGACAGTGGCGCTGCGCCGTCACGCCTGGCTGAGAACCACTGGTTTCTCGAGTGATGTCCAAAACACTCTTATGGACATGCCCTTTGATGGGGTCGGTCTTTTTGGGAACAAGGCAGACCATGCGCTGGAGCGTTTTAAGGACTCGCGGGCTACGGCTAAGTCCCTGGGCCTTTCTCCTGTACGCCCTCCGCAGCCATCTGCTTTTCGCCCCTTTCGTGGACACGGAAGGGGCGCCCAGTCACGTCCGCTGCCCGGCCACCGGCCCGCGCAGCAAGTGTCTTCGCGTGGCCGAGGACGTGGCTCCCGCCGTGGCGGGTCAGGCAACCAGCGTGCGGGTCAGGCCACACACCCCGCCCCGTCCGCGGCCTCCAAGCCCTCCTAGTCCTTCCTTTCAGGTGCACAGCACGCCAGTAGGGGGCAGGGTCCGCCATCACCTTCACCGCTGGCGTGCCATCACCTCGGACAGGTGGGTCTTGGACATTGTCCGAAGGGGCTACTCCCTCCCCTTCGTGACCATCCCCCCAGCCATGCCACCTCAATTCCACCGCATGTCAGGGGATCACTTGATGCTTCTTCAAAAGGAAGTTGCGGCCCTCTTGGCCAAGAGGGCCATCGAGCGCGTTCCGACCGCAGAAGTAGGACGTGGTTGCTACTCCCACTACTTTCTGGTGCCCAAAAAGGACAAGGAGGACATGCGTCCTAGCTTGGACCTCCGGAACGTCAATCGCTTCCTCCGGAAGGAGAAGTTCAAGATGCTCACCCTAGCTCAGGTCTTGACTGCTCTCGAGACTGGATGGTAGCGTTGGACTTGCAGGACGCATATTTCCACATCCCCGTCCTGCCGGCCCACCGGCGTTACCTGCGGTTCACGGTAGGCCTCGAGCATTTTCAGTTCACCGTGCTCCCTTTGGCCTTACCAGCGCCCTCGGGTGTTCACGAAAGTGATGGCGGTGGTTGCAGCCCATCTGCGCCGGGCAGGGGTTCCAGTCTTCCCCTACCTCGACGACTGGCTGCTGAAGGCGGGCTCGTCCCAGGCAGTCGTCTCCCACCTCCAGACAACGGCCGAACTCCTGCACTCGCTGGGGTTCTCCATCAACGTGCCGAAGTCGCACCTGATTCCTTCTCCACAGCTCCTTTTCATCGGAGCAGTTCTGGACACGACGCAGTTTCGGGTTTATCCTCCCGAACGGCGAGTCCGGGATATTCAGGCTATGATTCCGATCTTTCGGCTTTTATCCTGGGTTTCGGCACGGATGACCCTGAGGCTGCTGGGCCTCATGGCCTCCTGCATCCTGCTGGTCGATCATGCCAGATGGCATATGCGGGCTCTGCAGTGGGACCTGAAGTTCCAGTGGGCGCAGCACCAGGGCAACCTGTCCGATCACGTCCAGATCTCGGAGAGGACTGCAAAACAGTTGCAGTGGTGGCTCTCGAACCGGCAATGGGGCATGGGCAGATCCCTCTCCCTTCCCCAGCCAGAGCACACAGTTGTGATGGACGCGTCCCTTCTGGGATGGGGCGGTCATATGGGAGAGGCGGGGATCAGAGGCCTCTGGTCTCCGGCGGAGTCCCGACTCCATATCAACCTTCTGGAGCTCCGGGCGATCCGACTTGCACTCAAGGCATTCCTTCCCTCTATCAAAGCGACGGTAGTGCAGGTGTTCACAGACAACACCACCGCCATGTGGTACTGCAACAAACAGGGCGGGGTGTGGTTCGTGGACCCTATGTCAGGAGGCTCTGCGCCTCTGGACATGGCTGGAACATCAGAGCATATTCCTGATGGTTCAACACCTGGCAGGTTCCCTGAACGCCAGGGCGGACGAACTCAGCCGCAGGTGCATGATGGATCACGAATGGCGTCTTCACTCGGAGGTGGCGCAAGGTCTCTTTCAGCAGTGGGGAGAGCCTTGGTTAGATCTGTTCGCCACCGAAGAGAACGTGCAATGTCAGCAGTTCTGCGCGTTGGAATTTCCAAGGTGGCACTCGCTCGGCGACGCTTTTCGTCGCGAGTGGAGTTGCGGTCTGTTGTACGCCTTTCCGCCTATACCCAGAGTGTTGAAGAAGATTCGGCGCGACCGGGCCCAAGTCATTCTTGTGGCTCCGGACTGGGCTCGAAGAGTTTGGTATCCCGAGCTACTCAGTATGAGTGCCGATCCCCCGATCCGTCTGCCTCTTCGGGAGGATCTTCTGTCGCAGCAGCAGGGGACGGTCCTCCACCCGAACCTGTCCAGTCTACACCTGCTTGCGTGGAGATTGAGCGGCGGCAGTTGATTCCTTTCGACTTGCCTCCCGAAGTTTGTGATGTGATTCTGGCAGCCAGGCGTCCCTCCACTAAGGTGGTATACGCCTGCAGGTGGAACAAGTTTGTGGCATGGTGCACAGCAAAGGCTGTGAATCCCCTTTCTGCCCCTCTTTCGGAGATTCTTCTGTTCCTTCTTTCTCTGGCCCAACAGGGTTCTGCCCTGGGTACCATCAAGGGCTATCTTTGTGCGATATCGGCCTTCCTCAGGCTTCCTGATCAGCCCTCCCTTTGCAAGTCCCCTGTGGTTAACAGGTTTCTTAAAGGCATTACACACCTCTTTCCTCCTGTTCCGTTTGTAATGCCTCAGTGGGACTTGAACTTGGTTCTTACCTTCTTAATGTGCGCTCCCTTTGAGCCTCTACATAACTGTCCTCTTCGTCTTCTTACTCTGAAGACAGCCTTTCTGGTGGCCATCACCTCTGCTCGGCGGGTGAGTGAGCTCCAGGCTCTTTCATGCAAACCTCCCTTTCTGTCTGTTCATCCAGACAAGGTTGTTCTTAGGACGCGTCCGTCCTTCTTGCCAAAGGTGGTTACTGCCTTCCACATTGGGCAGACCATCACTTTGCCCACCTTCTTTCCGCCTCCGCATCCTTCCAGAGAGGAAGAGAGGCTCCACCGTCTGGACCCTAAACGTGCGCTTTCCTTTTACATCAACCGCACACAACAGTTTCGGGTGGATGATCAGCTCTTTGTTGGCTACGTGGGCGCCACAAAAGGTCGGGCGGTACACAAAAGGACCATCTCCCGCTGGGTCACCTTGTGTATCAAAGCCTGCTATTCTTTGGCTAAGAAGGAGCCTCCTGTTGGGCTGCGTGCCCATTCCACCAGGGCTACGGCTGCTACCACGGCTTTAGGCCGTGGTGTTCCGTTACAGGATATATGCCAGGCAGCTACGTGGGCCTCGCTGCACACGTTTACCAAACATTACTGCCTTGACAGTCAGGTCCGGAGGGACGGCTTCTTTGGCCGTTCTGTCCTCCGGGACTTCCTTGTCTGAATCTGTTCGCAGACCCACCACCGGGGTTGGTATTGCTGGGGTATCTATTCTAAGGTAAGGAATCTGTCACTAACGTGTCTCTTTCAGATGCACAAGTTACTAACTTGTGTAACGATAGATCTGTAAGAGACGTTAGTGACAGATTCCTTACCGCCCCACCCATCCTCCCCGTTCTGCGAACTGATTTCTAGATTTAAGGACATCCCTTTCAGGGCCCTAGTATTTTTCAGACACCTATGTCAGCTTCTTGCATGGCTCTGCGTTCCTGGCGCGGAAAGTCGTGTACAGAACTGACGTCAGCGCGCAGGGGCGGCGCCTAAGTACTGCCCGCGACGTCATCCCGGCGGTCCCGACGCCGACGACGGACGCGGAGCCGCACGACGCCGACTACCGACGCGCAAGGGTACTGCTACGCAAAAACTTTCCGGATCCAGCCTGACGCCTGGGGATATTCTAAGGTAAGGAATCTGTCACTAACTACTGTCTCTTACAGATATATCGTTACACAAGTTAGTAACTTGTGCGACGATAAGACTGAGATGGTGGTTGATAACCATCCCCAAACCTGGGGTCCTAAATGGTGGTCCTCTGATCCTGGCCCTTTGCCAACGTCCTGCAAGGTTGTCAAGAACCTTGGCATCTAGTTTGATCTGAAGCTCTCTATGGGCTTTCAAATCTGAAAATATTGCGGCTTACTGCTTTCTGTTGCTCAAATGCCCTTTGGCTTCTTCCTTTATCAGCTTAAAAAGTGATGGTTTAAACTGTGATTGTTTCCAAGATAGACTATGGTAATGTGCTTTATTTAGGGCATGAAACAAAAAAATGCTGAAGAGACTTCAGATGGCTCAAAACGCGGCAGCTTGTTTGCTGTGCCATGTTCCTAGACATTCTTCAGTCACCTTGCATTTTCTCTCCCTCCACTGGTTGCCTGTTGAGAAGTTCATTCATTTCAAAGCATTATAGGCCTGATTACGATGTTGGTTGGAGTTGCCTCCGACCAACATAGTCGCGGAACCGACCGACTGTAGGTCAGCGGTCCCGACTCCGCAATTACGATGCGACCACAGATGATGCGATCGCAAGCTCCCATTTCTGTATGGGAGCTTGTGCTGCAGTTGGAAATCGGCCACAGCACAAGCTCCCATAGAGAAATGCGTGATTTTGTTAATCCCTGCACTGTGTGGCAGGGATTAACAGGAGGGCACCTATGGTGCCCCCCAGACTCCCAACCGGAGGCTGCTGAGGCAAGGGGGCCTTGCTAGGGGCCCCCTAAGTCGCTTTCCGACAGGCTTTTCATGTCGGAAAGCCAGACATGAAAAACCTGTCGGAAACTGACATCGTGCTCCCGACGGCGGAAACGCTGTCCACAAGGGATTACGTGGCATTTCAGACTGGCCGACAGGCTCTTTGAGCGTGTTGGAATTCAGCCGGAATGAGCGGCCGATTTGACTTCCGACCGCCTACATTGTAATTAGGAGGTTGAAATTCAAACCAGGGATGACGGTCGGTAAGCCTCCGACGAGCGGTCGTAGGCTTACTGACTGACATCCTAATTGGGCCCTATGTTTTATGCACAAGGCCCTTTAGGTGGGGGTCCTCCCGGTCTTAGGGCTTTGGTGATCTTGAGTCCCCTAAGCGTAATTTACATTCTGGGAATCCGTTTTTAGCTGTCATGTCTTGTTATAAACTCACTTGGTAGGGTGGCAGATCTTTTTCTGTCCTTAGTCCTACTTTATGGAATTCCCTTCCTTTGGACATGCGTACCTGTGCTTCTCTTCTTGAGTTCCATAGACTGTTGAAAACATGGCTTTATAAAGATTTCTGTTGTTCTTTCCTTTTCTGCAGCATTGGGAAACCCTATTTGGGTAGCTATGCAATATATAAAAAGGCATTGATTAATTGATGGATGTGCCTTTATATCTGAATAAAACGTCTGGGTGCATAAAATGTTGCTCTGCATTTAAAGCAGTCATAGGTTCTTTCAGTTTAACAGTCCACTCAGAGTTCCAGTGTGTTCTACTATTAGATTTTTCAAACCTCACCAAAGTTTCTTTGAGCTTCCTGGACACCTACCTCATACAGAACAAAATCAATCAAAAAGAAAAACTTTTTATGGTCACTAGGGGAATTATTAATGAGGTTCATTTCGAAGAGTAAACCATAAGTAGTGAAAGGGACAATCAGATAGTCGATAACTGAGCACTCAGCGATAGATTTATGAGTAAAATTTGCTGGGGTATCTGCCTCAATTCTGCCATTGACTAATATAAATTCCATATTAGCTTAATGCTTCCAAAAGAAGGCGGCCTCTTATATCTACATTACTGTTGGCAAAAAAAAGAGTGGTGGGAATTGTTAGGGCTGCTTTATCCACATTTGCAAATACCTTTAAGGCATGGTTTGATACTTTGCATTGAGCTCGCCTTCCAAGATTACATATTTGCATTCCTCTTGCTCCGTTATCTCTGAGATAAAGGTAAAACTTTTAGTGATCAAATGCCCATACACAGGGTCCCCGGGTATATATAAATTCACCAACAGCAGTCGCTCTCCTTTGTATTGTTCACCCTTCAATAAAGATTTTTATGGCTTGAATAAAATTTGAATCTGAAAGAGACAGTTAGTTGTAGATTCCTTACCTTAGAATTTCCCCCAGGCGTCAGTCTGGATCCGGAGATTTTTCTCATCCGTACCCCTGCACGTCTGTAGGTGGCATCGGTTGAGTCCGTCGTCGTGGTCGCCGGGATGACGTTGCGGTGCCTACTTGGACTTCTCCCGTGCGTGCTGATGTCAGTTCTTTATTTTGCCAGCCTAGCACAGATCTGGAGAGAGCTACCCCTTAGCCACTTTTTGGCTAGCTTTTTTGCAACATTTTGTTTACTTCTTTACGAGTCTATTGACTCCTGGTGCGCGAGGGATGTCCCAACGTCAGACCGGTTTCAAACCTTGCGGGTCCTGTCACAAGATGATGGTGGCTGACCCGCACCTCGTGTGCTTGTGGTGTCAAGAGCACGACCACGACCCGAAGTCGTGGTCTGACTGCCAGGCCATGCAGCCGAAGACTTTGCGGGAGCGGTCCCGAAAGTTGTTGGAGGCCCGGCGGTCGGCTCCGTGTTGTTCCAGGTCTCGTTCGAGAGGAAGGTCTTGAGGCCGTTTGCGGAGCCCCGACTCCTCGTCCTACTCCAAGTCATCGAGGTCATCGGGTAAGTCCAAACACAAGAAGGCGGCGAAGAAGCACAAACGCTCTTCACCTTCTCCCCTTCGGCCGGCTGGCGAAACGAGGGATTCGGAGCATAGTCGTTCACAGGCTCCGTCTCGGTGCCTGATTCAGGGATGACTCCACGCCTCCCCCCATTTCCGGGAGCCGGAGCATCCCTTGCCCAACTAGGGCAGTTTTACGAGGTCTTCCACCTCGTCTTTGAGCAGCCCGACTTCGCCGGCGTGCCTTCGGGCCCCGCGGAGGGGGTCGGGGTCTAGGGCCTACGATGCCGTCGGCTCCGGCAGACCACCTCGGATCCAGGTCTGGATCCGATCGACACCGGTTGATCTCACTCGACCTTCCCCGGTGCCGAACCCGACGACTATGCCCGTGGCGCTAGTCGTGCCCCCGACCGACGCCGTCCCCATCCCCATCCTCATCCCCGAGTTGGACCTGGAGCCGGACCGACGTCGGAACCGACACTGGAGGGTACTTTTGTTCCTCTGTTCATCCCTGGTGTTCCCTATCGACCATAGGGTAGTGATGAGGACTGGGAGAGATCACTGGACCCTTTAACTGATCAGCTGGAAGAACCGGACTGGAGAGAGGACTTGGGTGACGCTAGTGGTCTGGACACTTCTCCAGACACTAGCTTGCTTTCTCCCCCTACCGTGGCTACGGAGGAGGGAGCGTCCTATGCTGTAGTGGTGAGAAGAGCAGCCAAGGTCTTGAGCCTTGAGCTCCCTTCGGTGGCGGTCAGGACTAACCTCCTGACAGAGGTGCTTCAACCTGCGGCGTCCACTTCTGAACCCTTATTGCTGTTTAACAAAGCTGTCACTGACATCCTCCTGGGCACCTAGTCCAAGCCCAGCACAGGGGCTCCTGTGGAGAGGACGATTGCCCTCCACCATCGCCAGGCCCCTGGCGACCCAGTGTTCCTAACCTAACACCCTTCCCCCGAGAGCTTTGTGGTCCAAGCCTATTCTTCAAAGGGTGCGTTCCCTTCTGCACCTCCATACAGGGAATCCAGGAAGCTGGACCATCTTGGGAAGGGCATGTTCTCTTCCTCCAGCTTGGCACTGCGGCCGTGAATACAGCGTGCCTTTTGGGCCGATACTCCCATACCATCTGGGATACGGTTGCGCAGGTGCTGCTCAGTGCCCGGAGGAGGCCCGGGCCGTTCTCTCCCAGGCAGTGGCGGATGGGAGAGACGCAGCCAAATTCGCAATCAGATGTGGACTGGATACCACCGACTCACTAGGCAGAACGATTGCCACGTTGGTAGCCCTTAGGCGCTACGCCTGGTTGAGGACATCTGGCTTTTCGGGGGATGTCAAGCCAACCTTGCTGGACATGCCTTTTGATGGCCGTCGTCTTTTTGGTGACAAAGCAGACTCTGCGCTAGAGCGCTTTAAAGATTCTCGGGCTAAGGCCAGATCTTTGGGCATTGTTGCACCTTCTCGCCCACTCCAGTCTGTTCTTCGTCCCTTTCGTGGCTACAGAAGGGGCACCCAACTATGTCCAGTCTAGCCACCGGCTCACACAAGCTGCCCAGCCACTGCGTGGCCACGGACGTGGGACCCAGCAACATCGTGGGTCTGGGAGCCAGCGGACGGGCCGGTCCACCCTTTCCCCCCTCGTGGTTGCTATTCCCGCTACTTTCTGGTGCCCAAGAAGGACCAAGGCCTACGTCCTATTCTAGACATCGGGGCCCTCAACGGCTTCCTCCGGAAGGAGAAGTTCAAAATGCTCACGTTGGCTCAGGTCCTGTCTGCCCTAGTCCCCGGAGACTAGATGGTGGCGTTGGACTTTCAGGACGCCTATTTCCATATTCCCGTCATGCCAGCCCACAGATGCGATCTACGGTTCATGGTGAGCCACAAGCACTTTCAGTTCACTGTGCTCCCCTTTGGCCTTACCAGTGCCCCTCAGGTGTTCACGAAGGTGATGGCGGTGGTCGCAGATCAGGGTTTCCAGTCTTCCCCTATCTCGACGACTGGCTGTTGAAGGCGAGTTCGCCCCAGGCTGTCGTCTCCTACCTCAAGACTACGGCGGACCTCTTTCACTCGCTGGGGTTCACTAGAAACGTGCCTAAGTCACACCTGACTCCCTCTCAGATGCTCCTTTTCATCGGAGCTGTTCTGGACACACTGCAGTTTCGGGCCAATCGTCCCGAGCAGCAAGTCCGGGATATTGGGGCTATGATACCGATGTTTCAGCCTCTATCCCGGATTTTGGTGAGAATGACTCTGAGGCTGCTGGGCCTCCTGGCCAGCTGGTAAATCATGCCAGATAGCATATGTGGGCTCTGCAGTGGGACCTGAAGTACCAGTGGGCGCAGCACCAGGGAAATCTCTCGGACTATGTTCAGATCTCAGAGGGAACTGCACATCACTTGCAGTGGTGGATAACGAACCAAGCTTGGGTCAGAGGCAGATCCCTCTCCCTTCCCCAACCAAATCTAACAGTGGTGACAGACGCGTCACTCCTGGAATGGGGTGGCCACCTGGGAGAAGCGGAGATCAGAGGCATCTGGTCTCCGGCAGAGTCTGTGCTCCATATCAACCTGCTGGAGCTCCGGGCGATCCGACTGGCACGGAAGGCATTCCTTCCCTCTCTCAAAGGGAAAGTGGTGCAGGTGTTCACAGACAGCACCACCGCCATGTGGTACTGCAACAAACAGGGCGGAATGGGGTCGTGGACCCTTTGTCAGGAGTCTCTAAGGCTCTGGACATGGCTGGAACATCAGGGCATGACCCTGGTGGTTCAACACCCGGCGGGTTCTCTGAATTCCAGGGCAGACGAACTCAGCCATCAGTGCTTGGTCGATCACGAATGGCGTCTTCATTCGGTGGTGGTGGAAGGTTTCTTTCAGCGGTGGGGAGAGCATTGGTTAGATCAGTTCGCCACCGAAGAGAACGCGCAATGTCAGCAGTATTACGCTTTGGAGTTTTCAAGGCGGCACTCGCTCGGCGATGCTTTTCGTCGCGAGTGGAACTGCGGCCTCCTGGACGCCTTTCCGCCTGTACCACTTCTGCCCAATTGTTCAAGAAAATCAAGTGCGACTGGGCCCAAGTTATTCTTGTGGCTCTGGACTGGGCACGAAGAGGCTGGTATCCCAAGCTCCTGAGCATGGCCATCGATCCTCCGATCAGACTGCCCCTTCGGGAGGATCTTCTGTCGCAGCAGCAGGGGGCGGGTCTGCACCCAATCCTGTCCACTCCACCTCCTTGCGTGGAGATTGAGCAGCGACAGTTGACAGCTTTCGACCCTCCCCCCGAAGTCTGTAATATCATCTTGGCAGCCAGGCGTCCCTCCACTAAATCGGTATATGCCTGTAGTTGGAACAAGTTTGTGGCATGGTGCACAGCAAATGCTGTGGATCTCCTTTCTGCCCCTCTTTCAGAGGCCCTCTTGTACATACTTTCTTTGGCCCAGCAGGGCTCTGCTCTAGCACTCTTAAAGCCTATCTTGCTGCTATCTCTGCTTTTCTTCGGCTGCCAGATCAGCCAAGCTTATTCAAGTCCCCTATTGTATATAGATTCTTTAAGGGGATTGCTCATCTATTTCCTCCATCTCTTTTCATAATGCCCCAGTGGGACTTGAATCTTGTTTTAACATTTCTTATGTGTGCTCCCTTTGAGCCTCTTCATAACTGTCCTCTTAGGCTCCTCACTCTGAAAACTGCCTTCCTTGTGGCCATCACATCTGCTCCCAGGGTGAGTGAGCTACAAGCTTTGTCTTCCAAGCCCCCTTTCTTCTCTGTGCATCCGGACAAAGTGGTGCTTAGAACGAGGCCTTCGTTTTTTCCTAAAGTGGTTACACCATTTCATGTAGGACAATCTTATCACCTTGCCCACCTTTTTCCCGCAGCCGCACCCTTCCAAGGAGGAGGAGAGAGACCACTGTCTGGACCCTAAAGTGCACTGTCATTCTACCTTGACCGCACCAAAGATTTCCGGGTGGATGATCAACTCTTTATTGGATATGTAGGTGCCAAGAAAGACCGGGCTGTTCAACTCTTGAAGGGGTTGTCGTTTGCATAAACATCTGCTACGCTTTAGCGAAGAAGGATCCTCCAGTGGGACTGTGTGCTCATTCTACTAGGGCTACGGCAGCAACCACTGTATTGGCACGTGGAGTCCCACTCCTTGATATCTGCCAGGCGGCACCGTGGGCATCTCTGCACACGTTCACCAGACATTGCTACCTGGACAGCCAAGTCCAGAGGGAAGGCTGTTTTGCCCGTTCGGTCCTCCAGGATTTTTTAATCTGAACTTGGTTTGCAGACCCTTCTCCGGGGATGGTATTGCTGGGGTATCTATTCTAAGTTAAGGAATCTACAACTAACTGTCTCTTTAAGATGAACAAGTTACTTACCTTCGGTAACTATGTATCTGTATGAGACATAGGTTAGTTGTAGATTCCTTACCGCCCCACCCATCCTCCCTGCTCTGCGAACTCACTTCTAGGTATAGGGACTCCCTTACAGGGCCCTAGTTGTGGCGCACCAGTGGTCCGTGTCTTCCATGGCTCTGCGCTTCTGCCGTAGAAAGTCGTGTCAAAACTGACGTCCGCATGCAGGGGCGGCGTCTAAGTAGGCACCGCAACGTCATCCCGGCGACCACGGTGCCGACGACGGAAGCAGAGTCGACCGACATCACCTACTGACGCGCAGGGGTACTGCTGAGAAAAAATTCTCCAGATCCAGTCTGACGCCTGGGGGAAATTCTAAGGTAAGGAATCTATAACTAACCTATGTCTCTTACAGATACATCGTTACCGAAGGTAAGTAACTTGTTCATCATGAGAAAAGCAACTGCATGACCAACAATAGTTATTACTCAGAAGGATAGCTACTCCTCCTTTGACATGGCCCCTCCTAGATGGAGTTGCAGCGCAGCTTAAGACGAAATACCCGTCTAAAACAAATTCAGTCGAAAGCCAGGTTTCCTGGATGCATATTATATTGGCTGCCAAACGATTAAAGAATGCAAGTTTATTACTGTCACTCAAATGACCTGCAGCATTCCAGGAACCCACTTCTAACTCATTATTAGCTACATCTATTACTCTTCAGACCCAGGGCACACTTAGAGTTGAGAGCACATGATACCCAACTATTATCTCTCAACCTCATCCAGCATTCAGCCGCCTCTCCTTTCCTAGTAAGTAAACTCTCCTACCCCCATTAATGCAAACAAGTCTGTTATATTCTCATTTAACCTCGAATCCACTAGGGGCGATACTAGTGAATTTGGGGCTTACACAGCAACTCCCAAAGTTTCAGGAAAATGAGACTCCTCTGTCCTGCCCCAGCTGTATGGGGATTACATCAATAACATAACTACATAAGAGATCACAATTCTCTAAAATTAGATTTGATGCAACTTATGAATTGAAAATTGCCCTAGTTTATTATACACCCTCGAGTTCTCAGTTTGCACAAAGTGCATATCACTACTTTAAACCACTCTCAATTCATAAATACAAGCAGAGAAATACAACAAAAATTATCTATTCAGAGAAACTTCTTGGTCAAAGATTGCAATAAATTCCAGAGGTAATGGTACATTTGGAACATTACAAAAAGATTTAGTCCACACTTTTCCCCTTTGTAGGTTAAGTCCCCCCCCCCCCCCAAAAAAAGAAGAGAGAATATTATAACATTCAGATTAAGGGGGTTATAGAGCGTGGTGCTGAGGGATCTGACAATGTTGTCCAGCAGGGTCGTATATTCGTATATGCGTTGAAGAGCATGTTGCTGAGGGAAGAGCCCTGGGGGACACCGCAGGTGATCTTCTTGGGTTCAGAGGTGAAAGGTGGGAGGTAGATCCTCTGGGTTCTTCCGGTGAGAAAGGAGGTGATCCATCTGAGCGCGTTCCCTTGGATACCGATGTGGTGGAGTTTTTCGATCAGCGTGTGGTGGGATACACTGTCGAAGCCTGCTGAGAGGTCGAAGAGGATCAGAGCTGCTGTTTCTCCTCGATCGAGGAGGGTTCACGAGTGTCGGCTGTGATCAGGGTGGTTTTGGTGCTGTGATTGCTGCCGAACCAGATTCGGAGGCATCGAGTAGCTGGTTCTGCTCCATGTGTGTCATGAGTTGCTTGTTGATGATCTTTTCCAGTACCTTTGCTGGGAATGGGAGCAAGGAGATTGGCTGGTACTTTTTGAGTTCGCTGGGGTCGGCAGAGGGTTTTTTGAGTAGTGGTCTGACTTCAGCATGTTTCCGGGCGTCAGCAAATGTTGCAGTGGTGATAGGTGCTAATCAGGGTAGTGAGCTCCCTGCCAATCCTTTGGTTTCTGAGGTTAAAGATGTGTTGTGGGCATGGGTCTGTGGGAGCTCCAGAATGGATGGATTTTGTGGTGGAGGTGGTGTCCTGGGTGGAGAGGAGGTTCCAGGTGGTCAGTCTGTGGTTCGCGTCGATTGCAGTGGTAGTGTATCTATCCAGAAAATTCGTAGGTGTGGGTTGGGGTTGGAAGTTTCTGTATATGGTTGCAATCTTGTGAAAGAAGTCAGCAAGGTTGTTGCACAGCTCCTGTGAAGGTATGATGTTGTTTTCGCTGGCAGCCAGGTTGGAGAATTCCTTAACGATGTTGAGAAGTTCCTTAGTGGTATTGGCGCTGGTTTAGATGCGTGTGGCTACGGCCGTCTTCCTTGTTGCCCTCAGTAGACGGTGGTAAAGGGTGAGGGAGGTCTTGAAGGCTGCCCTGTCCGAGTTGTCATTGCTGGCGCGCCATCTCATCTCCAGCTATTTGCTGTCTTGTTTCACTGTTCTGAGTTCTTGTGTGTACCAACAGGCCTTTTTGGCAGATTCTTTTCTGGATGTTGTTCTTGATGGGGCCGATGTTGTCGGCACCATTAGTGATCCAGGCATTTAAGTTCTTCACTCCCTGTTCGAGGTTGGTGGTAGCAGGGTTGGAGATGTTGAGGGCATCTGTCCAGCTGGTCTCTGAGATTTTGTTCCAACTCACTGGTCGTCTTGGCAGTGCGGGGGCTAGAGATGGTGAAGTTGACGATAGAGTGATTGATCCATGTTAGTTCTGTGACATGGCTGTATTTGATGCGGTTGCTGTAGGTGAAAATGGAGTCCAGGGTGTTTCCTACAGTGTGTGTAGGGTTGTGGACGATCTGGGTCAGTTCGAGGCTGCTCATACTGTCGAGGAGGTGTGCATTGTTGTTGTTGTTGGGGTAGTCAATGTGGGAATTTAGGTCGCTGAGGAAGATGTAGTCCTTGGGGTCTAAGGCTAGGGTCGCAGGAAGTCTGCGATGGTGTTGCAGAAGCTGGAGCGCTGGCCTGGGGTCGGTGTGCGAGGGTGCCTCTGATGGTTGTCTTGCCGTCCATGTGGAGCTTGAAGTTGAGATGTTCCATAGGGGTGATGGTATGGTCGATGGTAGTGGTGATGCACTGTATGGTCTCTTTGTGGAAGATGGCTGTTCCTCCCGGCTTGTTGGTACGGTCCTGGTGAGTGATTTGATATCCATTGGGGATCGCTGTGGCAATGTCTGGGGCCAATGTGGGGTTAAGCGCTCTTCAACGCATATATGACCTCTCTGGCCAACATAGTAAGATCCCATGGTCTCAACATAATTTCCTTCACAGACGACACTCAACTCATCCTCTCCTTCACCGACGACCCCACCACCATCAGAACCAACTTCCACAGATGCATGACAAGCATTGCCGACTGGATGAAGAACAGCTGCCTGCAGCTGAATACAGACAAGACGGAAGTACTGATCTTTGGCAACAGCAGCAACTCATAGTCAGGACTCCTGGTGGCTATCAGACCTAGGACCCAAACCCACTCCCTCTGACCATGCCATAAACATCGTAATCATCAAAGACAACAAGCTCACCGTGAAATCACAGATCAACGCCGTCTCCTCTGCCTGCTTCCTCACTCTGTGCATGCTATGTAAGATCTTCAAGGGGCTACACTTACGAGACGCTCTGTGACACAGGCCCTCATCACCAGTCAACTGTACTACGGCAATGCCTTTCTACGTAAGAAGTGTCGCACACCTCCTACAGAGACTTCAGACCATACAGAACGCGACAGCCAGACTCATACGTGGCCTTCTCCGACGAACCCACATTACACACCATCTAAGGCAACTCCACTGGCTCTCCATACAGAAGAGATTCCAATTCAAGCTGCTGACCCACGCCCACATGGCTCTACACAACCAAGGACCTGCCTATACTAACCAACGCCTGAACTTATACCAACCGTTGAGAAGACTGCGCTCCGCCTCCCTCTCACTTGCCCATACTCCCCGCATCTGCAGAAGTGGAGGACGCTCCTTCTCCCACATCACAGCAAAGACCTGGAACAGCCTCCCTACACAACTCCGGACCATCACCTCACTTCCAGATTTCTTAATGGCCCTCAAGACCTGGCTGTTCGAATAATCCTCCGGGCCCTGTAAGCGCCTGGATACCCTATCAGGTGATTAGCCTCGCTTTATAAATCCTGATTGATTGAGGGGGTGGAGGAATTGACTAATGGATAAGTCCCACCCCCCTTTTGGATAAGCCATAATCTTCCTAGCCTGTGGAGGCGAAGGATCACAGACTCACTGCTGTGTGCTGGCATCTCCAGCCTGCTTTGAGAATGAAACAATCTCCTCTTTCTCCTTTTCCGCGGCAGGATCTTCCATTATAACAAAACAAATTTTTTTGTGCGTTTTTTACTAATTCTATGTTTTTTCTTTCTATGAATACTTTTTTTTATAACTCCCTTTGTCTTTCGGATCTTTCTTGCCCTTCGCCTTTGTAGATGGAGAAACAACATTATTCAGGAAAATTGCGAAGAGATTATTTGCATGGAGAAGAAGAAGCTGTGATTAATGAATCAGTTAGCACAGAACCGAATACATTTTCTAGAGACAAAATCTGCTCACTCTTGTTCGACTTGGCAGCATCTTCTCTAGTTTTCCAACAATGCGGGTGGCTTACTTGTGTACCAAAATCTGTGTATCCTACTTTAAACATGGACCTCCCTGTTGAATCCACTTGCTGAGCTGCCGAATGTGGGACGGGAGCAGCACTGTCTCACCCCGCCCCTTCTGAAGGTAATTGAGATGATGCAGACCTATCAGACTTTTTCCCCATTTTCTGAGCCATGATTTTAAGTATAGCCAAAAGAATCCAAGATATGGTCCGAATTATTAACTGATTTCTCCAAGAGAGACAAAGTAGAGGACAGAATTCTCTCCAAACACTGCAATGATTATAAATACAGAGCATAACTCCCTGGAAGATTACATGATGAATTTAGATTTACATTAAGCTCTGGCGTAGCAGACATTTTGGAAATTAAAGAGTTTCTCACTCGGGGTACTGTTGAACAGCTGCATCCTGGCAGGGTTGGATTGGGATTAAAAATCGGACCGGGCACACTAAAAAAAGCGGCCCACATTTGCATATTACCTTACCGCAAAGCACTGCTTCGGCGAAGTTTTTTTTAACAAGAAGGGGGTGGGGGTGTGGAGGGTGCTCTGACAGAGGCATGTATTCTTAACTTTGTTTAGATTTTTTAAAAATGCACAGATTAGTTCACACTGGTGAAACACACCTGAAAAACAAGTGAGGCCACTTATGCTCAGGCCCCATGCCCCCGCTCATATGCATACATTAATGGGCCGGCCCAGAGAGAGAAAGGGAGTGACAACTCTGCCCGTTGATAAAAGGGAGGTAATGGATGCCAATCTGCCTCCAGAAAGGCCACTCAGACACCCGCTGGGCCGCTGGCGTCACCTGAACAGCACGGACACTGCCCAAATCATCCCCCAGGTTGCCCAAATAAGCCGCCTACAGCTGGAACTCGGATACCGGCCCCTCAGCCATTTCCCGAGTGCCTGCGTTACCAATCCGACCCTGCATCCTGGATTTGTGGGTGTTACCCACCTATGGGAGTGACTACCCCAGAAGGGCAGAGGCCTATTGGCACTTGATGGGGTACCTTAATGTCAATATCTATATCTGGGAGGGTAAAGTCTTCATTAAAAGGTGCTTTATCCTTGATCTCATGGGTCTCCGCGTACATACTCACACACCCGCCTTCTGTAGAATTTGTGAGACTGAAGTTTCTGGGGCTGAAACCTCAAACCACTCCTCAATCTCCAACTTCCAATTTATGTAAAAAAGTTGAAATTGCATTAAAGCCCTTCGGTGAAATCACATGCAAGGATTTATTTCTCGAGGGGTTTTATTTTGTTTCCTTACAAGGTCTTACATAGACCAACCTATCAAAGCGGAGTATCTTAGCTGTCATGATTTGGTTTGAAGTTTTTTTTACAACGGGTCAGTAGTCGGGGGGAGTCAGCTGCTTACCTCACCAAACCAACCAGGGACTTAAGACACTGCCGTCCTCCACAACTTCCCAGAGACACCCCTCCACAGGGCATTCCTTGACTAGCTATCCAGAACCCCGGCGAAGGGTTCATGCGGCACAGTTGTGGTACAGTCAGGCATGGTCAGTTGAGGAAACGAGAAGGGCCAAGTAGCAATGTGAGTCCTGAGAGTAAGCTATCAGAAGATGCCAAAGACCAGCCTGGCCAAGCTAAGCCAAGGGGTAGCAGGGTGAATTTCTATGAGCACTCGTGCCCTGGTCCTCTTAAGTTGGGTGCCCTCCTACTCCTCATGCATTACACTTCATTGCATTGGAACTGATACTGCTACTGAGAGGTCAGTGGACTTCCGCCACATCAACAACAGCAGAGACAGCAGTAGCTCCAACAGCTCAGTAAGACAGAGGTTATCCTGATCTGGAATAATCCTTTCCTCTGGTCACCATCCTGGTGGCCTGAGGAATTAGGAACTCTGCCATCCCCAGTGACCAACGCTAGGAATCTGGGGGTTGTAATGGGCAATAAACTTCCTGTTGACCAGCAGGTGAATGCATTTATTTCTTCGTCCTTCTTCACCTTGAGGGTGATTTTAAAAAAATAACAAATTCTCTTTGGGCACAAAAAACAGTGGTAACAGCTTTGGTTCCTTCAAAGATAGACTATTGCAACAGCTTGTATTTAAATATGCAACAGCAGCATCTGAATAGGTTACAGGTTCTGCAGAATGCAGCTGCCAGACTGCTGGCTGGTATTCCCGAGCATAAATCTGCTTCACAAGCTATTGTTGGGTTACACTGGCTTCCCATCAGGCAGCGAATTTGATGCCAAGCCCTTTGTTTAGCTCACACAGCCCTTCATGACATGGGTCCAGACTACTTGAAACATTGTTTAAAGTGGTATGACCCTGGCAGAAATTTGCTTTCCTCTGGTGCTAAGCAACTTGTTGTCCCCAGGTTCAATCGGATCAACTGGGGGACTAGCAGCTTTGTGATAAGCACCGCAAACGTTTGGAACGAGTTACCCTGTCACATCAGAGCTATGTCTAACCTGCTTTCCTTCAGGAAAGATTTAAAGACGTGGCTGTTTACTAGACACTGACCAACTTCAGCCTGCTGAACAAAGCTAGCGCCAAGGCACCTCTGGGTGTTCTCACTCTTAAAAGATTGCTTAACATAACATAGTAATGATCCGAGGTGATCTGTATAGATAATCACTTGCCCATAAAATCCATTTTCTTGTCCCAAAATAAATGTGATATATCCACATTCTGACTTCTTCACATCTGTTTGCACCTTGTCTTGATGTGAACTGCCTACTTCACCTCTTCTTGTCCTCATCTTCCTCTGTTGAGCAGTTGTATGTCTTTGAGGGACTGTGCAGGTTAGTGGGGCTGTCATCCTGTTAGACCCCATGTCAGGTATCACTCCCAGAGTGACTCTGAGGAGATAGCTCCACAATTTGGCAATAATACAAATCAAAACGTTCCGCCCTACCTAAGTTCTTTGAGTTCAGACTTGGCATTATCCGAAGGCTTTGCTGACTATATTTCACCCTCCTTTAGGCCCCCTTTTGTGCGCTTCTGAGCTTCAATGTGCCTTCTGGCCCTTCAACCCACAGCTCCTCCCCACCCTTGAGTAGCCTCACTTCTTGTAACCAACAGTTTGACCTCAACTATTCCGGTTCTGCTATTGAAGCCTTATCAGTTTCTTTGGCTTCAACAACTACATTGGTGCTGGGGATGGCGTCACCCCTGACTCCACCTCCTTTTCTTCCTATTTCTCATGCCAGGAGACTGTTCTGAGTGAAGCTGACCCTTCACTCAAAATTTGTGTGGACGATGAGCCGCCTCTAACATAACAATTGTATTTGTAAAGCACACATTCATCTTGGAGGGTATCGTGGTAACAGAAGTTTATTGATTCCCAACTCAGTGATGCTCATTTTATCAACTCCGGAAGGATGAAAGGCAGAGTGAACATGCTGGGATCCAAACCTGTGTCCATGAGGAAGGTCAGACAGATCCCTGGTTTGGACGCATTAGTTCACTGAGCCACCAGACCCAGCTTAGCTCTTTAGAGGTGCTGCCACATTCCAGGACTTTAGGTGTTTTGTAAAATAGAGTACCAGCTTTAAGGCATTACCTACCCTTCATGGTGTAGCATACTGGCACCAGTGTTGTTCTTCTTCCTCTGACTCTGTGAAAGGGTTGATTTGGCTTTCCGTTCTGCTAGAGGTTTGGTGACCGAGTTTAACCTAGATTGGTCTTCGAACCTCCTTTCACAGGATATCCTCTCCTTCCAGTGTACCTTGAGGAAGGTGTCTTCAGTCTTTCAATTAACCTGTCTGTGGTGGAGATGAAGACTGACTTGTTGAACGAAGTCCTACAGCTTTGCTCCTCCTCATGTTCACCCTTGTTGATCTTCCTTGAGGCACTCAGGGTCCCTTCTTGGCTGGTTTGGGCCTTGGACTCGGCTGGTATCACCCAGCTGGGGATTGGACAGTCTAATTGATGACTTGGCATGATCTCCCTCTTTGGTCGACAGGACCGGCAGCACTTTCTCTACTCCTTCCTCCGCTCTTCTGCCTGAGGAGTGGCAGCATGTTAATGCTTCGGGAAAGGAATGTGTCTTGGCGTGGAGGAGGGCACCTTGCCCTCTGTTCTTGTAATATGTGCTTATTGGCCTTGTGCTCCCATACTGCGGGATATGGCAGAGATTGTGGTTCCACTCCTCACAGATCATGTATGCTGCCCATTTGCAGAGGGTGTGTGTGATGTGTGGTGCTGCCAGACATCTTCCCCAGTCTGGTTGTGTCACAGAATCCATGGGTTTCTCTGTCTTCCTGCGTAACGTTTACCATATGTGCCGCTATGACCTCCCAGTGAGATTCAGGCTGCCCAATTGGATTCGTGCTTCAGTGGTTCCCATCACTTTAGTGCAAGGCTGCTTCATCCTTCTCATTCGATTCAGGAGGTGCCTTCAGCCATCGTGAGGGAGTAATCCCTACTGCATGATGACTGCTGGAGGAAACAAGGTGTAGGATGATTCCTTGAGGTCCAGGCCCACCAGAGGGCACTGATGCGTGGGACAGGTTTAGTCTGGTTCAGGATCTACCGGTAAACACTACTGTGGATGGCGAGGTCTTCCTTGTTGGATCTCCTAGAGCCCTGCACCTCACTGATGCCTGTCTAGTGTTGCATTTGAGGTGAATCACCACAAGGCGAGTCCTTCTTGTCCCGACTCCTTTCCATCTCCTCCTGAACAGCGATGTGACCATGGTTCTTGGTACCTTTCCTACAGGGATCTTGATTTGTGCTAGTCGGTGTGCACTGTGGAAGCGGTGTGGTTTCCCTTTTTCTGTGTGTTGCTAGTTGGGCCCTACAAATAATTTGCCTTGCTGGGAGTTGTCTTACATTATTGCTGGACCCTGGTACTCTCTTCCACTGGGCTTATTTGTTATTTCCTATGTCTGTTTTCCCTCCGGAGTTGGATGTCCTTTGGTCGAGAGGCTCTTCTCTGATTCTATTTGTTGGCTGTTGGGATGTCTCATGTTGGGTACACATGAGATGGACTACTAGGCTCGCCTTTTGCGCTTCCTTTAGATGTGTTTTTGCTTCCCTTGTGTAGTTCTAGACAACTGGTTCCTGCTTTGCTCTGTAGCTTCGTCTTCAGTAGTGGGAATTTTGGCATTGCTTTTGTAACCCTGTGATTGTAGCTATTTACCTTGTTTTTTGGAAGCAGCAATGTGTCTGTTCTGTTTTCGCGTGGCAGCACTTTGTGGCACTACTGTTAGTTTCCTTGTTTCACAACCTCCCTGCCTTCAGCTGCGATGGCATCTGACCCTCTCGGTCCTGTTGCATCCTGTGTAGTGCTTCTGTCTAGAGGTGGATTAGATGGTTTGCTGGCAAGGCCCTTTGCATTGTTTCAGTGTAGCTAGCCTCTGGCTTCGCCTTTGTATTTTAAGCATACTCCGCCTCTCAATGGAGATTGCGTAGTATCTGACCAGTCCTGTGGCACGATTTGTCTTCACAATCCCTCAGACCTGCTGCGGCGGGTACTACTTTGGTATTAATTCCTTGGGGGAGGAATCTGTAGATTGAAGTATCCATCAGAAGAAAGCTGCTTATTTTTGGTTCCAATCTTTCTGGTGTATAATTTGTCTACCTGCAGATTCCTTACTGTCCCCTCCCAACTCTGAGGTGTGGTTATGTAGTTATTTGGGTATGACTGATTTTCTCGCCTGCCTTGTTGTGTTTATTCATCTGTTCCGTCTCTGCAAGTCTTGGAAAAAATGGCAACTGATGTTGACACTCCAGGCGGCATCTTGTATTGCTTTATGATGTCATTTCCAGAGGATAAACCTGCGTTGAGACAGAGCAGCCTTCTGGTGTGGAACTGCTACCTCAAGTTTGCATGTCTCATGTGGCACCTGGGAAGAATCATGAAGTGAGTCACCTGCAGGTAGAGTATCCACCAGAAATATCACCAAAGGTAAGTAACGTTTTCAACTGTACCTCCGCACCTTCTCATTTCTTGTGTCACAATGACTGTCAGACTGCATGCTCACAATGGACTAGGTTCCTGAAATTCTGAAATATAATCAACCAACCTGCTACGAAAATGGACTTACAAATAAGATATTTTATTTCACTTTAAAAGCGTTCAGTTTTAGAAAGTCTTCTATAAACTGCACTGCTGTGCAAATAAAGGTTTCAATTGGAGTCATAAACTTGCTACTGCTAATTGTGCTTCACTGATTTTCTTCTAACATTCCAGCTATTCCGCCGTGTGGCTGCTGCCTTACCTGGGATGGACAGCACTCCCGAGAAGAGCAAAGAAGACAGTATCCTTCATTACATTGTTCTTTACTAGTCATCCTGTTCGAGTATTCGACAACACTTTCCATTTGATATTTGCAATTCATTTTCTCATATTCAAGTCCCCATAGGTTTTAGAGTGTTAAAAATGTCCTAGCTGTCGACTCTCTTGTATCTTTATCAGTGTGATATAAAGTGTTGGCATCTCTTACATCCTGTATTCACCTTTTCTGCTGGCTACCCTAGCCTTGATTGAGTGTACTGAAACAGACAGCTGTTGTGTATTTGTTTCCTTTTCTAGAATTTCCTTTTAGGTTTTATTTTATTTTTCTCAAATTGAAGCACTTAGGAACACTACACCTTTTTTCCACAATTGTAAACAGTATCTGGTTAATAGCTAGTAGCCTTTTTATATTTCATCTTGCCAGTAATACTCAGTAGGCTCTTCCTTGAAAACATTCTGTTGTATCACCTTATCGCAGTTGTAGGAAGCTGGCTCTGTATATACCATACCAAAGTAAGGTATACTGTGCACAGAGTCCAGTGAAACCCCAAAGGTAGGCAGAGGTAAAAGTAGATAATACCTTATTCTCCATTTTTGGTAGTGTGGGCGAGCGGTAAGGCTTTATCAGAGGGTAGTGTTAAGCATTTATTGTACATCAGGCAAGAAATGTCACACACTCAAAACACTAAACTCCGACTAATTTGTTTGTATAAAAATATTTAGTTGTATTTTATTTACTAAAACCAAGCCAGGCCTGGTACAGGCAAGTATAATAACGCTTTACAAGAATAATGCAGTTAAATCCAGTTTGAATGCAGTTGAATGCAATTGGATTGGTTAAAGGTAAGTCATTTGTTTGTGAAACAATTGGAATTCCTTTTCAGATTACTTTTCAAGTTACATGTCAGATTATTTTTTAAGTTACTTTTTCTACTCAGTGTGATATGCCTAGATATCACACTGGGACATTTCCTAGAGAAAAGGTAAGAAAAACAGTTTTTGTACATTTGCAGTTTCTTAGGGTTTCATACAAACCAACTCCACACTTACAAGAATTTTCACAGAAAAGCAGTCAATGCAGTCCCATGGGAGAAGACAGTGTTATCGGTTTATCAGTAAATACTTGGGTTTTGGAGTTGGTATTCTAGGGTTAGAACCAGGGTTCCACCAGGGTCAAGGATGCACTCTGAAAGCACCCTCAGCGGCACTAGGGCGGCCAGATGCAGAGTGCTGAGGCCCAATGTTATCCAATGGGGATAGGGGGCCTCTGGTTGGTGGCTCCTCACGAGCAGGCCACAAGGTTGTGGAAGCAAAGCTCCTGGACTTAGGCTCAGGGCAAAGGGGGATCCGATTTAGCACACAAGGTGCACCCACAGCGGTGCAGGGACAGCAGGGTGCTGTTTTGGCGTCGGGTGCCCTGTTTTCAGTGGGAGTTGCCAGATTTGGATTTTGGCTGCAGGCTCAGTCCTGGAAGTCTTCCGGGAGGAACCAACAGCTGGGCAGGTAAGTTGGAGGGCTCGGGACGTCTGTGCACCTCGGGTCCTCTTCTCCAGGGCGCAGGGCGGCTGGATGCAGAGGTGTCTTTTGACGTCGGATTTCACCTTACCGGGCCACTCGTGGTTTGAGGGGGGGCCTCCGTACAGTGGCAGCAAGTGATGTCTGGGAGTCCTGGAGGGGTCAACCCACAGTGGACTCGGACTCTGGAGTGCTGGGGGACCTCGCTTGGACCGGGGGGCCACTCAGACTCGGGCCATAGGAGTCGGGTGCAGTGTTGTTTCCAGGCGTCGGGTTTCTTTGTCCTCAGCAGGCTCAAGTCTGTCTTGGGAGTTTCTTTTGAACAGAGCTGCTGTTCACAAGAGATCCAGTCTTTGTTGAAGGCAGTCAGTCCTCCCGGGGGTTCTGGAGGTCGTTGGCTGCAGTACAAGGTGACTTTTTGGCGCAGGATCTCTGAAAACTGTAGATGGGCCGGTAGGGCTGGGGCCAAGTCAGTCCGCACCTTTCAGGCCAAACCAATACCTGGACTTCCTGGCACTTGATAACCCTTTACTCCTTGCTGGGGGAGATGAGGAGGAAGGGTTTGGTCCTATGGAGGAGCACCCTGATCCAGCTGAGAACAGGTGTAGAGTTGGGTGATGCTAGTGAGCTGGGCACTTCCCCAGACTCTGGAATGATTTGCCTTGCGGGCCATGGTTTGGAGAATGGTGCATCCTTCACCACTGTGCTGCGCAGGGCAGCTGAAGTCTGACCTGCAGTTGCCAGCCGTCGAAGTAGAGACCGACATCTTGACCGAGGGGCTTCACCTAGGGGCCGAAACGACGGAGCCCTTACTCCCTTAAAATGAAGCCCTTATCTGACATTCTCCTGGGGCCTGCGCAAAACCTTGCATTATATCACCTGTGCACTACATTATTTTGCTGACCTCATCGATCCACCCCAAAGGACACAGCCTTCCTCTCCCAGCACCCCTCCACTGAGACCCTGGCGGTAGAGGCCTCGACATCTACGGTCAACCCAAATGTGCTCCCATCTACTTCACCAGACAAGGAATAAAAGAGGCTGCACACCTTGGGTAAGCACATCTTTTCTTCCACCAGCCTAGCCTTGTGGTTGGTGAACACTGCATGCCTCTTGAGCCATTACTCCCACACCTTGTGGGAGTCTGTAGCACAGTTGCTTCCCAAGGAGGGTTGTGCCTTCCTCAACCAAACCCTCGAGGATGGGCTGGATGCAACAGAGTTTGCCATTAGGTGCAGGCAGAGCCTTTGCTTCCACATTGGCACTGCGTTGCCATGACTGGTTGCGGTCCACCGGGTTTTCGAGGGATGTCCATGCTTCACTCATTGACATGCTCTTCAACGGCTCACGTCTATTTGGAGATTAGGCTGATACTGCACTCAGGTGCTTTACAGAGAAAGTATATCTTGGACTTTCCTTATGCCTGGTCTCAGTAGCAGTCCTTTTGTCTTGGCACTTATGGGTGTCAGCTCTACCAGCCATACCTGCTGGTACAACAACCTGCCCAGTCCTTTTGTGGACGGTGCTGGGGATCCCATAAAGGATGGTGGAGCCAGGCCCAGTGAGCTGTCTAGTCCCTGACCCTTCCGGAAGCCGAGCCTCTAAGCTCCTTTAGTATACCCTCTGTCCAACACAGTAATCCCGTTTTTGGCAGGATCAGGCACCACCTGCCCCAGTGGTCTACCATTACAAAAGATCTGCCGTGGTGGCAGACGAATCATGATTGGGTCTGCAGCAGACCCCCTTCTCCACCCAGAGCTGACTGTGGTGACTGATTCATCGCTTTTGGGTTGGGGCGGCCACCTGGGAGAGGTGGAGATTAGAGTTCTCTCAATTGTTTTGTAACTGTGTACGATTTGCTTGCCATTGAAAGCCTTCCTTCCTTCCATCCATCACAGAGGTTGTGGGTCCTCTGCAAGGAGGCACTGCGCCTCCGGACTTGTCTGGAGCACCAGGATATTTTCCTGGTGCTACAACACCTGGCAGGATCTTTGAATGCTAGGGCTGGCAAACTCAGCCGTAGGTGCCTTGTGGATCACGAATGGCAGCTGCACCCGGAGGTGGCGCAAGGTCTCTTCCAAGAATGGAGAGAACATTGGCTTGATCAGTTCACCTCCGCGAGAATGCCAATGTCAACACTTCTGAGTTTTGGAGTTTCCAAAGAGGCTCTTGCTCAGATACATATTCCATTTAGAATGGAACTCAGGACGCCTTTCTGCCTATACCACTCCTGCCCAGGGTTCTCAAGAAAATCAGACAACCAGGTCCAAATCGTCATAGTGGCTCCGAATTTGGCATGGAGAGTGTGGTGTCCTAAACGGTCCTAAGTCATAAGGCTGCCCCTTCGGGAGGATCTCCTGTGACAGCAGTTGGCCTGGAACCTGCACACGCTCCATTTTCATGCATGGAGATTGAGCTGTGACAGCTGAGACTTCAATGTCCCTCCTGAGGACTAGGATGTCATCTTGACAGTTAGGCGCCCCTCCAACAAAACTGCATACACCTGCTGTTGAGATAAGTTTGCGGTCTGGGCTCCTCATACCATGTGGACAGCCTTACGCCACCACTGTCAGAGATGCTGCTGTTTGTTTCATCTTTAGCCCAGCAAAGCCTTGCCATGGGCACTGTAAATGGTTACTTGTCAGCCATTTCAGCTTTCTTGCGGTTGCCGGATCAACCTTCTCTGTTCAAGTTACCTGTTGTGACTCATTTCCTGAAAGAATTCTCTTTGGGTCCAGGTGATGGAGTCTTTCCTCTTCCACGGAAGATTGAGGCGGGGTGAAAAAAGAAAGCAGAGAGATGCAATGGTCAGCATGAAATAGGGTGACAACTGTCGGCAGCAAAGAAGCATGCAGGACACTTTCCAAGACAATCAAGCACTGCATCATCCCACTTCCTGGTGCACCTATTCATCACTCTACAGGAAAGTGCAATGCCATCAACCTCTTCAGGGGAACAAATACAGATGTGAGTGACCTCATCCAGATGAATAGTCCTCTGTATTGAAATCTGCTAAGCGATGGCAATGAAGCAGCCTCTGGAGGGGTTGAGGGCCCATTCCACCAGTGCCAAGGCTTCTGCCAACAGGCTGGCACGAGGAGTACTTGAACTAGACATCTGTCCAGCAGCCATGTGGGCATCAGTGCACATGTTCACCAAGCACCACTGCCTCGATAGCCAAGTATAAGAGGGGGATTTTGGCTGTTTGGTAGTGCAAGACATTTTGGTCTGAGCCATTACACAGACGCACCACATTGATAAGTACTTCTTTGGTATCTATTCACAAGATGAGGCATCTACAGTTAGAAGTATCCATCAGAAGAAAATGTTACTTACCTTCAGAGTTACTCTTCCTAGTGGATACTCTATCTAACCGCAGATTCTTCATCAGCCTCCCACTTCCCTTTTTTGTGGAATGAATACTTTTCCATCGAAAAGGGCCCTAATATTAGAGATCTACATACTGGCCTAATTGATTACTACTGAGCTCCACGTCCGAGGTCGCTGACAATATTTAGAAAGAAATTGACATCAGCACACAAGGGTGGTGCCTATATTTAGCTCCAGTCGTCCCTTCCGAGGCAGAGTGGAGTCGATATGAAGCCTCACGACGCCACTTACCGGCATACATGGGCTATGCTGAAAACTTTTCCGTACCAGTCTGGCGCCTGAGGATATTCACACGGTGAGTAATCTGCGGTTAGAGATGGTATCTACCAGAAACGACGTTACTGAAGGGTCTTAACTTGTTCAACTGATCCTCTGGGCCTGTGCAGCATCTTGAATCCTTACAGTCTCAGAAGATCTCTTGTGTTGAAGCTTTTGCAGAGGAGCACCATTCTGCACTTTTTTGTTCTTTCTGTTTTGTAATGCTTTTGGAATAGTGTGTTTCAATCACTATTTTGAGGAGACGCATATAGTAGGTCCACTGATTGCCTTTCCCCTTGACTGTGTCACTACAAAGGACTACTGGTGTTGCATCCTTCATGAAGCCTACCAGTTAATACTAGCGAGGAACTTCCCAGAGAATCTCAACTAATACAGCGAGTATTACATGTGCTATGCATGAATGTGCATATTTGCATGAATGGCTTTAGTAATTAGGAGTCCTGATCTTGCAGAATCTGTGGACTCCTCAGGGGGACAAATCCTTCGGCTGAAACATGTCGACCAGCGGGATATGAGAACATCATGTTCGAGGCATGTGAGCTGTAGATCACATGCTTTTGCATAGATCGCCATCTAATGTTGGGTCCGGATGTTAGCACTTTGTTTTTCTTCAAAGAAGTCTTCCTAGTCACGAGGTAGGTGACTCCTCCTTTTGGTGATAGTGCGCATGGTCATCGACTCCATCTTCAGATTGTTTTTTTCCGCCATCGGGTTCGGATGTGACTTGCTACGCTCCGGTTCGACGCCGATCCTTTGGTTCCTCTCGGCGCATACAACATTCACCCTCGACGGTATTGTTTCCGATCGCGTTCCCCTTTCTTCGCTGATCGTGTTATTGCTAAAAACTAATTTCCATGGGAAAGCTCGTGGTAGGCCGTCGGGCCTAGCCCCTGGTTCGACTCGCAGTCGATGGAACGAACTCCCTTTAAGTTCTGTCCTCGGTGCCACGCAAAATTCCCGCGCACCGACTCACACGCCGTCTGCAATCTGTGTTTGTCACCGGAACACAGTGAACAGGACTGCGACGCGTGCCAAGCTTTCTGCTCCAAAAAGACTCTTCCCGACTACGGGCCCGACGACGCGACATGCAGAGCCAACATTCAGGCTCCATTCCGGACCTCTTTGGACCTGAATCGGAGGAAGAAGAAGCCGGCAACCCCATCGGAGCCGAGGAAGAACAGGAAGAAATCTCCCTTTCCGACGATGGCTCCGACCAGGATGAAGACATCCCGCATGGACAACGTACTGTAAGTACAGTCCCTACCTCGCCCCAACTTCCAGTTCCATCGAAAAAGAAGGCTCCGGACCAACCCCTGCCCTCGGGCCCCGGTCGGCACCGAGATCATGCTTCCAACGCCCCGCCTCCAGGCTCGGCACCGAAGCCTACCAAAAAGCCTTCCGGCTCCAAAAAGCCCCATGCCAAATCGGGCACCGAGCCAAAGCCTTCGGGGTCGAAGACAATGTTCGGCACCGAACATCACCACTCAGTACCGAAAACAACCTCGGATCCGAAAACTCCAACTAAGAAACCATCGGCACCGAACCCTTCGGCGTCAAAACAGACAGACTCCAAAATCACCTAAAAAGCATGCTTTCGGTGATCCACTCGAAAAACCGGATCCGAAACAGAAAATTCTGGTCATACATCCAAAAACTGGACATATTACCACCAAAGTGACTTTAAAGAGGGGTGCTACTACAGAAGAGCAATACCACATTCCATTAATGAAGAGAACTGTTGGGACAAATCCTTCCCCTCCTCCTCTTCCTTCACCACCTTTACCCCAGTCTCTGCCTGTGCCAACTTCACCTGAGCACTCACCACCACATACACCTGACAATCAGGGTGATGGGGATGGGGGGATGATGATGACAATCAGCCCAGACCTACAGATGAGTGGGATGACTATAACACTGACTCGCCCACTGCCAACGATCCAGACCTATATCCTACCAGGCCCTCTCCACCAGATGACAGTGTAGGTTATATTGAACTACTAGGCAGGGCTGCTAATTACCATGGGGTCCAACTCCATAAAGAATCACTGAAAGAGGACTTCCTTTTTGAGACATTAAATAGCACACAAAAATCTACACACATGTTGACCATGTTGAAAGGAATGACCAGACATGTTGACGACATCTTTAAGGATCCTGTCAGAGCACATATCCTTAGCCCTAGGGTAGATAAAAAATGCAAACCTGCCCCATCAGATCCAGTCTACATAAGAGGACAACTACCCTTCGACTCATTAGTAGTTTCTAATGCACGTAAAAGGGCAAACTCCCAGACAACTGGAGATGCACCACCCCCAGATAAGGAGTCAAAACTCCTTGATGCTTCCGAGAAAAGGATAGCCTCCCAGGCAGCTAACTTCTGGCGTATATGCAACACTCAAGCGTTGCTAGCTAGTTATGATCGCGCACACTGGGATGAAATGGAACAATTCATTCAATTTCTACCCCAAGAACACAAATCTAAAGCGCAAGACCTGGTACGTGAGGGACAATTAATTTCGGATAACCAAATTAGATGTTCCCTAGATGCTGCTGATGCATCTGCCAGAGCGGTGAACACTAGTGTTCTTTTAAGAAGACCCGCCTGGCTGCGCATCTCAGGGTTTAAACGGGAGGTTCAGACCTCAATATTAAACACACCCTTTGATAAGGAACAGCTTTTTTGGCCGGCGGTAGACTCTTCACTTGACAAAATGAAAAAAGATGCGGAAGTGGCTAAATCCATGGGAGCCCTTCAGTCTCCACAAGGCCGTGGTTCCTTTCGGCGCTCTTTTTATCGAGCAGGGTCCAAAAATACTTCCGCGGACACTACGTCAACCTATAAGGGCAATATCCAACTCTCAGGTTCCAAAACCTTCTTTAGAGGCAATTACAGAGGAAACAACAGCAAGGGCAGGGGTAGAGGTTCCAATACACGTACCAAGCGCTTCAACACCCACCAGGGGTAACAGGCGCTATATGAATGCAAACCTTTCTTTCCCTTCTATCCCTCCACTATCCTTCTCACTCCAAATAACTGACTAATATCCACCACTCAAATTACTTTCATATTTCACCATACTAATTCACCACTAATCCTTTATGGGTTTCCGGAGTAGCGTGCTACTCGCCCCAAAAAAAAAAAAAAAAGCAATTCAACACCCCATCAGGGGTTAGAAGCGCTATATATATGCAAACCTTTTTTCCCTCTTCTATCCCTCCGCTATCCTTCTGAATTCAAATAACTGACTATGATATCCACCACTTAAAATTTACTTGCATGTTTCACTATACTAATTCAACACTAATCCTCTATGGGTCCCGGAGTAGCGTGCTACTCGCCGAAAAAGCGCTTCGACGCCTCGTCAGGGGTAGTAAGCGCTATACAAATGCAATTACAATACAATACAATACAATAGTTCCCCCCGACCATTTAACACCTGTGGGGGGACGACTGTCACAATTTCTACCAAAGTGGCAGTCAATAACAACAGACAAGTGGGTTCTCCAAATTATCCATTCTGATTACTGCCTGGAGTTCATCAACACTCCTCCAAACATTCCCCCAAAGTCGCACAAACTTTCACCGGATCACCTATACCTTCTCAAACAAGAGGTACAATCCCTACTACTAAAACAAGCTATAGAGCCCGTACCACCACAACATCAAGTGTCGGGCGTCTACTCCTTTTACTTCCTAATTCCCAAAAAGGACGGCTCTCTCAGACCCATATTAGATCTCAGAGAACTAAATCTTTACATACAGTCAGACCATTTCCACATGGTAACACTTCAACAGGTACTACCTCTTTTGCAAAAGGGTGACTTTCTTTCTACTCTAGGTTTAAAGGATGCCTACTTTCATATTCCAATCCATCCGGCTCACCGCAAATTTCTCAGGTTTGTGGTAGCAGGTCAACACTACCAATTCAAAGTCCTCCCATTCGGAGTCACCACTGCCCCCAGAGTCTTCACAAAATGTCTGGCGGTAGTAGCGGCGCATCTCAGAAGACAAAGCATACATGTCTTCCCCTATCTGGACGACTGGCTCATCAAAGACAGCACCTACCAACAATGCCGCAAGCACACTTCCGTAACCATTCAGCTGCTTCACCAGCTAGGATTTTCAGTCAATGTGTTAAAATCACATCTTCAGCCAAACAAAATTCAGAATTACCTAGGAGCCACTCTGGATACTCAAAGGGCTCTAGCGTTTCCCAATGCAGCCAGAATTCGAAACATTCAGGCGCTAATTCTCAAATTTCAAGCCTCTCAATCACTTCCAGCTCGAGTGTTTATGCAACTGTTGGGAATGATGGCATCTTGCATCATGATCGTTCCCCACGCCAGATTACACATGCGTCCACTTCAAGAATGCTTAGCCAGTCAGTGGAACCAGTCACACGGTATATTAACCAGACCCCCCAGAATATTGCGGCATGGATTAGCAAATTTAGCGGCACAAATATGGAAATTTAGCGGCATTTTTGCGGCACTTTATTTTACTCATAATCATCCATTTTCAGCTTTAAAACATTGGAAACTGTTTTAGCAGAGTATTCCACTTTGAAATAGGCAACCTGGGATATGGAACAGAGGAAGCAGCCCTGTTGGTGAATCTGGTGCAGTCACTATTACACAGTAGGTAATGGCATATATATAAGAGTTTTATATAGCGCTAGCTAGACCCAAAGGTATCAGAGAGCTTCACAACAGTAAATGTTCACATCAAAGATAACAAGTATAGACAGAGCAGCTGAGTTGTATCATATAAAATCAGTGGTTGAGGGAGGAAGAATATTAAGGAAGGTCAACTTGACGGCCTGAATGATAGACGACCCGCTAGTTGAGATGCCGGTTTAGGAGGACGTCCTTCAGTTGAGTAGGATGGTTAACTTCAGTTATATTTAACGTAATGCCTCCAATCTCTCCTCTTCAATCCTCCAGCAACTGCCAACTCTCTCTGCCTCATGCCAACATTCTAAATGAGCTTCAGTGTTCCCTCAACCTTCTAGAGGACAATAACGGGTGGATGGGGGAAAACACAGGACAGGGAATGGGAGAGTCCATTATATGTTTTCTTTAACCTCTGGGCTGGACAAGTGTTCTGGCCATCACCATCCCACTCTGACCTACTTACTCCAGGTTGCCTTTACCCTCTGTCCATTTCAACATGAATTTGCAGACAGGAAGTGCTATACAACGTCTGTGGTTACTTGAACCTTCCACGTGGTCCTAGCTTCTGTTCCCTTTACCACAGTTGGGTCAGGCCCTGCAGGTTTACACAAAACCGATAAAATAAGCACACTTGAGTTGGTCAATCATATCATAGGCTACAGAGTTTTGAAACTTAAATGATAGAGTGCTACATAAACAATTGACTCCCTGCACTAGTGAGCGAGATTAATCTGAGAAAATAAAAACATTTGTCTTCAGAAGCACATTTACTGGTAGCATGTTCCAGTAGATTACATACACACAAAGCTTTAATTGCCTAATTACCTTTCCAGTTTGTATACATTCCATCACCCATGCTCTCTACTGTATGCGAGTTTTCATTCATGTTTTTTTTCCAGATCGTTTTTACATCGCTTCCTTCGTGTATGCTTAATAGTGTGAGACTCCATCCCAGGTTTTCCTCGGTATGGTCTCTGGACCCAGCCAGTGCAATGTTTAACGTAATTCTCTGTCGCTCTCTCAGCCTCTCGCTGTGTCTGCCGCCAGGAATTCTCGCATCCTATTGCCGAAAGCTCCTGCCGGTTCGGTACAGCCGCATGTGAAGCAAAAGTGCCCCCTGGTCCTGCCCTGTGCACAATCTCCCCACACATCCACAATGCATCCCCACGGGCTAACAGTGACCGCTCGCAACCTCAGGCGGAGCCAGTTTGCCACAGCAGTCAGTGCCTGTGAACCAAGGCTCGCAGCGCATCACAGAGCGCGGATCAGCATATTTCACAAATCATTGCACCAATAGCACTTATGTAAAAATCGCGGCATTTTTACAAAAGTGCCGATTTCGCGGGCATTTTTGTAAAAATTGCGGCATTTTTACAAAAGTGCCGATTTCGCGGGCACTTTTGTAAAAATCGCTGCATTTTTACAAAAGTGCCGATTTCGCGGCAAACCGCGAAATCCTGGAGGGTCTGATTAACCGATCTAGTGTTGGTAAGCGGCCGTACTCATCGCTCTCTGCAGTGGTGGAACACCCAAAATCTGTCAAAAGGACGGCCATTCATAGACCCGGTTCCACAGACAGTATGGAGCTCATCTTCAACAACACACAGTGCAAGGGCTGTGGAGCCACCAGCAAAGGTTGCTCCACATCAATCATTTAGAGCTCATGGCAATCTTTCAAGCTCTCAAAGCCTTTCAAGATCACATGTCTGGCAAAGCTGTTTTAGTCCGAACTGACAACATGACACCTATGTATTACATACAAAAACGAGGGGGGACACCCTCTCCTCAACTGTCCCACTTAGCCCAAGTCATCTGGAAGTGGGCTATTCACCACAACATTTATCTCCTAGCAGAACATCTCCCAGGAGTCAACAATCAGATTGCGGAACTCCTCAGCAGGCAGAGGTATCAAGTACACGAGTGGGAACTTCACCCTCAAGTTCTCCACCCATACTTCCAAGCCTGGGAAATCCCTCACATAGACCTGTTCGCAACACCCGAAAACGCAAAATGCCAAAGCTTCGCCTCCAGGTATCCACACCCGTTGTCCAAAGGCAATGCTCTATGGATGAACTGGTCAGGGATATTTGCCTATGCTTTTCCGCCTCTCCCACTCATTCCATCAGTGGTTCGGAAACTCAGGAAAACATCCCTCACGCTAATACTGGTGGCTCCAACATGGGCACGTCAACCCTGGTTCACAACCCTGTTGGACCTCTCTCTGGTACCACATCAAAAATTTCATTTAACTCCCAGTCTCCTCACACAGAGCCATGGAGAAATCAAACACCCAGATCCCAAGCAGTTGAACCTCGCGATCTGGCTCCTGAAGTCATAGAGATTGGTTATCTGAACCTTCCACCAGACTGTATGAACATTATCGAGGAAGCTAGAAAGCCTACCACAAGAGCTTGCTATGCAGCAAAATGGAAGCGATTTGTTATCTATTGCAATAACATCAACCCTCTGGATGCTTCCATACAAAACATTATCTGCTACCTGTTACATTTACAACAGTCGTCATTAGCCTATACATCCATTAGACTGCATCTCGCTGCAATTGCAGCCTATCTTCAAAATAGGCAACATTTATCGCTCTTCAGAGTGCCTGTAATCAAAGCATTTATGGAAGGACTGAAAAGAGTTATACCACCAAGACTTCCATCTGCCCCAGTGTGGAATCTTAATTTAGTCCTCACAAGGTTAATGGGCCCACCATTTAAACCCATGCACAAATCTGAACTACAGTTCCTTACTTGGAAAACGGCTTTCCTCATTGCAATCACTTCATTGAGGAGAGTGGGTGAACTTCAGGCACTAACAATAGAAGAACCCTTTTTCCAGCTACACAAAGACAAAGTAGTTCTTCGCACCAATCCCAAATTCCTACCTAAGGTAGTATCTGCATTTCACATTAAGCAGTCGGTTGAATTACCTGTTTTCTTCCCTCAACCTGACTCTGTTGCATAAAGAGCTCTACACACCTTAGATGTTAGAAGAGCACTGTTGTATTATATTGAAAGGACCAAATCTTTTCGTAAGACCAAACAACTTTTTGTTGCTTTTGCACCACCTCACAAGGGCAATCCTATATCCAAGTCAGGTATTGCTAGGTGGATCGTTAAATGTATCCAAATTTGCTACGCTAAAGCCAAAAGGACTCTAACTGTACCTCCTAGAGCACATTCCACTCGTAAACTAGGAGCTACTATGGCTTTTTTAGGAAACATCCCTATTAATGACATTTGCAAAGCTGCAACATGGTCCACACCACACACATTCACCAAACACTATTGTGTAGATGTGTTAGCCAGACAACAGGCTATTGTGGGCCAAGCAGTACTTAAAACGCTGTTTCAGACAACTTCATCAGTTACAGGATAGCCACCGCTTAGGGGAGACTGCTGTATAGTCTATGCAAAAGCATGTGATCTACAGCTCACATGCCTCAAACGGAAAATGCTACTTACCCAGTATGCATCTGTTCTTGGCATGTAAAGCTGTAGAATCTCATGCGCCCACCCACCTCCCCGGGTACCTGTAGCTGCTGTAGTTCTCTTGATACTATACATACTTACACATGGCCATCTCTATTCTTTACTACTACTCCATTCTCTCACCCTCTGCGGGAAAACAATCTGAAGATGGAGTCGATGACCATGCGCACCATCACCGAAAGGAGGAGTCACCTACCTCGTGACTAGGAAGACTTCTTCGAAGAAAAACAAAGTGCAAACATCCGGACCCAACACTAGATGGCGATCTATGCAAAAGCATGAGATTCTACAGCTCTACATGCCAAGAACAGATGCATACTGGATAAGTAGCATTTTCCTTATCCCTAATATCCCTACTTTCTTTCTACTTTTAGTATTCCTCAATAAAACGCAATCACCAGTTGATCGAAAGGGACTTTTAATCATTTATTTCAGGACCCCTCCTCTCAAAACCCATCAAGACACATCCACTTCCACTAAAAGCAATCCTGGAAGCTCATCGGCCCCCTAACAAACTGGCTGACAGACAACATGACAATAAAGCAAGTCACTTAAGTTGGTAAGTGAAGGTTCATCTTAATTTTTATTTAAATCCTGCAGAAAATTCTAGATGACAGACGGTGAATAGTAGGGGGTCCCTTTGCATAGCCAATCAATCAATCAATATAAACTTTATTTGGCTTGAGAAATAAAAACCATAAAAGTGCAACAAATCATTATATATGCACAACAGTTAAAAAGCAAACCTCAAAATGTTACAATAATTGTTGTTTAAGAAATAGATAAAAACAAATATCAAAAACCAGTTTTAAAAACCATCAATACAATTATGAATAGCATTCCTAAGGAAGGCATTTCAGAAACAGGGATTGACCTCTACACCTATATAGCATAGCCAATCCCTGGGTTGATGGCCCTACACCCAGATAACCTTTTGTTTGATATAGTGGTTCAATTAAATGCACTTTATGATGGCTGTTTTCTGTTTGTTTATAATAGTACTGGTTTAAAAAAGACAGTCTGTATCCTCCTATATTATTTACAATATTATTTTCAAAAACCGAAATATTACATATTTAAATGTGTTCTGGAAAGTGTATTTGAGGCTGTGCTGGAAATCACAGCGAACCCCCTAATGCGCCTCGACCAACTGCACGGAGTCTTCCAGCAGCGTACCCCTAAGGATGCCCTTCCAGATGTTGTAACCAGAGTCTATTTTTATGATGACAAAGAAACGGTGATGACGCGGGCCCCGTAATGGAGGTCCCATCTCCTTTAACGGCTTGACTAACTAGCTTTCGAAGTTCTATCCCTAGTTATGTTGACTAAACGTAAATTTTTCAAGCCAGTGCTTGATTATCTGTGCTCCAAAGACCTACACTGAAGATGGAGCCACCTGTTCAGACTTCTTTTTTTAAGTGTGAGGGTCTGCTGCTCTCCCTGGTGTCATTAGAAGAAGCACGTAAAATAGTGGGTCTCTCAGCTGATGACTCTGAACTGACGTCACAACCTGCCAAGAGAAAACAGGGGAACAGAGGCTGTTGGACCGAGGTCACCTACCAGAGAAACCACCGAAGAAATAGTCACAGCAGAGAGGGTTCCCAGACTCATCTCCGACAAGCTCGAGTGGGGTAGGGAGGCTCGGTCACCGGAACATACATACGTGATTTTGTCAGTTGTACATAATCCTCCAGTCTAAGCTTGCCTATGAAAAAGCCATCCAACTTATTCCACACTCACTGGTTGGGACGTAGACAATGCCATTTTCTCCCCCACCCCCTTTTTCCTTTTTGTTCTCTACTGCCTGTGTGGAGACCGCGACGAAGGTGCCACCACAGTGGAATGGATATCCCTCGCCCATGGGGCTTTGGGGTCACTGCTGTATAGTACCCTCTTAGTTCCTAGTTATTTGATGTTCCTTGTTTATTGTTGGGGTGTTTAAGGTTTGGGTGAGTAACAGGTCACACAGTCTCACAGGACATGTACATGATTGCACTTGGGTCACACTATGTGCTCACAGCTTGTGGCGCTTCCACGCTTTGCTACCTTCTCTCACAAAATGGCACCTCATTCGACAGTTAAAGTCCTCACGTATGATGTTCAGGGTCTGAATAACCCCTACCAAATGCTTCGGTCTGCTGGCAGAACTGCAGCGCTCCATGACTGATATTTTCCTTCTACAGAAGACACCTGTTAGAGCAGGACCAGTGGCATTCTCCATTCTTCCTGGTCCAATATCATGCTTCAGCCCGTAGTAAGATGGCTGGTGTGGCCGTCTTGATAAGAGATGTTCTCTGATTCAGCAAGCTTAAGGTGACAGCCGATAAACCGGGCAGGTGGATAATGGTGGCAGGCACTGGCAACAGAGCCCCGATCACTGTAGCATCTATCAACACTCCAAGTGTTGCCCAGGATAAATTAATTACGCCTACTATTCAAGATATAGTCAAACTCTCAATCTCCTGTAATAATGGGGGCGGACTTGAACTGTGTGATGCACCACACATTAGATAAATCAAATCAGCGGTCAGGGGCACACCTGCACTCACTCCCGCATCACAATCTCTTTTCCATGACCTAGATTTGGTAGATGGTGCCACAAACCTTCGCTTTTAGTAGAATACTCCTGTTTTTCTGCCGCCCACCAGACGTACGCAAAGATTGACTACGTCCTGTTAGACCATCGGCTGACCTCATGTGCAGGAGGTGGAACAACTTCCCCAGATAATTTCTGATCATGGGCCATTTTTATTAGAGCTTGCTTGGCTTTTCGGAGTCAGAGGTTCCCACCTAAGACCTGAAGAGTGAATGACTCCTTACTGAGGGACCAGGTGGTGATTCATGAAATTAGGTAGGCCATCGACACAAACCTGCACCTTAACAATAAGTGAAAGCTTGACCCAAAAACTATTTGGGACGCTGTAGAAATGGCCCTCTGAGGAAGATTTATCCAGGAGGCCTGCGGTTTGGGATACCTGAGGGAACTAGCCCTTTTAAGCCTGCCTTTTGAACTGCTATCTTTGGAACGACAACAAAGTTCACCCATCCAATCAACTAGGTAGACCGCTGGCATCTGTGTTATAAGGTTTCTACAAATATAGCAGGACTGTGTATTAAACCAACATGAACTTCATGGTATAGAGACTTATTCCACATATACCATCAGTGAGTGTTGGTAGGTTTTCCAACTAGCTCAAAGTACCACATCTAACCTCTAAACCAAACAGGGTAACCTTGAACATGACACTGATTCCCAAGTAATCCGCGGCAACAGATCTAACCCTTTCGTTTGTCAGTCTTGAACACCCAAGGTAAACACAAGAGATCTACAACAATGCATTTTCAAACATTTATTTAAAAGATCTTAATCTTGCAAAAAAACATGAGCTGCAATTATTAGAAAGATGAGAAAAGTTACTGTAATCAGCATTGTTAGAGTGGTAAACAGCGTGAGCAATTCAGCCATGTTAATTGTTGCTAAAGTTTTCCTACTCACTCCTATCTGTGCCTAAACTATACTAAGAGAGCATAGCGATAGCATTATTCTGCCAGATCAGTTGGGATAGCCTAACCCCCCCCATACCTTGTTCTTAAGTTTCAGGAAGCCGTCTCAGTGCATCGGTTCTCTCCCTTAGCAGAATGGAGGTTGTACAGTCAGCAGCGGTTCCATCATAATTCCCAGCATGGAAATGCTCCTCTCAGAGAGCCTTCGCAGGGAAGCTGTTTATATAATAAAACGTTGTTCTTATCAACTGTAGCCGAGGCGCAGAGCAGCTTGTTCAGTTTCGCCAGCTAAAGTGTCTCCATGCGAGCACGAAAAGAAAACAATGACATTGTGTTCTACATGTGCTACCCTGAAACTAACTGTACCAATTGCAGGGCACCAGTGCCTATCACACATACAACACATTCGAGAGTTCACAGATGTCAACTTAAAGGTTCTGATCTAAATTGGAGAATGCATGTGAGCCACACCACACTGTAAGAGACCAGGTGCGCACATTGGAGTACGAAAAGGCGAACTACATTCTTGCACAAACTGGGGCTTGATATTGTGAAGGGGGAATAAAGCAGGTACGCTACTCGCTGATAAAATGAGGGGGAACAGAACAGAGCAGGTAACAGCAGAAATTAAAGACAACTCAGGGACTATTCAGACATCAGCAGAAGGGAAAAAATAGGCCTTGAATCCTTGTGTATAAGCACTCACATGGACCCATCATATGGCACCAACTTACTGCCACATGATCTCTCTCCCCACTATCACACACTTGGAGAACCAAACTCTAGACAAACCCATTTCGGTAGCTGAAGAGCTTACGGTAACTAAACATCTTATTCTGGGGGAATCTCTGGGCCCCAAGGGCTACACTGAATCATTCTACAAACACTTCTAAAACTAGCGCCAGTGTTATACGCCCTCTACAACACCTTCTCACCCCTGCGGTAAACATCTCAAGAAAAGTCTGAGTCTTCTATTACAGTAATCCTAAAACCAGTTAAAGACCTCCTTAAGTGTTCATCGTACAGACCGATCTACTTACTGAACATTGATCTTCGCGAAGATCTTGGCAAACCGTATGAAGACTGTGCTGCTTTGCTTGATACAAGCAGATCAAGTGGGATTTATACCAGTGCGCACCACTTCTGCAGTTAGGAAAATGCGTCAAATAGATCCACAAATGCAGGAGGGGATGGAGAGGAAATTGGGCAGTCCGGCACACATCCTCCCCACATTGACCAGTCATAAACAATTAATATATGCCATTCCGTTGATCAACCAATTGTTTTCTCAGATAAACGAGTTCCAGGAGAACCGTCGCAAATTCACATACCCACTCCCATGGACTGTGGAGGTCCCGCCCAGCCCGATGATGAAGCATTGCTGCATGCCACTTTGGCGCGTGAGAGCCAGTGCATCCTATAAAGGATGCCTTTTTTGACCTTGTAAGATTCCATCGACGACATTGTGGTGTTGGTGGATCAACAGAAACGACACGCATACATTGTTTATGACTATGTTCTATACATCACCATGTGTCAGAGTACAGATTAAGTGTTGGAGCATGCCTAGCATAGCAATACAAAGAGGCACACGACAGAGCTGCCCCTTATCTCCCCTTATCTCCCCTTCTCTTTGCCCTATAGCTAGAGGCTTTGTTTCAAAAGATCCGACAATCTGAGGAAATTCAGAGTATGCTATTTAGAGGCGCCACTTGCAAAGTTTCTGCCTTCACCGATGACATTTTGCTCTTGCTCACATCACCTCAGCGCTCCTTACAAGAACTTAAGGAATTGCTAGATGAACGCCACTTGGTGGCAGGGCTCAAAATTAAATCTGTTTGCCTTTTGCCTTTTGCTTTCAGGTGGGCAACGCCTGACCGACTTTCTGCAGAAAGATACCTGTTTCCATTTGTACCCCTTGGGGCTTACCTGGGAATTTCTCACACCTAACCCTTATGAATGTGCCATTAGTAATTTAAAATTCCTTTATAAAACTATTAAATCTCAAATGATGTCATGCCTTGGTTAAGTGGAATTGCCTCCCTAAAATCATTGGTGGCTCAAAATCTCCCGCTTACACTCAGAAACCAAGAATTAACCGAGCTGCAGGCACCTTGTGATGGCTTCATCTTGGAGAGGAAGAAACCGAGGCTTCATAAACATTTGTAGGTGAAAACCCAACAGGGTGGACTAGGGATACCGAACATGCACAATTGAATTGAGGTATTTGATAGAATGGCTCATGGAAACATCCTACTGTTCTTGTCATTGTTTTTCCTTTCTGGTGGGAATGCCCGCCAGTGCCTTGTAACATTCAAAAGCAATAAAATATTATTGCAACATAAATGTGTTTTGGGATCCAGCACATGGCACGTATATATTCCATTTCAGAATTGAAATAAAATGTCCTTGAATGAGAACCATGATTATGGGTAAGCATCTTTTCTTTCCTTCCATCACACCCGAAGGTTGGCATGTAACAGGAGGTCCTTTTTGTGGTTCACCACTAAGGTGGCGCTCATGTATCCTTGCTCACGTTACCTGCATGTGGTTTGAGATCCTACTCCTGTGCTTCATTTGCAATATTCCATGGCTTTGCAGTGCTTTTCTTTAACGTTAATCTTCCAGTGATTGATATAAAACTAGAAAAGCCGCCTGAAGAACCAGTAACCGAGAGCGGCTGCTCTTGTTAATCTGCAAAGCATTCTCTGCGATGCCTTCCCCAATGGCCAAGTTCCAACCGAGAGCACCACTATCACTGGCCAGGAAAGAGAAACTACTCTTCGTGGGCTGAATAACCAATTCCAAGAATAGAAAAATATTGAAAATTCTACATATATCTTATAAATAAGTCTGTGGATGCAGTATCCTTGTGGGGGAGAAATGCCAGGTGTAAAATGTCTGGTTTCATCTATTCCAACTGCATGGTATAGTCCTTACGATTGCAGAGTGAGATTTGTATGTATAGTTTTAATTTATTGCACTTTGGGCACACAACCGTGCCACAACTCTGTTAATGTTACAAAGTTTGAAAGTATGTGCAGAGACTTGTACTATTCATTACTTTGGGTTTTTTGTGAGTGTACCAGAAAGCTGCTATGATGCCGAAAGCATTTTATTTTCTGTTCCCTACGCTTTGAAACCCAGGGATTTGTCTTAGTTTTGATTTTATTTTATTGTTTTTGTCTATAGTGTTGGTAATAAATCTAAGGCATTCCTTTAGAAATTTCTAAGATTATGCGTTAAGTTTCCAGCACTGACATTCCTCTTAAAGTGCAGGGCTTGTCTCCCTAACCCAAATATTTTTGGGGGGTGGCCGGGTGGAAATGAAAGGGTTGCACAAGTTTAACACTTTATTCTAAGGCTTCACTGGGTGCTTTACTACAGCAGATCCTGGCCCATGGCCCCATTTCCATGTTGTGTTTTGTTGACAAGATATCTTTCTGCCTCTTAACGTTTAAACTGCACCTTCCTGTTAAATCTGGTTGTTTGCACTTGGTTCTATGTATTTTTTACTCAAAAACGGAATTATTACACAGATACTTACCTTTACCAACTTAGCTTCCTTTTCTCCTACCCGTTTCGCCATCCTTTACACTGGATAAATGTGGAGTCAACAGTAAATAGTTTGTTTGCTCAAGTGAAAGTTGGACACCGTGACTTTGAGAGATCTTAATGTTTGAATAGTATCTTGATGGGTCATCTATGAATCGTATGTCATGCTTGGCTTAATTCAGTCAAAGGGTTACTTATGCAGGAGTGTCTGTCATCGCCAATGGAGCCTCCATCCCTTGGCCACTGTGACGGGAGAGCAAAGCCTACCAATCCTGTCCCTTGATCCACCGTGATAAATAGGACTTCTTATGTCTTGTTCACCAAAGGAAACCATGGATTCAACTGGTCACGCGCAACCATTGCCACCTCTATAGCTCTTTGTTTCGAAAGTCAAGGACCTTAATTATGTAATGAGCACTCACTCTTCTAACACCCCTATAGTGCTGTGAAAGCAACGTCCACTTATTCTTAGTCTCTGTAAGATGTCCAGCACAGCCAAGCAAACATTAAATTGCATTTTTGTGTACACGTCCTTTCTTGCTGCAGCATGTGGTAAGATTTCGCTGTGAGTAAGTTGTTGAATTATCAATATTTGCTGCGTAAGCAGATGTGGCAAGAAGACCCAAAGAAATAGCGTGAAATCATGATGTGGCAGTTCTGTTCCTAATGGGGAGAATACAATTCCCATTACAACATAATGTCTGGAAACCACCAGTGACCTTTCTGAAAGGGAATGCACAAGCCACATCTTTGTTGAATCTTTCCAACCCTGTGAATCCCGATCCCTTGCTGCCACCCTTTAATGTGGAGAGGTTTGCTTGTTGTATATGTGCTTGGTGTTAGAGGTGGATGGTTTTTCAGGCCTTTTGTATTTCCCTACACACTATTTTGTTTTGTTCTTCAGTCTTAAACCTCTCAAAGTTTGCCTTTAAAGGTAGCATGCACCACCCACATCTCCATGGATATTCCAAAACAATTGTCAGCTGAAAGCGGAATTGCATTGTGGTCATTTAACGCTAGCGTTACTTTATCTAAATTATCAACATATTAGCCCCTGTTCCACTCATAAATATAAAGCATTGGATGTAGGGCTAGAAACATTGTTCAAGCAATGCCCTCATTCGAAGGCCTCACTTGTTTTCTACTGCAAGAGCATTTACTTTGCCTCTTGTACGTGCTCCACATTGAGTGGAACCTGATGTTATGTCAGTGTGTCTTTGTATACAGTAAAGAAGTCTCCACTCTCCCCTCACTGGAACATGTGCCCTAGGACCATCTGTTGTATTGTTCATTAAATCACTGGTTCTTTCAAACAAAATAACGAAAATATTGGTAAAAAAAAATAGTGAATGAAACTTACTTTACACTGAATACTCTTTGGACGTGTCAAATATTGAGTGTCTGACCCCAATTCTGCTGTTCCCTTTAGCTGTTAGCCAAGTAAATGTGAATATTAATATGAATATTTACTGTATCACAAAATAAACAGATTTCACCAAATAAACATGGCTTTTATTTTTGGGGTTGGGTGATGGTGTGATTTGTTTCATATGCTGTGGTCTGGTTCTAGATAATCAATCTCTTTACAATACTTATTTTCCTCTATATCCAAGTTTCTTTAGATTATCAAACAGTTGTGATTTCTTTTACATCACGGCATTAATTGAATACTGATGTGTGCGTGAGTGGTTCAAAGAGGAAGCAACAGCATTTTATTTGCTTTTCTTTGTAAATTGACACGTCTTAAGTCAAAGATAGTGATGTCCTTTGACAAATGCTCATCCTTCTCCTCCGTCACCATTATTTAAGTGCAGTTTGCCTCCTTTCCTGCGACAAAGTAGTTAACAAAAACATTTTATTTTTCCACTGACCTGGGTTTCTCGAGTAAAAGAATCACTAAACCCTGTGTTGATTTTCTTCCTTTCACTGAAAGAAAAGCCCATTTGGCTACAACACTGAAATCTAGCTGTCACCAAACTGTGGATAGCCACAAAAGTAATTGCCCGCCATAGCAAATTCCTCATCAAAATCTTTAGTTACAATAGAATAGAGCCACAACAATTGTGTCTTAAGAATATTAATAAAGAACAGACTGCCCATGAGCAAAATTATTTTTCAATTAGTGAGGCGCATATACTTTTTGACTCCAAGATACAGTTATCTGACTTATTTTAATACATGTATGGGATTTCTAAATTTTTCACAGCCTATAATGTGTTGGGCTAAAGATCACGTTGCAGAGTTTTAAATGTATTCCCTGTAAAATAATTCAGATTTCACCGTAGAAAGCAAATGGGGCATGAGGTGCAATGTGGGGGTAGCCAAGTGGAAGAAAATCGAAGAGATGTGGGAAATGGAGGTGAGAGAGCAAACCAATAATATCAGAGTAAAGCAGAATGAAGCTGAAACTTTTTCGTGTCGCTGACATGTAACACATAGCACCCATAGTTTCTGTCCTGCTTTACTTCATCCTGTAAATTCCAATGTTTCACCCCACAGTAAGCTGGGTCATTGGTTTACAACAATCTACTAATACCCGGTCTCCCGCTGACCCCCCTGTGAAGACCTCCACTCAAATGAAGGCCCATCAGCCTTTTCCTGCCATCACAGTAAAGGTGGTCACTACTCTGGTCCCTGCCAGAAAAGCCTTACTCCCCATTATTCTACCCAGTAAAGTATGTTTTTCCTCCAGTACCTTATTATTTCAGCCCATCACATGAAGGCCATCCCCCATCACCCTCACCTTCGTTAAACTCATGTGCCTCTCTGCTTCCACCGTGAACATGTTCTCCATCACTGGTCCTTTGCTGATATCTATGAAAAATGAATAGCTTCACCTACAGGACGTTTATCTTAAAGACTGAAAAAACCAACAGAGACGGGCCACTTGAGAGTGACTAGTTAACCTGAGTAGTGTCTGACACCACAGGAATTGTTTAAAAGAACCCTCACACACCAGCCTGGTTGGTGTCATGCTTCATCATTGGGTTCCCAGTCGGGTAGCCGAGTGCTACCCAACTGTGCTACGACACCTGATTACAGTGGAGCAGGTTTTTGGTTCTTAAAGACTGCACATAATATTCCTTTTCTAGTCCAAGAGAATGGCTTCTCTTAATTTCGAATGCTAATTTTTTTTTTTTTTAAGGTAACAATTCAAAGAGTATGCTGACGGCTATTGCAACCTTAAATAACAAAAGATTGTTCTCTGACTGTAAGGTCCCAGTCGTTCTCGCACTAAAAATCAGCATAGGATATTTTTCTGTGTCTCTATTTATTTACAGTGCACTTTTCATATACTACTGCACTTCTTGCATTTAAAAATCTAGTGTTGATATAAATAACGTACCCTGTAATGTTGATTTGCACTGATTAATTTTAAATTCTCATTTTGAAAAAAACATTTTCAAAGACTATATTCTTATAAAAGTTCCTCACAAGTCTGACATCTTGTTTCTTGAGTAATATTTTTTATGGTTTGAGAACTACATGTATGTAATTTATAAAATACATCTTTTGAATGTGCCCATTTTATTGGGGCACTGTGGATGAGATAGAAACACTGAACATATAACCTTTTTATGTTGACTTCAAATAATTCTTATCTTTGTAGCATGTGTTGGCCATAGATACATACGATCAGCATTATCCTGCCATCTAGTGTTTGGCTCGGACGATTACAATTTGTTTTTCTTCAAAGAAGTCTTCGAGTCACGAGGTACAGTGACTCCTCCTCTGGTGTACATTGTGCATGTTGCTTGGCTCCTTTGTTAGATTGATTTTTTTTTTCGCCTTCGGGTTTGGATGTCGATTTCGCAGCTCCGGGACCAAAGCTTAATTCCTCACAAGGCCTTTACGGCGCTGGGTTTTTGTGAGAAGCTGGCTTGGTATATGATGCACACTTATGTAAGTGGGCACCCTGCACCAATCCAGACAACCCTTATGGTGATTTTAGTGGTCTTAGACAACCTTAGAAAGCTCTCTAATTGGTAGCTGTGGAAAGCAGCCTTCAGTCTTAGCCCAGAAGGAGTGTAAAGCAGCTTGTTTTACCAGAACATAATCTTATTGGTATAGATTAAGTGAAAAAAAAAGTGTATTTATAAAAATAGGTATTTATTATAAGACACTCACAGATATCTCCTAACCGGAGATATACACAATGCACACAATACTTTTCAATAGAAAGAGGTAAGTAGCAAGAATACACAGTGGTCGCTGGGCGGTGACCAAACCATATACTAAAATAGCGGTATGCGAACCACGACTTGATTCAAGACTATACCCAGAAGATGTAGAAGTGCCAGGGACCCAAGGAACCACCCGAGGTAAGTAACCAGGAACCCCACGGAGGCAGTGTGCAGAGTGGTAACACGACCGCGAGCTCAATACAAGTCAATGGGTAAGTCGCAGTTGCAGTTTTAAAGAAAAAGGACCCTTCCTAGTGGATCCTGAAGAAACCCCGTGGAAGACAGAAGGTTGGGGAGCCACCCCACCCATGGAGACCCTAGGAACCAGGATATCTACACCAGGGAAGCCGGGTGCATAGGTGTGAACTGGCATCGGAAACTGCAGTCGAACTCAATGGGAGACTTCAGGAAGATGCCGCTGCTGGAGAAGGTGAAAGTGTCCGGTGGAACCCAAAGGTGGATTCAAGGAGAAAAGTACCTGCAAGCAGAGGGAACATAGTCTATGCCACTCAGGAGTGACCAGGAGGCACGGAAGAGGAGTGCCCACCGAAGTCGAGTGTTGCGGGAGAGGTGACAGTGACCTTGGAGCTGCAGCTGTGCTTTTCAGGCGACGCTGTGGAAGACAAGGAGCCGTTCATGAGCTGTCCCATGTCAGATGTCGAGAGTTGAGGGGTCGGTGTCCGTAGGGAGCACGAACAAGCCTTGGCAACTGCAAACAACGTGGAAAGCGAAGAAGGTGAAGTTTTGGGACCAGAAAGGTCCAGGTGACTCACCACAAGCAGGGGGAGTCGGGGCAGGCCCCGAGAAATCAGGGGAGCCTGCAGAAACCAAAGAAGACCCTCAAGAGGACCCACAGGCCAGAGGCACTGGAGTCGCAAGAGGACCTCGAGCAGCTCACCAAAGATGCAGACCCTTGATGCAAGTGTTGCAGTGAGGACTAAGATCTTGGTCACTGGAGATGCTTGAGGTTGGGGCCACTTGGAGCCCAAAGATCTTGGAGGAAGGAAGCCAACAAGCCTTTGCAACAGCAAGTCGACACAGTGCACAAGGGTTTGGTGATACAAAAGGGGATGATGGACGGAACGTTTGAGCCAATCAAACACTCACCCCCAGTCAACTGATCTGGGTTTAATCCATCATCATTCTTTAGCTCACTCCACCACCCCAGTTCAGACATGGCCATATGCAAATCAGTCTGACCCTGTGCCTCATGGGAACAGTCCAGCCCGAACTGCCAAGCCATGTCTTCCCTGGACCGGAAACAAGCATCCTAGGACCGGTTTCTGGCATTCCAGCCGTCATCAGCCAGGCTTGCTTGAATCCAGTGGCAAAGTGAGCAAGGGACCCACGTCTGGGCATACCCCGCCAACTTAGGGCGAACAAAGCGATACAAAAGGGATGATGGACGGAACGTTTGAGCCAATCAAACACTCACCCCAGTCAACTGATCTGGGTTTAATCCATCATCATTCTTTAGCTCACTCCACCACCCCAGTTCAGACATGGCCATATGCAAATCAGTCTGACCCTGTGCCTCATGGGAACAGTCCAGCCCGAACTGCCAAGCCATGTCTTCCTGGACCGGAAACAAGCATCCTAGGACCGGTTTCTGGCATGCCAGCCGTCATCAGCCAGGCTTGCTTGAATCCAGTGGCAAAGTAAGCAAGGGACCCACGTCTGGGCATACCCCGCCAACTTAGGGCGAACAAGCGATACAAAGGGGATGATGGACGGAGCGTTTGAGCCAATAAAACACTCACCCCCAGTCAACTGATCTGGGTTTAATCCATCATCATTCTTTAGCTCACTCCACCACCCCAGTTCAGACATGGCCATATGCAAATCAGTCTGACCCTGTGCCTCATGGGAACAGTCCAGCCCGAACTGCCAAGCCATGTCTTCCTGGACCGGAAACAAGCATCCTAGGACCGGTTTCTGGCATGCCAGCCGTCATCAGCCAGGCTTGCTTGAATCCAGTGGCAAAGTGAGCAAGGGACCCACGTCTGGGCATACCCCGCCAACTTAGGGCGAACAAAGCGATACAAAGGGGATGATGGACGGAGCGTTTGAGCCAATAAAACACTCACCCCCAGTCAACTGATCTGGGTTTAATCCATCATCATTCTTTAGCTCACTCCACCACCCCAGTTCAGACATGGCCATATGCAAATCAGTCTGACCCTGTGCCTCATGGGAACAGTCCAGCCCGAACTGCCAAGCCATGTCTTCCCTGGACCGGAAACAAGCATCCTAGGACCGGTTTCTGGCATTTCCAGCCGTCATCAGCCAGGCTTGCTTGAATCCAGTGGCAAAGTGAGCAAGGGACCCACGTCTGGGCATGCCCCGCCAACTTAGGGCGAACAAAGCGATACAAAGGGGATGATGGACGGAACGTTTGAGCCAATCAAACACTCACCCCCAGTCAACTGATCTGGGTTTAATCCATCATCATTCTTTAGCTCACTCCACCACCCCAGTTCAGACATGGCCACATGCAAATCAGTCTGACCCTGTGCCTCATGGGAACAGTCCAGCCCGAACTGCTTTGTTTGTTCGCCCTAAGTTGGCGGGGGTATGCCCAGACGTGGGTCCCTTGCTCACTTTGCCACTGGATTCAAGCAAGCCTGGCTGATGACGGCTGGAATGCCAGAAACCGGTCCTAGGATGCTTGTTTCCGGTCCAGGGAAGACATGGCTTGGCAGTTCGGGCTGGACTGTTCCCATGAGGCACAGGGTCAGACTGATTTGCATATGGCCATGTCTGAACTGGGGTGGTGGAGTGAGCTAAAGAATGATGGATTAAACCCAGATCAGTTGACTGGGGTGAGTGTTTGATTGGCTCAAGCGTTCCGTCCATCATCCCCATTTGTATCGCTTTGTTCGCCCTAAGTTGGCGGGGGTATGCCCAGACGTGGGTCCCTTGCTCACTTTGCCACTGGATTCAAGCAAGCCTGGCTGATGACGGCTGGAATGCCAGAAACCGGTCCTAGGATGCTTGTTTCCGGTCCAGTGAAGACATGGCTTGGCAGTTCGGGCTGGACTGTTCCCATGAGGCACAGGGTCAGACTGATTTGCATATGGCCATGTCTGAACTGGGGTGGTGGAGTGAGCTAAAGAATGATGATGGATTAAACCCAGATCAGTTGACTGGGGTGAGTGTTTGATTGGCTCAAACGTTCCGTCCATCATCCCCTTTTGTATCGCTTGTTCGCCTTAAGTTGGCGGGGTATGCCCAGACGTGGGTCCCTTGCTCACTTTGCCACTGGATTCAAGCAAGCCTGGCTGATGACGGCTGGAATGCCAGAAACCGGTCCTAGGATGCTTGTTTCCGGTCCAGGGAAGACATGGCTTGGCAGTTCGGGCTGGACTGTTCCCATGAGGCACAGGGTCAGACTGATTTGCATATGGCCATGTCTGAACTGGGGTGGTGGAGTGAGCTAAAGAATGATGATGGATTAAACCCAGATCAGTTGACTGGGGGTGAGTGTTTGATTGGCTCAAACGTTCCGTCCATCATCCCCTTTGTATCGCTTTGTTCAGCCCTAAGTTGGCGGGGTATGCCCAGACGTGGGTCCCTTGCTCACTTTGCCACTGGATTCAAGCAAGCCTGGCTGATGACGGCTGGAATGCCAGAAACCGGTCCTAGGATGCTTGTTTCCGGTCCAGGGAAGACATGGCTTGGCAGTTCGGGCTGGACTGTTCCCATGAGGCACAGGGTCAGACTGATTTGCATATGGCCATGTCTGAACTGGGGTGGTGGAGTGAGCTAAAGAATGATGATGGATTAAACCCAGATCAGTTGACTGGGGGTGAGTGTTTGATTGGCTCAAACGTTCCGTCCATCATCCCCTTTTGTATTGCTTTTTTCGCCCTAAGTTGGCAGGGGTATGCCCAGACGTGGGTCCCTTGCTCACTTTGCCACTGGTTTCAAGCATGCCTGGCTGATGACGGCTGGAATGCCAGAAACCGGTCCTAGGATGCTTGTTTCCGGTCCAGGGAAGACATGGCTTGGCAGTTCGGGCTGGACTGTTCCCATGAGGCACAGGGTCAGACTGATTTGCATATGGCCATGTCTGAACTGGGGTGGTGGAGTGAGCTAAAGAATGATGATGGATTAAACCCAGATCAGTTGACTGGGGGTGAGTGTTTGATTGGCTCAAACGTTCCGTCCATCATCCCCTTTTGTATCGCTTTGTTCGCCCTAAGTTGGCGGGGGTATGCCCAGACGTGGGTCCCTTGCTCACTTTGCCACTGGATTCAAGCAAGCCTGGCTGATGACGGCTGGAATGCCAGAAACCGGTCCTAGGATGCTTGTTTCCGGTCCAGGAAGACATGGCTTGGCAGTTCGGGCTGGACTGTTCCCATGAGGCACAGGGTCAGACTGATTTGCATATGGCCATGTCTGAACTGGGGTGGTGGAGTGAGCTAAAGAATGATGATGGATTAAACCCAGATCAGTTGACTGGGGGTGAGTGTTTGATTGGCTCAAACGTTCCGTCCATCATCCCCTTTGTATCGCTTTGTTCGCCCTAAGTTGGCGGGGGTATGCCCAGACGTGGGTCCCTTGCTCACTTTGCCACTGGATTCAAGCAAGCCTGGCTGATGACGGCTGGAATGCCAGAAACCGGTCCTAGGATGCTTGTTTCCGGTCCAGGGAAGACATGGCTTGGCAGTTCAGGCTGGACTGTTCCCATGAGGCACAGGGTCAGACTGATTTGCATATGGCCATGTCTGAACTGGGGTGGTGGAGTGAGCTAAAGAATGATGATGGATTAAACCCAGATCAGTTGACTGGGGGTGAGTGTTTGATTGGCTCAAACGTTCCGTCCATCATCCCCCTTTTGTATCGCAAGGGTTTGGTTCCTGCAGCTCCGATGAGGGATACTGGCAGCAAACTTAATGAGGACAGGGCAGGCCTCGAGTGATGTGAAGAACCACCACCTGTGTTGCTGAGCCTTTCAGAGTCCGTGGGAGCTCGGGATCAGCAGACCAGTCAGCTTCGTTGCGATGCCTGCAGATGCAGGGAAGTGACTCCTTCACTTAAAGGGAGATTCCTTCAGGTGTCTTGGATGTCCACAGGCCTTGGAAGGTTCCTGTATGGAGCACAGGCACGGACGTTGCAGCAGACGAGCAGGGCGACGAGACCAGGAGCAGCAGGAGTCTTCCCAGTTGCAGTCTTGTTACCCAGAGCGAAGTCCAGAGTGCCCAGACGGTCGAAGTAGAAGTGGTGTCTTGAAATGAATATTGTCGCAGGATGTATCTAGGGACCCACCTACAGGTAAGCTCTTAAGTACCCTAAGGAAAGGGTTGGGACGATTCAGGGTTCCCTCCCAGGGGAGGGGTCAGACAGTGGGGAGGATACTCCCATGTCCAGTTTTGCACCAGAGCGGGAGCCAACGGCTCCCTGAGCTGGTTTGAACTGGACTATGCAAGGAGGGCGCCAAATGTGCCCTTCAAGCAGACTGAGTGGCGCTGCCAACTGCTCCCACCCGACTCCAATACACTAAACCATGTCTGGGAGGTGGTCACACCTCCCTGTGACAGGATACCTATTGTTCTGCCTCCCCCTGCTCGAGCTTGGCTCAGCAGCTGGAGGTCAGAATCGTGTCTGGTCGGCAGCAGCCATGTTGTTGCTGTCTGGGTCTAGAAGACTGGTACCGGGAGCACTGAGGGCCTCCGGGAGGGCTTTACAGTGCATGGAATCATACCTCCCACACTGTTTACGGTGTGAGGGGTATGATTCCAACATGTTTGATACGAAACATGATAGGGTTCGTTACAGCCAGTTTAGAGATGGTCATCGCGTAATGACGCATGGCCCGTAATGGCTGATGCACTTACAACCCGGGAGAATGGACTCCGAAGGTTGTAGGGGTGTCCTGCTCATGCAGGGGCGCCTGAGCACCCTGCCTTCAGGATTGAAAGGCCTGCTTTAGGGGTGACTTATAAGTTTTAAGTGCAGTGACCTCAGAGATAGGGAAGCCTATATCTGTCGTAAGTGGTTCTAGCACCAGCTTACACAGGCTGCAATGGTAGGCCTGTAGTTACAGTTTGTGTGATCCCCCATGGGTGGCATAATGCATGTTTCAGCCCATGGGGGACCCCTGTTGTACCTATGCCCTGGGTACCTCAGTACCATATACTAGGGACTGATAAGGGTACACCAGTGTCCAATCTGGGATGTACCGAAGTACTTACCATACCAACATAGGGGAGAAAGCACAGAGACTGGGGTCCTGATTAGCAGGATCCCAGTCAGACTAGTCAGAAACAGCATAGCTCCAGGTAAAAAGTGGGAGTAACCATAAAAGCAGATCCTACTTTCCTACAGTTTTTTCTCTCCAGTCCAACAGATGTCCCCTCCAAACATCAGCTGGTGTTGATTGATCACATTTTAGAGCGCCCGCCCGGGCACGGGACCGGCCTTCCAGAACTTCTTCGCCTCCATTCTATAGGACAACATTCACGAGGGATGGAAAACACGCCCTTTAGCTTTTGCCCCAGTTGCCAGGCAAAGTACTCCCGGCAAGATCAACATGAAGTGTGCAATCTGTTTGTGACTGGAACAGGGGGAGACCTCCTGTGAGGCGTACTTGGCGTTCCAGTCGGAGAAAACACTTCAGCAGCAAATGGAGCGTCGTTGGGCCCACACCACCATGTAGCAAAGCAAGGAAGACGCACCGGACATCTTCGAGGAACAGTCACCAGACCCGAGCAAGAAACGGAAGACACAGAGGCACAGACGGCGCCACCAGATGTGCAGATACTTCTGGCTAACAGTGGAGACAGCTCAGACTCTGACCCAGATTCAAAACAGGGGCACGTGAGTACCTTGGCGAAAGCCGCCCAAAACCTTACTAAACCACCCAAACTGACTTTGGAAGCCCCACTGCCCTCGGGCCATGGAAGCCTGAATCAACGGACCCCCTGGAAAGCCTTCGACTAGCGTCAAAAAATATAAAGCATTAAAGTTTGTTTCGACGCCGACTCAAAGCAGACAACATCGGCACACCCGAAGCCAGGCAAGAACTTTGAGCCGAAGCAGCGCACATCGGATCCAAAAAAAAGCCTTGGAACCAAAAGATGGTTCATCCTCAAAGTTCTCTGCATCAAAACGGGCACCTAAGCTGTCGGTATCGAAAGCACATCTGCAAAAACTGCAACAGGCACAAAAGGCTCTTCAATGTCTTCCACATCTTCAATGCTGAGAAACGACAAAAGTAGCACAGAGCCACGACAAAATGTTGCAGCCCATTCTTGAGCGCTTGCAAGACAAACTAGACAAGGGACAAAATACTTTTTGCACACCCGGACACTGGGAAACTAGGCACCAAACCACCAGCACCTGTTTCCCTTAGGCTTCCCAAAAGGAAGAACACATTTGAGGAGGACATTGCTGGGCCTGAAACAACCCATCAACCAAAGGAGGCGGACCGAGGCAGAAGCCCTATTTGTTTCCCTCCTTCTCCTCCTCTTCCTAATTCTTCACCTCCTATTCCATCTTCACCTGCTCTATCTTCACCACCATTGAGGCCAGTGCAGATAACCTCTCCAGAACACTTGCCTTCCGAGCAATCACTTTTTTCACCAGAGCAGTCACCTACTGGTGATGTTCAACCTGAGCAATACAATATCCCTTATTTCACAGACCCAAAGGGAGATCACAATACTGCCCCTGACCCATGGGATATTCATGATACCGATCCACTGGATGATACAGATCCTAACATCTACCCATCCAAACCCTCAATGCCGGATGATACAACATCTTACCATGATTCTATCAGTAGGGCTGCTGCATACCACAAAGTAACCCTACACACTATCCCACAAGAGGATTACTTCCTGGTTGGAGCACTTAATATATCACAAAAGACAGCTCAGTTGCTCCCTATGCTTATGTACTTTGTCTTCCACACACAACATATGTAGACAGCCAGTTAAATCTAGGGTAGTCCCCCCTCCAATTCAAAAATATAAAGCATGTCCATTGACCCTGGCTATATTAAGGGCCATATCACACCGGCTTCATTAGTGGTACACACAGCCAGGAAAAAAGCCAATTCACAAGGCACAGGGGATGCGCCTCCTACAGATAAAGAGAGCAGGAGATATGATGCCGCAGGTATACGCGTTGCAGCACAAGCAGCCAACCACATGTGTATTGCAAATTCTGTGGGACTACTCTCCAGATATAATCATGCCACATGGGATGAAATGCAAGAATTACTGCAAAACCTCCCTGATCAATACCATGTGCCCTAGACTCTGCAGATACAAGCCCCGCGAAGTTAACACCAGTGTCCTTATCAGACGCCACACTTGGCTGTGAGGCTCCGGCTTCAAACCGGATGTAAACCACCTCCTGCTCAATTTACCATTTCATGTGCAAAATCTGTTTGGACCACAGGTGGATGAAATGCTAGAAAAGTTTAAAAAAGGACACTGAAAATAACCTGTGATTTGTGGGGTTCCCCGGGGACTGCGAGGGTGCCTCAATGGAGGAATTTCTATCACAATGGTTGCGCTCCATCATGCCCAAAGAATCTTTGTCCTCATGCTTTGTGGTGGAGCAAACCCATCGAGCTTTGGTGATGAGACCTCCCGCCCCCCCATGCCAGGCTGCGGCCGGTGATCGCCAAATTACTGAACTACCTGGATCGCGATGCTATCCCCAGACACGCCAGGGGCCAAGAGAAATTGACATACTAGTCACATATGATCATGATCTTCCCGGACTACACCTGGCTAGTAAAGCAGCAGCGCCAATCCTAAATGTGTGATTGATTTTTGCAAGCCAAAACAACATACCTGAAAGATCAAAACAAAACAAACTCAGCAGCCATGATGGAACAACCAAAGCTCGGGTTCTTCTCCCCCTGCCTCTCCTTTCACAGACTAATAGTGACACAACCACAGAGATCAGGACCCCCCTGTCCTGATCTCTGTACCTCAATCGAACCAGACATAACCATCTCCCAGACCTGCGCCGAACCCCGTCCCCACCTGGTTCCCACAGATTTCCTCATATTTACGCATACAACCCAGGCTCTCATATGTCATTCTTTCCCTGACCCTGCACAATTCCATCCCCTCCTGCCACGCCGCTAGCCCGGAGCAATACGGACTGCCCCAATCCCTTGCAATATCTCTCTTATCGATGATATAGCCCAACTTGATCAGGAGCTTTGTGTACGAATTAATCTCCGAGTATGTCCAGACCCCAGCAAAGAAGAGGTTGCGTGAATGGAACATTCAATACATGCTACTGTACCCGGCGCGAATGAGGGTCATATTCAAATCCAAGTCCTTATTCTTTGACACTCCCGAAGCGGTCTTCCAGTGGACGGATGAAACAGTGTGCTCGCGCCCACACACGCCGCCCCCACTGGAATCCGACTCTTTCCAAGGAGATCGCAACAGTCGTCCAAAGAAATCAACGTCGAAACAGCGGCATCGCTCTCGGTCCATCTGGCGGACCCAACCACAAGGATAAGGTGCACACTCAGGATGAGGCTGCAGCGGATTGAACTGACACTGTGGTCTGAAGTCGGGCCAGCGAATGGGCCACAACTTGTGCATGCTTTAGCCCCAGGGGCGTTTCTTTTCTGTGACCTAGGTGCCCCCCAATGGAAGAGGGTATCTTGGACTTTCAGAGACTTATGTTTAGGGTAGTTCTAGGTTTGGGGCACCATTGGTGCGGGGCCCCTGTTGGGGTACTGGGGGGGCCCCCGCCGCGACAAATACTTCCTGTTCGGCAAGGTATTGGGGTGGGGGATGGAAGGGAGGGGGCTTGTTTTCATTTGGGGATTGTTGTTTGTTTCCCTGGACACCGACACGGACACACCACAACCCGTAGATGCCCTGGCGCCACTCAGTTTCTACTCCAAGTTCACATGGCTGCACACACACGCATGGTGAGGTAGTGGGGGATGTCCGGGTCATGCCCTGGAACGTGCGGGCCTCCTTGATAAAGTCAAACGGGGTGCCGTCTTAAAGCAGGCTAAAATGTTAGAAATGGATATATTGCTGCTCTAAGAGACCCACATGATGGGCTTGAGGGTGCCATGCTTGGCACGCTTCGGGTTCGAGCAAACCTTTTACTCCGGATTCGTTTGAGGCTCCCGGGGCACAGCAGTACTCATTCACCACAGGGTGCCCTTCAGACCTACGAAGGTGTGAAAAGACCCAGGTGGGAGATACACTATAGTAGCGGGGACACTGCATGAGGAGCCCCTTACAATAGGTAGCGTATATGCACCCCCACCCCTTAGCTCGACATTTGTAGAACTAATCACTCAGCTCTGGTGGGTGGGAGTTCCCGGCAGGACCATCTGTGATGGGGGGGGGGGGGGGAGAGGGGTGGAAATGATGTGATGCGCCAGAGGAGGATAGATGGCGGGCGAATGGCCTGCTCCAGTCCAGAGGTGACTGCAAGCTATGCCTACTTGTTTAAAACTGGAAGGGGTTATTAATTCTCACAGGTAGAAAGAATGGCTCTAAACCTAATAACGTGATAAGTGCAAACCAAATTAACAATTCTAACGGTGCTATAGGTGGGGGGAATAATCCCATAAACCCCCAAACTAGGACAAGGGTCCCAAGCAATAAATGACACCAATCCTATGCACACGAAAAACAATATACAGGGTAGTGATAAAACACTGTCCCAAGGGTACAAAAAACCATGAAGTCCTCAGCCGGTATAATTCATTTTAATGTTCAGAGTAATATTTTCCCCAAGCCAGCCAACACGTGTTTCGTCAGTGGGTAATAACCCTTGACTTCTTCAGGGCTTAATTCTGGTCTGGCAAACCAATCAGACCCCTTAGCCGGTGATAGTTCCAACCCGGCGGTGACGTCTTCAAAGTTGTATCCTTATAACAACAGATCATTCAAATTCTCGGATCCAATGTGTCGCATATGGTCCAAGTATCCCATTGACAACCCGTATATCCCTCAATTACGGCGCTCCTCGTCCGAGTGCCTTAAAACCATCAATAGACGGAAAATAAGCCGTCTACATCAACTCAATACCGAGATTTGGCGAGTACACCAACACGTCCCGACAGTTCCCGGGATTTCAATCAACCGGATGCCTACTTGTGTTGTCTTTGGGCTGGTCGGACTCATGGAGGGCTTACCACCCGGGAAAGCCGGGATTCACATTTTACTCGACAGTCCACAGGTCCTTCTCCGGGCTGGACTACCTGTTCCTCCCCTACCCCTACATTCATAGTGTCTCCGAGACCACGATCCTCTCTCTGGGCCTGTCGGATCACTCCCCCGTAGCCCTCATGTTCCACATTGGTCCCCACCGTTCACTGTTCCGATGGCGCATGTCACCATGGCACCTGAACAACCCGAAGTATAGGCTAGGTGCAACAGCGTTCCCTCACAGAGTACCTTTCCCTAAATATAGAAATGGTGGTCCTATGGGAGGCTATGAAACCCAGGATGTGCGGGGAGGACATCAGTTTCTGTGCAGGCGAGCAACACCGCAGATGCAGCAGAGGTAGTGGAATTGGAGGCCCAGCTCCAGGCCCTTTAGGGTGAAATCTGGGGAGGAGGGGGAGCGCAGGCCAGGCGTAGACTGCATTTCACTCAGGCACAACTAAAGCAGTTAGATGAGGCTCGGAAGGCCTGGTTGGCCGCGCAAAACCGAATATACCACTGAGGTGATTAATCTAGCAAAATGCTCCATGGTCTCTGCCAGATTGCCCAGCGCCCAGAAACAGTGCCAGTGTTCCGGGACTCGACGGGGCGCTGCGCTCTGGGCCACGAGAGGTGGTACAAACATTCACGAGGTATTAAGAGACCCTTTATGCCTGGCTGGATGTCGTGACCCATTATCAAGTAGAAGACTTCATAAGTACTATGCCCCCCCAAACCGGTGTCGGACGCGGCGCACGCTACTAGAGGAGCCGATCACTGTGGCGGAGCTGTCCGGGGCTTTGGCGAGTCTCCGCCCGGGCCGTGCACCAGAACCTAATGGGTTCCCTTGTGAGTTCTTTAAAACATACATGCCCCAACTAGGGACACACCTGCTCATGGCCCTTCAAGAGGCCGCTGACCAATTGATCCTTCCATCAGATTGGAAGCATGCCAAAATTGTGGTCTTTCATAAACCCAGACGCCCCCTTGAGGACCCCGCCTCGTACAGACCAATATCATTACTGAATGTGGAAGTGAAATTACTAGGCAGAGTCTTGGTGGACCGCCTCCTACAACACATACCAGACTTGGTACATCCGGATCAAGCCGGCTTTATGCCACAGCAGTCCACCCGGCATTTCAGGCGCGTACACAATGCACTGGCTAAGGTGCCCAACCTGGGGTAGCCCGCGGCTCTTCTGCTTGCCCAAAGGGACAAAGCTTTCAATTAGGTCAGTTGGGACTACCTATGTACCCTTCAGCAAGCCTTTAACTTAGGCCCACACTTTCTCGCCTATTTTCGTCTCGTATATAGACTTGTCCGTGGCCGTCTAGGTGGCAGGCGTGGTATCCGACTCATTCCCAGTATGTCGGGGCACTAGGCAAGGTTGCCCGCTGTCCCCTTTGCTATTTGCGCTAGCAATTGAGCTGCTAGCTGCATGGGTGCGACGAGATCCCCTAGTGCGCGGCCTTGACTGGACGACAGAGACATCGGACAGAATTGCCCTGTACGCAGACGACGTCCTGTTTTTCCTCACAGACCCAGCATTTTCCAGCCCACAGATATTGCAGATCTTGCAGGTCTTTGGGGAAACCTCTGGGCTGTACATGAACCCAACAAAATCGGTATTATTCCCGGTATGCGGGACTCGGAGGAGAATGGCTTGGGTGGAGCAATTGACTCCAATTCCAATATCTGGGGGTCTATGTCTCCCCAGACCCGACCATCTCTTGGCAGCATAATATCAACCCCTTATTGCCTTGTGTCCCCAACGAGGTAAATGCATAGTCCCCCCTGCCTTTATCTCTGCTGAGCCGCTCCGCCATTTTCAAAATGGTGTCTTTGCCCCGCTGCTGTATAGGTTACAAAACTACCCTTACAACATACCAGTCTCATGGTTCCAGCAGGTAAACGCTGCTGTATAGGTTACAAAACTACCCTTCCAACATACCAGGCTCATGGTTCCAGCAGGTAAACGCGGCACTCAATCCCTTCCTATTGTGGGGGGGGGGCACGCAGTTAGGGTTGACCTTCGCACGTGCATTCAGTCCACTTCTTGTGGCGGGATCGCGGCCGCAGATGTGCAGTCCTATTATATCGCCTCTCACCTCCTCACTGTTAATGACTGGTGGTATATTGATCAGTCTGATCCCGCATACTCTGTTGAGAGGTGGGCAATGGGGGACAGTACAGTCCTAGATTATTTATACAGCACAGACAGTGTAGACCACCTGCCTCCGGCCACCAGAGTGGTTATCCAATTATGGCGGCGGGCAACCCGCCGAACGAGGTGGGGGAGTAGATTAACAAGAGAGGCCCCACTGTGGCACAGGATGGCCCTGCGCCAGGTTGTAGGGGGCTCAGAGGATGGGACCTTATAGGCTTGTCCACACTGGGAGATGTGATGCAGGGCACAGCCTTGAAGTCTTTCCAACAGCTGCAGGATGAATATCACTTCCAATAGAGCCAGTTCTACAAAAACCTAAAGTTCTCTTCCAGGGGATCCTCATCAATAGTCATAAGCACTGAATATTCCCACCCATGCGCGGGGACCCCGGAAAACTATAAAAACAAGCATTTGCAATGCAATAGGTCTCGCATTTACGCGAGTTTGAGCTATTGGCATTGTAAATGACAATGGCTTTTAGTTTTGTTTTCGTATTTGTTTTAATAACGAAAACAAAAATAAAAGGCATTGTTATTTGCAATGTCAATAGCTCAAACTCGCATATATGCGAGACCTATTGCATTGCAAATGCTTGTCCAGGAAACAGGCGAGAAAGAAAAGAGCGGAAGTGAAAGCAGAGCGAGGCCAACAAAGGGAGGGGCAGGGCGGGGATGGGGGGGGCTCCTCTTAGTGCTTAGTGAGGTGTGTCAACTGCAGCACTGTGTGTGGGGGAATGCAGCGTGTGCTCTAGTGAAGTGAATCCAAGCACAGGGTTTGCATGTAAACAGCGCCTGTGATTAGCAACCAAAAAAAAAAAAAACATGGACGCGCAGCCCGAAAGTGAACCAAGAATTCTGATAACCCCGTCCCGCCTCGCCAAATTCTTCAGTGCTCTGTTGAAATATTTGTAAATGTACAGTGTGGGAGTAAAGGGAAGCTAGGAGCGCGAGCCGGGCAAGTGCGTGCTTGTAACTGCTGTAGTGCTTAGTGAGGTGTGTGTCAACAGCAGCACTGTGTGTGTGGGGGAATGCAAGCGCCTAGAGGTCATTGAGCTTGCATTGCTGTTAACGCTGCATATGGAATGGCCTCTAGGTGCTTGTATGAACAGGGTGCTGGTGAGAGGTCTCGCTCATGGTACTGTAAGCACTTGTATGATGATTGTGTGATGCTGATAAGTAATTATTAGCACTGCATACTGAATGGCCTCTAGGCGCCTGCATGAACAGGATGCTGGTGAGAAGTAGTGATTTATTTGCAGTGCAGTCTCAATGCACCGTAGGCATTTGTATGGTAAGCGTATGATGTTGAGAAGTACCGAATGATTAGCACTGCATTTCGAAAGGCCTCTTGGCGCTTGAGTGAAATGCGTGCTACGAGAGTCACCGATTAATTAGCCCTGAAACGGAATGTCCTCTACGGGCAGGGACGAATTGTGTGTTGGTGATAGGGAGAGAATTTTAATATTTTTACGGAGTTTTATATAGCTCGAACTTGACCCGAAGCACCAGCCGAGACTCGAAACCGGTTCCCCAGCTTCAAGTTCGACTGCTCTAGCCGTTAGGCAACATCCTCTCCCCTACCGGACTGCTTACCGGACAGAGGTACTGAGTGACAGGCAAGCTGAAAGGCCTCTCGGAGCCTTTAAGAAATCGGTAGTGGTGAGAGCTGCTCAGTTATCAGCAGTTCAGACAGAATGGCCTCTAGGCGCTTGTTTGAGCTGGGTGCTGTGAGATATATCAGATTGTTACCCAAATAATTTGAACATGCTTCCTCTACCACACAAGGATGATAGACTGAGGCCGGGAACACAACAGTAGCCAAGCCTGTGACCACTGGGTCAAACTCATGTCCCTGCACTGGGGCAGGAGTACGGCCGTCTGTCCGATTTCAATGGAACGTGCTTGTGGAGCAGAGGTCTTCACTCTGCGTGAGTTGGAGGGGTGTCCAAGGGGCGTGAGGCTGTGGCAAAGAGGAGGGGGCGGGCGGGTGGTAGGGTTGGGGGGAGGTCTAATGGCAGGGGCTTTCGCAGTCACTTAACACCTCTCTCTAAAAACCTATACAATTGTAGAAATATACTGCGCGAAACGTCCTTTTAAATTGGACAACGTAACTTCGTGCAACGTCTGAAAAATTAAAGTATGCTAATGTGAACAGATAAAGGCAACTGTCCGATTAAAATACTTGGATGTAATACACTTGCATCCCTCACAATTCCTTTTTCAGGAAACAGGCGAGAAAGAAAAGAGCGGAAGTGAAAGCAGAGTGAGGCCAACAAAGGGAGGGGCAGGGCTCCTTAATGGAGCAGGGAGGGGATGGGGGGGGCTCTTCTTAGTGCTTAGTGAGGTGTGTCAACAGCAGCACTGTGTGTGGGGGAATGCAGCGTGTGCTCTAGTGAAGTGAATCCAAGCACAGGTTTTCCATGTAAACAGCGCCTGTGATTAACAACAAAAAAAAACAAGCGCGGCCGCGAAAGGAATGCGAGGTATGCAGCTGGCACCCGGCCACGCTGCTGCTCGCGCAACTTGCCGGCGAGGAGAGAGGCGCGCACAAGAGAGGAAAGCCAGATGGCGCCTGTGCGAGAGGAAAGCCAGATGGCGCCTGTGCGCATAACCGCAAGCTTTAGGCCACAAGCAAAAGCGTGTGGTCGGATTTCTAAAGCCCACTTACTAAATGTCTCGCCAGAACAGCGCATGCGCTGGCTCAGGCGAGACCTAAAAATTATATATGAAAAAATATATATACAGCTCTATATATACATATATCATTTTTCCACACATCAATTCAGCCTCCAATAAGACAAAAAGGCTAATCAATGCACTGACAAAACTGTTTTTGCCACCATATAATATAGAACATAGACAACAGGAGGAAAAGTATCACTTGCTTTAATGAGTAGAAACCAAAAAACTCCATCTGCAAAACAGCAGTCATTATTAGCCTATAGGCTGCATTGAAAAAACACTAGCATAGAAAAACAAGCATTGGCATAGCCAATAGGTCTCGCCTTTGGGACCTTATAAGTGTTTAGTTATCCAGCACAATATCCTTGGTGCAACAACATCAACTGTTGCATGGCTAAACACTTATAAGGTCCCAAAGGCGAGACCTATTGGCAATGCCAATGCTTGTTTTTGTTAGGCACGGGGAGATTAAATGATTTGCCCAGAATCACAGGATGTTGCACGTCCTTGTCGAGCCTTGGTCGCTATGCTTCTGTAAATAGGTTGCAGTAATTGTATTTATATAGCGCTTACTACGTCTGACGCGGCGTCGAATCGCTTTTCGGTGAGAGGCATGCTACTACGGAACCCAAAAGGGATTAGAGGTGGATTAGTATATGGAAAAATGAGTTCATTTGAGTGGTGGACATGCAAGTCTGTTAGCTGGGTTGAATAGGATAGTGGAAGGATAGAAGAGGGAAGAGTCTAGCAAGTGTTATTTGGGAGATCATAGTAGTAAGATGAGGTTTGGGATGAGTCAAAGAAGGGATACAGCAGGGTTGTTTGGGATATCATAGGAAAAGAGATGAGGTGAGGGGTGAGCCAAGTAGGGCTAGAGGATGGAAGAGTCTAGAAAGGGTTATTTTGGGATCATAGTAGTAGAATGAGGTTTAGAATGAGTCAGTGAGTGGAGGTAGAGGATATATTGAGAGAGGTTTAGGGTGAGACAGGTATAGAGTGAGACAGAGTAGTGCATTGGAGAGATTGTATTGCAGCATATATACCAGGGGCGTAGCCACCATGGGTGCAGCAGGTGCAGGGCACCTAGGCCCAGAGTCCTTTTAGAAAGTGGTCCTTTTAGAAAGTGGCCATTTTCTTGCTTAACCATTCTGTGCCTTTGCCTGTCTGTAGAATACACGTCTGGGTTGGATGACATTTGGGCTCTTGTGCATTCACTCTAGACAGTCACACAAAGGGAGCTGAGGTGTGCCCTGCATATCCTGATGGCCCATCACCAGGCTGATGGGTCTTCCTGAGCTAGAGTGGTGGGAGGAGTTTTCACTGACACCTGAATAGGGCTGTGCCTGCCCTCACACAAAGCTATCTCCATCCCCCCCCCTCCACCGTAGTGTCTGGAGCCAGGTCAGGGAAAGGCTGGGTCTTGTGCACTACGAAGACTTTCCTTTGAAGTTTGCCTACTTCAAAGGCAGAAAGTGGTATAAGTATTGAACCTCTGACAACCCAAAATCAGAACACTTTTGGACTGAGGACATTCTGCCGGGAAGAAGAGCTGTAGAAGCTGTCAGGAGGGACTTCCACTTTGCTGTTTGCTTTGATGTGTTGGCCTGCTGCTTTTCTGCATCTGTCCTGGGGTAAAAGGACTGGACTTTGCTTTCTGTATCCTGCTTCCAAGGTTCTCCCAAGGGCTTGAGTTGAGCTTGCCTCCTGTTAAGAAGTCTCAGGGCCATCAAAGACTTCACCTGCCAGTGCCTGGGCTCTTTTGCTGAGAGTCCTGACTTGCCAAGTGGTGCCAAATCCAGTTCCTGGACCCTTGGAAGTGTAACCTGGAGATCTTAAGGAGAAAATCCACTCATTGACTCCCAGTGCCTGTTTTATCGATGCGTCGCTGCAAAAGATCAATGCATTGCCTCTGCCTGCCCCGAAGCATGGTTCTCGCTTGATGCATTGACCACGGCTTTCACCGCAGGTCCCAGCTTGCCATCACAGCGCGTCAGAAAAATTGCCACAGCGTGAGTTTTGAGCACTGTGCCACTGACGTCCTTAGCCCTAACTCCACTTCTGACGCAGCACCTGCTTCGAGGCTGTGGAATCGATGCAGCGGCTGCTCCAGGGCTGTGGAATCGACGCAGTGCTTGCTTCGCTGCTGTTGCATCGATGCAGCGCATCTGGATTTTTTACGCATCGTCCCTGTGCGCCGACTTTTCATCAGCACCGCACCACTGTAAGGAACCAAGACAGCGTGTCCGACGCATCACCTCCCCTGCCAGTAAGGAACCGACTCATCACCTCCCCTGTAAGTAAGGAACCGACACATCACCTCACCTGCCTTGCTGTAAGGAACTGACGAATCACCTCCTCTGCTAGTTAGGAACCGACTCATCACCTCTCCTGTCAGTAAGGAACCTGCGCATCACCTCACCTGCCTAGCTGTAAGGAACTGACGCATCACCTCCTCTGCCAGTAAGGAACCGACGCATCACCTCCCATGCGTAGTAAGGAACCGACACACTACTTTGCTTTTCTGGTGCCTCACCTCCCCTGCGCCTTGCACAGTCTTTGATTTTTGATGCATCTAAGGAACTTTGTGCTGAAACTAATGCACCCATTGATTACTATGGACTAAACTTGCTTAATCTTTTAAAAGTGATATTTGGACTTGTGTCTTTGTCATTTTGATCTTGTTTTATTCAGATAAATGTTGGCTATTTTTCTAAACTGATGTGGATTCCTTTTGTAGTATTTTCACTGTTACTGTGTGTGTGTACAAATACTTTACACATTGCCTCTGGGGTAAGCCTGACTCCTCGTGACAAGCTACCAAGGGGGTGTGAGCAGGGCATATCTTAGCTGTGTGACTCCCTTACCCTAACTAGAGTGAGGGTCCCTATTTGGACAGCATGCAAACCACTGCCAACTAGAGACCCCATTTCTAATGTGCGTAAATAAAAAACTGGCTCAGATTAGGTAGTTTATTCATTTTCTTTGGTCATTTGACATCGCGCACGACTCACTCCAGAAGGAGTATCTCATCGCTTCACTGAACGAGAAGAAAAAAGGAGGGAGTCTAAAACAACCAAGTCTTAAGGCCCTGCTTAAAGGAGGGGAAATCTGGGCAAGAGCGAAGACCAAGAGGGAGTTTATTCCAGTGATAGGGGGCTGTGTAGGAGAAAGATCTACCCCCATATCTTGAGGTACGGATACAAAGGATTACCAAAAGCGCCTTGTCTGATGACCTCAGACATCTTGAGGGAAGGTAAAATTTAGTCAAGAAGACAAATAAGCTGGCTGAGACTTAAGGGGAGCTTTGTGTGTCAAACAACAGAGTTTAAAGATGACACGGTTCTTAATAGGCAGCCAATGAAGCTTTCTAAGGATCGGAGAGGAAGTTCTAGTGAGAAGGAAGATTACAGATTAGCCACGCGGCAGTGTTCTGGACCACCTGCAGTTTGGACAGCAGAGTGTTCTTATCTGAGGTCAACAGGGCATTCCCATAGTCCAGGTGACTAGTGATGAGAGCCTGGACAAGTCTTCCTAGTGGTGTCTGGAAACAACGACAGGGCTTTTTTTAAAAGCCTCATGGTAGCGAAACATATGTCGCAGGTGGAGCTAACTTGATTTTTCATGGAAAGAGTGATCCAACCTCATGCCAAGATTTTTTACTACCTACTTAGGTACAGGAGCCAAGCCAAGTTGTACGGGCCACCAGTTGGCTGACCATATCTCGGTCGCTTTGTCAAATAGCATGAGCTCTATCTTGTCACTGTTTAATTGGAGACAGTTGTTACTCATCCAAACAGCGACTTCCATCATGCAGTTTGCGAATTTACTCTTCACCTTGTCAGAATCAGCACAAAGGAGAACAGTAGTTGAGTATCATCTGCGTATGACACGATCTCCACACTGCAGGCTCTGATTCAGGCTAATGGCGCCACATCGATGTTAAACAAAGTAGGGCTCAGGCATGATCCCTGGGGGACTCCCTTGTCCATATGCATCAGTCGAGACTTGAAAGAATCCACTCAGACTTGTTGCTTTCAATAGGCAAGGAAGTCCATGAGCCAATGTGGCGCCCTGCAATGTAGCCCAGCCCCGTGAAGCCTGCGGGTAAGAATAGAGTGGAAGACTGTGTCAAATGCTGCTGACAGATCCAACAATGCCAACATGACCGGAGTTCTGACATCAAGGGAGAGCCTGATATTATCTGACACAGCTAACAGTGCTGTCTCAGTGCTGTGGAGCTCTCTGAAGCCAGATAGCGAGTGGTCCAAGATGTAGTTTGCTTCAAGAAAGGCTGAAAGTTGTCTATTAATAAACCTTTCTAGAGTTTTTGCAAGTAAGGGTAATAGCGAAAATGGTCTATATTTGGAGAGAACTATTGGATCAGCTGTAGGTTTTTCCAGCAGTGGAGATACTAAAGCACACTTCTAGTCCCTGAGCACTTTAGCAGTGGTCAGCGAAAGATTAAATAAATCTGTGACCATGGGAGCCAGACATGTCGCTAAACTAGCCATTGTCATAGGAGGGCAAAGGTCCTGTAGAGAGCCAGACTTGGAGTGGAGAAGCGAATCCAACGCCTAGTCTTCCGAGCAGAGTTTCAAGTCACAGACTACCCATAGCTGAGGGATGTAGATGGTTACAGTCAAACTTATTCTCAGTTGAGTCAGGAGTGACAGAGAAATTATTATAAATTGTCTGGATTTTTTCTTCAAAGAAGTCAGCTAAATTGTTACACAGCTCCTGTGAGGCCACAGTAGTGGAAGCTGGATCGAAATCACCCTTTTCCACCAGGGCCCGAATAATTGCCCTAGATCAGTCTTCTGTTTTTTTGGACTGTGCTGAATGGGAACTCTGCACACTGCTTGGTTGACTTTCATTAAGGGGAACTCTGCCTTCCTATTTGATTCCCGTTCTAGTCTCTTCCGTTTTGTCACTACTCAGTGTGTTTGCCTTTATCCGAAGCTGACCAGAAGGGTGTGGCACGTCTTTCCTTGTCCAGGAGGTTAGCTTTCTAGAATCCTTCTTGGAGCCGTGGAAGGGACGTACTGGACACTTTCCTTGTTGTTCTGCAAGTAACCCTCCAGTTCTTTCTGCAGGTGTGTCTTGACGAGATGTGTAACCCTGTCTCAACCTCCCTTCAACAAAGCTGCTCCATGCTGTAGACGCACCATTTTAAAAGGGAGAGCTCATCTAGCTGCCTTGCAGATTATTAAGACCACTCAGTAAAAATCATAAAGCAGGTCAAAAAATGAAAAATGCACAATAAGGGCAGAAGACTTCTCTTAACTTGTGAATCAGATCCTCTGTTGAGACAGAAGTTCTCTTCATGCTAACATAAACACCCAAAGAACGTGCGCAAAATCATAAATGTCCCCAGTCTGGGTTAAGAGCTGTGGGGCCAAAAGCTGCTTTCGGGCCTCCTCGGTTCAGACCAGGGCCCAGAGTGTGCAACCTGTACTGCCTGAGACTGCCCCGACCCTTGCCACCTCCCAGGTTGTTGTCCTAAGAGGTGGGAGCAGTGTGTGTCTCCCCACACCTTCTTCGGGAGCAGCCGTCAGTTTCCCGCTCTCCCTTCCCCTCCCCCGCTGTATATGAGTCATGTATGACCTGGCCAGTTGATAGATGGTCAGTCTCCACGAAAGGAAGGGTGTAGAATAAAACAGCCTCTGTTGGAGCCAGCTGCCCCCAATTGAATTAATAGAAAAGTAAAGCTGGTTGGGGCCTGTCCCCTCCTACAAAGAACAAATTATTACATTTTTGCGAAATCTGTGTGCTGGGTTTTCTATGTATCAGTTTAAGGGACATCTGTATGTGGAAAGTAGTGCTGCAATTTTTGAACTGTAGTTGGACAAGAGAATACATATTGCTACCCATGTAACTTTTTACCTATATGCAGATGACACCAAAAAGTGCTCATGTCGAAAGTGTGACAGCAACTTTCCTACTGTCATCAATGATTTTGATGAAATGCACTGCTAGTGTAATCGAGGCAGCCATTATTATTTACATACAGAGGTGACATTACATAATATCAGAAATTACATCATCAATGACATCACTGAAAGTGCAAGCAATTGCTTGTTTACATGTGTTTGCTGACAGTGTAAATAGACTCCTCTGTATTTATCCATTAACGTGGCATGTAGCTGAAATGTTACAGTACATGTAATGTAGTGTGACATTCCAACTACAACTAACATCTATGCGGATGTAAATTGCTGGGCAGTGAGTTTTCAGCAGTAGGCGTCGAGAAAGTTATGCACGTGCAGCTCGCCGCGTGAGGTTTTCAGTGTCTTTTAGGTTTTGGATTATAAGCATAAGGTCCTTCGTCTGAAGCCTTTTGTTTGAATATGGCCTCGGTTGCGAGTACCTACTTAGTTCCGATTGTGGGGGGGAGGGAGGCGGGGGCATTGGAATTTCAAGGCCTGCGGTTAATCCAGTTGAAATTCCGAGGGGGAATGGGGAATTGAATTATCCATTTGCCAGTAAGTTCTCGTTTTAAGAGAGTTCTTAGAGCCCTACTTGGAACGCACATTGTTCTGCTCCGCCCCCCTCTAAGTTGCACGTACCCCTGGTTTCGGTAACTCAGTTGGGGTGGTTAGTTGATGGGTAACAGGACCGCATGAAATAAGGCCCTAGTCAGCTCATTATAGATTTTTGTAGATAGCTATTTTTTTTTCTTGCAGTTTTATATAGCCTAAACTCGACCCGAAGGTATCTTAACGCTTTACATGAGCACCAGTTGCATTACAGACGGACATTCATTTTTTTAGGCAGAGGGAGATTAAGTAATCTGCCCAGAATCACAGGGTGTTTGAGCCTCCGTCAGACTAGAACCTTGTTCCCCAGCGTTAAGGTCGGCCGCTCTAGCCGTTTAGCCACATCCTCTCCCCGGTGCCTCTGAACGTTACAATGAGAATGTGACAAGATTCTCTTCCCCAAAAATCCTTAATTACTTTATTTCTGCCAGGGCATGCTACATTTTGGTAACATTTCCACGTTATGCTCTGTGACTAAAGATTTTGATGTTTATCTAAAACGAACACTGAATATCATACAATAATACTTGGAAAGAGTTTGTATTATGTTAGTCTGACAGCAGATGGCACTAGTTTCTCGTTATTTATATTTTTTCTGCATTTTGCTCGGCTAACGAAGGACCTGCTGAGGACAGCAGTTTCGGAACTTTTACCTGCTTTTTGTACTCCGGGCTATTTAATGTATTTTAATGCGGGTCTAAAAAGCAGTGGAGCGCTAGATAGCAAATTATATCTTAACAAGCACTGAAACACAAGTGCGGCCCTGCGCCGCGGCCGCGAAAGTGAAACAGTACTCCGGGTTAAAGAAGTGGGAGGGGTGGGGGGAGTGCGATTCCCTTGCGGGAGCGAGCGGCGCCAGGAGCGATAATTGCTACCATATGGCGCCAGCTGCTCGCTCCCGCAAGTGAATCGCCAAACGTGCACGCGTTGCCATTGAAGGCAATGGAACGCGTGCACGTTTTTGGCTGAAAAGCCGAATAGATTGCAAAAGGTCTTTTTGCCTATGCAGCGCATGCGCGCTGCGTAGGCGAGACCTAAAAAGCAACTGTAAACATAAAAACTGGCACCGTGCCTTTAAGGCAGCCATGACCCCCAGCTTCCCATCATGCCTCAGGGGTGACAGGTCAGTTCTTTCCGGCTCCTTCAGTCAGGACCCTGGAGTTTTCAGCTCTGACTAATTTTAACTTTTTGTTAATAATTTTCACTTTTATTAGTGACTTTTTACCTTTCACTCGACGTTTTTCACCTTGTAGAGTGAGGTACTATCACTTTCCTGACAGAAGCTTGTTATTTTTCTGTCACAACATGCCTTCTCTTTTCGACCATTGTCCCTCCTGTGGCAAGAAGAAGGTCAAGACTGACACCCACTCAGTGTGTATACTCTGCCTACCTGAATCCCACTCTGAAGCTTGCCAACACTGCAAAAAGCTGTCTAGGCGTACTCTCAAGGAGAGGTAGAGAATTTGTCTCTATGGCCCCTCAGAGAAGCAAAAAACGACTTCCAGAGGAAGATCTCCGGTCAGGCAGAAGAAGAAGAGGTCCAGATCGACATCGAGAAGTAAGGTCCTGATCTGTTCCCCATTGATGTTGGGATCGGCGTTGAATAGACCTCCAGCGGTGAAGAAACGGGTATCTCTGTCGTCGAGACCTCCACTGTTGATGGTATCGGTGCACCACACGACGACGAAGAGCAGGCCGAAGACTGAGTTCAACGTCGAGCCATAGACGTCACTCACAGGTATCGGATCAGCCTCCTCCGTTGACGTCAACTCGGCGCTGTTCAACATTGAGGAATAGGTCTCTGTCAACGTTGGCCCAACGTTTGACGTTGAGGCACAGGACTCCGTCGGCGTCATCACATAGACGTTCGACGTCGAGGTGCTCCCCTCCGTCGACGTCAACCCGGCGACGATCAACGTTGAGGCCCAGATCCACACCGAATCAACGTCTGTCAGCTTCCAGAAGACGTTCCCCTTCGGCAAAGCATTGCTCGGCGTTGAAGCATTGGTCTCCGTCGGTATCTGTACGATCGACCTCAAGGCATTCGCCGTCGAGATCGATGTCGAAGGCTAAAACACAGCCGGTGCACCACTCTGTCGGTTACTTCTCTCCTGACGTCGAGAGTTCAATCGCCATTGGTAATCCAAGAGACACTGACTCTATGTTCGACGTCAAGACACTCGCACCAGTCGACGTCGACCCATCATACACATTCTGACAGATCAAGGTCAAGACGCACGGCATCGTCAGCCTCAAGGTCACCGGAGGTTATCCTTTCGACATCGAGCAGCTTAGTGTCATCTCCCGAACGTCCACAGGAGACAGAGGCCCCTACACAAGAGGAGACAAGGAGGCAAACATCACCCTCTGTGCATCTCTCTCTCCTAGGTGGATGTTACCACTGCATCACTGGCAGAAATCCACAATGGGGCAGGTACGAGAACCACAGGACTACACCAGTCCCCCTACACAGGTCACCACTGGCTCGTCTGGTTCAGGCAGTAGATCTCTCGAGATCATGCTTGTACAGTGACAACTTCCTCAAGAAGGAGGTCTACATCTCGTGGGCATCGGAGAAGATGCAGATCACCAACACCTTCGACTGAGTCTTCGAAAAGGGACTATTCTCCGACCCTAACAGACAGTCCACCTTCGAGGGTCTCTCCAGTGGATGATGTCAGTACCTTCCAAGATGTATTGGCCAGGGGGCAACAAAATTGAGCATTGATATGTCTACCCCCCCAAACTTCATCCTCTGTGATTTTTGAAACATTACATCAAGATCAGCGGCCGGGCCTTTGTTGCCTCTGGTACCGGGGCTTCTGCAGCCTGTTATGGACGTGTTCCTCACACCAGCAACTATCAAGACCGCACCAGCAAGGATCTTGAAAAAATACAGGCCTCCAGAAGAGGATCCACTATTCCTTAGAGCCGATCCACCTCCAGACTCTGATCATCGCGGCGGCTAAAAAGACATACGCAGTGGCCTCCTCCTCAACAGTGCCTCCCAATAAGGAAAGCGGAGCACAGGACTCTTGGGGAAGAAAAGTCTGTGGTATTTCGGTCTCCATGCTGAAGGTTTCCAGCGCCTCAGCTCTCTTGGGGCGCTATGATAGGGCGTTGTGGGACTCTTTAGAAAAGTTTAAGGACAAACTTCCAAAGGAGGATCGCAGAGATTTCGAGGAGGTGTTGCAAGAAGGAGGTTTGGGGGCTAATCAAATTATTAGTGTTGCATCTGATGGAGCAACCCTATCTGCTCATTCTTATGCACACTGGATCTGTGCCAGACGGTTATCCTGGCTTCGGCTTACTGCACTAAAGCCCGAGGCTCAACAACTGATCCTAAATCTCCCTTTCTCAGGATCTTCCTTATTCAGCACGCGCACAGATGACGAGATGTCAAAGATGAAGTAAGAGCTAGACACCTTGAAAGCGGTAGGTCTTGAGAAGAAAAAGGAGTTCAGGCGCAGATACAGGCCATACGACCACCGGCCTTTACATCAGAGAGTTCAAACCCCCAAGGGCTGAGGCAGCAACAGCACCAAGGCAGAACCCACTATCAGCGGCGTACCCCAGAGGGAGAGCGGCATCCGTCAATCTGCTACCTCAGCAAAAGCCACATCAAAACAATTAACAATCTCTTCCCCCATCGCCGTTTCCCACTCCAGTGGGGGGGGAAGTATAGCCAACCATCTGGAAGAGTGGCGCAGCATCACGAAAGATCAATGGGTATTAAGTACGTTGCAGAATGGGTGCTCTCTACGTTTCCGTCATCAACCTCCGGAGATCGCTCCAGTGAAGACCGCGTGCTACCAGCTGCAAGTACTGCAGCAGGAAGTATCCACTCTCCTACGAAAATCAGCCATCGAGGAAGTTCCTATATCTCAACGAGGTCGAGGAGTATACGCGGTATTTTCTAGTGAGAAAGAAAGGTCAAAAGTCAGTATTCAGACCTATCCTGGATCTGCGCTCTCAACAAATCCATCCGGAAGGAAAGGGTTCGCATGTTGGCTCTCCATTAAATATATCCTCATCTCCAGCAAGGGGACTGGATGTGTTCAATAGATCTGCAAGATGCATACTTTCACATCCCAGTCAACCGACGTCATCGGAAGTTCCTGCGTTTTCTGGTGGGAGCCAAGCATTATCATTTCGGAGTTCTACCCTTCAGGTTGAAGTCAGCTCCCCGAGTGTTTACCAAATGCATGGCAGTAGTAGCAGCTGCTATAAGGCGCCAGGGACTGTTTGTTTGCCCTTACCTCGACGACTGGCTTCTGAAGGGCCCATCTCCCCAGTGTGTGAGGACTCACTACCAACGATGTTTAGCCCTTTGCCAACGGCTGGGCCTTCATGTCAATTTCGAAAAATCAGTTCAAAATCCTACTCCAAGGATACACTATCTGGGTGCAACATTAGACTCGGCAATAGGAAAAGTGTTTCCTTCGGAGGAGAGACTATCATCTATCACTCTGAAGTGCAAACAAATCCTTCGCACTACCTTTCCTTCGGTCCGACAGGTTGCGTCTCTCCTAGGGTCGATGGCATCCTGCATTTTTATCGTCTCCAACACCAGGCTGAGGATGCGTCCTTTACAGCAGGATCTGGAGGACAAGTGGAATCAACGGACTGCTCGATGGGACGACAAGATCCATCTGTTGAGAGCAGCCAGATCATCTATCCCATGGTGGATGTGACAGGAAAACCTCTTGATGGGAGTTCCCTTCGATCAGCCTCCTCCGACACTATCGTTAATCACAGATGCCACCCTCTAGGGGTGGGGAGCGCACATGGGGTCTCTCCAGACTCAAGGTCAGTGAGCATCCAAAGAACAGTCACACCACATCAATATGCCGGAGCTAAGGGCTGTGCATCTAGCCCTCAAGGCTTTTTTACCCTCTATTCAGACCAGCTCCATACTAGTCCAGACGGACAATACGACCACCATGTACTATCTAAACAAACATGGAGGGACTTGATCGCATTCTCTGTCCCTGGAGGCTTAAGCGCTCTGGCATTGGCTCCTAGCAAGGAAACTGTCTATCACAGTGCTACATCTACCAGGAGAGCAAAACTCTCAAGCAGATTCCCTCAGTCGGCACTTCGACGATCAGCAAGACTGGGTTCTACACGAAGAAGTGGTGGAAGGAATTTTTCGAGAATGGGGTCGTCCAAGCATCGATCTTTTCGCGGACGAGACAACCAGAAAATGCTGCGACTTCGCGTCAAGGTTCTACCGGCCAGGGTCGAGAGAGAATTCCCTTTTGATCAACTGGTCAGGGGACTTTGTTTACACTTCCCCCTCTCCCTCTCATCCCGAAGGTCATAACCAAGCTCTCCCACTCCAAGGCGAGAATGATTCTGATCGCTCCAGACTGGCCACGACAGTGGTGGTACCCGGACCTCCTACAGCTATCGGAATGTCCACACAAGAGGCTGCCGTGCAGACCGGACCTGCTGTCCAAGATGAACGGGAGCATTCATCACCCCAACCTTCCCTCGCTGAACTTGGTAGCATTGCTCTTGAGGTCCTCCAGTATGGGCACTTAGGACTTCCTCAGGACTGCATGGGCATTTTGAAAGAAGCGAGAAGGCCTTCTACAAAACACTTTTATGCATTTAAATGGAAGTGTTTCGATTTGTGGTGTGTACAGAATGGCTTCCAACCTACTAAGGGGAGGTAATTTTGCCTTATCTTCTCCACTTAGCCAGGTCAGGCCTAAAATTCTCTTCCATAAAGGTACACCTGGCGGCCATTACGGCATACAGGCGGTCACCTTCTCAACCTTCTTTTTTTCAATTGCAAGTGGTGAAGGATTTCTTGCAAGGGTTAAAGAAGGTATACCCTCCTATCCGAACTCCTTCACCTCCCTGGGAACTAAATCTGGTTCTGTCCAAACTCATGGCTCCCCCTTTTGAGCCTATTCACAAAGCATCCCTCCAACACCTTACATGGAAGGCCGCTTTTTTGGTAGCAATCACTTCTGCCCACAGGGTGAGCGAGATACAAGCGCTCTGTTCTAAGGAACCGTACACGGTTTTTCACCACAACAGAGTGGTTCTGATGACCCACCCCTCCTTCCTTCCGAAGGCAGTGTCGGACTTTCACATTAACCAATCCATCTCGCGGCCTACCTTTTTTCGTAATCCCTCTACACCAGCTGAGAGGTTGCTTCATTCTCTAGACCTGAAAAGGGTTTTGAAATTCTACTTGGACAAGTCTACAGCTATTCGGAAATATGATCAACTGTTTGTAAATTATGGTTCCATCAGAACAGGTTTCCTAGCCTCTAAGTGTTCCATCTCCGGATATATACTGTCATGTATCAAGCTGTCTTATCAGTTGGCACAGAAACTGCTTGGTTCTATTCCCAAGGCTCATTCCACTAGAGGGAAGGCAGCTACAGTAGCTTTTCTGAACAATGTACTGTTATATGGGGTTATGTAGTCCTTAGATACATTGTTGACATTGCTAAGTTAGCATGAGTTTTACTTGCCCTATGCTGCTGCTTTTGCGCACGCCTCTGCTAAGAGTTTGTTTTTGGGACACTTTGCCTCTGCCCTGTACATGATAACAGATTGTTTTTCACGTTCTCAGCTTTCCCTTCAATTCTGTCTGAACATAATGTGCAAGGTCGGTCAACAATGTCTCTTGTTATTCTGTTCTGGTCAGTCCCTATTACCTAGACAAAACATGTTACCAACAGCTGCAATGTGGAAGAATCGTGCTTTGATATAACGTTGTTGCATGTTTTTGAAACACACTTGAAGAAAGCCGTTCCATGGAGCTGAGCTCTACTGTTCCTATGATGTAAACCTTCGCGTTTAGGCTTTCAGGTAGGGGTCTGCTAATAATGCCTAGAGATCTTCTGTTATATAAAATAACTTCTTACTGCCGAGGCGAGGGTGATTAGGCCCAGTTATTTTGCCTTTTTCACAGTCTTTATAAAATGACAACTCCTTTTATATTCTATGGCAGTGGTTCCCAAACTTTTGACTCCTGAGGACCCCCATTGAGTCACCACTGAAAGCCGGGGACCCCCAAGCAATTTGTATGATTTAAATTTCAAACATTAAAACAGTTATTAGAAGAAAATAAACACGTGTGCACACAAAACAAATACTCAATTTACTAAAGATTAGTATTTTATATTGAAAAAATTTGCAAAAAACGAAATATTTTAATGGGAAGGTTGGTACTGCATCTCCGTGACTAACTTTCAAATGGTTGGTTTTATTTCGCAGTACGAGGCTCCTGCTCCTGCCAGGGCCAGACTGGAAACCCAAAGTAGCCCTTGCAAATGTTTTCCGACCAGGCCCCATACGGTGCATACCAAGTGCAGTGAGTGAGTCTGACCACTACAAAGGGGGCTTTGGGAGGCTCTCCCACCAAGAAAATTTAGGAAATAAGGGTGCATTCTACAACACATTTATCATCATCATATATTGAATTGTATTCGCTTTTAAAGAAAAGTAAATGACGACCTTACTATGCACCAGGATACAACAATTTTTGTTGGGGTTCTTCAATGATTCCCTTATTATCACCCTCCAACAGTGCCTCTCATCTCTCCATAGCCCCTCTGTCACATGTATTTCATTTGTTTTATAGCATCTCTCATACCATTGTGAGATGTCAGAGCACTTTACATCACACAGATATAGAGACAATGAAATATACGTGTAAATCAGTGTATAGAAAATGTTACATAAGGCAAAGGGGACTATAAGGTGTAGGATTCACATGTCATTCATACTGGTAGGAATTTGTAGAGTGCATGGTCTGGAGAAGCACAAACTCAGGTTTCAGAACATAACACAGTGGTTAGCATTGACTTTAACAATTAAAATGTATTTCCACCCAAATAAACCTTTTTAGCAGCATCAGGATAATGAAAGACTGGGAAAAACAGAAGTTACTAACTTGTACCATGCAGTTTGCAAGCAGCTCTTTGATGACAGTTTATAGGTCACTGTGCTAGATTACGAAAGTCATTTATGAACTGCACAGTAACAAAAGAATCTCTGTGACAAAAGCACTGACCTATGCATATAAAATACTGGTTTTTAAAATGCATGGTACACGTTCTTTGCAGTAGGCCTATTAACCCTCTGTGCTACATTAGATATGTCAAAGCTGCCATTGGACAAAACTCTCATCTCTCTCCAGCAGCTACATTAATCACCACAGTTATCTTGACACTTTTATTGTTGCTCGAAAACTGCTAATTATACATGGAACTTTGCAGTGCTTTTAAAACTGCTGCCTGAGGACCCCCTGGGAATGTGTCACGGACCCCTGGGGGTCCGCGGACCACAGTTTGGGAAACACTGTTCTATGGTATTGTAACAATGCTAATGATTCTTGCCTTATGCATTTAGCTGCTAGTTGTGGTTCGCATACTGTTTTATGAATCACTATATTCAAAATAAACATTTTGAACTTATTTAGTGTCTCTAATTGTTTTTATTGTGGACAAGTACGTGTGAGCGAAAGAGTGCCTTGTTCCCGCGACTCTGAGGTGAGTCGGGAGTGCTCGTGTTCTGGGTTGTCTAAACATTGGTAGCTTCTTGATATTTGTAGCAGACCGAATGAGACACTATTGCTAGTCGGTTGGGATTTTGGGTACTAAGGTGATAGGAGGTACACCCCTATTTACTGAGGTCCTGTTTTCTTGTGCATAGTTCTGTGTATGAGCAGAATCCCTGCAACATGGCACCGCCAACGTTTGGTCTGGTTCTTATCTGCGAGTAGTGCTCGTGCTGGTCCACAATACCCTCACTTCTGTTTCTGGAGACAGCTGTGACGGAGTAACCTCCTATATTGACATTTTTATAGGTTTATTCAAGCTTGGAGTTTTAAAAGGTATTTCTTTTCTTATAACCCGTGTTTGCGCTGCCACTCTTTAAGTTGTTCTACTATCTTCTCTATAATGGCTGTAGTTGATATTCCGGCTCATAGCAGAGCCGCGCTGAGGGCACACTTGACTCATTATGCAGTCCCTGATGCTGGGGCCGCGCTTATTTTTGTGGTGGAAGCCGATCCGGCTCACCAGTTTGAGGTTTTTTACTCTTGGGTCACCTTTCCGGCAGTGGATGGCACTGATGATTTGTTTCACGCATATGCTGCCACTGCCTTTCCTCAGCAGTATCAGCCTTATAGAGCTCTTGAAATTCCGCTTACAGCTTGGCAACACCGTATTTGGTTTAATGGCGCCCTTCCTCACCCATTAACGGCAGTCCGTTTAGGCCCTTTATCTATAGATGGGGCCACATGGCCCGTTTTGGCTGAGTTTACCCCACACCCACGTGCTTTTACAACTGCAACTTTGGCAGAGCTCCGCGTCTTACATACATCGTTGGTGCGCGTATATAGAGCGGTAATACAGTACGTGACCCGCACCGTCCAGGTGGGACCACCTGGCGCTGCTGTACAACCTGCGGGTCCTGGTGGCGTAACCATCAGTCCCGTTATAGTTAATTCTGTCATGGGCAAGCGCCCACAGAATAAGGATGAATTTCCTTATTGGCTTGCCGAGAAATTTGGACAGATAGAAGCTGTCTTTCCTAATACCACTCCTGTGGATAAACACAGGATCTTAACTATTAGTTTACCTAAAGACTTAATTCAGAAGGGAATGACATAATGGCCTTTGTAGTGTCTTTGCTAAAAGGGGCTCTCCCGGAGCTTGCCCAGTGGAATTGGGAAACGGAAGTTCAACGGGCTCATTGCTTCCCTATGATCCAGAGAAAAAACAACGAGAGTAGGCATAATGAGCAACCCAGAGCCATTCTGATCTATATCGGAAACTTTCTTCTCAGACAGGCTATAATGGATATGGCCAGACCCAATTCCAAACGGACATTTGATGGACATACCTTCTTTGCCCGCCCTGATTTCTGTCATGTTACCGTTGAACGCCGCTGGAGGCTTCGACAGATGATATCCGCGTTTCAGGGGTTGGGCTCTGAAGCATATTTATTGTTTCCTGCCCGTCTTAAAGTTATCACAAGGGGGCGGATACGAATGGTTTCATCAGAGGTAAAAGCTCAAGAACTCCTGGCAGAGCTGAAGGATGTTGGAGGGCGGGGGGCTTCAGGACAATAAGCTGATTGGGATCTACAGGATCGCTGAGGGCTGAAGTGATTTCTATTTTCTCTCGATCTGACTAACACTATTGAGCTCGGTAGCACTTAAGTAGTGGTACCTGCTGATTGATTGATGTATATTTTTTGAATCTGGGGTGCTGGGTCGGATTGACCTCCTTCCTAGCTAAAACGGGGGTGGGTTTTCGTTGTTCACTTTTCTCTTTTCGGCGGCGGAGGGGTAGGGTCTCGGTGGCAGCTCGAGATGTGAGATTAGTAGCCACATATAGGTCACGGTTGACCTATTTGCCTGTTTGGGTGGTAGGGGTGGGGGAGGTTGGGCTGCTGTGGGTGGGGGTGGGAGAGGGCTGGGGCAAGGTCTTCTGGGTGGTAGGTTTCAGCACTGCACAAAACATTGTTTGAGGAATTTTTCAGATACTAGCTTTGATGGATATAGGCTATTGCCTATTTCTAACTCGGAAGGAGTGGCTATGGCTATCTCGGGGAAAACGTAATACATAAGCCGTTTGAAATGACAGGGAATCTACTTAACATCGTTTTATGTATGCATTAAATATCAGATTTGTTTCAATTAATATATGTGGGCTCAATGACCAACTTAAGCGACAACGGGCGGCTATAATTTTGAAAACAATGCGGGCAGATGTCTTGTGCGTTCAGGAGACACACATAGAGGGGATAGGTCCAGAATTTTAGAGCAACTTGGTTTTAGGCTTTTGGTGGCAACTAAGCAAGGCACTAAAACTAGAGGGGTTGCTATCCTTACTAGTAGGAAAGATATTATTGCTAAAAGAGTTTTATCAGATAGATGGGGGCGCTGGGCACTAGTAGAATGCTCTATTCAGGGGATGATAGTCACTGTATGCTCAGTGTATGGATCAACGGCAGATGATCCGGAGATATTGGAGCTGCTGGACGATGAATTAGTTAACTGGCCCGCTCCGTTTATAGTCTGTGGCGACTTTAATATCAATGGGCTTGGGGGTCTCTGGGATACTGCCGCTGATAAATACACTGGCCGTAAGAAAAAGGTCTTTAGGGCACTCACCAATTTAGTTAATAATCACGGACTTATCGACTTATGGGATCATTTAGCTAATGGGGATAATGGCTGTACGTTTTACTCTGCCCCTCATAACGCTATTTTTAGATTAGATTATTTTTTGTCTCTCATTCTCTAGTTCATCAGGCGAAAATTCAGAAATCCCCTCGGATATTGTCAGACCATAATCCTCTTGTTCTCTCGCTAACTTTCAACAAAAGAGAACAAACTGAGCGAACTTGGACTTTTGAAAGAGGGCTATTATTTGATCCGGATTATGTTCATCATATGAAGGGTTGGATTAAGGCCTTCTTCGATATAAATCGGTATAGCACTACTGTCGGCGTTGTCTGGGACGCTTTCAAAGCGGGCGTCAGAGGGGAGACACTGAGTTTTAGTGTATCCAGGCATAAGAGGTTGTCTCTCCTGGAGGAAATGCTTTATAAAAATCTAACTAGGATTGAGGAGGAATTGGTTGCTGCCCTAAAATCTTGCTTAGCTACTGATTATATTTTGCATCGGCTTGCATGGGCCAAAGCAGAAATTGGAGAACGCGCTGCTGTAAAAGCATCTGAATGCTTCCTAGCAAAAAGGGAGCATTGCCATGAATTTAACGAGAGGGTAGGTCATACACTCGCAGTTAGACTTCGACAAAGGAATGTAAGGAATGACATAAATGAAATTATTGATGATGTCGGTAATTTAGTTATAGACCCTTCTGGTATCCAGGATGTATTTAGACAATTTTACGATCGCTTATATGGTGAAGGCCCTCAGGTCTCACAGAATTTAATTCAGAACTTCCTTAGTGGCATTCCGCTACATAGAATTGAACCCCAGGAGAGGGAGAAATTAGATGTAGTTTTGACACAGGAAGAAATCTCTGATGCATTAAGAGATCTCCCCTCAGGTAAGGCTACTGGACCTGACCAGATCCCTCTCGAGTTCTATAAGATTTTCTGGGATGAGCTGGGAGCAGTTCTGGTGGAAACTATTCTATGTGTTCAAACTGGTGGGCTGGCCCCTGCCTCATGGGCAGGTGCCGATATTATAATTTTTTTAAAGAAAGGGAAGCCACCTCAGGAACCTGGATCATACAGGCCTATTACTCTTATAAACAGTGATGCAAATTTTTTTCAAAAACCCTTGCCACTAAATTGAACAACATCATTGCAGATACCATTCACCCATGTCAGCATGGGTTTATACCTGGGAGGGGACGACGGAACATACGCGTCGGGTAATTACTCTATTTGATGCAGCAGAAGTCTCAGGAGACCCGATGGCTTTGCTGCTTCTGGATGCCGAAAAGGCTTTTGATAGGGTCTCCTGGGGGTTCCTATGGGAGGTAATGAAATGGTTCGGAATCGGGTCAGGGTTTATCAATGCTATCCACGCTATGTATTTGGCACCAACAGCACGCTTGAGAATAAATGGGAAGTATACTGCGCCCATTATGATAAAACGGGGTACTCGGCAAGGTTGCCCATGTTCACCTTTGCTTTTGCTATTTATATTGATCCACTATTACGGCTTCTTGCAGCTTGTCATGAAATTGAACCAATGCGGTTTCATGGCATAACCACTCAAAGTACTCGCTTATGCGGATGATATCGCATTGGTCACCCCCAAACCATTAGAAGCAATCGCTGCTGTTGAAGAGCTGGCATTTGTATTTGGCGAGCTTTCTGGGTATGCTCTAAATAAAGGGAAGACTCAGATAGTTACCAATTGCTTGATAAACTTATCGGATCCTCGGATGTCTGACTCAGCGGTATATTTAGGTATCACTATTACTCCTGAACTGAAAGATGTGGTTGCAATAAACATTAATCCCATAATTCAAAAAGGCCAGAAAAGATTTTGACAAATTTCATAATTTGCACTTGTCACTGGTGGGGAGGTGTAATGTGATTAAAATGGTATTTTTGCCCAACATACTTTATCTGTTTAGGGCTATACCACTAGAATTTGGGAAACAATGGTTTAATGAGCTAGAGCACTTGGTCAATCGTTTTGTGTGGGCACACGGCAAGACAAGGAGGGCTTTACGCTTTATGACTCTTCCCTTGGCTAAAGGAGGTTTGGCATTACCTGATTTTAAATTTTATTATTGGGCTGCTGCACTGCAATATATGGGGGTTTTGTTTGGTGGGTGCTCCGAGACCTTAAATGTTGCAGAAAGACTTCCGGATGTTTATAATTTATTGATGGGTGAAAAGGCCCTGAATAGCTTTATGAAATTCAGTGAGCCAAGCTACTACAAGAGAACAAAATTTAAAACCCTGTATGCTGCTTTTAAAATCTGGGCTGCCCTTAAAAAAACTCGGTTTAGGTAGATTACATCATAATACTTATATGATTGGCAACCCAACACTGCCAGAAATTTTTTCTGATCAAATTATGGTAGAATGGGGTGTGCTTGGACTGCTGAAAGTGGGTGATTTAATGGGGCAAGGGGGAATTTATCAATTTCGGGATATACAAGACAAATTTAGTATTAGTTCCAAAAACTTTTTTAAATACCTCCAAATAAGAAGCTTTCTCTCTAAAAAGATGGGTGGTACTAGGGGCTTCGAAAAGGTTCGGATTATAGATATAATAAGAACTGGGATGGATTGCTCCATTAAAGGAGTTTATTCAGAACTTATAATACTCAAACAAGATGATTTGGTAAAACAGACCGAAAAATGGATAAACCGGTTGGGCAATGACTCAGTTAATTTTCTAGAGTCTCTTGAGCTGGGGCATACAGTTCTGTGCTCTGCCGCACTGCAGGCTCAGCATTATAAAACAATGTTCTCGCTTTACTATACCCCAGCCAAAATAGCACAGTGGGGTGGTCTTACGGGAATTAGCTGCCCTCGCTGTAGCTCATTAGATGCGGATGCAATTCACATGTTTAGCACCTGCCCACGACTTGATTTAATAAAGACATCAATAATGGCTTTCTGTGATCATACTCTTGGTCTTGAGGTTAATCTAACCCCAACGTTAATGCTCTTAGGGGTTGATAATTATCAAGGGCAGCTCCCTTATTCCCGCTTTCTATTTCTTGCTATGGTTATACTTCGGATTTGTATTGCTACTGGCCTGGCGTGATCAAACTGCTCCTACATTTCAGCACTGGCTTGCCCGGCTACTAGCAACGTTTAATCTTGAAAGGGGAATTTATGAAAGACGGGGAAAAAGGGGAAAATCTTGGGTAAAATAATTTGGGACCCTATATATAAATGGAAGGAATCACAATCCTGTTTGGTTTGAGATCAATATTTAACATCAGTTAACTTAGAATTGTAATAGCCATGCTTTTCCTTTTCTTCTTTTTCCTTTCTGTTTATTTTCCCTTTATGCGGTCACCATTGTTACTCTAATGGAAGCTAAAAATCTTTTAGTTTTGATTTTTTGTTGTTTAAAATACATTGTATGGTAAATCTAGAATGATCAATCCTCAAACAATATTGAATGGTATACTGAAAAACTGTGCTGTTTATTCTTAAAAATGTGCAATAAAACGTATTAAAAAAAAAAACTTAATTCCCGAAGTGGCTGATTGTAACACCTGGGGCAGGGTGTTTGCAGCTGTATATTCTGTGTTTCGGCACCCCCTCCATGACCGTGCTCCCCTCTGTGATTAAACGCGTTCAAGATGAACACGGAGCAGAAGCGGCTGTTCAGCTGGGGATGAGACTGGTGGGAGTGTTCGACGTGGTTGCTGATATGATCCTTGCGAATGTCAAGGGCGATGCCGTTAGCTTTCAAGTAGCAAACCGCTTAGAAGCGGTCGCGGAGGCTGACAGACCACGAGAATTACCAAAGATTATTGCGAAGGCTTATAAAACCATAGGCCGCAATAGTCTGGGAAATAAGCCTACGACTCAAACGTAAACGCAGTCTCAAGTACAACAGAAAGCCCAACCTGACAAGGATGGGCACCCTTTCTTTCCTAAAAAGAATTTGCAAAGAAATAAGAAACAGGGTTTGCGTGCCAGTTTACCGACCCCTGATGCTTCTGAACGTACTTATGACTTGCGCGATAGCGCTAAAATGAAGTCTCCTGAACGATTTCAGGTTCCTGACCAGCGTTCTCCTCGTTCTTTACAGGATACATCAGGCTCACAAGCCGGTGGAGGTGATCGCCAGGATCGGGGTAGAAGTCAACCTGCGTCACAACTTAGTGAACAGCCTCGACAGTTTGAAGTCAAGGACAAGCAGGGTGATTTCGCACGAACCCGACCTCCTTTTCAAAAGAAAAAGGTTGCCGCTTTAACAGCGAGATATGGCACAGACGGTGCGGACGCGACTCCTGGATTGGACTTGGGCAGTGACTCTGCTCGACAGCGCGGCGGAAGTTACAATATTCAGGGAGGCTCTGCGTCCCCGTCTGGATGTGACAGCAACTGACACATTTGTTACAATTGAGACTGCAGATACCCGGGTTGCCCCCCGGATAGACTATACAATGTCCTTTTCCAAATTGAAGGTGATATACTGCGTCCCATTAAGGTTGTTTTCTGGGAGAATCTAACCGCTACATATGACATTTTATTGGCGGAGAAAGATTGGCCGCCGCCCTTTGTGTTAGCCTCTTCTAAAGGGGAAGATGTGATACTTCCGAGTTTTTCACGTTGTGTCCCTGAGGAACAAGCGCAGGCTTTCGCAGAGGAATGGGCTTTGGCCTTAGCCCCAGCTGTGTATCGCAATCAGGTGGGTTGGGACGTTGATTCGCCAGCTCATGAAATACCATTGCGCTCTATGCCACAACCTCAACCTCAATATCCCATCAAACGAGAGGCGAAGGCTTCGGTTTGTGACATTCTAAGACAATTGGAGTATCAGGGGTCATTGAGTCATGTGTATCACCTATGAATAATCCTCTCTTTACTGTCCCTAAACCTGATGGTTCTTTTCGGATTGTATTGGATTATAGAAATTTGAACAGCCATTGCCGCACCTTTGCGGTACAAAACACACACAGTTCAGCGCTGGTGAATAATATTGTTCGTAAAAATACAAAACGACACTTGACATTTCGAATGGTTTCTACAGTCACAATCTCGACCGTGCGAGTGGTGACCTGACAGCATTCAGTGCCGTCGGAAATCAGAAAAAATGTACACGTTTGCCTATGGGGTATAAGAACAGCCCCGGGGCATTAGCGGCGCGCATTGTGTCTTTGTTGCATGACATTGACCCTGAGGCCTTGTCGTATGTTGATGACATCTATTTGACTGACAACGACCTCGCCCCGCATCTTGACCGAGTCGACCACATAATATTGTCTTTTGCCGACTACGGTTATAAATTTAATTTTGCAAAGTCACACATTGCCCATCTGGCAGTGCTCTTTTTGGGCTACGAGCTCAATAATGAGGGAAAGGGTCTAGCACCTCACTTCCTAGAGAAATGTGCACATTTGCAACCACCTTCTTCTTTGAAAAAGTTACAATCCCTGCTGGGTTTTTTGAATTTTGGGAGGACTTACATTCCCGATTATGCCCAGCGTATCAAACCGCTTTATGCGTTGATACAACCTAGGTTTTCGTCTGCCAGCTGGCTTCCGGAACATACTTCCGTTCTGCAGTCTTTGCAGGCGGATTTGTTTGCGACTAACTTTTTAATGACTCGTGATAACACCACCAACCTGGTAATACGTATCGTTTCTGGGGCAGTGGGTTTCACATATTTAACATTCAATGAAGGAGACACAATACCTATTGCATACAAATCACACTTGTACACTGCGGCTGAAATGCGTTTTTCCTCTGTTGAAAAAATCTTGACGGCAGTGCAGATGGCGATTCTAAAGGAACGCTCACTGGCGCAGGGCAAACACATTCTTATGGTCACTCCCTTCCCTGCTTTGGAAGCGGTGACTAAAGCAAGTGTACCTAACTCGAAGGCGTTACACCCACGTTGGATTCAGTGGGCTACTTCTTTGACGTCTTCGGATGTCACATTTGTCTTTGATGCATCTCTTCAGACTCAGGAGTTTTTGCAGTATGAATTTGTTTATCCGCCTCCTTTGTCGCTTCTTCCTCTGAGTGAATACAAATGCATCATGTATACCGATGGCTCGGCGCAACCGGCCACGGGTTCCAAACATGCTTATTCAGCGGCTTGCGCTATTGTAGCTGGCTCCATTGAAGATGGAGAGTTTAAGTCATCCATTGTGCACACACAGGCACTAGGAGACTGCACGGCGCAATTGGCCGAGCTGCGTGCTCTTTTTCTAGCTCTAGAGTTTGCTGATCCTCTTGTGAATACTCTTATTGTGTGCGATTCTTACTATTGTGTCCAGTCGTTCAATGACAACTTATTCTTTTGGTCTCAAAATGAGTACCGCGATTCTAAAGGCAGCGCAATTAAGCATAAAACGCTTTGGGTTCGAGTCGCAGATCCTAAACAACGTCTGCCTCTCACACGTTATTCACACTCTTGGCCACCAACGTGTCGGAACACACGCTGTTGGTAATTCTCTGGCTGATGAAGCAGCCAAGTCTGCAGTAGCCACGTGTTCCGTAGCAGCAGTTACAAGATCTATGACTAAGGTTGATAATGAGATTCTGGAAGCGGTCGCTGCAACTAGGAAGGGAGGTAATTATCCTGCGGGTTTCCCTTCTAAATACTCTTATCATGTAACTCCCGAACAGGTTCCTTATGCTACAATTCCTTCGGTTGGGGATCGGCTGATTCCCAACTCTGACCGCAGACAAGCTTTGATCAAGGCCGCACACGAAGGCATTGCTTCGGCACATGCTGGTGTGTCGGCAACAGTCTCTATTCTTCAGCAACGTTACTGGTGGCGTGGTTTATATAAACAGACTCGTAACTATGTTCTTTGCTGTGATGTTTGTCAACAAATCAAGCCTTCTACAGTCCCACGACCGCCACAAACACAGCTATGTATTTCTAATAGACCTTTTGGCTGTGTCTATCTTGATCACTGCGGTCCTCTTTCTTCTGATACTGCATACAAGTATATCTTGGTTGCGGTTGATTCGTGCACTCGATTCCTGTGGGTATGGCCACAACGTAGTGCTGACGCTCGAAATGTCATCAGGGATTTGCGTGTCTTTATCGGGATGTTTGCCTGTGGTACCTTCCATTCTGACCAAGGTCCAGCGTTTGCCTCTAAGGCTTACAAGGATGCGATTAAGTCGGGGGTACAGGTGCAGTTTTCGTCTCCATACAGGCCTGAGGGCAATTCAGTTGTGGAGCGAATGAACCGTGACTTAAAGCAATCCTTGACAGCTAGAGTCTTAGGTACTGGCAGGGACTGGCTGTCCCACTTGTATGGGGTCCAACGTGCACTAAATAATCTCCCTAGAAGATCTCTGGGAGGGCGGACCCCTTACGAAATGCTCTTTGGCTTTCACATGTTTGTTCCTGACCTTGATGGTCTGGACATTGTGGCGGCTGCCTCTCAGTTTGACGTAGATAATCATTCTGCTATGTTACATGATCTACAAAAGACACGTGATACACTGGCATCTGAGCATTTACCATCTTCGCCTGCTGATACACAACTGATTCCTGTTACCGGTTGGCTTCCTAAAGTTGGAGATCTGGTGCGGGAGAAGATTGAAAACAAAAAAGAATTTGGTCCCTCATACCGTGCTCCTGTTTCAGTACTTGGGCTGAAGGGTACTCGTACTGTCATTCTACCACCATTGCCAGGTCGCAAAGACAACAGGTACATCTCAGTGGACCATGTCAAGGTACACCGTGTGGCCGATTCTGAATAGTGTGACACCTGCAGTTTCGTGCAACGCAATATCCTTAGCACCGTTAACTTTGTCGTCACCTGCTGCCACAAGAATGTCTGCTCATATGATGGACACTGTAATTGATCTTCAGCCTTTGCGACAATCCTCTTCTGCAATGGATATGGTGTGCCCTTTTCCGGCTATTGATTCCGTGAGTGAAATGCCATCTAGCCCACGAGTACGAATGGACGATTCGACGCTTTCACCTTTCCTTGCAAGTCCAGTGAGTGCCTGTGATGGAGAACCGGCACACCTTTCTTCTGCCTTGTCCTCCTCATCCTCCAGTTTGTCTGATGCGCCTAAGTCTAAATTGCGTATTTTTTACTCCTGGTTCAAAAAGACATACTTCGTTCCCCCATGGACCTACATTTGGTTGGTGCTTATCTTGATATTCTCTTCATGTCAATTGGATTTGTGACAGTGTTCTTTTTACTTATCAATGGCCATTATCTCCCTGAACGCTCTGCAGTAAAAATGGTCGATGGAACTTTGGCTCCTCACACTTCGTCCCATATCATGAAACGTGACCAGTCTTTTGTGAATATTTCAGCTTTCCCGGTTCCTGATGACATCGTTTGGGACAAGTAGCTTACGAAATTCATGGCCCGACTGAGGTCCTTAGAGTTCTGTACGTATTTCGCGTCTCATTAGGAGATGTGGTGACACAGGACATACATTCGGATGATTGGGATGTGCAGGCAGTTCATGCATTATTTTCTGATTTAAAACATTATGCTGCCTATGATGCTGAAGATTTGTATTTAAATTCTGCCAATTAGGTGATCTCTTTTGCTATCAACATTATGGGCATCATTTTTTACACAAATCAAACACCATGAGGCCTGTTTTTAATTTTACCCAGTGGGAACATTGTCCAACTCCCTTACAGGGGAGTTCTAAAATGCTTAGGGATAAGTGCACCTATTTTTCTAACTATGATTTGACTAATCCTGAATCCTATTATTTTAGGCTTCAAAAATCCCCTTCATCGAAGTACCTGTTTTCCCACACTAAACTAATTTACGCCAACTCATTTAGAACACAGTTGGCCACACACGGTTATGACCATTGGAAACAGACTATAGATTTAAAATCAATCTGGGGCACAAAGCCATGGCAGGTTCAGGGCGATGAGGCGTTACATCGTGCCTGCCTGATCCCGACTCAATTGCTGTTTTTAAATAGAACCATTTACCAAACATCCTGTTATGGCCTTGCAACTGTCGAAAACCTAAATACCCCCTCCATTCCATCATTAGCTGAATATGATAATTGGCGGTTACACAATAACTACACCATTGAGGCTTTGCAGGCTCTCCTGCAAAATGCCTCCTTTAATGTTTCTGAGATTGATTCATTAGGATGGTTGTTGTGGCAGACTAATGCTAATGCATGCCAGTTGCGTTTCTATAATGTTACACCTGGTTTCATTCAGACTAAGCCTGATCCTCGTTATCCACCTCATCATTCTGTGACTACATACTCTGTAGGTAAATTGTGCCAGCAGTGGTTGGAACACTCTACCCTGGCATCTGTCAAACAGCACCTTTCCATCCTATCGAATGATATAGATTTGGCTGATTTTCTCCTAGGCCCACGTAATCCAAGGGCCAAGAGATTTCTTTATGCCTCTTATAATGAAATTTGGAAACTTTCACAGATGGAAGCCGTCTTCCGTCTGCGTCAAATTGACTAGGCAAACTTGGAAAAAGTCCTTGCTGTAGTGGACAACAGCATTAACACGCTTTCTTCACGCATTTACACCTGGCTTAGACAATATTGTTTCGTCTGTAATAGATATTGTGCAAAGTGATGTTTCTGTGTTATATCATGGTCAGAAGCAGTTAAGGTCGGTCATGCAATTTGCTTGGACGTTGCAGACACTGAAAATGGGTAAAGTGCCTTGGGATTATTTGAATGCCACTGCTTTATTTTTGCCTTTTAACCTGACTGATAAACAGAAGTTTATGTCCATGAAAGATGCTGTATATATGCTGTTACATATTGAACAGTTGGAGCCTTTGCCGTTCTCCGTAGCGGAAACGGACTCTGCTGTTTGGTTGATTCATGGCGTTATCACTTTGCCCTTTTCGCTTTTTCAATTTAAATCATGTATGCAACACTTTCCTGTTGGCCGCTTTGAACCGCTTGGCAGTGCTTTTCTGCATGAATTATGGGTCCTGCCCTTTGCTTATCGGTGTTTGAGGGAGGATAAAGAAGTTTTCCTCACAGGGGAAGAGTGTGATTCGGTAGTGGGTCACTCTCTAGTGTGCAAACACGTTAAATTACACGGCGAGTGTAACGTGTCCGCGCCCAATTTAGCTTGCTTTTTAAAAGGGACCCCAGTACCATCCGTCACGCCGGTCTTTACATTGCTTACTAACGGCAGCTATCTCATTTTAAACAATCAAGACTGCTGTGGTTTGCGGGCGGGTGTCCCATACTTGGTAACTGTTTCCCAGCGCGTAACTTGCTGTAGCAATGTCCTTTTCCCGCCCCCGCAAGGGAGTTTAGATTCTTCGCTTTGGCCTTCCATTCCGACTTTGAAAACAGAGTTCAACAAGTTGAGCAGGCTCAAAGCCCTTTTATTCTAACAAGAGGTGGCCCTCACTTCTGCCCGTGAAACATTCAGATTGCAGATGGCACGGACCTCGAGTGATATACAGTCGCTTCTTAACACTAACCTCCCACTTCATTTTGGGGAACTAATTCACCAAATATTTAATGCATCTGATACGACAGGCCTTGCCCATTTTTTTAAATGTGTGGGATCTGGCATGGTCTCTTTCTTTCAAACTATATTCGGGGTAATACCGGCTTTTATTCATTCTATATTTTCCAGCATTTTCAGAGGGTTCCCCTTAGTATTAGCGCTGGCAGCTGGTGTCCTGCTTCTCCTCCTTGTGCTTCGTAATGGCTGCTCACTTTGTGGCTCTGCACAGGCCGGCCCAGCTACAACTGTGCCGTGATCGCCTATATGAGGCTTTTGGATGCTTGCCTTTAGCAACACTTGGCGTAAGTTACGACTTGACATTCCGCTTTGCCTATTTTACTTGCGTGCAGCCAGTGCTTAATTGCAAAAGATGCCATTTCTTCTGGGGGATGGAACCATGCTTATCGAACACGTGGTGTCCAATCCCTGATTTCAGCCAGTTGATGGGTCCCTTAGAGACGCATGACGAGGCTTGTTCTGCGGATGGTCAAATGCTGCGTGCAGCTTTACTTGGAATCTTGGATCAATGGGATATCTGTGCGGCTGCGCAGACTTTCCAAAAACGAAGTTTCATTGAATATCACGCAAGTTTGCCTTTTCTACTTTTGGATGCTCCTGCTTGTGGGGACCATGATTGTTCCTTCGACTTACTAAATTGGATGTCATCGCTTTTTTCCACCAATGACAATGATGAACTATTGGAAGGGATTGCATTCCTTTGCACCCAAACCTTCATGGATTGACTACTTGGGTCGTCCCTACTCCACTGTCTGAAATACAGACTCTTTTTTCAAGCTCAAAATGCCTTTAGCTTTTTTTCGAACTTTCCCTTTTTTCTCCAATTTTTTTTTTGTATGTTTTTTTTTTTTTTTTTTTTTAGAAAGTCCCTCACCAATATTTTAAACAATGCCTGACTTTTGAACTCTGTTTTTGTTCTTCTGTCTATGTCCTACTGACTTACCAAGGGGAGGGTGTTATATGGGGTTATGTAGTTCTTAGATACATTGTCGACATTGCTAAGTTAGCATGAGTTTTACTTGCCCTATGCTGCTGCTTTTGCGCACGCCTCTGCTAAGAGTTTGTTTTTGCGACACTTTGCCTCTGCCCTGTACATGATAACAGATTGTTTTTCACGTTCTCAGCTTTCCCTTCAGTTCTGTCTGAACATAATGTGCAAGGTCGGTCAACAATGTCTCTTGTTATTCTGTTCTGGTCAGTCCCTATTACCTAGACAAAACATGTTACTAACAGCTGCAATGTGGAAGAATCGTGCTTTGATATAACGTTGTTGCATGTTTTTGAAACACACTCGAAGAAAGCCGTTCCATGGAGCTGAGCTCTACTGTTCCTATGATGTAAACCTTTGCGTTTAGGCTTTCAGGTAGGGGTCTGCTAATAATGCCTAGAGATCTTCTGTTATATAAAATAACTTCTTACTGCCGAGGGGAGGGTGATTAGGCCCAGTTATTTTGCCTTTTTCACAGTCTTTATAAAATGACGACTCCTTTTATATTCTATGGTATTGTAACAATGCTAATGATTCTTGCCTTATGCATTTTGCTGCTAGTTGTGGTTCGCATACTGTTTTATGAATCACTATAGTCAAAATAAACATTTTGAACTTATTTAGTGACTCTAATTGTTTTTATTGTGGACAAGTACGTGTGAGCGAAAGAGTGCCTTGTTCCCGCGACTCTGAGGTGAGTCGGGCGTGCTCGTGTTCTGGGTTGTCTAAACATTCGTAGCTTCTTGATATTTGTAGGAGACCGAATGAGACACTATTGCTAGTCGGTTGGGATTTTGGGCACTAAGTTGATAGGAGGTACACCCCTATTTACTGAGGTCCTGTTTTCTTGTGCATAGTTCTGTGTATGAGCAGAATCCCCGCAACAGTACCGATTGCTGAGATCTGCAAAGCAGCCACTTGGAAATCCATACATTTACGAGGCACTATTGTCTCGACTCGGATACCAGAGCAGACACTCCAGTAGGCCAAGCCTCCTTGAGAAATTTGTTTCAATGCTAAATCGGCTATGATAGTTTGGTTGGTTCACCTCTCATTTGTCTGCAGGCGGAGGATGGGCTTGCTATTCGATTAAGTGCTTATGACTACTGATGAGGATCCCCTGCAAGAGAAGGATAAGTTACTTACCTGTAATCCTAGTTCTCTTCCAGGGGTATCCTCATCAAAGTCATAAGCAACCCACCTGCCTCCCCAGGCAAATGAGATTTCTGTAAGCCATATCTTTGTGCCCTGACCCTCGGGTCTCCGCAAAGAACAACTGACCCAACTGTCACCCCTGAGGCATGATGGGAAGCTGGGGGTCATGGCTGCCTCAAAGGCACAGTGCCAGTTTTTATGTTGACAGTTGCTTTCATTTTCTATGCTAGTATTATTTCAATGCAGCCTATAGGCGCTAATAATGACTGCTGTTTTGCAGATGGAGTGTTTTGGTTTCTACTCATTAAAGAGAGTTCAAGTGATACTTTTCCTACTGTTGTCTATGTTCTATAGTATATGGTGGCAAAAACAGTTTTGTCAGTGTATTGATTAGCCTTTTTGCCTTATTGGAGGCTGCATTGATGTGTGGAAAATGATATATGTACATTTATATAGAGCTGTATATATATGTTTTCATATAATTTTTTTATCGTTTTCTGGGGTCCCCGCGCATGAGCGGGAATATTCAGTGCTTATGACTTTGATGAGGCTACCCCTGGAAGAGAACTAGGATTACAGGTAAGTAACTTATCCTTCCGACATGCCCTCTCCCCCCATATCCTAGGTTTAACAGAGCTGTCAGAATACACCCCGTTAGAGGGTAGGCTGCTGCTGGGGGACATGGGGGCGCACAAAATTCAGTAGCTATACCAGACCCCGGTTACAGACAGCCCTACCACTATGCAGATGCTGCGGGTGGCATGGGAGGGAGACCTAAAAGACCTCAACGACGACGATTGGACTGAGGCCTTAGCGGCTCCCCAGGGTGCTGCAATTTCTTTACGCTATGGCCTCATCCAATTCAAATACTTACACAGAGCATACTACACTAGACACCGTCTGTGGCGGATGTGAGTGATATCATCCCCTGTGTGCCTTTGTTGCAAAGCTGAGTAGGGTACCTTTATACATACCGTGTGGAGCTGCACAGCACTGCGGCAGTTCTGGCGTGGGGTGACCTCTAACCTGGCCCCGAGTCCTGGGTTGGGAAATCCCTTTGGAACCCAAACTGGTTCTTCTCCACAGTACGGAGGAGATTTGGGGGAACTGATATAAGCAGCATCTCTTGTTTCTGGGACTTGTATTGGTCAAGCAGGACATCGCCCGACATTGGAAAGCGGAGTCCCCACCATCTGTGAACAAATAGAGTGCAGCCATGGATAGGTGCAAGGGGATGGAGGTAGCGGTTTACCAGGTAAGGGGGTGCCCACAGAAGCACAGGGAAAATATGGAATCGATAGGCGGACTTTCGAGGTATCCCGCTGCCCCCGGCTCAATCCGCAGATGCAACCTTACACATAGAGATACAGACATATGGTTCGGGATGAGGGTAATTGTCCCACATCGTGGCAGGGGTCACAACATGGGTGTTGTCGTCGTCCAGGGTCTGGGGGCGGGGGGGTGTCCATGTTATACATGTTTAACGGGCATAGTTCTTTGGGTCCATTGAGGTCTGCTGTGTTAATGATATCGCAATGTGTAGGCCTTTCAGACTCAAAATTTCAATAAAATGTGTTTATAAACACAAAAAAAGCCACTGACCCCACTAAAGCAATGGGGATACAAACCTATCAACACTGTGGTTTCTTTCATAGGGGTCAATACAGGGGTGTAGCCAGAGGGGGGTTCCTCCACTGACTCCAGCACTGGCCATAAACAACAGGGCTCCTATCAGAGTCAATTTACCAAGGGATCTTGCTATAGAACAAATTATAGAGGTAGAGGCCGTGCAACCACTACCAAAACTCCCACCCCTCCAAAACAGTGACCACCTACACCTCCCCCAACCACATAGAACACCAGTCGGGGGAAGGCTGCAAAATTTCTATCCACACTGTTAGGACGTCACCAAAGACCAATTGGTACTATCCATAATCAAAAATGGGTGTTGTCTAGAACTCCAACAAACACCACCCACAATTCCACCAAAAACACAAAATATGCCGCACAAACACCTTACCCTTCAAAAAGGGGCAACAGAAATTGTACCCTTACAACATCAGGGACACGAAGTATACTCCCTTTATTTTCTCATTCCTAAAAAGGCAAATCCTTAAGGCCGATCCTAGATCGCAGGCTACTCAACAGTTACATCTCCTCAGACCACTTTCACATGGTCACACGGTAAGAGATGATACTACTGCTACAGCAAGGAGATTTCATGACCACATTAGTCCTCAGGAGGCATACTTCCATATCCCCATTCATCCAGCACACCGCCGTTATCTACTTTTTCCACTTAATGGGCAACAAAACCAGTTCAAGGTGCTTCCCTTTGGGGTCACTACGCCTTCAAGGGTTTTCACCAAATGCCTGGCAATAATGGCAGCTCATCTCGGAAGGGAAGGAATACATGTTTTCCCCTATCTAGACGATTGGCTTATCAAAAGCCCAAGCTACCAACAGTGTCTTCAAGACACAGCAGGTTATCAATCTTTTGCACAAACTAGGGTTTACCCTCAACATACAAAGGTGTCATCTACAACCATTGCAAATACAGCTTTCCTTAGGTGCAACTCTAAATTTAGTTACAGCCAAAGTATATCCCAGTCCAGAAAGAGTGCAACAGTTTACGGAAACATTACCTCTTTTTCAATCACAAGCTCAATTCACAGTAAAAATAGTGATGGGGCATTTAGGCACGATGTCTTCCTGCATTGCCATAGTACCACACGCTCGTCTACATATGCGTCCCCTTCAAATCACTCTACAATCTCAATGGTCTCAAGTGGAGGGGCATCTACAAGATCTAGTGTTTGTGGGGCCAGCAACTCATGTGCAGTGGTGGAAAAGCAACAACTTGTTGCATGGCCAGCCCTTCAAAGCCCCAATTCCGCAAGTCACCATTACCACAGATGCATCCCTTCAGGGATGGGTAGCACATATGCAGGATCTCACAGTGCACGGTCTATGGACCATAGCTCACACACACCTGCATATCCATCATCTAGAGCTGCTAGCAATTCAGCTAGCTGTCAAAGCTTTTCTCAATCACCTACACCAGAAACTAGTATTAATACAAACAGACAATATGACTGCAATGCATTATATTCAAAAACAGGAGGGGGGACACACTCCTCACAATTATCCCTCCTACAGAGTGCATCTGGCACTGGGCAATCTTTCACAAAATCCACCTCCTAGCAGAATACCTAGGTATGGGGGATAGTGACTCCGCAGATATGCTCAGCAGGACACATCAGCAGGTACACGAGTAGGAGATCAACTTACCACTACTTCACTCTTTTTTCGAAAGATGGGGAACACCAGACATGGACTTGTTTGCCACTCACCTCCCCACCAAATGGCAAAGCTTCGCCTCTATGTTCCCCCACCCTCAATCCAGGGGCAATGCCATATGGATGAATTGGTCAGGAGTATTTCCCATTGATTCTATATGTGGTTCAGAAGTTAACACAAACGTCTCTAACCCCAATCTCAATAGCCTCAACATGGGCAAGACAGGCATGGTTCACAACCCTCCCAAAACTGCCTTAATCAAAACAACTGAGAAGATTAGATCCATAGTAGATGGAGGTGGGAATGCTGCACTAATACACCTCGACCTGTCAGCAACCTTTGATACGGTTGACCACAAGGTGTTGGTCGAGCGTCTCGGTGCTGTCGGGATCGAGGGGTCAACACTTAAAGTGCTAAAATCTTTTCTGTCCGGGAGATCTCAAGTAGTAGCACTTGATCCATTTGTGTCCAAACCATTTTAACTCCTGTGTGTGGTACCTCAGGGGTCCGCACTCAGCCCCACGTTATTTAACATTTACGTTAAACCTTTGGTCTCTCTTATCAGGTCATTTGGGCTGAATTGTGTTGTACGCAGACGATACACAAATCGTGGTAGCCTAATCTGCTTCAAATCACCAGCCTGCATCCACTTTCCATTACTGCAAGTCTGCAGTTGGAGACTGAATAACTATGAACTGCTTGAAATTAAATGCCGAAAAAACTGAGTTTATCATGTTTGGAAACTCCCCCTCCAAATGGACATCAGCCTGCTGGCCAAGAGAACTAGGTTCACCCCCCGAACCAGTGAGTAAAGCCAAAAATCTTGGCGTAATAGATAATAAGCTGACCTTTGGACCGCAGGTAAATGCTGTTTCGTCATCAACATTTCATGTCCTAAGAATGTTAAAAAAGGTTTTCCCTTTTATCCCAACAACGCCCAAAAAACGGTAACTACGGCTCTCATACTTACAAAGTTAACTACTGAAATGGGCTTTATCTAAACATGAAGCAGCAATATTTGAATAGGCTCCAGGTCCTGTGAAATGCAGCAGCACGACTACTTACAGGAATCCCCAAACATCAGTCAGTCACACAGGCCATCACACAGGCCTTCACTGGTTACCTGTTAGACAGCGCATCAGATTTAAGGCTCTTTGCCTCGCCCATAAGGCCCTCTATGGAGACACCCCAGAGTTCCTCAAACAGGCCTTTAAATGGTATACACCGGGAAGGGACATAAGATCCATGGGTACTCGTAAAGTAGTTGTGAACAGATCCAAACAATCAAATTGGGGAGGAAGAAGTTTTGTAAATTCCACTGCTAAAGAATGGAATGCCCTTCCTTCCTCTATCAGATCAATCCCAAATCGATTTGTGTTCAGAAAAAGCCTAAAGACATGGCTTTATCCTTTATAGCACTTTTCTCCATCCTCCCTTAATTAATGTCAGCCCGACCTACTAAGACCTTCACCTTTTATCTGTTTTAGATACCCCCTTAGCCTTAATTCCTGGACTTGTTACATGCTCCCTATGCTGTAGTGCCTAGACACCTACGGGTATTTGTTTGCGCTTTAAAAATCCATATAACATATTAACTATCTTTAGTGCCACATAAGAAACTACCTCTTTGGCCACATCTACTAATTCAGGATCAAGGAAGAGTAATGCATCCCAATCCCAAGCAGCTAAATCTAGCGATTTGACTCCTGAAATCCCAGAGTTAAGGCGTCTAAAAGTACCACAAGAATGGATGGACATCCTTAAACAAGCTCGTAGGCCTACAACTAGAGCATGTTATGCTGCAGAATGGAAATGGTTTGTACATTACTGTACAAGTAAACCGATTCAGCCTTTAGCACCTACAGTACAAGTCGTTACAGGCTATCTTTTCGATCTGCAGCAAACAATGCTTGCTTACACATCTATCAGATTACACTTGGCAGCACTAGCTGCATACATGCAAAACAGGCAATATATGACCCTGTTTAAATAACAGTAATCAAAGCCTTCATGGAAGGACTCAAAAGAGTTATCCCGCCTTCCACTTCACCAGCCCGGAACCTAAACATTGTCCTTACCAGGCTTATGGGACCACCATTCGAACCACTTTATTCATGTCAACTTGAATTTCTAACATGAAAAGTTGCCTTTCTAGTGGCAATCACTTCAGAAGGATAGGTGAATTACAGGCACTTACTCTGCAAGAACTAATCTTTAAAATGTTCCCAAACAAATTAGTTCTATGGACTAATCCAAAATTTCTACCTAAAGTTGTCTCAGACTTTCATACAAATCAGACCATAGAGCTACCAGTGTTCTTTCCTAACCCAGACACAGTAGCAGAGAGAGACCTACATACATTAGATGTTAAAAGGACTGTCATGTTCTACATTGATAGAACATCCTTTTCGAAAAACACATCAGCTTTTTGTTGCTTTTAACAAATCTTATCAGAGGGCACCTATATCCAAAGCAGGAGTTGCTCGATGGATAGTTTGATGCATTCAAACATGTTATCTTATTTATCCATTATTGCCTGTATTTTTTCAGTACCTAAGCACCCTCTTAACTAATACGACTAAATGTTAAGATAGGTGACCCATCTAGCAGAACACCAACTAAATATGTCAGGGGGTGGGGGAGGAAAGGATTAATTTTCATCAAAGAGTTTGTACAAAATTTAAATTAAATTTTAAGATTACCAGTGGGATCTCGTCCCAAGGTAACTGAAGTTAATTACAATATCCAACTGTCTCATGAGTTCAAATGTACCAGATTTAGAAATGCATTCAACACCTGTGATCTTTGGTGTGGAGTGAGAACCTGTACTTGTAGATACTGTATTCCGTCACATATCCAAGGGTGTATATACAAGTGATGTAAACCCAGGACCTTGCTCTATTCAACTCTTGAAAGCATTTTCCTTGCAAAATTTCTAATGTTCAGTTGAGGGCATTCACTTTGAAGGCTTTCGTTTCAAAGTGATTACACCAGTGTGCTCTTAATAAATGATTAAAACAGAACAGGAGTGTGCCTAAGCTTTACAATAGTAATAAAAGTAACCTTCAGTTGCTTTAAGGACAAGTAGGATATGTAATATGTACTATTATAGTCTTGTCGGTTTCTTGTGACTTAAGGGCTCTTTTAAGGATCACCTTTCCCCTTAGTCCTGCCCTATCTTTTTTCCTGAGGGATACTTCTTCCCACAGATTGCTCAACTGATGAATATCCTCCAGGCACCAGACTGTATCTGTAAACCTTTTTTCCCCCAGCAGTAACTCTCCAGTGGTGTCCTCTGGTGCCACACCACTCCAATCATAACTCCATCCACCCCGTTAATGACATCTGGTTAGATGGCGTGCCGTCTGGTATACTGGTATTAGTTCTTGTTTTTACGCAACTTATTAACACAGGGTTGGTGCTCTTTTTGGTGCCAAATGTTGCCTACTAAAGTGCCAGATTTTATACACTGTCAACAGTGTCACAAGATTAGATCCACCGGACATTTGTATCTGGTGCCTAAGATCTGAGTACCACCCCTTTACCTTCAGCTGTTGCTCCTAAAGGCACCTGAAGGCCATCGGGGATCTGGCGAGAAAACGATTTTTGGCAGGGCCAGGCAAATAGGCTTCATGACCACAGTGGTTACTTTGTAGCGACATGCCTGAATGTGTTTCACGTGCTTTTCAGGAAATGCCCAGTTGATTTTAATGGGCATGTCCTTCCATGGTGAGCAGCTCTTAAGGGAGAAGGCCAACTCCTCCTTGGAACTTTTCAAAATAGTCCCACCACTGCTCGCTTGCCGGGACTGACCTCCCCTGAGAAGTAGTTAGACCAGTTGTCACTTCCCTGGCTTCTCCTGAGAACAACCCTCACAGCAACAATCTAAGCTGTTCCAGACTCCACAGCAGCTTTATCACCCCTTTTGGGGCAGGAGTTGGACCTCATCAATACCAATCAGTCCTTCAGCTGCAGTCTGCCAAACTTCTGTATTTGCTGCCTTGAACCATAATCAAGGACACACCTTGTTGGGCTGGGGTGCTCATCTGTATGGCATGGTTATTTGTCCGCTTTGAAGGAACACATGCACATAAATGTGATGGACCTGCGGGCAGTATGCCTTTCGCTGAAGGTATTTCTTCATTCTATCTCGGGAAGCACCATCCTGATGCTGTCAGTACTTGGACCTTGTCTCGTGCGGCTCCATACCTTTGGCCCTGGGCCCGTCAGAGGGGTGTTTGAGGGCAGATGAACCCCTATTGGGAACTTCATCCCGAAGTGGCAGTAATGGGTTTCTCCATTTTGGGTTGTACATGACTGGATTACCATGGCCATGAACAAGAAGTGCTCTCTGTTTTGTGCCATACATTTCTCTCTAAATGATTCCTGGGGATCCTTCAGGTTCATGTGGTCACAATGTATGCTTTAGACATTCCTGACAATCCCACTCCTTTCAAAAGTCACAGGTGCAGTAGTATCAACCACTGCTCTTCTCCTCCCCCCCTTCCCCCGCTTCCCCCCCCCCTCCCCATTGAGAGGGATTTGTTATGCCAATCTGTTGGAACTTAGAATTCAGCCTTCTTGTCACACATGGTTGTCCTGCTTTCATAGCAGAATGGTCATGTCTTCCACACCGAATCTCTAAACCTGCAGTACCACGTGTGGCATTTGAGCAGTGCCAACTAGAGACCTTCTCTTCATATCACCTTGACTGCCTGAAAAAAGTACTGCAAAATCAGTTTATGCTGCAAGCTGATCAAAACTTGTCACTTGGTGCGAGTTTGATTATTTGATTTATTTCCAGTCTCTTTCCCATGCTCTGTGTTTTGCTGTTTCCCTTGCCCAGTAGGGCTTGGTAGTCACCACTACAAAGGGTTCAAGACCCATATAAGCTTTAACCGCACACCCTTAGATCTATTCGTCAGTCCAACATTACTAACAGTTGATTAGAAAATGCAAATACAGTGTACTCATCAGTACATGCAATTCTGAAAAGGTCAATTCAATTAATGTTCTTCATATCCAACAACGAGTCCAATCCAAGTCAAACAAATTCGCAGATTCTTGTCTTTATTAACTTTAAAAGAATTCCCAGCACACGATCTAGCCGACACGTGTTTCGTCTGTACTCAGACTTTTTCAAGGCGATTGGGAGTTTCAGACGTCGATAATTACAATTCTCAAATACAGTCAAAGAAGCATCGAACCGCGTGTAGATCGACCGTGGAGTTCCCGGCAATCTGAATATCTAATAGCCACCGTGAGAATACTGGTATCATTTAAGTCATGGGTATCCAGATATACCCGTATACTACCGCACCAATAGAAATCTATTAATATTAGAAAGCCTCTGATTAGAAAATAGTAAACGGTCCGGCAGAAGCAGAATCAATTTCCACGAGGGTGTCCGCAATGTCGGTACAAATCCATGATAAGAATGTACCTCTAATCTGGCAATTGTCCAACAGGACTGTTAGCACGGCTGGGCGACGGCAAAATAGGACTTTTGATATATACATATTATTACAATCTGATGTGCGGTTTTTCCTTATAAAGGAACACTACTACCACTACAAAGGGTTATCAGCCTGCTTTGTCCACCTGTATATCTCCATGTGATCAGCCTTCTTTGTTTTGGTCACCCTTGGTGGTGCATTTTCTAAAAACTTTGCGGTAGAGACTTCTATCCTTAGATTCCTCACCTTGTGAATTTCCCAAGCTGCCTGAAACATTCGAAGCAGTTCCCCTGCAAGTCGGTACGTGGAGTCGTGTGGCTCCGCATCTTATCTGTCCAACACCGGATGTGACTTTGGGCCCCTATATCTACTCCACCACTGTGCACTGATTTCAGTTCCTTTCTTTCCACACCTTCCAACGTGGATCTGGAATTCTTCGAATATTCAGTCTGACGGACTTTTTCCCCAAAATTCTTCTCAGTGTGGAAACTGTCTCCCTCTAAAACAGAAGTAATGTTAGTTCTGTCGGGTACAAAATTGCTTTAGCACTTAATCAATAATTAACATCAAGGAGAGAGGAACAATTGCTTCAATGCTTGATCAATAATTGAACTCAAGAAAAAGGGAAGAACACACCAATTTTGAATTAATCAGAAGACAATATATTTGCAGCTTAATCACTTTTTTTCTTTTTACATTTTTTGTAGCGTAGTAATGACACAGTAAGGTTGTCACAAGCAATCAACAGAACTTTTGAAAAACGGCGCATGGGTGATTAAGTGATCTAAAAGTGAAAAAGTGCTGTAAGGGAGTGAAATATATACAGTGCTATACAATTTGTATCTAAAAATGCTCAATTCAATAGACGTCCGTCCCTAAGTCCATGAATCTCCAGTCCGACTGGGACTTAGTCTGCCTTTCACGTGGAGTGGAGAAAGTAGGGTTTAAGCTGCGTTGAAAGTGTCATCAACAGAAGTCTGTGACAGACACTCGCGAAATCTGCCTCCAGGGTCTCGCCTCCAAACCCAACTTTACTGTGTGAAGATGAATTGCAAGGCCATTTGCGACCATAAAACTCCCAGCCGATGAACTTCATAAGGAGTCCAGAAAATCTTCACATTTGAGGGCGTGGACGCCTTCTCCCTCCAGTGGTGGATCTCTCGACCTGTCGTCATCAAAGTTGCAGGGGTCAGCTAAGTCAAAGAAAACAAAAAACAGTAAAATAATGTTTCCGATGTTACACCATTCAGAGTCGTGTAACTTCATTCCCCCCACATCAAAACTGATTTCACGGGGGCATGGCCACGCAGGCAATGGAGTCGGACGTGCTCTGCTAGAGCTCCGTCGTTGACTCCCCTCAATCCGTTGAATGCATCCCATACAGCGCATTCCCGGGGCCGCCAACTAGCTCCGCCAAGCCCCGGTCGGACCCAGAACAACCTATGTGCTTTGTGGACTTTGGGGTTGTGGAGGGCAGCGGTCAGAGCCGCGTGGCGGCGGAGGGGCCGAGACGGAAGTGCAGGTAGCCCGGCTGCGGGCCTGAGGCAACGTCGGGGAGCGCCACAGACATCGGTGCGCTGCCGCTGCGGGCTTCACCTGGCTGCAGCCCGAATTGGCGAGCCTTTGAGGTCGGCTGGGGCTCTGGCGACGACACCCACACGAAGACCGGCGTCCCGAAGTCGGAACTGGGCACAGGACTGAGGTGCGCACACGGCGCTGCCGTGGAGGAACTGCGGCCCTGACCAGCTGACGGCGATCCCCGCAACACATGCGGATCCTTGCGGTGCAGCAGTGACGGTGCCGGATGCATCCTTGGACTATGCAAGTGTGCATTACTTGCAACACAGTTCTGGATGGGATCGGACACATCCATTAGGTGTGTGTTATAAACTGGGGGCAGAGATGAAGAGCGCACCCTTGAGACTGGCGGTGGTTGGGTGTGTGCAGGGCCGCGATCTCCGATACCTCAGCTCCTGCCCCTCATGTCTTTACGGCCTCAGCGGGACATCGCGCACTGTACAATACGCTCTCTCGAGTGAGCCCATTACTGTGTAAATGACATCACTGCGGTAGGGGTAACGCGACTTTGTGAGGCCCAGGGCCCAACATATGGGATCAGACTGTCGCAACAATCGCTTCATACCTGGGCATACAACGCAGCACACTGTTTCCTTGATTGGCGGGACTGAGACACAGGCTCCTCCGGTCCCCATAGCACCGACGTACCCAGGTGGTCGCGGCCGCGTGCTCCACGGCACCCTATGTCACACAGAGGCCGGCTACAGATGAGTGCCGGGGTCCCACCGGCACAGGCCCCCTTGACCCGCGTCCAAACTGACAATATATCCGGGGAAGCAACATCCGATCAAATGTCTCATAAATTAGATGCCGTCCTGAAATTGAGTGCAACTATGGACCAAACCCACACTTCCCTCGAAAGCAAGATCGATAAGGTGGCAATTGACCTGAACCTATGACATGCAGACCACCGCAAACTAACAGACAGGACATCCGCGATGGAGGCCACAATGGCAGAGATCTCCCCACAGACGAAGGGTGCGGAGAAACACATCAAAGACCTCGCAACACGAGTTGATTTCCTGGAAAACCGTGTTGAAGATACCGAAGGGCGGTCGAGGCGCAATAACGTACGTGTAGTGGGTCTTACCGAAGGAGAGGAATGGAAGGACACAATAGCATATACGGAGTCCTGGCTCTGCGATCTGATGCTGGAGGGGACGCTTTCCCCCCACTTTGTTGTCGAACGTGCACACAGAGTACCGACCAAGCCTCCACCCCCGGGTGCCAACCCCAGACCACTTTTGATTTGTTTGCTGAACTATAGAGACAGATGCTATTCTACAGGAAACCAGGAAGCTGCAAAAAGTGCAAGTGGGAAACAGCACAGTCATGTTCTTTCCTGACTTCACGGCGCTGGTGCAGAGGCAAAGATACTCCTTCATGGCAGTGAAGCGCCGGCTCTGGCAACAAGATCTCAAATACTCCCTACTGTTCCCAGCCCGTTTCCGGGTGATAGCAAAAGGCAGAACACACTTCTTCGACAATCCCGGAGCAGCGGGGGAATTGGCTAGACACGCTCCATGCAGGGCACCGCTCTATATTCGCAGCGGGACATCCACCACGAATTTACGGCGCACTACACTGCCCTGTACAAGTCCTCAACCTTAGCTACAACCGACTATATCCGCCGGTACCTGGAAGACATTGTCCCCCCACAGATCACGCCTGAGCAAAGACTCGAATTGGAAGGCCCCATTCTACTAGATGAAATCAGGGCAGGAATGCGTACATTAGCAACCAGTAAAACCCCTGGTCCGGATGGCCTGCCGGCGGAGTTTTATAAGGTTTATGCAGAAGCCCTGGCACCCCAGCTTAAGAAAATCTACGATGCCTCGCTAGAAGATTCCATACTCGTCACGCAGAATGAAGCGCTGCTGATCTCTCTCCCCAAGCCTGGCAGGGATCCAGAGGCGCTGGGGTCGTATAGACCACTGGCGCTACTTAACACGGACTACAAGATCCTAGCGTCCATAATAGCTGTGAGACTGGCTCCATTGGTACGGACCCTGGTACACGCGGACCAAAATGGTTTGTCCCCACTAGAAGCATGGCGCTTAATATCCGCAGACTCTTCAGGGTACAACACTATGTGACAAACGCCTGGCCTCGCTCAGGCTGTTTAGTCTTAGACCTGGAAAAGGCCTTTGACTCCCTGGAGTGGCCCTATCTTTTTGAGGTATTGCGAGGATATGGGTTGGGAGATACATTCCTCCATATGATCAGACTACTATATATGCAGCCCTCCGTTAGAGTTCGGATGGGCTGGCTGTTATCGGAGAACATAAAGATAAATAGAGGCACTAGGCAGGGTTGCCCCCTGTCACCGCTCCTCTTCTCACTTGCCATGGAACCGCTGGTGTCGTGGCTTTGCAGAGAGGGTGCGGATTGGGGCATCCGACTGGGAGACGGCTTACATGCTGTCTCTCTCTATGCAGACAACCTGCTGCTATACCTGAGGGACCTGCATGATATCCCCGCTACCATAGCAGATACGCTTCAGAATTTCTAGAAGGTATCGGGTCTCTGGGTAAACTGGACAAAGTCGTGCTTGTACCCCTTCCGGGAAGAGACCACTAATCCGAATCTACGCATAAATAATTTTCCTCTCCACTGGCAGCCTTCCACATTCAGATACCTGGGCATCTTTATATACCGAGACCCCACTGATATCCTGGAGGGAAACCTGATTAGGGCCATATCTGCCATTAGGGCACAGATCAAGTTCTGGAAGACACTTCCTCTGAATGTAATGGGCAGAACTGCACTGACCAAGATGGTAGTATTACCCAAATTGCTGTATTATTTCTCTAACCTCCCAGTCTATGTCCCAGCCCGAATATTTCGAGAACTTGAGCAAATAATCCGCAGCTTTATCTGGAGCACGGGCTGCTGCAGAATAGCGCTATGGAAACTCTATGCACCCACCTGCAAGGGGGGGTTGCCTGTACCCAACATGGAATTGTATTACCTTGCGGCACAACTACAGTGGGTGACAAAATGGCTTGCTGGTCTTGGCCTAGACGACACAGCCACTGCACAACCACCATGGTCCCAGTCTCAGATATACCACCTGTTTCATCCTGCAGCCCGACCCCCATGCCCACCACAGGCCTACCTTACCCCACCGATGTTATAGGAGGAGCTTATACCTTACTAGGAATACGGTCCCATATGCCCCGTTATTGCCACTCCTGGGGACGCCCAGAGGTGGGACGGGCACCTCCAGTAGGGCAGTGGCACACTGGCATGCAGCCCAATTACATACGTTGGGCTACCTATACGCCGATGACACTCTGATACCTTTTGAGAGCCTGGCGGAGGAATATGACTTACCAATAGGCCAATTCCTGCTCCATAACTCCATCACGAGATCGCTCTCAGCGGCATGGAGTGACATAACCTCCGACCCAGAGATGCACCTCCTAATACAATATTTACATGTGATGGGTAATGGATCACACATTGTACACTGGTTGGCGGAGGCGCTACTCACACACACACGATGCAACCTATGGCGACCTTGCGTTCAAAGTGGGAGGCAGACCGGGGAAACCCGTGGACAGACCGTGAATGGGACATGATTTTAGCCAACCCCACGTGTATACCGAGAAATTCCAAATTCCGACTTATACAAACATATATCACACATAGGGCATACCTCTCCCCGGACAAGTTGAACAAGTGTTTCCATACGACCACTTCGGCATGCCCCCGCTGTCTACAGACAAATGCGGACCTCCTCTATATGCTATGGTCCTGCGCCTCCCTACATACATATTGGCAGGAAATAACTGCGGCGCTTGCAGCATGTACCGGAAGGCCACCACTACAGACATGGGAAGCATGCATACTAGGTTTTTACCCCAGATCAAAGAAATACAAGGTCACCTCCAGGTTTACTGACCTAGGTCTCATAGTGGCTAAGAGATTGATTACCAAACGATGGAAACATACTGACTCCCCCCTCCCCCGCCATTAACAGCTGGAAAAATTCACTCATGGTGTGGGCACAGGCAGAAAGCACGTCATTACACAGGTAGGAAATAGCCAGCCTGCGTAAATATCCCATTGCACAATACTGGGATACAATACTTGCGGACCTGAAACACGCAGGCAGCGAAGCAGAGTACAACACCTCACAAACAGCTGAAGGACGGGACTCGGATACCGGTGTCTAGACACATCACATTCCGGACTCGGGATAACTCCAGCATTTGCAACTGAGAGGGCGACACTGCGAGGGAAAATGAGTGCCAGGAGGATAGAGGCCTACAGGCTTGTCCCATTGGGAATTGGGAGGGAGGGACGGCGGGCATATCACAGCTCAGAAGAGATGATAGGCTAGATTTCTCATACATCATGTCCCAGGCGTGACGGATCGAGGACTGTTTTCTTTTCTTGGTTTAATTGTTTGGTTATTAACTGTGTTACATTTGCATCAAACTTTATTTCCGAAGTGGACAATAAGGTACAGAAACACACGAGGAATGCCGGATGGGCACATGGATGAACGGTAACAACGAGGTGGGGTAGGCAAATAAATTGTCACCCTAACGGACATAAGACTGAGATACCTTCGAAGTCTACATTCGACACCATGTATGGAAATCCCATTTACATGTACACTTGTCTGATCTGCAGAACTGGTATTGGATACAGTTTGAACATTATGCAAGTCAATGTATATCACACCGGATATGGCTACCCGATCCCTACCTCATGTGTTCATTGTTACTCATATATTGGGAAAAAACGCAAATAAAGATATTTAAATTAAAAAAAAAACTGATTTCACTTCTGCACCCGTTCTATCCCTCCCGATGAGATCGTCGATGCCCAAACAGCTCTGTGAGTTGAGAGACCGCTCCGGATTCTTCTGGAATGCCTTCTAACCCTAAGAATCCGAGGAGGCTTCCAGTGGGGTTACTGCCTGCCAGCTGATCTTTCCCTGATGCTGACTGCGCCATTCGACCCAAGGCAAGCCACTTATTCAAGCTTGACTCTACTGACACCAGCCCTGGCGCATCGTCAGATGGCACCCTTGGTGTCGCAAACGACTGCGCCAGCATGAGTGTCGACACCAGCACTGAGGTCTGAAACAGTTGACACTGTTATCCGACTCGGAGACCCCTCCTCAGCCAATACCAGGATCCCAAACACCACACCACTGCCCCCTATTCGGATGCAGAGACATATACTACATATGATGACAATGCCTCTTATAGAGAATACCAGTGTCCTGGAGAGCTCTCCAGGCATTGGTCTGTCATCCCTAAACCCAGCTATGGCAACAGACGAGTCTGCCTCCTTCGCTACAGTGGTCAGAAGGGTGGCAGAAGTTTTGAATCTTACTCTGCCCACAGCAGAAGTTAAAACCAATATCCTCATTGAGGTGCTCAACCCTTGACAAACCAACCAATACTACATTCAGTAAGGCGTTGACTGATGTACTGGTGGGCACCTAGGCGAAGCCATGATCTTGCTCCCCAGTTAATAGGCAAGTGGCTATTTCTAGTGCTGCACCCCATTCTGGAGAACTTGGTGGTGCATACGCCCATGAGTTGCCTCAACCCTAAATCCTTTCCTTACCACCCCTCCTGGCACACAGTCTAAATGAATGGAGACAAGAAATATTTTCTTCTGCCAGCCTTGCCCTAAGGTCTGTTACCAAGTCATGCCTCTTGAACAGGTACTCATGTTGCGGGGCAGGGTGGCGGATATCTTGCCCACGATCCCACATGACATCTGACCAACCGTACAGTGCCATATCACGAATAGTCAGGATGAAGCAAAGTACTCCACTTGCCCAGGCTTGGACACAACTGACTGTCTGGGTAGGGAAGTCTGGACCAGCATCCACACATGGATTTGCTCCATGGACATTTAACAATGCTTGATGGCTATGCCCTTTGACGGGAGCTGTTCAGAGCCAAGGCAGACTCGGCTCTAGTATGGTACAAAGAGAACAAGGCCACTGCTGGCTCTCTAGGCCTAGCTCTGCCGTTTCAACAGAACCCCCTAAAAACTTCCCCACTTTCCAGGTTTTGGCAGGGGATAGCAGAGGCAGTGCCAATATGAGCCTCAGCAGCAACAGGCCTCCCACTCCTTTTCGGGGTAGAGGCTGGGGTCAGCCCACACCATCCAGGTGCTAAAGGGGCAATTATCTTCCAAAGCTGCTGCAAAACCACTTCAATTCACCCTCTGCAGCTCACGATCGCTCATGGGAGTTCGTATCACCTTCTACCTCCCCATATGGAGGGGTATCATATCCGTCCAACTGAGGTGCACCAGATCGTGGAACACTGTTACTCCCTACACTTCCTGTCCTATATCCCTTGGACATGCCACCAACACCACAACACCTCCTAGAGGAGCACTTGCATTTGTCCATACTCCGCTGCAAAGTTCAGGCTCTCTTGGCCAAGGAAGCAATAGAGAGGGTATCCGCATCAGAGCTCGGGACTGGATGTTACTCCCATTATTTCCTGGTGCCATAAAAGGACGGAGCCCTTCAGCCCAATCTAGATCTGCACCCGCTTAATTTCTTCCTCTGGAAAGAAAAGTTCAAAATGCTCATCCATGCCCAAGCTCTCTCTGCCCTGTACCCACTTGACTGGATGGTGGCGTTGGATTTTTGGGCACCTGGTTTCACATTCCCATTCTGGAATCCCACTGGCATTAACTGCAGCTTCAGGTAGGCCACATGCATTTTCAATTCTCTGTGCTCCCCTTTGGCGTTACCAGCGCATCTCGGTGTTCACAAAGGTGATGGCTGTGGTCGCAGCATATCTGTGGAAGTTGGTAATACCAATCTTATCATACCTCAACTACTGACCACTGAAGGCGAGCTTGCCTCAAGCTGTTATAAGCCACCTCCAGACGAAGGCTGACCTCTGACTTTTCATCAAAGTTCTGAAGTCACACCTGACTCCTTCACAACAGCTTCCCTTTAAAGGAGCCATCTTTTACATGTGTTGCACAGTGTTTCCTCCACCTCAATGAGTCCGGGTAATTCAGGATATGATCCTGATGTTTCAACCCTTGACCAGGTCTCAGTGAAAGCAGCTCTGAGGATTCTGGGCCTCTTGGCCTCCCGCATCCTATTTATGGACCACACCAGGTGGCACATGCAGGCTCTGCAGTGGGATCTGAAGTATCAGTCGGTTCAGCACCAAGGGGACCTATCGGAGTCCATCTGGGTGTCAGAGGAGACTGCGAAAGACCTGCAGTGGTGGCTGCTCAACTGCAGTTGGACCAGCGGCAGACACATCTTTCTGCCCCACCCAGAGTTAACACTTGTGATGGATGCATCATTGCTGGGTTGGGGAGGTCACCTGGGAGAGCTGGAGATGAGGACTCTGGTCTTCAGCGGAAATTCACCTGCTGAAGTTGTTAGTGGTTCACTTTGTACTGAAGGCCTCCCTCACCAACATCAAGGGGGAATGGGTGCAGGTTCTCATGGACAATACTAACACCATGTGGTACTGCAACAAACCGGGCAGAGTTGGGTTGTGGGCCCTACACCTCAGGAAGTGGCTCAACGCTCATGGCATTTTCCTTATTGCCAAACATCTGACTTAATCGTTAAACACCAGGGCAAAAGAACTCAGCCGCCTTTGCCTAGCGGTTCACGAATAGCACTCAGAAGTGGCAAAAGACATCTTCAAGCAATGCAGAGAACCCTGGCTCTATTGATTCGCCACTGCAGAGAACACATACTGTCCAGAATTTTGTGTGTTGGAGTTCCCAAGGCAGTACTCCCGTGAAGCTGCCTTCCATCTCAACTGAAGCTCAGGACTTCTGTATGCATCTCGACACCAACCTCTCCTGCCCAGGGTGCTGAAAAAGATTAAAAAAAAGACTGGGCCAAAGTTGTTCTTGTGGCCCCGGACTGGGCAAGGAGACAGTGGAACGTCTGCCTATGAGCTTTTGTCCTCTGATCAGGTTGTCCCTTTAGGTCACAGTAGCAGGACCAGGTTCAACACCTGAGCCCACACAACCTACAACTCCATGCGTGGAGATTGAGCAGCTGCAGTTGACCTTCCTTGTGAAGAGGTAGGTGTTATCTTTGCAGCCAGGTATCCAGCCAATAAAATATTTTATGCAAGACGCTGGGAGAAGTTTGTTTGACATTCCTCCCAGACATTCAGTTGTCTGATGTTCTCTTATTTTGTCTAATAAGCCATCCCGTTTCAAATCACCTGTTGTTCTTGAAGGTATTGATCTACATGTTCCCTCCAACTCCTTTCATGATGCTGCAGTGGGACCATATCCTGGTTCATACCTACCTGATGTGCACTCCCTTTGAATTGACGCACAGCTGTCCCCTCCTTCGCTTCACCATCAAGACAAGGTTCCTCATTGTCATAACATCAGCCAGGCAAGTGAGTTGAACTTTAAGCCTTGCCTGTACACTGGTCATCAGGATGAAAGCTGCATTTCTGCCAAAGGTAGTCAGCCGCTTTCACATACAGCAATCCATCATCTTGCCAGGTTTCTACATCCTGCCTCATCCCTCAAAGGAGGAAGAACTGCTCCACCTTCTGGACCATAAAAGGGCTCTGGGTTTCTATGTAGATCAGACCAGGGATTACTGGCTCAATAACCAACTTTTAGTCATTTTCTCAGGAACCAAAAAGGCCCAAGCTTGTAAAAGAGAACCATCTCTTGGATTGTATAATGCATTAAAATCTGCTACATGCTGGCCAAGAAGCAGCCCCGTAAAGTTTAAGCACTTATTCCACCAGAGCAAAAGTTGCCTCCACAACACTAGTGCGTGGTGTGTTTTTTTTTGGGACATCTGCCAGGTTGCCACATGGGTGTCCCCCCATACGTTCACAGAGCGCTACTGCCAGGACAGCTAGGTTCGGCGGGACAGGTACTTCATCTGATCTGTTGTGTAGAATTTCCTGCTCTGAATCATTCCAAAGAACCCACCACCTGGGAAGGTTCTGCTTTGGTATCTATTCACAAGGTGAAGAATATGAGGTTAGAAGTCTCTTATCAGAAGAATAAGTTACGTCTAGTAATTCTTTTTTCCGGTAGAGACTCTATCTAACCACAGATTTGTCACCAACACCCTCCTACCCATTCTGTAGAATGGACCCTTCCAGTCTGTTAATAAGATCCCAAGTCCCAGATACTATTCCAGTTTCTACTGACTTAGAGTTTGATGGCATGGATTGAGATCAGAAAGAAACTGATGTCAACGAGCCCAGATATAGGCGCCCGGACGTCACATCAGTAGCGGGCTGGATCCGATGCCGACTGACGCGCAGGTGAATTACTCCAAAGGTTTCCGTATCCAGTCTGGTACCTGGGGAAATTCACAAGGTAAGGAATCTGTGGTTAGATAGAGTTTCTGTCAGAAGGGGCCTTACCAAAGGTAAGTAGCTTGTTCACTATACTTATTTCCTCCCACTCCTTCTATTGTTCCGCAGTAGTATTTGAATTTGGTGTACACCTTCCGTATGTCTTTGCTGTTGAAAGCCAAGTACAGTTGCTCACTTTGTTTGCTTTTCTTTTGTGAAGACTGCATTTTTAAAGGTTATAACTTTGACTCATAGGTTTGGCAAATTACATGCCCTTTTTGTTCATCCACTTTTTGCTCTTTTCTATCCAGACAAGCTGATACTTCGCAACTGCCCTTCCTTCTTACTGAAGGTTGTGTCTGCCTTTTATATGGGCCTTTCCATCACTCTTCAGTCTTATGTTTCCCCCCACCCCAACAAGGAGGAGAAGAGATTGCATACACTGCACTCCACTAGCGAACCACCCAGGGCTGTGTATGACCAGCTCTTCATGGGGTTTGCCAGAGCCAAGAAACACAAGTTTGTCATCAGACATACAATTTCATGTTTAGTCATTGTGTGTATGAAAATGTTGTATGTCTTGGCCAAAATATATTCTCTGTGTGGCATGCATGCACACACACTCCACAAGGGCCTACAAGTTTGTCATCAGACATACAAGTTCATGTTCAGTCATTGTGTGAATAAAAATGTTTTATGTCTTGGCCAAAATATATTCTCTGTGTGGCATGCATGCACACACACTCCACAAGGGCCTAGCATAATTTCCTGCCACCAGTAGGGCCATCCCTGTGGCTGATGTCTGCCAATGTGGCCACTTGTGACACACCTTTGTAAAACACCGCTGACTCATAGCTTAGGCAGGCAGTCATGGATACTTTGACAGGGCTGTTTAGTGTGTAACATTTCTTTACTCACAATCAATAACAAAACTATATATATTTACTGATAAGTATTCCAGTATACATGTCTAAATAAAAGAGGCAGTCTAATCAACTGTTGTGTTTTTGTGCACGCCCACCAGTACTATCCCATCATGAAATTCATCTCTTTATAAAGGAGACTTATTAGAAAAACATATATTTAAAAAACGAAATAAAATCTGGTAGTCAGGCATGTTTGGCATGAGTTTTTTGATCAACAGGCACTACTCGTTCCCACCCCTATGCGGATATTGCTTTGGTACTTTATTCATAAAATGAGGAATCTGGGCGAAGACGTATCCTTCAGAAGAAAGTTACTTTCTTTCAGTAATGATATTTCTGGTGGATACCCACTCTTCCTACAGATTCCTCACCACCCTTTCTTGTCTGCTCATTGGCTAGTGCTGTTCATTATAAGATGGCAACTTATGTAAACGTAGTCCTGTTTTGTCGCAGTCATAAAAGCACTCTCTGTTTTTCTGTGCATGCAAAGCATGCAGAAACTGGCGGCAGAGCACGACAGCACCATCCATGGCAAGACGTTGTTGCATTTGTGTCAGACAGAGCCATGAGTGCAGATGTGATGCCACCTGGCTGTGCTGGAGAGTTGTTGCTTTAGAGAAAAGCTTCTGGATTCAGACTGGTGCCTGGAGGATATTCTTCAGGAATCTGCAGGAAGTTAGCACCCACCAGAAATATTGTTATTGAAGGTCAGTAACATTTTCTTTAGGTTCTTACACAATTTTTAGAGCATACTGTACCCGGTACCTTTTGCAGACTATGTTGTTCGTCGGTCAGGCTTTATACTTGCCTTGTTAATCCGCTATTGAGTGTTTGATGGACAAGGATTAATGCTTCAGTTTAGTGATGTTCAAACAGCTAAGCATAGGGCACTGAGAAAGCCTTGGATGCTGCAACTGCCTGACGCCATGAGCCAGCCAGTGGCATTTTCCGAATGTTTTCTAATGTCTGCCAAGACACCCCTGACTCATCTATTGCATCAACAGTACGGAAGGGCTACACAGGATCGCCAGCTACTTTGGCTCCCCAAGTATTGAAGGCTGTAGAGATACATGAGTCCTAAGGCTGCGCTAAGAAAGAAGCTGGCGCAACGACTGTCCTACAGATGCAACTGTTCATGATCTGAAAATGTACAAAGAATTGCAGGTAACCGGACAACAAGACATGAGCTGTATAAATGTTCATCAGAGACTGGCTCTCTTAATTCATGCCCTCATTACACCCGGTGATCGGATTTACTGACCGAATTCCTCACTGCAACAACCCCACAAAGGACTTGATACCACTCTGCGCCTGTTACTCTCTACGAGTAGGAGGTGCCTGCAGGGCTGTCAACAGCTAGGGAAAGACACATGGTTGCTTCTATAATTGTGACTAATAACCTTCTGAGGCTGAAGTCATTCCCTCCAGAAGTAAAATCCATAGACTGCAAGAATACTTATTTCCTGAGTGAAGAGCATCTACTTGTACTGGTGATAAGTCTGTGTAGGGCTCATTAACCAGAGGTTTAGCATTTGTGGACTTCATGGCATACAGATCGGATTCATCCAAACACAGGTTGTCAAGGTCCTCCTCTCTCTATTGCTGCAACTACAGGGTTTGCCTCCATGCTTTGCCTGCTACTCAGACCAGACTCCTTCCTGGATGATCGGATCACAAAATTGAGATGCCATCCTGGAACCCCCGCTTCACATCCTGGTGCGATTCATGGAGACTCATGTGAATCTCATAAGGCCAAAGGATCAACTCAAAGCCACAGTCCCCTTTCCCAACATGCATTGCCACTTCGGATCAACTAAACTCTGTTCCAGATGCTCTAATTAGGTGATTCGGGATATACAATTCCCTCCATGCATTTGTCTCCCAAACCACCTTCTTGCCAGAGAGATCAGTTGAGAGCCAGTCGCCCATCTGGACACTGTTCTGAAGGCAGCAGTGCCCTGTATCCAGCCTGGTGCTGCCATGCAGACATGGCTAGGACTTTTGAGGTGCTCTCAAGTGCTATCTATGCCAGAAAATGAGGGCATCTGTGTGCCCACAATGCTCCCCATCAAAGCAGGCATTGCCGTAAAGCCGCAAGTCCTTCAACATTGGAATATTCTCCAAGCCTGCCATTTAAAAAAAAATTTGGTCCCAATTATCAAGCCTCCAAGAAGTGTCAAGTGTTTGTGTTTGGGAATCTCTAAACTAAATCTGCACTGGTGATGGAGGCGTACTAGAAGGGTAAAGCAATGTTCTCCCACCTGAACAAGGACATCAGATAAATCTGTTTGGTACCTTGTCAGAGGTGGCGTTCCAGCAGTACCAAACCTGTAACTCTCAAATAGCTGAGTGACATCCTAGCTGACCACCACGTCCATCTTCCCTCTCAAGTCAGGGAAAGCCTTCCGGTCTTACAAGCTGAAAGTCCGTTTGGCTCTAGGCCCATGTCTGGAGCCTTCTTGTGAATTGGAAAAGCAGGAGTCACAAAGGAGGTGCATTGCAGAGGCAAAAAGCAGGCTCACCCAGCTGAAACAAAGGCCAAGACGTCCCAGTGATGACATCCTCCTTTGCACCATCTCAAGGGAACCCACTCCTCTTCATTGAAAGAAGGTTTTCTATCTGCTATCACCATTGGGCACCCAATCAATACAGAGGTCCACATAGAGCCTTTCAGTGGTAAAGAATGGATATATCCTAAAACTTCCATGACCACTTCCTTCCAGTCCACCTCTACCCCAGCTGGCATCTCAAGAATGTCTGCAAGAGGTAGTCTCATCCTTTTAGAAGCAATCAAGCTAGCTCTGTCCTCAGAAAAGAGGCATGGATAGTATTTTGCCTATTTCTTTATAAGAGAAGGAGGATGTGCATCCAAATCTTGTACCCCTGTTCTTAAGCATGCTGTAGTTGTAATCCCTGTATCTGTTATCCCAAATCACAAGGGTATCAGACCAGCCACTGTCTGGTTCAGTGGATTATATTCCGGATGCATTCTTTAACAAACAGTGGTGGATACTTTGCTGTAAAAGTAGGAGACCTAATGTAAGCAACCGAGATCGTGGTTCTGGATAGTCTCAAGCTCAACACCAACAAGACAGAAGTAGTAATCTTCCACAAGAACACCTCACCATGGGACTCAAACTGGTGGCAGGACGAACTTGGACTTCCACCCAAAACCAAATCCATGAACCTCCGAATAATGGACAGCAAACTGGACATGACCGCACAGTCAATACTGCCACTGCATCCTTCTTCCTTACCCTAAAGATGCTGAAGAAGATCGTCAACTACCCCCCCCAAGCAACACTAGAAAAACTGGAGGTTACGATGGTCTGTGTAGACCCGTGGTACTCATAGTATGGCCCGCGGGCCACCAGCGGCCCGGCAGGCCTTCCTTGGCGGCCCGCGGACCTTGCAGGTAATGTACCCATGGCCCCCCAGAGACAGTGGAGAGACAGTGGCGAGAGAGACAGTGGGGAGAGAGTGGAGAGAGAGAGAGTGAAGAGAGAGAGAGTGAAGAGAGAGAGTGGAGAGAGAGAGAGGGAGACTGACTGAGAGACTGACTGACTGAGAGAGAGACTGACAGAGAGAGACTGACAGAGAGAGACTGACTGACAGAAAGAGAGAGAGACTGACAGAAAGAAAGAGACTGACTGAGAGAGAGAGAGAGAGACTGACTGAGAGAGACTGACTAACGGAGAGAGACTGACTGGCTGACAGAGAGACTGACTGGCAGAGAGAGACTGACAGAGAGAGAGACTGACTGACCGACACAGAGAGAGAGACTGACTGACCGACTGAGAGGGTGAAGACTGACAGAGAGAGACTGACTGACAGAGAGAGAGACTGACTGAGAGAGAGACTGACTGACAGAGAGACTGACTGATTGACAGAGACTGACTGACAGAGAGACTGACTGAGAGACTGACTGAGAGAGAGAGAGAGAGAGAGAGAGACTGACTGACCGACTGAGAGGGTGAAGACTGACAGAGAGAGAGAGAGAGACTGACTGACTGAGAGAGAGACTGACCGAGAGTGAGAGATACTGACTGGCTGACAGAGAGACTAACTGAATGACACAGAGAGAGAGAGAGAGACTGACTGACTGAGAGAGACTGGCTGACCGACTGAGTGGGTGAAGACTGACAGAGAGAGAGAGACTGACTGACTGAGAGAGAGACTAACTGACAGAGAGACTGACAATGACAGAAAGAGAGAGAGACTGACTGACTGAGGGAGAGAGAGACTGACTGACAGAGACTGACTGACAGAGAGAGACTGACAGAGAGAGAGACTGACTGACAAAAAGAGACTGACTGACAGAGAGAGACTGACTGACAGAGAGAGACTGACTGACAGAGAGAGACTGACAGAGAGACTGAGACTGACTGAGAGAGACTGACTGACCGACTGAGAGAGAGAGAGAGAGAGAGAGAGAGACTGACTGACTGACTGACTGACTGACTGAGAGGGTGAAGACTGACTGACCGACTGAGAGGGTGAAGACTGACAGAGAGAGACTGACAGAGAGAGACTGACTGAGAGAGACTGACTGAGAGAGAGAGGGACTGACTGACTGACTGAGAGAGACCGACTGACTGACTGAGAGGGTGAAGACTGACAGAGAGAGAGGGAGAGACTGACTAAGAGAGAGAGACTGACTGACTCTCAGAGAGAGAGAGACTGACTGACTCTCAGAGAGAGAGAGTGAATGACTGACTGAGAGAGAGACTGACTGACTGACTGAGAGAGAGACTGACTGACAGAGAGACTGACTGACTGAGACTGACTGACTGACAGAGAGAGGGAGAGAGACTGACTGAGAGAGACTGACTGACTGACTGAGAGAGACTGGCTGACTGAGAGAGAGAGACTGACAGACTGACAGACTGACAGAGAGAGAGAGAGACTGACTGACAGAGAGACTGACTGAATGACAGAGAGACTGACTGACTGAGTTAGAGAGAGACTGACTGAGAGAGACTGACTGAATGACCGAGAGAGGGAGAGAGACTGACTGAGGGAGAGAGAGACTGACTGAGAGACTGACAGACTGAGAGAGAGACTGACTGAGAGAGAGAGACAGAGAGAGAGACTCACTGACTGACAGACTGACTGACAGAGAGAGAGACTGACTGACAGAGAGAGACTGACAGAGCGAGAGAGACTGAGACTGACTGAGAGAGACTGACTGACCGACTGAGAGAGAGAGAGAGAGACTGACTGACCGACCGACTGAGAGGGTAAAGACTGACTGACTGACCGACAGAGAGAGACTGACTGACTGAGAGAGACTGACTGACTGAGAGAGAGAGAGAGACTGACTGACTGAGAGAGAGGAGACTGACTGACTGAGAGAGACTGACTGACTGAGAGGGTAAAGACTGACTGACCGACCGACAGAGAGAGACTGACTGAGAGAGAGACTGACTGACTCTCAGAGAGAGAGAGAGACTGACTGAGAGAGACTGACTGACTGAGAGAGAGAGAGAGACTGACTGACTGAGAGAGACCGACTGACCGAATGAGAGGGTGAAGACTGACAGAGAGAGAGGGAGAGACTGACTGAGAGAGACTGACTGACTCTCAGAGAGAGAGAGACTGACTGACTCTCAGAGAGAGAGAGTGACTGACTGACTGAGAGAGAGAGAGACTGACTGACTGACTGAGACTGACTGACAGAGAGACTGACTGAATGACAGAGAGAGGGAGAGAGACTGACTGAGAGAGAGAGACTGACTGACTGACTAAGAGAGACTGGCTGACTGAGAGATAGTGAGAGAGACTGACAGAGAGAGACAGAGAGAGAGAGACTGACAGAGAGAGACTGACAGAGAGAGACTGACAGAGAGAGAGACTGAGAGACTGACAGAGAGAGACATGTCTGACAGAGAGAGAGAGACTGAGAGACTGACGGAGAGAGAGACTGACTGACGGAGACTGACTGAATGACAGAGAGACTGACTTAGTTAGAGCGAGACTGACTGAGAGAGACTGACTGAATGACAGAGAGAGGGAGAGAGACTGACTGACTGAGGGAGAGAGAGACTGACTGAGAGACTGACAGACTGAGAGAGAGACTGACTGAGAGAGAGACAGAGAGAGAGACTGACTGACTGACAGAGAGACTGACTGAGAGAGAGACTGACTGACAGAGAGAGACTGACAGAGAGAGACTGACAGAGCAAGAGAGACTGAGACTGACTGAGAGAGACTGACTGACCGACTGAGAGAGAGACTGACTGACTGACTGAGAGAGAGACTGACTGACCGACCGACTGAGAGGGTAAAGACTGACTGACCGACCGACTGAGAGGGTAAAGACTGACTGACCGACAGAGAGAGACTGACTGACTGAGAGAGACTGACTGACTTAGAGAGAGAGAGAGACTGACTGACTGAGAGAGAGAGAGACTGACTGACTGACTGAGAGAGACTGACTGACTGACTGAGAGGGTGAAGACTGACAGAGAGAGAGGGAGAGACTGACTGAGAGAGAGACTGACTGACTCTCAGAGAGAGAGAGTGACTGACTGAGAGAGAGACTGACTGACTGACAGAGAGACTGACTGAATGACAGAGAGAGGGAAAGAGACTGACTGAGAGAGACTGACTGACTGAGAGAGACTGGCTGACTGAGAGAGAGAGAGAGACTGACAGAGAGAGACTGACAGAGAGAGAGACTGAGAGACTGACAGAGAGAGACTGACTGAGAGAGAGACTGACTGACAGAGACTGACCTACAGAGAGACTGACTGAATGACAGAGAGACTGACTGACTGAGTTAGAGAGAGACTGACTGAGAGAGACTGACTGACAGAGAGACTGACTGAATGACAGAGAGAGGGAGAGAGACTGACTGACTGAGGGAGAGAGAGACTGACTGAGAGACTGACAGACTGAGAGAGAGACTGACTGAGAGAGAGACTGACTGACAGAGAGAGACTGACCGAGAGAGACTGACAGAGCGAGAGAGACTGAGACTGACTGAGAGAGACTGACTGACCGACTGAGAGAGAGAGAGAGAGAGAGACTGACTGACCGACTGAGAGGGTAAAGACTGACTGACCGACTGAGAGGGTGAAGACTGACAGAGAGAGAGAGACTGACTGACTGAGAGAGACTGACTGACTGAGAGAGAGAGACTGACTGACTGAGAGAGAGAGAGAGACTGACTGACTAAGAGAGACTGACTGACTGAGAGGGTGAAGACTGACAGAGAGAGAGGGAGAGACTGACTGACTCTCAGAGAGAGAGAGTGACTGATTGACTGAGAGAGAGACTAACTGACAGAGAGACTGACTGAATGACAGAAAGAGAGAGAGACTGACTGACTGAGAGAGACTGACTGACTGAGGGAGAGAGAGACTGACAGACTGACTGACAGAGAGAGACTGACAGAGAGAGCGACTGACTGACAGAAAGAGACTGACTGACAGAGAGAGACTGACTGGCTGACAGAGAGAGACTGACAGAGAGAGACTGACAGAGCGAGAGAGACTGAGACTGACTGAGAGAGACTGACTGACTGACTGAGAGAGAGAGAGAGAGAGAGAGAGAGAGACTGACTGACCGACCGACTGAGAGGGTAAAGACTGACTGACCGACTGAGAGGGTGAAGACTGACAGAGAGAGACTGACTGACTGAGAGAGACTGACTGACTGAGAGAGAGAGAGAGACTGACTGTCTAAGAGAGACTGACTGACTGAGAGGGTGAAGACTGACAGAGAGAGAGGGAGAGACTGACTGAGAGAGAGACTGACTCTCAGAGAGAGAGCGACTGACTGAGAGAGACTGACTTAGACTGACTGACAGAGAGACTGACTGAATGACAGAGAGAGGGAGAGAGACTGACTGAGGGAGAGACTGACTGAGAGAGACTGACTGACTGAGACTGGCTGACTGAGAGAGAGAGAGACTGACAGAGAGAGACAGAGAGAGAGAGACTGACAGAGAGAGAGACTGAGAGACTGACAGAGAGAGAGAGACTGAGAGACTGACAGAGAGAGAGAGACTGACTGACTGACAGAGACTGACTGACTGACAGAGAGACTGACTGAATGACAGAGAGGGAGAGAGACTGACTGAGGGAGAGAGAGACTGACTGACTGAGAGACTGACAGACTGAGAGAGAGACTGACTGAGAGAGAGAGACAGAAAGAGAGACTGACTGGCTGACAGAGAGAGACTGACTGACAGAGAGAGAGACTGACTGACTGACAGAGAGAGACTGACTGACAGAGAGAGAGACTGACTGACTGACTGGCAGAGAGAGACTGACTGACTGACAGAGAGAGACTGAAAGAGAGACTGACTGAGAGAGAGAGAGAGACTGAAGCTGACAGAGAGAGAGAGACTGAAGCTGACAGAGAGAGAGAGAGACTGACTGACCGACTGAGAGGGTGAAGACTAACTGACTGACTGAGAGAGAGACTGACTGACCGACTGAGAGGGTGAAGACTGACCGAGAGAGAGAGAGAGAGAGACTGACTGAGACTGACTGACTGACTGAGAGAGAGACTGACTGACCGACTGAGAGGGTGAAGACTGACAGAGAGAGAGAGACTGACTGAGAGAGAGACTGACTAACTGACAAAGAAACTGACTGACTCACAGAGAGAGAGAGTGACTGACTGACTGAGAGAGAGACTGACTGACAGAGAGACTGACTGAATGACACAGAGAGAGAGAGACTGAATGACTGAGGGAGAGAGAGACTGACTGACTAAGGGAGAGAGACTGACTGACTAAGGGAGAGAGACTGACTGAGGGAGAGAGACTGACTGACTGAGAGAGACTGACTGACAGAGAGACTGACTGAATGACAGAGAGGGAGAGAGACTGACTGAGGGAGAGACTGACTGACTAAGAGAGACTGGCTGACTGACTGAGAGAGACTGACTGACTGAGAGAGACTGACTGAGAGAGAGAGACTGACTGAGAGAGAGAGACTGACTGAGAGAGAGACTGACAGAGAGAGAGAGAGAGACTGACAGAGAGAGAGACTGACAGAGAGACAAACTGACTGAGAAAGAGACTGAGAGACTGACAGAGAGAGACTGACAGAGAGAGAGACTGACAGATAGAGACTGACTGACTGACAGAGAGACTGACTGACAGAGAGAGAGAGAGACTGACTGACAGAGAGAGAGAGACTGTGATGGAACTGGGTCAAAGTGTGTATGAAGCTTTGCAATGCCTCTTAAGATTGCTATTGTCTGCTAATAAAAATGTATTATCAAAATGTGCGTCTTTGTAGTTACATCTGCTTTTGAAATACAGCATTGTCGCATTGTCTGTTTTGAAACGGGTTTGATTTTTTTTTTACTCTAGCCCTGCCCCCCATTGACCCCACCCCCCACTGACCCCACCCCTACCGGTACGGCCCTTGGCCACAAACCACACTGTAATTTTGGCCCCCGACAGAAAGTTTGTGAGTACCCATGGTGTAGACAGTTACAATATGCTTTGCACCTAAGCGATAATGGCGCCATACTTTAAAGGCAAGACGAATAGCCAATAACTCTTTCTCTGCCACTGTATAGTTCATTTCAGCAGGTAACATTTTTTTTTATAGGAATGCAATGGGATGTAATTGGTTATCTTGTTCATCCTTTTGAGAAAGAATTGCCCCAATTGCAGTATCAGAAGCGTCCGCTTCAATAATGAAAGGCTGATTGATGTCTGGATGACTTAGAACAGGGGCTGTCGTGAATGCTGTTTTTAGCGTTTGAAAGGCGGATTTTGTTTCTGCAGTCCATTGAAACGGAACATGTTTCCTTAACAATTTTGTTAAAGGACTTGCTTTGATTGAAAACTGGTTGATAAAGCGACGATAAAAATTCGCAAATCCTAAGAATCGCTGGATATCCTTAACTGAAGTTGGTTCTGGCCAATCTAAAATTGCTTGCACTTTTCTGAGTGCCATTGTGATTCCGTGAGGTGACAATATAAAACCTAAAAATTCCACTTGGTAAGTATGTAATTCGCACTTTGATAATTTGCAAAAAAGACCATGTTGGCGCAGGGTGGTTAAAACAAGTTTGACATGTTTTTCATGTTCCGAGATAGATTGTGAATAGATTAACAAGTCATCTATGTAGGCAATGACAAACCTGTCAAGAAAGTCTCGTAAGACATCATTAATAAAAACTGAAACGCCACAGGGACGTTGCATAGACCGAAGGGCATCACGCAATATTCAAACAAGCCAAAGCGAGTTCGAAAAGCGGTCTTCCATTCGTTTCTGGCTCGAACACGTACAAGATGGTATGCTCCTCTCAGATCCAACTTGGTGTAAATAGTTACAGATCTTACTTGGTCCAAAAGAACGGGAATAAGTGGCAAAGGATATCGGTTTTTAATGGTGATGTTATTCAACGCGCGATAATCTATGCACGCGCGTAATTCTCCATTACTTTTGGGCACAAAGAAGAGAGGAGAAGCTGCTGGAGACTTGGAGGGTCGGATGAAACCATTCTTTAAAAATGTGTCTAAATATTCCCTGAGATGTTGGTTCTCCTGCTCGGTAAGCGCATAGATCCTACTACAAGGAATGTTAGCACCAGGTACAAGATCTATTTCACAGTCATATGTTCTGTGAGGTGGAAGGGTCTCAGCACTTTGTTCGCAGAATACGTCTCAATAATGTTCATATATCACGGGTAATTCTATGTTTTTCTCTGCAGCCATAGCAATATAATGAGCAGTTGGTTTACCAAGCTCTTGTACCATGGTTTTGGACATGGTTTCTTGTGAATGTAAACATTCCTGTTGACACCAATCTGATTGAAAAGTAACACTTCTCTTAGCCCAGTCTATGGTGGGATTATGGTCTGTCAACCAAGGCATCCCGAGGGTGACACCAATGATATAAACGGATATTTCTTCTACCTGAGTTTGGTCTTGCGTAAAGCATGTCATGGTTATCTTAATGGTGGAATGCGTAATTAATCCAGATGTTAATTGTTTGCCATCTACCGCATGAACCATTTCTGGTTTCTGTTTTGCTAAGGTTGGGATTTCCAGTTTTGTTGCGAAGGCGGCAATAAAATTGCCAGTGGCTCCAGAATCTACCATGACCACCGCGGCTTTAGGTTCTTGCTGAAAAATTACGAATTGTGCGTTCAATACTAAATGTGGGGCAGAAATTTGTAATGTGTTAGCAACCGATTGTTCAGGAGATAAAGATGTGTTACTCGAGGAAGTCTCCTGGCTATTCCTCGAGTATACTAGTTTCCCACCTTGGTCATGGTTGTGTTTGGTTTTGCTAAACAGTCTTTGACAAAATGTCCTTTTTTACCGCAATATAAGCATAGACCCTTTTTCCGACGAGAATCTTTTTCTTCAATCGTCAAAGGTTTTCATATTCCTCCGATTTCCATAGGTTCACTAGTATCCGGGGCTACAGCAGGCGGTTTGTCTTTGGGTCGCAATGAAGGCCTAAACTCTAGACGCTTCCTGTCCCCTCTACGATCTGATACTCTATGATCCAATCGAAGACTTAGAGCTATTAAGTCTTCGCATGTTCTTGTCTGTGGATCTATTGGAGCTATTAAGTCCTTTAATTTGTCTCGTAGACCTTGGTAATATAGAGCGGCTCTTTTATCTTCCGGCCAATTCGTTTCTGCTATTAAACGATTGAATTGGGTTAAATAATGGACCAAATCCTTATTTCCTTGTTTTAACTCTAATAATTCATGATCAGCTGATCCTGTAATTGTTCGTCGGTCAAAAACTTTTTCAAATTCCGATTTGAAACGAGACCAACTGTAAAGCAATGGGTCATCTGATTGTACAAGAGGAACTGCCCACATAGCAGTGTCTCCGCTCAAATAAGAAATCAGACATGCAATTCTAGATTGAGCGTCAGGGAAAGATGTGGGTTTTACCATAAAGTATAGCTGTACTTGAGTTAAGAATGTTTGAAATTTGTGTGGTTCACCTGCAAATCTTTCTGGAGGTGCCAAAGGAACTGTCATTGGAACCGTCACTGATACTGTAGAGGTCTTAGAACTACTAGCAGCAGCTACATCTGGAGATTGAGACGGTGCTATTTGTGTTTGTAACTGAGTGACCTTATTAGCTAAAGCCGCTGTCTCTTGTCTAGCTGCTGACAATTCTTTTTGCATGTTTCCCAACATGGAACACAAGTCATCCAAGGTGGCCATCCTGAAGATACTGCTCAGGAGGAACCAAAATTCGTGGGCTGGTTATTCTGTCAGAACTGGTAAATATCATTGGGTTCCTCAGGAGCAGTACCCTCAAAAAGCCCACATTCCAGCAGCTTCAACTCCAGCTTAATTGCACTGAGGATCAAAGTGGCTAGACGGGGGAAGGGATTTGGGAAGGGTACTGCGGGGAGGGAGACCTGGAACGAGATGTTGTCCTCAGTTAGCTTTCCTGATATACCGTGTGAACTCTTGAACTAAATCAGCATGGTTAAATAACAACAACATACCTGTAAAGAAAAGCAGGTTACTTATGAAACAGTCGTCACTCTAATACCTTCTTCACAAGGAATGGAATTGCTGTTCCTATAATCCTCAAAACAAAATATAACAATATAGATTCTATGATTAATCTAGTGCTTGCATAAACACTATGCTCCAGAGCGAGTCACACTTTCATATAAGAGAGACTATTAGTTTTTGTTACACTGTCTCTTTCTTAAATTATGATTTGCATGTAACACTGTTAAGAATCACAGCGCTAATTCCAACAAGCGTTTTTATAATGCACAACAGGTTTCAAATGCAAGGTTCGTTTCAACTTGTAATGTGAATATTATCTATGCACATGCCGAAGAAAGCGCTTCAGCGCGATGTGCCACCTTCAATATACAAATGTTCAAGAAAGCGCGTCAGCGCATCGTGCCAAAGTCAATAAGCAAATGCCCAAGAAGCGCTCCAGCGCGATGTGCCATGTTCAATATGCAAATGTCCAAAAACGCGCTTCAGCGCGATGTCACATTCAAAGATGCATATCCCCAAAAAGCGCTGCAGCGCGATGTGCCAATGTTCATTAACCCGTTGACCGTGGCGCGAATTCTGCTGCGGGCAAATTAATGAGTGGCCGTGGTTTGGACGGCCCCTGGCCGTCCTCCACACACGCCCACTGTGACGTCCGACGCACCGAACGGGTTAAACAAATGCCCAATAAATTGCTTCGACAAAGAGAGCTCGAGTCAATATGCAAATATCAACAGGTTGCTCCTTTAAACAAAATGGAACGATCCTACCTGATGGTGATCAAGGGAAGGATCTACAACCTGCATTAAGTCGTCAGAGATCTTCTCACTGAAACCGGAGATCTGCTGCTCACGCTCAGAGTTCTCAATAACCAGCAAAGAGAACAGGGTGTGGCTCCTATTTAAAGGCTTTCTCAAGAAGTTTCCAGATGACAGCTCTGAGGTAAACTACTGGAGCTGAGAAGGGCCAATAGACCTTGGGCAGCAGACTATAACAAGCATTGGTACAAACAAGTGACAGTGCAAACAATAAACACTGGCAAAAACCAATAAACAATCACTGGTAAAAGTAATAGAAAATACAACAGTCTGTAACAAGCATTGGTACAAACAAGTGACAGTGCAAACAATAAGCACTGGCAAAATCAATAAACAAGCACTGGTAAAAGCAATAGAAAATACAACAGTCTGTAACAAGCATTGGTACAAACAAGTGACAGTGCAAACAATAAGCACTGGCAAAACCAATAAACAGGCGCTGGTAAAAGCAATAGAAAATACTAAAGGACACGTGATTGGCAGAATCATGACAATTGTGTTGACAAAAGTCTTGCGCGCTGGAATGACCGACTCAATCCTCCGTTCACACAAATAGAGTGGGAGCACTGCTGCAAAATCACCAGTGCCCTCACGCCCAATGGAAATCTGCGCATTATTCATTTCAAATATATTCACCAAGTGTACCACACACCACTTAAACTACACAAGTTTGGGCTCCAGGACAATAGCAAATGCAAAAGATGCGGGAAGCCAGATGCAGACTTCTGACACTTGGCCTGGGAATGCAGGCTAGTGTTTGAGTTTTGGGAGGAAGTTGTGCGGCGCCTACAGGCTATGTCAGCAATCCCTGTGCAATGTACACCGAAGGTTTGTTTACTGTGCTGCGTGCCGCAGCTGAAGGGAGCTGTGGGCATATTTGTGAGAATTGCCCTGTTGATGGTGAAACGCCGAGTGGCGCTGACATGGGAGAGTACTATGGCCCCACGACCGGACCATTGGGTAAAGGACCTCTTATATTGCAAAGAAAAACTCGAACTCTATGCGGAAGAGCTGCCTTCGTCTTCCAGGCCCAAGGACATTTGGGAACCTCTGCGATATTATTTGAGCTCACAAATCCAGTCATTAACATTGAATGATGAAGGCTGATATCGATGTGCATGTCTGTTCCTTGAAATGGCATAGTCAATGTAAGTCACTTGTATCCCGCTAAGCTAGGAGAAGAGGGATTGGTCAATCACATGATGCTTGTTTGTTTTGTTCTTTGTATTGTCTTGCACGGCATTGCTGATGTATGGTTGATCTGAAAATTAATAAAGAGAATAAAAAAAAAAGAAAAAACACAAACGAACATATGATGCTTGTCACCACCTGTTAGTTACGCCTTGCCAACATGTTTCATTGCCTTATTTCCTGTTGCAATTTCGTCATCGCAAGAGGATCACTCAGTAATCCACGATAAACTGCAAACCTGCATAAAATCAAAATAAGCAAAGGTGGTGTCAAAACACATCTCAGCCGAGAGCCCCTCCCCATGGCAGCAAATAAACGTTTTATAGTTACCATCTGACCACAGTAATGAAAGCCTACCTGCGGACAAGGTACTCATTGGTAAGCGGCCACCTGTTCACATAGAATCTCAATTATCATTAATTCATAGCCATACTGCATATATGAACATGTGCAGATGACTGGGAGCTATACTACCTTTCCAACAACCCGCTTACTGCGTAAAAACCTTTAAGAGCTCTCCACTTCTTTTACCACCACATAATGTCAAAACGTACAGGTGATAAAAAGAAGCAACCCATAATTGTAACCATAAAATAGAAACCATTGAAAGAAAGGCCCCTGTTGTTCTTGCCAAATGCCAAAAACTATTTTTGCCCTATAGGATGTAGGAGCCACAAACACATAGCAGTAATATTACACACTGCCATAGTGAACCTCAAAGATCGGTTTGTACATTCAGCTCATAGACTAGAGGGGGCTAATAACCAAATCTATCAATCTACAGTTAAAGGCCACTACCCCTGCGAGGGGTTTAATTTACGTAAATTAACCAGTCAATCAATCAAATACGATTTTTAGAGTGTGACTTATCACCCATGAGGGTATCCAGGCGCTGGGAGGAGGGGGATTTTTGCTGCTGAGATGGTCTGGTTGAAATGCCAGGTTTTAAGGCTTCTTCTCAATTCCTGCGGGGAGGGGGCCTGTGCAGAGGAGGAGGAGGAGCCTGTCCAGAATTTGACTGCCAGATAGGAGAAGGTACGGCCACCACTCCTGCTTCTGTGAATGCTGGGGCTGTGGGCAACAAGTAGGGATGAGGAGCGGAGTTTCCAGGTGGGTTAGTGAAAGTTCACCCTGTGGTTGAGGTATGTTGGGCCCTTGTTGTGTAGGGCTTTGTAGGCGTGGGTGAATAGTTTGAACTGGCATTATTTGCTGATGGGGAGCCATTGCAGTGCCTTGAGGTGGGGGTGATGTGAGTTCTCCTCAGGAGGTCGAGGATGAGCCTGACTGCTGCATATTGAATGGTCTGGAGTCTGTTTAGTACTTGTGCTATGATTCCCTTGTAGAGGGAGTTGCCGTAGTCTAGGCGACTGGTGATGAGGGCCTGGACTACATCGGATGTTGGTGGGTAGCCATTTGAAAATGTTCCTGAGCATGCGCAAGGTGAGGAAGCTGGAGGATGAGATGGCGTTTATCTGTTTCCTCATCGACAGTTTGCTGTTGAGGATGATTCAGAGGTTCCTTGCTTGTTCTGTGGGTGTGTGACCAAGCTCCGATGGCCACCAGGAGTCGTCCCACAGGGAGTTGCTGTTACCAAAGATTATTATTTCTGTTTTGTCTGTGTTGAGTTTAAGGCATCTGTTTTGCATCCAGCTGGAAACGCTGGTCATGCACTTGTGGAAGTTAGATTTGGTGTGGGAAGGGTCTGAGGAGAGCGAGAGGATAAGCTGAGTTTCACCCGCTTAGGAAATATGTTCATGTCGTGAGATGTGACCGGGGTGGCCAGAGGGTCATGCAGGTGGGAAACATGGTCGGGCTTGAGGATCATTGTGGGACTCCGCAGATGATGTTTTTCAGGCCTGAGTTGAAGGATGGGAGGCGGACACTTTGGGTTCTTCCGGACAAGAAGGACGCTATCCATTTAAGGGCTTCTCCTTGGATTCCCATTTGGTGGAGACCGGGTAAGAAGGTGTAGTGGGACACGGTGTTGAATGCTGTGGAGGGATCAAGGAAAATTAGTGCTGCAGTCTTCCCACCGGCCAGGAGCGTCCTGATGTTGTCTGTGGCTGGTATGAGGGTGGTTTCGGTGCTGTGATTTGAGTGGAATCCAGATTGGGAGGGCCCTCCGGGTGGCAGGTGAGTTGGAGGTTTATTGCTTTCTCCAGTAATTTGGTCGGGAAGGGTAGTAAGGAGATGGGGCAGTAGTTTTTGAGGTCTTTGGGGTCCGTGGAGGGTTTTTTGAGATGCGGTCTGACTTCCGCATGTTTTTACTCTTCCGGGAAGAAGAACAAGGTGATGGATGCGTTGATGGTGGTGAGTTCCTTGATGATGGTGTCTCTTCCCAGGTTGAACATGTGGTGGTGGCAGGGATCCTTGGAGGCTCCTGAGTGGATTGAGCCCATGATGGAGGCGGTGGGAGGGGGGCGTGGCTTGCCAGCGAATGGAGGCGGACGCGTGAGCTTGGAGCTCCGCACCGGCCCCGTCACTTATCCTGTATAGACGGCCGCCCGATCCCTGGGGGGCTGCGACGGGGGTCCCGTAGCATCGCGGGACCTTGGGGCGACAGCGGTGATCCCCTCCCGCCCAGCCTTAGGCAGAAAACCTGAGATCTAACTCGGCGCAGCGGCCGAGCACAGGGGACAAGATTGCGCTGAACTGAGAGCGGAGCTCCGCCCGCCCGGAGCGTGCTTTCCGCACGAACGACTGCCGAGCACCAGCGCTTCATTGCAGGTCAGCGGGGCTAAGGAGAGCGGTGAGGGCGGTGAGGGCGCTGACGGCGCGCGGCGGAGAAGGGAGGCGCCTTGCTGTTGGGACTGGTTGGCTGTGGCCGGACCCGAGAAGACTGCGAGGAGCGGCCTGCTCCTGCGGCATCGCATGGGCCTGGTGGCTCGCCTGCTCTACCCTGAAGAGCGGAGAAGAGGGCAGGACCGCGGCGCCTGTGGCTGAAGTGACACACCACTGTTGAGTGGGCGGCGGTGGATTTCTGGGTGGACACTGAGGTACAGTGGCCTGCAGTGCGTCCCGACTTGACGGCTGGTTTTGGCGGCGGCAGGCGAGAGCCGCTGGGGCGCTGCAGGGGGAAACCTGGGTTGCGCAGAGGAGAGCCCCCCGAACTGAGTGCTGCCAACCCGCCGCACCCGCTTACAGGTGCGAGTCGGCCCGGGCGGGCCCTGGGCGGTGCCCTGTGCTGGAGCCTGTGGAGGATTCCTGCGCTGCTCGGAGGACTGGGGACAACTGGGAATACCTGGAGCCGAGTGGGCCTAGAATGCGTTGGAGCCGGCGCGCGCTGAGCATGGGGAGACGGCCCTGAGCTCCTTGACTGCGTGGCTGACATCTGCCCAGGGCTATAGTCCGTGGCGCCTTGCGCGAGAGTACTGCTGCTGCTTAATTGCACACTCGAGCACCCCGCGACTGCTGAGGTAGCGGTTGCTCTGGTCCCCGCCACGTACGAGTGGGCCCCCAGAAGCTGCTTGAGGTGGCCGTGACCTGCACGCGAGGGAGCTTGGTCATCTACGCTCGAAGGCTCCCTACTTGAGAGATGGGAAAGCCTAGGGGGAAGCAGCAGGCGGCTCTGCCGGATCGAGATGATGGGGGACATGAATCCACGCGGCCGGAATCTCCCGAGCCGCCGAGTGATGCGGGGGTACAACTACAATTAGCTCGCATACTTCAGGCCATTACGGATACCCGAGAGGCCCTGCAGCGAGACATTGCCACGGTTTCCGTGGGGTTGGGATTGCTGCGCGCTGACCACGATAAACTGTCGGGCCGAATGAAGCAGGCTGAAACCTCCCTGGCAACTATAGAACCAGCGCAGAAAGTCCTTACTGACCAGATGGGGGAGGTCACCCGCAGAGTGTCGGTGCTGGAAAAACGGGCAGAAGACGCAGAAGGGAGGAATCGCAGAAATAACATCCGTGTTCTGGGCCTGCCGGAGGAAATTGAGGGAACAAACATGGTCCAGTACTTGGAGGACTGGCTCCGTACCACAGTAGCACCGGAGGGACTGACGCAGTTTTACACGCTGGAAAGGGCGCACCGAGTACCGGCACGTCCGTTAGCATCGGGACGTCCGCCGCGACCAGTGGTGGCGAGGCTCCTTCATTACAAGGACAGGGATCATCTACTGCGGATGGCACGCTCAACGGGACCGTACTCAGTGGGCAACAGTAAGGTCTCCATTTTCCCTGACTACACGCAGGAGGTTCAGCGCCGTCGCGCGTCTTTCCTGGTAGTCAAGCGGGCTCTTCGAGAGGAGGGCCTCCAGTACTCACTAATGTTTCCCGCTCGCCTGAGAATAATCTTGGACGGTACCACGCACTTTTGTGAGGGCCCATCGGAGGCCTGGGACTGGCTGGAAACGTATAGAACAGGCAGGAAGCCGGCCAGGGATGCTGGAGCTGGAGAATTTTCGAGACAGTTGCCGCAGCGCCGACGCAGGTCGAGCGGCGCCCGGCTGCAGTGAAGACGCCTGGCCCGTCCCAAACGGAAAAAGACAGACAAGCGGCATTGCAGGCGGTGTCGCAGCTTTTGGGAACTCCGGAACAACACTCGGACACAGGGCAGGAGTCGGATAAGTTGCGATTGGGAACAGATACGGATACGGCCGATTCCCAGAACAGTGATGCAAAGATGCCTCATGTTACACCTGGCACGGCTGATGAGCTTATGTGATCTATTTGTTGTGTGTTTTGATGATTGAAGGGCTTGTATGCCTGTGAGGTGCGTGCGGAGCTATCTGGCTACAATTCGCATCATACGCCGGAGTAGTGTATTGACCTCCGGGTGTGGTGGCTGGGCGGGGGGTCAAGGGTCGGGGCTCCTGTCGAGATGCCTCCTAGGGGTGGGAGCGGATAGTATAGTATAATGCGGGGCCTTGGTGTGGTCGGCTTTTTGCTTTCGGCCACTTTCCCCACCGTAATCCCTCAGTAGCCACTAGAGGGAACCCAGTTTGACGTAGTTTGGATGGGGGCTTGTTTTTTAGTACCTGTCCTGGGGTGGGGTTGTTGGGGTTGTTTGTTTGTTACTAGGGGAATGTTACACGGGGACTGGCGCAACCCTACTTATAAGGGTTTGATTCATGGTACTGGGCACAATTGGCTGGTATTGGTGCAGGATGATTGGGGTCTGGCAGTGGTATGGGCTCGATGGCTCTATCTGAGTTGAAATGTATAACTTGGAACGTCAGGGGTATGCACTCAATGCAGCGTAGGCATAAGATTCATACATACTTGGTTCGTAGGGGGATTCAGCTGGCTTTCTTGCAGGAAACTCATATTGCCCCAAAAGAGGATATGGCACTGCAGCGTAGGTGGAGAGGGCAGGTTTTTAGCACCACATATTCTGCCTTTGCCCGGGGTGTTTTGGTGTGGGTCCGAGCCGGGGTCCCGTTTCAGCCTACTCGCCAATTGAAAGACCCGGAGGGCCGATATGTTTTGGTTGCAGGTAGACTGAATGGTAGAGATGTGGTCTTGGGTAGCGTATATGCCCCCAATACGGAAGTCGGCCTTTCTCAGGCAGTTATCTGGGAGGGTGGCCCCTTTCTTCACTGGCTCTGTACTATTGGGAGGGATTTTAACTCGGTCACGGACGTCCTGCTGGATAGATCCCATCCTCCACTTCCTGAGGCGCCCATTCATAGGCTCTCCAGGGATAGGCGAGATTGGCAGCAACGGTGGGATTTAGTGGATACTTGGAGGGCGCACCACCCAACTGCTCGTGATTAATCATATTTTTCTGCTGTACATGACCTCCATGCGGTTGGATGCGATGTTGTGCACTCCTGATCTCCACGCAATGATGCAACATAGTGAGTATCTCGCCAGACCGATATCGGATCATAATCCCTTATTGTTGCGTTTGAACTTGGTCCCTGCTCGCCCTGTAATCTCGACTTGGCGTTTGAATCCAACATTGTTAGAGGATCAGGTGTTTAGAGAAGCGGTGGGGGCTGGTATCACTGACTATTTCCGGGACAACGCTGGCACTGCTTCGTCGCTGATGGTGGAATGGGACGCCTTTAAGAGTGTGATAAGGGGGCATTGCATGGCGCAAAAAGTAGGAGTGCGCAGGGTGTTGCTGCAGGACCTGGAGAGCGCGGAGCGATGATTGCGAGACATAGAAAGGGAGAGACCTGAGCATCCGGACTGCCAGCGGGACCTCCTGGCCGCAAGGGAAGAGGTCGCAGTGCAGATGGAGCGGCTGCGTTGCTATGATTACAAGCAGTATGTCACGCGTGCGCATGCGGAGCGCGATAAATCAGGGGCGTTATTGGCATGGCTGGCCAACCCAGCTAGGAGAGGGACGGTTATACTTGAGTTGCGCGCACCGGATGGGGAGGCCTGTTATACGCAAAAGGGGATAAATGATCAGTTCCGTGCTTATTATGCGGAACTTTATCGGAGTCAGGTGCTCCCTGATAGAGAGGCGGTGCGAGGCTTTCTGACGGGGGTGACCCTCCCAATGTTAGATAGGGCGCGAGCAAAGCTGCTGGGTGAGGACATCACTCTAATTGAAGTCCGCGGCGCGATTAAGCACATGGCAAGGAAAAAGACCCCGGGAGTGGATGGACTCCCGGTGGAATTTTATAGCGAGTATGTTGATCTCTTGGCCCCCAGATTGGTGCTGCTGTATAACGCAGCGCGGAAGGATAGGTTACTGCCCGCCACGACTCGTGAAGCGCTCATTATCCCCTTGCTGAAACCAGGGAAGCCGCCTCATGACATGACAGCCTATCGACCATTATCAATGTTGACCACGGATTATAAAATCCTAAGCCGGGTTTTGGCGTCCCGCCTGCTCCCCTATATGACCCACCTAATACATGCAGACCAGGCGGGTTTTATACCGACCCGGAACACCGCTCAGAATATTCGGCGCTTGTTTAGGGTTTTGGATGCGGACACGTATGAGAGTGCAACTGCTACTGTATTGGCCATAGATATTGAGAAGGCCTTTGACAGTCTTGAATGGCCTTATTTGTTTCAAGTCATGCACCGCTTTGGTCTGGGGGAGGGCTTTATTGACTGGACATCTCTCTTGTATTGTCAATACACGGCCCGTGTGCAAACAGGGAAGATGGTATCGGATACCTGCGCCGTGGGGCGGGGAACGAGACAGGGTTGTCCCCTCTCCCCATTATTGTTTGCTCTGGCCATGGAGCCGCTGGCGGCACGGGCTCGCACGGGCCGGCATTTTCCAGGGCTGCGTGTTTCTACGCGGGTTCACCATATAGCTTTATATGCTGATGATCTCCTCTTGTTCCTGACGGATACCGAGGGAGCCCTTAGGGGTGCGAAAGCGTTATTGGCAGATCTAGGCAGAATTGCCGGGCTTAAGGTTAATTGGGGGAAGTCATGTCTGTTCCCCATAGAACCGCGGAATGATGGGCCTGAGACTACTCAAGAGGTACGCTGGGAACGTCAGTGTATGACGTATCTTGGTACTCGTATATATCACTCCCGCGCAGATTTGTTGGAGGGTAATGTGGGCAGGGCTATGGGAGCGCTCGGGGGTTGCATGACATTTTGGAGTACGCTTCCATTGTCACTGGCGGGACGAGTGGCCCTCCTTAAAATGGTAGCGCTCCCGAGACTCCTATATTATTTTAGAACGTTACCCTTGTGGATACCGGCCTCGGTTTTCCGACAGTTGCGGTCAATGGTGATTGGGTTTCTTTGGGCTGAGGGGCGGCGGCGAGTGGCTATTAACACACTGATGAGGCCACGCTCGGAGGGCGGTCTGGCGGTTCCAGACTTTGAAACATACTACCTAGCGGCACAATTACAGGGGCTCACTCAAGCAGTGGTGCGAGAGATCAGGAGCACGGATGATGAGACGGGGATTAGTGTGGAGAGACATCTACTCTCCAGACTGCTGTTGCAGTTGCCGTTGCCGGCCTCCTCTATCACCCGCGAGATGGGGACGTTTAAACTTTGCTGGAAGAGGGCGCTCAGGCGTGCGCAGGTTGTACGGCCTTATGCTCCGGAAATTCCTCTGGCGGTGTGCACGGCGTTGCCGCATGGCGGTAATTGGATGGCCTTACAGGGCTGAGAAGAGAATGGGTTGACCACTATGGGAGATCTCTATGAGGATGGGGCAGTGCTCCCCTATGCGACGCTACAGGATAGATATGACTTGCCCCGTGGTGATTACTTGCTCCACTTGGCGCTTATCGCAGCCATTCAGATGCATTGGAAGATGGGGCTTAGTGAACCTGCGACCTCGTTGACATGTCAGTATGTGGTCCTAGCGGCTGGCACCGTTAAGGCGGTAACGTGCCTCTACCGTAGAATGACGAGCGAGAGGTTGGCCCCTTTAGCGACCCTCCGGCTGAGGTGGGAGGAGGATTTGGGGGATGAGATCCCTGAGAAAGCGTGGGCAGAACTTGTCGAACGTGCATGGAAGAGTACAAGGAATGCTCGCTTCCAGTTGGTTCATTTTTACATTCTTCACAGAGCCTATCTTACTCCGGCTAAACTTAATCAATACTTCCATGCGGAATCGGCGGTCTGCCCGCGTTGTCGTACGGTGGGGGCAGATTTTGGTCATATGATGTGGACATGTCCTCAGCTAGGGACGTATTGGAAAGAGGTAGTTGAACTATTGCAGGATGTCACGGACAGGGACATGGTACCCACAATGGGCTTATGTTTGCTGCATTGGTTTCCCCACACCGCCAGGAATAAAACAACGAGTAAATTTATAGACCTGGGGCTTTTGTTAGCAAAGAGGGAGCTTACAATTCACTGGAAGGCAGAAAGGGGCCCCAGTTATGGGAGATGGCGCACAGAATTCGTTAAATGGGCGGACTGCGAGGGGGTTACAAGATTGCAAGCGGCGAGCCGCGCGAAGAGTGAGAAGGCGCTGGAGTTGGCGAGGGCTTGGGAAGCATTGGTGCAGCTTTTGAGGGCCCGACAAATGAGGCTGACGAGGAAATAGAGGAAGCAGCCTAATAATGTCTGGAAGAAGGAGATTGTCTTGTTTGTAGCTTCGCCGCATTGAGTCTTTTATTCTATGTGCCCTGCCCTTGGCGTTGAGAAGCCATCGCCCTGTTTGCTGCCCTGTATTTTGATCTTTCATCCTCCATGCAGTTGTGTCTTGTTGCCATTATTGCTTGTGCATAGAGGTTGTGCCAAGGGGGGGAGGGGGTGGGATAAGAGGGAGGAATTAGAGTGTGCATTGATTGCTGGGTGTTTATGAGGTTTGAAGTGATGTTTTGTCATGGCATGCAGAAGAACACCTGTACCACCAGATGACTAGCACTGTATTAGTGGCCTCAGGCACTATAAGTTATTATGATAATCATTCGTCTCAGCGAAGTACAGCTGCTGGATAACAAAGGTACCATGTATATGTGGGTCACCTGTGCAGACTAATGGCAGAGCGGACTGAGTTGTGATGCAATCGATTTGTATTTGTTTTATGTGATTAAAACAATAAAAACAAATTAAAAAAAAAAAAAAAAAAAAAATGATGGAGGCGGTGGTGCTTGTCGACAGAGGTTACCATGCATTTGGTGTGAGTTTGTAGCAGTCGGTGGTGTTGAGGAGCCGGTTTAGCTCCGTTACAGGTGCTGGGAATTAAAGTTTTCATAGATGGTCGCGATTTTGTTGTAGAAGAAGTCTACAAAGGTTTTGCAGAGCTCTTGGGAAGGGGTGACTGTGTTCTCATGGCTGTGGGGCTGGAGAATTCTTTGATGATGCAGAATAGTTCTTTACTGTAGTTGAAGCTAGCGTCCATGTGGGAGGCCAGGGAGTTCTTCCTGGCTACTTGAGCTGTTGTTGTTACTCGGTGAGAGATGATTTGAAGTTCAAGCGGTCATTGATAGTTTTCTTGGTGGGCCAGATCCTCTCAAGTTGCTTGCAGGTGTGCTTGAGGGATTTGAGCTCCAGGGGGTGTACCAGCTGTAATGTTTGGAGGAACTGCTGGATTTGGGGGGCTTAAGGGGTGCAACTTTACTGGCGCATTTGTTGATCCAAGTGTTGAATTTTGCGGCTGCCCCCTCGAGGTCTGTGGCGGTGTCTGGGGTGAGGTGTTTAGGGAGTTAGTCCAAAGGTCTTCTGTTTCCTTGCTCCAGCTTCTGTAAGGGGTGTTGGGTTGGGTGGCGGGTGGGTTGGGGTGAGGAGGTTGTGATGTAGGAGTGGACAAATGAGTGGTCTGACCAAGTGATCTCGATTATGTGGCTGTATCTTATTCTCTTGCTGGCTGTAAATATGGGGTCCAGGGTGTGCCCGGTGATGTGTGTGGGGTCCTTGACCAGTTGGATAAGGCAAAGGATTTCCATGCTTTTGAGTAAGTTGGTAGTGTTCTTGTCATCAAGGTCTTCCAGGTAAAAGTTGAGAACACCCAGGAAGAGGAAGTCTTTAAAGTTTATGGCCAGTGGGGTGATGGAATCAGCGATGACCTCTCAGAAGGCGGGTGTGATCCAGGTGGTCCATGATAGGGGTGCGGGGGGCGGTGGTGGATGTGCAGTTTAGGGATTCTTTGTGTATGATGGCTATTCCGCCACGGTGTTTAATGGTGCAGTCTCAGTGAATTATCTTGTATCCGTTTGGTGTGGCAGTGGCGATGTCGGGAGCTGATGTTTGGGTGAGAAAGATAATGTCCCGCATGAGAGAAGGTGGTGTCCCAGATCTCGCTAGGTGCTTGTGGAGTGAACTGGAGTTGATCAGCATGCTTTGGAGTTGACCTGATGCACCTGTGGCGGTAGGCGGTAGTTTCAGAGTGGAGGGTTCTGTGTAGTAGAGCAGGCAGCAGGAAAAAGGTCCTGCTGTTGATCAAGGAGAGGCGCGGTTGCAGTCATTGTTGTGTGGTCCGGAGTGGAGGGCTAGATGTTCTGTGGTGGTGTAGCTATGGGTGGGAAGGGGGGTCAGGGGTCCTAGCGCTGGGCGTGGTCCAGGCACGGACGGGTGCAGACAGGCAGAAGTTGGGAGGAAGGAAAAACAGGTTAGGAGGAGCTGAAAGGAAAATGAGTTATGAGGAGCTGAAAGGCAAACAAGTTAAGAGGAGGGGTAAAACCAGAAAAACAAGCAAGTTAGGCGGGAGGAAAAGCGGGGGTAAAACCTTAAAAACAAGGAGGTTAGGAGGAAGGAAAAAGGAAGGTAAAAATAGGGTGGGGGAGAGTTTAGAGGAGCCTGAAAACAAAGTGAGTTAAGGGGAACCTGAAAAACAAAGCAAGTTAAGGGAGAGCCTGAAAAACAAAGTAATATGAGTACGTTAGGAGGAAGGAAAAACGTGAGTGAGGCTGGAGAAGTAGCAGGCTTGCGAGGTGCTACTGGCGAGGTGAGCAGCGGGGAGAGCTGGCGCAGGGACCAGAACAACAAAACATGCCCCTCTAAAGGATGGCCATACTGGGTTCCAGAAGACACTCACAAATTGCACTACCATATCTGTAATTTACAGACTCTAATGCCCTTGTGATTTATTCTACATTGGACTTGCGACAAGAAAGGTAAAGATACGCATTAAGCAACACATTAGCACTATCAAGGCTGGCAGGCTCACCACAAAATTGGTTTCACACTTCAAAGACATGAATCAGGATCCCACTTATTTTGTATGGACAATCTTGGACCACCTTGATCCCCATCTCAATGGAGCTAAAAGGATTCTGCTTAGGAAACAGGTGAAATTCATCTTCTCAGAGGAAACAGACTGGATTGGTCTAAATGACGTGGTGAAGTGGCATCTAAACTTAAGCCAATTTCTCCCCCTTGCAGGAGGAGGTCGGTATGCTAATTTAGGCTCATGAGCAGTCCACAACTTCTGGTTGTGCACAGCCAAAGTTCCTGATGTCGACCTCCATGTACCAGTGGCAATAATATCTCTGCTTTACAAAAGGAATCCAATGTCAAGGGGTGGTGCTTTCCACGATACCCCTTGACATTGAGACTGGTTCAAACAGTTGTTGGCGGACATCTCGTTAAGTAGCATGCTGAAGGTTTTTTTATCCTCATTTATTGCCTTGTATTTTGGGGTATCTTTTGGAAGCAAATGCATACTGCTATGATGTTTCTTTTATATCTTTATTTATTCACTTATTTGTTCACTACATCAACATCTGCCAGCATAAATAAAGTATAGCAAAAAGAAATGTCGAAGTAATCGAAAGCTAAAAAGCAGATATGTTCTATAACGCATAACGTTCTCTAATATATAACATCTGCAGTAAGATAAGGACACTAGCATAGAATGCTGCATAGGGAGGATCTAATTAGCAAAGGCTTTGCCCACACTTTATTTTGTTTGTGTGCTTTATTTGATATTTGCAAAAATTATTGGAATTTTTATTTTAAACCCAAAATTATTTGTGACTTGTATGTTTATGTGGTACACCATTACAATTAGGACTTCCGGGAAGTGGTATATGCTCACACCAAGCCTGTTGATGCGTTTTGTTTGTTCATGAATAGTGGAGTATGTAATGTTTTGTACTCAAAATAACTTGTGGCAAGTTATTGGTGTTAGGTAAAAGTGACTGTTCAGGCCAATAGTCTGTGAGCCAAAGTTTGTTCTCCACAGCTGTGTTTGCTGTTGCAGATAGTGTGCTGTGGCAACTGTCCCTGCCTCCTTCACCTTCATTTTATTGAGGGTGAAGGAGGCCAGGAACAGTAGACAGCTGATTTGGAACCTGGTGAGTCCAATCCAGATATCATTGTCTCAGGCCTCGTTGGACTGCAAAATGGTGTAGGCAAAAGATGCCAAAGGAAGGTACAAGCACACCCTTGATGTAGTCTTAAAGTTCGACGATTGAGTCTTGTTTTGCGTGCGACCGGGGTATCGCTGTCTGATCGACCAGCGTAACGGTACAATGAGTGAGAAGCGTTACCCTACCGGGTAACGTCCCCCGATGGCACAGCCGGTCTCCAGTTAGGAGGTTAATCCACTTTTATACAATAAATGCGTAGCAGATCGACATGGAAGTACATTTTTTATTCCACAATGATTTGGAATTTCCAATAGGTCCTTCCGAAGAAATACTTTTCAAACCCAATGGTCCATCAAACCCAATGCATTTCGAGTAGAACCCTTCATCAGGGGAACTTTATGTCGCGGTTCCGACAGAAATCAGGTATCTCGTGAGTGAGGGCTAGTGCACCAGCCCTCACTCACGGGATACCCGATTTCTGTTCTACCCGAAATGCATTGGGTTTGATGGACCATTGTGTTTGAACCGTATTTCTTCGGAAGGACCTATTGGAAATTCCAAATCATTGTGGAATAAGAACTTTACTTCCATGTCGATCTGCTACGCATTTATTGTATAAAAGTGGATTAACCTCCTAACTGGAGACCGGCTGTGCCATCGGGGGACGTTACCCGGCAGGGTAATGCTTCTCACTCATCGTAGGCAAAAGATGACCAGAGCAGATAACACAGGTAATACTAAGTAATGTTTTTTTCTGATTGTTGGAAAGTGGATTATTGGTAGGGGCAAATGTAGGTCTGCCACTGGTAATAAGGCCACTAACACATGATAGGACTCAGCATAGGTCTTAGAAAATTATTCCTATGCTCAACCCTTGGTAACGTGGCTGCGAGCAGACAGGCTTAACTTCAAAGACAGGTATGTAAAGCATTTAAAAACACCAATTTAGTAAATAATTAAGACACAACACATATTAAAAATCCAACACCAATTTATAAAAATAGGAAATATTTTTATCTTTAAAATGACACCAAAACGACAAAAATCCAATGTAGGGAACCGGAGATATGAATTTTCAAAGATTGAATAAAATATAGCACTTAGAAGTTTATAGCACCATATTGGATAACTGCTCGCGATAGACCGGGGCAAAGTCAAAGTTTCAGGCCAACCGCGATGGAGCCCTGGGCGGCTACAGCTTGCGGCAGGTCCCTGTCTCAGTTTCTACCTTCACACTTAGAAACTTTTCTGGAGCTTTTCTCCTCGAGGCCCCTCGAAGCTCCTAGCCAGTCCGGATCCGGTGAGGGTTCGCCGGATTGCCTTTCGACGAGCTCCCGGTCGACTTCCCTGGAGTGGACTTAGAAACTTTTTCTTTAGCGCTTCAGGGGGGCAACCCAGGAGCCCAGGCCGACACGCGATGGAAGGCAGCCGGCTTGGCGTTCGCGGTTGCTCCCGGTCACCTTTTCTACGAGCGGACTAAGAAGCTTTTCTGGAGCTTTTTCTCGCGGGGTCCCTCGATGCTCTTCATGTAGCCGGATCCGGTGAGCGTTCGCCGGCTTCAGATTTCTTCTACTCCCGGTCAAACTCTGGAAGTCGGACTGACGGAGCTTTTAGCGGGACGAACCTGGATGGCTTGGCCGACTCGCAGTTGAAGGCAGGCGGCTTGGCTGACCAGGTTGAGTCGGTCCCTCTATGGAGCTTTTTTTCAAAGTTCCTCCAAAGTTCTCCAAACTTCTTGAACTTCTTCCTGAAGTTCCTCAAAGGGTCCCAAAGTGTCTCAAACTCACTCCAAGGGTCTGGAAGCTCCAAGATGGTCCTTGAAAGTTGAGGACTTCAGTTCCCACAATCCACTGGGACGTCACCCTTACAAATCCACTGGTAGTTCTCCAAGGTGCAGATTTAGTTGGTGATGTTCCAGATGAGCTCTTTTAACCTGTAGCTTTCAGGGAGTCCACTCTTTAGTTCTTTTTCAGCAAAATAATCCACAGGGCTGTAGTTTCAGATGGTGCAGTTTTCAGAGGTCAGGCCTTAGAAATCTTTGCACAGCAAAACTTCTCAGCTTGGCAATGTTTTGCTTCAGTAAGTTTCAAGCAGCAGATCTGGAGGGCTCTTCCCCTCTCAGATACTTATTCCATGTTCTCTGGGTCAGACAGGAGGTCACTCCTGACCAATGGGAGCAGGGTAACTCCTCACAGATATGAGCACTTCCTGTAGAGTGTGGCATTATTTTGTCCCAGAGTGCATCAAATCTTCCAAATCCATAATGGCAGAATTTCCAGCAAGGAGGCAAGAGCTGGCTAAACACACCCCTAGGATGGCTAATTTACTTAGACTCTCCCCCTGCATCTGCTCATACCTTCCTTAATCCCCCATCTGCCTGAGGTAGAAAGTTCAGAGTTGTAAATGTCACTGGGTTCTGCTTTTCTCTTTGAAGCCCATGGTTTACAACCCCTCCCCCTGGCCTGGCATTCCTGTCGACCAGCACACTGCCCTCCCAGCCCAGCTGCATAACCCCAGGGGCTCTTTATCACCTTTCCAGGCAGGCTGGCTAATCCACTTAACTCTGACCAATCAGGGCAGACCACTGGAAGAGCTGAATCTGGACTTACAAACAAGAAAGTCTTATAACTTCTTGTATGTACACTTTAGGAGAAATTCAACAATATCATATTGTTGGATTTATTAATACCATTCCGGGAAATCTTTGAATGGCCTCTCTAGCCCTCTCCTATCAAGAGTTATTAATTAATAACTTCCTACCATGTTAACTTATGTAACAGGGGATTTGCAATGGGAAAAATGACTTGGGCCATTTTTCCAGCACCAGGACTTACAAAAACATATTTTATAAGTACTTTGCTTATATCTACAGGACTAGGGCTGGGCGGAATTGGCGTAGCGCCACTACGCAGAATTTTGGAAAAAATGTGTGGAAAACGAGCGCACGTCCTGAGGGTCCGTGTGCCCGGGACAGGGGTCCCTCGTGCCCGGGCAGGCTCCCCGATCTCCCTGGCGTGGCTGGGTTGAGATGCAGGGACCGGCCCCAGGGCCTGGGTTTCAGTCAGGGCCTGGGGTTTGGGAGCCCCCGTCCTGCGGCCTGCCAAGTGTCCATCTGCCTGGGACAAGGGTCCCTGGTGCAGAGCCCCGGAGACCTGAAGGGCAGGCGGGAGCCCTACAGCTATGGCTCGACTCGGGGCAGGCAGATGGGAGTCCTTTCGGTCCCGGCCATCTGGTCGCACCAATCCCCTCGGCCATCTGGTCGCACGCAATGCTTTCCAATGGGGCGACCAGATGGCCGGGCTGCCCTGGAAGTCCCGATGGGGGCTCATTCCCCTCCCCGATCCCAGCCAGGGCTCCAGGAGGTCAGGCACGTCCAGGCCTAGGGTCCCCCCGAGTCTCTCGGTGCGCACGGGTTCCCAGAAAGAGGGGTAGCCTTCCTCCGGATTACTAGGGGCAGGGTATGCCCGGACACCCCTCCCGGGCTGGCGGTTCTCAGCCGGGGACCAGATGGGCTGGGCCCGGACGACACCTCCCCTCCGTCCGGGGGCTCTCTCCTCCGGCCCATGGCGTGGCAAAGGGCCCGGTACGGGCTCCATGGGTCCCGGGCAGTCCTCCCCCGGGCGTCTGGGCCCCAGGAGTGCCTGCGGGCCTCCCCATGCCTGAGGCCCAGCGTGGGGTCTCCGAGCCCCCCCCCCGAGCCCTGCAGCCCCAGAGCCCTGCAGCCCCGGAGCCCTGCAGCCCCCGAGCCCTGCAGCCCCCGAGCCCTGCAGCCCCCGAGCCCTGCAGCCCCTGAGCCCTGCAAGGGCAGGCGGGAACCCTCCCGCGAAGGCTCGGGGCAGGCAGATTGGCGTTATTTCGGTCCCGGACATCTAGTCGCACCAATCCCCTCGGCCATCTGGTCGCACGCAATGCTTTCCAATGGGGCGACCAGATGGCCGGGCCGGGCTGGAAGTCCCGATGAGGGCTCATTCGCCTCCCCGATCCCAGCCAGGGCTCCAGGAGGTCGGGGGCCTCCGCGCCTCGGGTCCCCTGAGTCTGGCGGTGCGCACAGGTTACCAGAAAGAGGGGTAGCCTTCCTCCGGATTACTAGGGGCAGGGTATGCCGGAACACCCCTCCTGGGCTGGCGGTTCTTTGCCAGGGACCAGATGGGCTATGCCCGGACAACACCTCCCCTCCGTCCGGAGGGCTCCCTCCTCCGGCCCACGGCATGGCAAAGTGCCCGGGACAGGCTCCATGGGACCCGGGCAGTCCTACCCTGGGCGTCCGGGCCCGAGAGCTCCGGTGGTCCTCCCCGTGCCTGAGGCCCAGCCGGGTGTCCCTGAGCCCCCCTGGACGCGGAGCCCCCGAGCCCTGCGTGGGCAGGCGGGAGCCCTACCGCGAAGGCTCGGGGCGGGCAGATGGGAGTCCTTTCGGTCCCGTATGCCCGGACAACACGTCCCCTCCGTCCGGGGGTGCTCCCTCCTCCGGCCTGCGGCGTGGCAAAGAGCCCGGGACGGGCTCCATGGGTCCCCGGCAGTCCTCCCCAGGGCGTCCGGGCCCGAGAGCTCCGGTGGTCCTCCCCGTGCCTGAGGCCCAGCCGGGGTCCCCGAGCCCCCGGGAAGCGGAGCCCCCGAGCCCTGCGTGGGCAGGCGGGAGCCCCACCGCGAAGGCTCGGGGCGGGCAGATGGGAGTCCTTTCGGTCCCGGCCATCTGGTCGCACCTTCCCCTCGGCCATCTGGTCGCACGCAATGCTTTCCAATGGGGCGACCAGTTGGCCGGGCTGTCCTGGAAGTCCCGATGAGGGCTCCTTTGCCTCCCCGATCCCAGCCAGGGCTCCAGGAGGTCGGGCACGTTCGCGCCCAGGGTCCCCTGAGTCTCGCGGTGCGCACGGGTTCCCAGAAAGAGGGGTAGCTTTCCTCCGGATTAGTAGGGGCAGGGTATGCCGGGACACCCCTCCCGGGCTGGCGGTTCTTTGCCGGGGACCAGATGGGCTATGCCTGGGCAACACCTCCCAGGCGTCCGGGGCTCCCTCCTCCGGCGGCCCGCGGCGTGGCAAAGTGCCCGGGATGGGCTCCATGGGTCCCGGGCAGTCCTCCCCCCGGCGTGCGGGCCCCGAGAGCTCCTGCGGGCCTCCCCGTGCCTGAGGCCCAGGCGGGGTCTCCGAGCCCTGCTAGGGCAGGCGGGAGCCCTACCGGGAAGGCTCAGCTCGGGGCAGGCAGATGGGAGTCCTTTCGGTCCCGGCCATCTGGTCGCACCTTTCCCCTCGGCCATCTGGTCGCACGCAATGCTTTCCAATGGGGCGACCAGATGGCCGGGCTGCCCTGGAAGTCCCGATG